>CM042749.1:1917771-1964273 GCA_022496165.2 Catalaphyllia jardinei
TGATCGACACCTACGATCCTACGGGAAAATAGGGGACTGAGGAGTCTAATACATAACTAAAACTACTAAACCGCAAGAAAACAATGCATTTGGCGTTCCGCAAAATACCCCTGCGGGCAATATTATCTTCACGTTTGAAAAGAGCCTTAGTGTTTGCGTTTTCGTACTAGTTCTTATAGTCCAGTCAGACATTGCCACTTTTAAATTTCATGTAGTAATCAATCAACTTCCGTAACTGTGCAATTGCAAACGCATAAGACATACAATGGAGACCATAACACAGAACTGCAACGCCTCAGATTTGTTCAGACATCTGCAATTATGTTACTTAAAAACAGCAGAACACACAACTTTTTTCAGATGCATCCCTTTTTATTCTATAAATTACCAGTTGTGACATTAAAACAAACTTTGTTCTACAGTTAACTTTGCAGTCGATAGTTGCTGGTAGAATACGATTAGTTAGAACGGAGGGAGTTTGCAGGCAATAGTCATATCTTACTTTGAAAAGAAACTTATGGTTTGAAAACAGTTGTGTCAAAATGTTCGATTCCTTATCGTTCGCGATATTTCAAGGGCAGAGCTGTTAAATGACGAATGATTTTCCAAAATTTTTTTGTATCAAATGTGGAGAATCCATCGCATCTTGATAATGCTCCTAAAGGGGAAGTGTAAGCCAAGAACTACAAGAGCTGCATTTCGGAAGAAAGGAATGATATTAGGATAGAAGTGAACAGTGTGTCAAGGAGAAGCGCTGGGAATAAATTTTCAAAGAGGAGACAATATTACACGCCGTCGAATCCAAATGACAGCGCCTAGTAGATTTAAGATCAGAGGTTATACGTTAATTTAAAACACTCCGTGCCCAAACAACGAATTTGAAATACATCAATTGATTACAGGGTGCGTTCCTTAAGGATTTTTCAGATTATGATCAGTGATCCAAGATCAATTGGTTCATGGATTACTCGGGTCATGGAAAATCAAAGGAACCAATAAATCCTTGCCCACCCTGAGTGAAGTCTCTTGTCATTCTTTGAAGCAGGTACTTCATGTTATTTCTCTTGAAGAGTACACTGAATATCTTGGTTCCACTGTATACTTGCATATCGTTTTATCATTTTTGTATCCACGACATTTAATAAATAATAAATTAACCTTCAAAGCTGCGGAATTCCTGGAAAACATATGCTTGTTTAACGCAAAGAAACTGTCACAAATGGTTGAAAAGCAGTTGACAAGAGACTCATGAGCACCTCCGTTAAGCTCACAAACGAAGGAAAAAGATCTGGAAAACGATATAGCAAAATAAAAGAATAATGTGTAGAAAGAGGAACAATATATTAGCTTGGAATATAGCGATAAAAAGAAATGATAACTGTAAGTATAAAGAGAGAAAATATTGTGATACACTATGCCTGAATATCACATCCGTTATAACTAATCGAATTCTCGCACTTCAAACCGATCTAGCAGGTCTAAATTTAGGCCTCAACTTCCCGTTCTCTCTCGCACCACTGCCTGGAGTGCCCAGCGGTCCCGGAACAGCCGGTAGAGTATCAGGTAGTTAAACGCCAGAAGCCCTGTGACCGAGAGGAGCTGGTGCCAAGAATGGGACCGCGTGATCATAAAGAGCTGATACAGGACGAGTAACAGGAGAACGGCAGACATCCAGTTAATAAGTCGCAAAGGAGATTCAAACATGAACTGCAAAAAAAACAATGCCAGAGTTTGTTGGATCCATTTAGTACCAGCCATCGCCGAATATTGAATTACATTAATAAAATATACACAGAAGCGCACGCACTTCACAATACTTTCACAGAGAAAATATTTTCATGAAATCGTATACTTACAAAAAATCTCCCATGATGTGAGTCTCCTGGGATAGCTACATTGTGAATACCAAGCGCTCTGTAAAGTAGTTTACCGTGTCGCACTAGGACCCCCTGGGGCCATACTGTTAACGCAGACCATCTAGGGTAGGAAAGAACCAAAAACAATAACCAAGTGTTATACAGCAGAGGCTTAAATCAAGTTTAACGCCACGATAATGATTATTGGGACACCAATTCTTTTCCTTCAGTACAGTAGGATTAGCCCGTTCTGTGGCTCATTGGGTAGTAGCTTTTATAGCATCCCAACCTGGGAGGGGGTGGGGTGGAGGGCAGGTTGTAGTTGTGGACTTCTGGGTTCCCAAAACTTTATCATAAAGGACAGCTACATTGGTAAAGCTCTGACTAATGGTTAGGCTTCGCTGCAGCGAAATTTACCGCGCGCTCATAGCAGCTTTTACTACGTTAAAATTCTGTCTACATTGCAGGCTCTAGAAACATTTTAATTTCTTGCTGAAAAAAGGGAGACCAGCACTTTTTAAACTTTCCAACCTTAAAACTTCCCCGTCCAAATGAGTGATACCGAATCTAAAGGAACAAAACTGTTGTTAGTAAGAACACAAAATTTCCGTAACTTACACGTGTGGCGTGTCTCGGTGGCCGCATGGATATCTTTCCCATCCCCCGAGATGCAGCGCACACTTGTGTAAGGCGTCACAGTAGTTCAGCGGTAACAGAAACATCATAAGCATTAGAAGAGAACTCAGCCATACAAACAGCGTGTGTTGACAAGCCCACCACATGTCGTAATACACGTAATGTTGCTGCGAACAATAGAAAATTCAAGCGAATGATGAAAACACAGCCTAAACACTGGACAAGCATTGTAAACTCATGGAAGAGCCATTTGGGGTCATTTGCTTCATTTGCGCTTTTGAGACGCCGACGGCAACCGGAAGAGCACATTTCGCGTGCTAGGAAAGTATCGTCTCCCAGATTTTTATACAACTATTTTCATATTACTATTTTTATACTGGTCTCTAATGGAGAAAAGAACCTAAGCAATGTGAATGTGGCTGTGTGAGGACAAGTTAAAAGTGAAGACACCTCACTTCCGGTTACCGTCCGCGTCTCAACTGATTAGACCATTTTACAGTTCTGTGAAATGTAACCGAGCCCCTGTATGAAAGCGAAGTTTGGGTGATGATAGAGATTAGAAACTATTATAACATAGCGCGCGCGCTAGTCCTATCTAATTCCTATTGAGCTATCATGAACAAAATCTTTATGTACGTACGGCCGTGCTCAATAAAATGACGTGTGCACCTGACGTGTGCAGTTCATTTCATGGCGATCACACAGGGAGCCCTCACATCCGTTTAGCATATGAATAAAAGATCAAATTACCTTTATCGCGCGTGTTTTGTGTTTTCTGGCTCCCATTTTGAATTTCTAATACCCGCGCGCAGTAAATTGCGCGGTCTGCTAGTGCGAGGTCTGGAACCGAGATTACGGAAATCGCTCGGAGTGTGCTCGGAGATCTAATAAGGTGACACGTCACTATTATTTTCGGTGAGTGATCGGATCCTCCCAGAAATCTGCGAGTCCCAGACTTCCCTAATTTACAGCGCGCGCGTATTAAAAATTCAAAATGGCGGCCACAAAACACAAAACACGCGCGGCAACGCTAATTTGATTTTTATTCATATTCTAAACGGATGTGAGGGCTCCCTGTGCGATCAGCTGCAAAATCGGTGTGGGTTTCCTAAGTTAAAGTTTCGGCAAGGAGAAGATTATTCTGAACAATCCAAACCCTACTTCGAGCTTTTAACTTTTACCTGGCAAAGATGTTTACTTCAACGTGAGTATTTTGAATTTGTCTGTCTACATTTTCATTCAGTATTTTTACTTTGTTTACCTACGTTTTCATTATAATTAGTTTGTCCGAATTTTTCACTGACAATGTTAGGGACCAGGTTGAGCGTTTTCGTTCAGCTGTTGCTCAACTGATTGTGGCGTGTTAGGATAATAAAGACCTTTGTTTTTTTCACCAGTTGTAGTCAATTAGAAATAAAACATGTTTAAGCGCCCAAGTTGTTGTCGCCATGTTATAAAAAAAATGGTTCATGCTTTTAGCTGTGCATATATCGAGTTATGAATGCACTTCGGAAGTTTGGAGAGCACTCAAGAAGCTAGAGTTGCTCTCGGCTATCGCCTCGAGCAACTCTTTGGCTTCTTTCGTGCTCTCCAAACTTCCCGCGTGCATCCATAACTCGATATACGCACGCTAAGCATGAACCAATTCTCAAGTAAGCGTAATAAGCACGCGCGAGTTTTGGCCGCGCGCCAGGCTCCCAGATTGAAAAAAATGGCGGGAATTTCGTCGTTCGGGTCAAGATACGAACTGAATCAGCTTTCTCAATTTTCCCCGTAAGTAGCAACATTTTCTTGTCACTAAAGGAAAGCTAGTGTAATGTTCTCTAGTTCCAGATGTGATTATATAATAACGCAAGTTATTCTCGCATTTTGATTGGTTCTTGCCTATGATCTATCAGAGGACAGATGCACGATTGACGTCATCATTACAAAGTTTGTCCGTCTGCCGTTTTAAAATGGCGGAAAGTTTTGAGAATTAGGATAATATTTTACGTGACTGGGCAAAAGATAAGGAACAAAAAAGTCTTGCCGAGGCATTGAACAGGCTCGAGAAGCCAGAAAACGAAAGATAAAGCCGTTTCTTTTAGAAAATGATAGACATAATTTTCTATCAGCGTTACGCAGTCGGCAGTCGAGCGAGACTAAACCACCACAAACTTGGTCTTGGTAAGCCGAGAACCATTGCTTTATCTCCAATTTAACAAACCCAATAAACAAAATGTTTCTGAGATTAATGTATTTTAAAAATTTAACTTTTCCCAGTGTCAAAACAACTGTCGACACACTCATTGATGTCAGGAATGAAACATCAAAACATCACTTCTTAAAATCGGTAAAATAAAATACATAATCTTGCTTTCCAATGCGAATGTTCCTGTCCGTTTCAGGGTAAAACAGCGAGCTAAGGATAGCTCACCATAGCTCACGGTCAACAGTATCGCAGCTAAAATGTGTCTCCGACACTATATAAGACTGATTTGAGAATCACCAACCACAGAAGACAAAAATCTCCACCGCCATTTACGCTCCTTTCATTCAAAACTCGAGTCGAGTGGCCTCTAGGCTGATCACAACTTCAAGTTTTCCGAGGGTAATTTTTCAACTCCTGTAATTTTCAAGGCAACGTTCAAGCTTTTCGGCTCACAGGGCTGCTCCGATGACAAAAACTGACTTGATTTTTCCAGCACTTTCTTCAAGATTTGTAGATTTCGCAGTTCAATTCTGCTTTCGCTGTAAGTTCTTATTCAACGAGGAGCAACGCTCAAGTCAGGTTTGACAGTGGCGTGATTTTTCTCGACCAATAACAATTCTTTGCTTCGCATAGCTTTACTTTACTTTACTTTAATAATTTTACAGCAAATAAATATATGTACATACAAACATACAATTAAATAGCTGCTGGAAGACCTAGCAACAGGAATGAACTTCCCTAACAATAAAGGCCACCAGAAACAATATATGTAAAAAAAAAATAAATAAAAAAAATTAATTAATTAAAAAAAAAAGAAATTTGCATAATGACAGACAGTATTATGAAACGAATATAGTAAAATATGATAAGTTAAAACTTAATACTAACTAGGATTTAAATTGCTTCATTTAGTATAGATCATATTACGTCAAATGGCTTTCTTTTGTGCAAAGGCGGTGCAAAAGCGGAGCAAAAGGCCAGCTTTCGCGTTATGTTGAAATATTTTGAAACAAAAAAGGCTTTTCGTTATTATATAAAACAAATAGATTCCATGTTGCCGTGCGTCTGATTCAGTAATAGATCACAGAAGACGTCAAAATGTGGTAAGAACATCAGTGATACACTCGGCTACGCCTCGTGTGCCACTTTTTTGTTCTTACCCCATTTTGACGTCATCTGTGATCTGTTACTGAACAGATGCACGGTAACATGGAATCTATTTGTTAATTTGAACCCACAACCCTACGTGATCTAATCGGATGCTCTGACCATTGAGCGACTGTAGACTCTGGTGAGCAAGGGTCGATTTGTGGGTCTCTGACTGGAACAGCGACGCACTGTCACATTAAAGCACTTCAGTTAGTTTCACATATGAAATCACTAACAGCATCACGCAGTCACATTAAGGCATACCTAGATGTTGTGCAGTGGTCCGATCAAACTAAAAGTGCGAAAATTTCCGAAACGGCCATTTAAACACATCTGCTCAACTAAAGCAACGTATTTTACTTACAGTTATTATTCAAAAGCTGGTAATCCTCACCTCTGAAAACTTCATTGGAATAAACCCAACATAGTATGCACATACAAGCGACTGAAACAGAACTTGTTTTATTCGAAGATTAAAATCTGTCCGTAGGCATTCGGCTTCGTACCGGACGGCGTCAGGTGGCAGAGAACATGGCTGCGGCGCTGGAATTTCCTGTTTAGCGTTACCATTCACCATGATACCTTTATCCAGAAGACTGCTTTGTAACAGCTGCAGCTGTGATAAAGGTCCTAATTCCTGATGAGGGCTTAGTTTAAGCATTACTTTACTTCCTTGAGGGTCCAAGGTAAAGCCAAATGTAAATAAGTACATAACTAACCTGGAGAAAAAAAAAAAACTTGTGTTACAGTAAGGACACTTGCGACAGTTATCACTTGACCTTTTTGTACCGGTTGTTTTGGTGACTACAGAATGAAGGCTGTTTGTATAATGATGTTAAGTGTACATGAAATAATTCATATTTGAACTGCGGTTGTAGATGCAAGTGAAGTATGATCATCGCAGTAAATTTTCCAATTTTAGAAATTGGAAAGAAGAAGCCTGAAAAAAATCAGGGCTTCAACAGGATTATAACCCGTGACCTCCACGATACCGGTGCGATGCTCTACCAACTGAGCTATGAAGCCACACATTGGGAGCAAGGTTTATTGAGTTCATATCTCCCGTAAGGAGTGAAATGATGTAAAGTGTATATGAAATAATTCATATTTGAACTGCAGTTGTAGATGCAAGTGAAGTATGATCATCGCAGTAAATTTTCCAATTTAAGACACTGGAAAGAACAACCGCAGTTCAAATATGAATTATTTCATATACACTTTACATCATTTCACTCCTTACAGGAGATATCAATAAATTGACCTTGCTCCCAATGTGCAGCTTCATAGCTCAGTTGGTAGAGCATCGCACCAGTATTGCAGAGGTCATGGGTTCAAATCCCGTTAAAGCCCTGATTTTTTTCAGGCTTCTTCTTCAACTCAGTTAATATACAACTTCATGTCTGGGCAGAGCAATTCTGCCCACAGTATCAATAATAGTTTTAATTAATATTTCCCCTTGATTAGCCGTTGAAAATAACTCTTTACCGATATGGCTGCCATTTTGAAATCCACTGCTTTAAATAGGTATTATGGGATGCTGAGCATCCCATAATAGCTATCTGAAACAATAGGATTCAAATTGACTGCTATATTGGGAAAAAGGTCTATTGTTTCCTGGTCTGTGGTCATATATGGCTTCCTAACATTAGTATAAGAGAAAACTTTCTACATGATTATTCAAAAATCTAAGCAACCTTTGTTGAGTTGAAAACAAGGCAAATGCTTGTTTATTTTGACTTGGGAACAGAATGACTGAATAGAAATGCAATACAAAGCATCAACCAAAGGTGAGTAATACATACGGGTAACAAAGGAAGAGACAATTCTGAATGCTGTTTTGCTGAATAAGTCTCCATGACAACCATGTAAAACCTGACACAAGTGTGAGAAGTGCTGCACCCTTCATGAAAACACCAACAAAATACTTAACAGTGTAGAGCACCTCTGAAGCCAGTGTCTGGAAAAAAGATACAATATAGAAGATGACTGTAAAATGCTGGACAGGAGATAACAATTTTAAATAAACCACTAATTAATGTCAACAGGCTTTAATTTCACAAATTACATAAGTTGTGTGTGTAATTGCAGCACTTGATAAATCATATGTTTTCATATCTTGCTCCACAGTTCAAAAAAACAATCTTTCATATATTCATCTGTATTCTTCACCACCTACGGCTATAGTATGACAGTGGTGGGTCTAGGGGGGGCCGGGGAGGGCTTATTTTGGGTAAAAAAGGAAGAAATGGCAAAAGGGAGAAAAGCCAGCAGGGCAAGTAAATCACCCCCCACCCCGTAGCACAAGGTCTGGATGTGCCACTGTGCGAACTCACAAAGTGACCAACTGCCACATGGATTGATAGCTCAGTTGCTAGAGCACTGTACCAGTATTGCAGTAGTCATGGGTTCAAATCCTGTTTACATCTTAATTTTTTCAGGCATAAATTTCACAATTATTTACGTTGTGTGCATGAACTGCCATGATCAATCATATCTTCATAAAATAGCCCTTTTCATGGTTAACCCTGCTCATTTGCATTACAATAAAATCTAGCATGTATGTGAGGCAATTTCAAGCTATTTTGTAGTTTTGGCCTGAAATTGCCTTGCAACCACCTGGATTACATTGTAATGCAAATGAGAAAAACTAACCATGAAAAGGGCTATTGCTAACTTTAGATGCTAACTGCTACTAAATGCCAAATCCACAAGAGTCCCACAATACACAAGGAGGAAACTGGTGGACTGCCAGCCAAGCTTGCTTCTCATAATTAAAAAAAATTGAGACTGAGAAATAGAGAAAATGAAATAACTTCTTTTCTTTCATTCCCTAATTCTTAATTTTGATAAATCAAATTTTGATACATCTACAGTGGTATTACTTTTATTCAGTACATTGATTACTTAACCTTTAAGAGACAAACATATCTATATCCCTGGCAACTGGCAAGTAAAAAAAATGATTTGAACATGCAGAAGTTACTTTATGTTTATTTTATGAATGTATTTATTATTTCGTGATGTGTATTACTAATTGTGGCTAAATAATAAACTAAACTAAAACTAAACTAAACTTTTCAAATTACCTGTCCAAAAACCTGCCATGCTACTCTCCGGCTTAAGAAAACAGCAACAAACCACAAAAGGTGAACATCAACCATGTGAATATTCTGTGGAAAAAGAGGAACTGAACAATTATTATTAGTCATGCTGATCCTTTTCAGAAAACAAAATTTAAGAGTAAAAACTTGTCAAAGAACAACCAGCAAATAAATAAGAGAGCATATTACAGTGTGCAAAATCTACAGCAGAAAATAAAATAATAAAAAATGTCACCAAAATATTGCTGGTAATCAAATTATGCAAAAACAAATAAATTAAATGAATTAAATAAATAAATAAACAGATAAATAAATAAATAGATAGATAATACATAAAGCTATAAATAAAGTAAAAAATCATCAGAACTGGGTGACAAAAACAAGCAATTGTGTATGAGCAAAACTGGTCAGCAATTTACTCTGACTCAAGTGAGAAAAGAACATCTCAAAACTCTGTGATAAAAACAACTCTGAATACTGGATACTAATATTGGAAGCAAACACAAGTGATCAGAATAGGGACCATTTATTGGAATTTACTTTTAAGTAAATGCTACCCAATTTTAATCTAGAATGGTGCCATAAGTCATTTTTATTTTTGGCAGCTAAACTTTGGAATTCATTACCCACGTGTGTTAGAAATACTAAGGATATTTCTAATTTTAATGTCTTTTTAAAATTTTAAAGATAGGTTTAAGATTTAGTAATTTTCAATTGTTCCTGTTCTTTTTTTTAACACTTTTTATTTCATGCACATGTTTTAATGAGTTATTATCACTCCTTGATGTTAGCATGGGTAAATAAAAAATTGTATTGTATTGTATAGCATTGTACATATGGGCGCTTTTTTGGAAGGAGGATGCTTGTTACAAAGTAACTTAGTCTGAAGACATAATTGGGGTTACACTAGGGTTTAAGGAAGATAGAGTCCAGAGTCTACAATTCCTATTAAGTCAGTACGTGCTATTCGTTGACACTCAAGTCATTATTTTGGAAAGCATGTTTGATAGCCCACATCAATATGGAGGTGTGATTCAAACCCACTAGAACCAGATCAACAGGTTTTCGTTCCTTGCTCAACTTTGACTGCTGTGACCGCTATTTCACTTCAGTAGCAGAAGAAGAAGATAACAAAATCTGTGACCTGGGTACAAAATATGTAGCCCTTTTTTTAATCAGTGATCGAGGTTCAATGAAGGATGTGACCTGTAACAGCTGTTATCACTGAGTATGCTTGATGACCCTTGATGAACGTGCCTGCTGTTGATATAATTCATCCTCAAGCAACAAATTGGTTACAACAGGGGTATCAGCAATATTTTTAGCCAAGGGTGGACAGGAACTGGTTTTCCAAGGGTTGGCAGAACTTTTTGGGCTGATCAACTTTATAAAGAAAAAACTCCTCTCTAAATGGTCCAACCAGGCAGGCAGGATGCTCACAGCCTGCCAATTTGTCCGGTGCCTGGCTCTTAATGAATCACTTGGTTTTTTTTAGGCTTCACTGGGTTTCAATTATCTGATACAGCACTCCAAGCTGCGACCATTTTGGTCGCCATGGCAAAAGTCGCCAATTGGTGACCAACAGTTTTAAAGAGAAACTTACTTGAAAAATGATCAATAATAGGACGAATTTACAATAGTAGAATAGGCAATAGTACAAGGCAGCGGCATCACCTTTCTTTCTCTTTTCCCCTCTCGCCGTTCAGAAACTTGACATGAATGCGTAAACTTACTGTAGCAAAATGAAGTGTTGAAAACAATTAAAGGTCGCCAAAAGGCGAAGTGAGCTTGGAGTGCTGTGATACATAATAATTATTACGGTAGAAAAAAAACACTACCCTAAAGAAAAAAAGAATAGTAAACGAAAAAAAGGTATAATACCCAAAGAGGCAAGCACAGACGATGTAAGGTGCAACCCAAGTAGAAAATTTCTTTAAAAAAGCTAGTTACATTAGACAATTATATCAGCATATAGGAATTTAGTGAGCGCTATGAACAATGGTATGTGCACAATCTTACAAGTGACCAAGTGCACAGGCATTCCATGTCAAATGTTGTTACTGAGGCTACTGAGGCATAAAGATCAGTGCAACTAGCTGCCCTGAAAAAAGGGATAGAAACTAAGGTGATAAATTAGTGAGGAAACTGACAAAAATTCAGTTTACTGTAGTTAAGTTTTGCATTTCTACTTGCTGCTTTTATTTACTCAAATCTCAAAACAGTAAACAAGATGGTAAAAATATGATATGCAACATCTATTTTGCAAAAAGCAACACTGCAAACAGAATTGCATTCACTTCTGCATACAGATTGCCTACATGTATCATTTGTTATGCATATGGTTATTACATCTCACACACAACCACTACTCCCACTTCCCACCTACCCCCCCCCCCCCTCTACTCCATCCAACCAAGTGGTAGATTCTTTTAACTAATTTAACCAAATAGGCGTATTAATCACCAACTGAATTACTTAGTTCCAAGCACTGACCATACAAATTTTAAATTTCCAAGCAGTTTTTAAAATTGTTCAAATCTAAGGCATCATCCTTATCCATTACCTTTTCTAGAAAACACAATATTTGTTAATGGGTATGTAATTTGGGATCTAAATAATAATAATAAAGAAAATTGTAGTTTTCAGGGAAACATTATCCATGATCCACATCTTGTGATAATCATCTTTTACAAAACCATTCTTGCCATCTCAGCAGGAGACATGTAAACAACGTCGACCTGAATGTCAGGCTAGCAGATGGTAACAGCTGGCATATATCCTGCCGTTTTTCATAAAAAAATTACTGTTTTAGGAATTTTATTCAGGGAAAACTCGTCCACAATTGAAATGAATTTTCAAACTTAGTACATTTGAAATATAGGCTTTCGTGTGTAAACGGGCTGATTCACCACGTATGTACAAAAATGAACTTATTTTTCCCGAAAAGAAAAGAACAATGAAGAGTTGTTTTCCTGAAACCTATTGTAGGCCACTCGATAATTAACATCACAATTCATTTCCGCACTAAATGCCAACTGAGAAATGTACTACATAAATTCGAGATGGCGGTGATATTATTCATTCTAATGAGGAAAAAAGTTGGGACACGACTCGATGACAAATATGCACCCTTGTCACGAAAATTTGTACCTATAAAATGGTTACTGTGCAGTCTTGTAAAAGTTAATATTTATATTTAAACTTAATGTTCAATGAATTGGAACACATAGACACCGAGTTTAATCAATTTTGTAAACTCCGCGAACATTTGCACGGCGCGATAGTGGAATAATTATACGGACCTCACTCTCTTTTGATAATCAATCAATTTTTATGGATAGCAATCGGTTAAAAAAGTGTAAGTTCGCTTATCGAACACTCAGAATAAAATTTAGCCAAAATAAGACAAGCACCCACCGTTTTGTAGATATTGACATGTTGAAGTGCAAGAGCGCTGACGAGATAGCAAAGGAATAGAACTTCGAAACCCATTGAGGTAAACACAGGCAAATTTGGATGAGGGTAGTGGTACAATGGAGGTATTGTTAATAATGAAGAAATAGAATGTATTCCACCAGTAGATGGAGGAGATCCGTTCCTGTTGAGAGGAAATGAATCGAAAGTGATAGTTAGCTTTTATTAGTGAATAACGGGCATTTGTGACTGAACTGGAATTCTTATTCGCGCGCTCACTGAAAAGTGCAATATTCCTTTTTCAATTTGTGCTTAACTTGACTTTAACCAACCAATGAAAGATTTAACACGGTTAGCCACGAAATGAGCAAAGATGTGCTGAAAGATTTCACTCACCGATAACCTCGCACAGCGTTCTGAAGACTTCGAATACTCGGCGGGCAACTAGCCTTTAAAGTAGCAAATTTTCTCCCTCCCGGCATCAAACGACACAGCCAGAAGAAAATATGATCCAGAATGGAAGAGCTGGCTACCAGATAGAAGACGAACGGCCAAAGAAGCGTTCCAAACATCTACATTAGCGATTTCACTCCTTATAATGTTTCTTTATACTAAACCACAAAGTCAGCTACGGTCTGCTCCAACTCTCTTGGGGCTACCCGCTGCTCAAATTAAATGCGGCTTCGCACAATTCTTGGAAACGCGGAACCCGGTAATATATCATATATCACCAGCATTTGCAAGCGGAAATTTTTTCAGGGCATCTGTACGGTGGCCTACAACTGTGACATCAAATTCAAATTACTCAAATCTCATTAAAATTACTCACATCAAATTCAAATTACTCACATCAAATTCAGATTATTCACATCAAATTCAAATCACCCACATCAAATGAAAAATCCCTCACAACAAATATAAATCACCCACATCAAATACAAATCGCTCACATCAAAAACAAATCGCTCACATCAATTACAAATCGTTACATCAATTGGTCAGCGGCTAAGTCAATGAATGCTATCCCCAGTGTTTATTCGGTCTTTCACTTTACCGCTATTTTGTACGATCGTTCTTTGACTCGACATTAGTTCATTGATCTGAAGTATTCTATAGCTAGCAAATATGTATTGCACTAACTGTTGGGGGTGTTACGAAAACGAAGACTCTCGAAAACGAAGACCTGAGACCCGGTCTTCGTTTTCTTTGTACGAAAACGAAGACCCCCGGTCTTAGTTTTCGTTTTCTGCGTACTACGAAAACTAAGACCCTGTAAAACAGAAAACTAGAAAACCGTAGGAATTACAAGTTTAACACACATTAAGCAGCAGCAACGCTTATTAATATAACACGACATTGCACATCAGGCGTTTCTTCCCATTATTATACTGCTAGTACTACTGGTCCGTCTTATCTCCTCTGTTTCGCTATGCAAGCTAATTTGGTGTTGAAACGTTTGAGGGTTTTTTCGGGTAAACTTACCGCGCATATTATTCTGGATCAGCAGGCAGAATTCGAACGCTAGCTGCCTTTGATTTTTAGTTAGGATTGCATGACAGAAAAACAAAGTACGCGTTCTGTACAGAAATGACTCTTAGGTTCTGTCCATGAATAAGCAATTTATGTCTACTGTATTTTGTAGCTAAAATAGATTCTAACAGTCGATAAACCCTCTCTGCTGGAAAACTCTAACCAGTTCTAATTGGTAACGTATACCTGCCAACTCTCACGCCTTAGGCGTGAGTCTCACGCCTGCGGGTTGAAATCTTCGATCTCACGCCGGCCAATTTCTCACGCCTGATTGAAAAATGTGAGTTGTTGCTATCTTGCTTGACAAAATTTCCAAAAATATGTTAACTCAGACCCATGTATGGAACGAAAACCTTGTAAAAAATGAATACATGACAATACCTTATTCGCGATCTTTGAGTTTTGAAGTGAAAAGCACTGGAAGTGAGCTCGCGTTTATATGAGTTCTAAGACTTCGGAAGACTTCGGATTTTTTCAGAAGACTTCGAACTTCTCCGGAAATCTTCGGAAATGATCGTGTCGTCTTCAAAAATCCGAGCACTCCAAGGATAAAAATCTCACGCTTATATCTCAGAAAAAGTTGGCAGGTATAGTAACGCAGAACCTGTGGCAAAGGTAAGAGAAATATTGCACACATTTTATGTTCTATATTATGGACGATCGGGGAACTCCAGTGTTTCCCATTTCGGCTCAACATCCACTTGCACGTGTGAAGCTAAGTGGGATTTTGGGAAATATCTTAAGGGTCAGATGGAAAAGGGCTCCCGAAGGTAGTGTGGATGCTCTGTTAGCCTTTGTTGATGTTGCTGGGATTAAGGGACGTCTTTTAAACCTTTATAATCTACATGATGATTTGTTTAATTTCTGTCAAAATTCCCTCTCCAGGGCCCACAAAATGGATCAAATCATGACAAAGCCCTACCCTTCACTACATTATTTGTGAAAGGTGAATTGATCAGTAGGACACGAACGTGAAACAACATACGTGCAACATTCCTTTTACTTTTGCCACAGGTTTTCAATATAAATCTGCAGAAATTGCGGTTTCAAACACCGCTCCCACAATTAGTGCAATACATATTTTCTAGGATGCTTCAGGTCAATGAACTAGTGTCGAGTCAAAGAACGATCGTACAAAATGGCCTTAAAGTGGAAGACCGAATAAACACTGGGGATAGCATATATTGACTTAGCCGCTGACCAGTTGATGTAACGATTTGTATTTGATGTGAGCGATTTGTATTTGATGTGGATGATTTATATTTGTTGTCAGCGATTTGCATTTGATGTGAGTGATTTGAATTTGATGTGAGTAATTTTAATTTGATGTGACAGTTGTAGGCTACCGTACTACATCTGTCCTTGATGGTCCTTTAGTTATAATCAAGATTAAGCGCATTTACAACCGAGTATTTCACGAGATTGCATTGAAAGAGCCCTATTTCGCAAGACAAGCCTGTTGGTGAACAGAACTGTGACGCACACAAAAGTAGTGCGAACGAGATGAAATACCCACCCACATGTCAGTAACTATCAGGAAGGCGTGCTTAAAACAATAAGTAAATAAGAGACTGGAGAGTAATCTGAGCTGGATATTTCATATTGAATACGTGGCATTAAAAATAAGTAAAATGATTGGAGTCATTGCTCGCCTTAGGCACTTCGTTCCCCTCTGTACTCTGTTAAACATCTATCGTTCCCTGATATTTCCTTACCTATCCTATGGTTTAGCTGCTTGGGGTCAAGGTGCTAAAATCCATTTACAAAAACTCCTTGTACTGCAAAAACGTGTCCTTCGTTTAATTTATTTTTCTGAGCCCAGAGCACACGCCGTGTCTGTTTTTCACCTCAAATATTCTCCCCATAAATATGCTCTATGTTGAAACTGTTTCTTCTTTAATATATGACGTCTCACGTTTCTTTGTTCCGTCTAATATTAGCGATCTCTTTGTTAAAGTCAATAAAATACATGCGCACAAGACCAGGAGCTCCTCTTCAGGCAACTTTTATGTTAAATCTTCGAGTCTAAGCCTAAATCAAAGGTCTTTGCCAGATTTGGAGCTAAACTCTGGAATTCCTACCAGGGTAAATTTCGACAACTCCCTAAAAGTGCCTTTAAAAAGCATGATCATTTGCTATTCTTAGGATAACTATGTTGAAACGCCTATTTTTCTGTATAAAATTGCAAATTTCACCTGATTTTTTGTATAAAATGCATAGTTTTTGTCAGACTTTCCTTTTCGTTTTCATGCCATCTTGTTTTTTTTTTATTCCTTTAATTTAATATTGTTGTATTTAATCTAATATTGTTGTCTAATTATTCCTGGTTTAACCACGTACTGCGTGTAGCTCCGCCCACCGTGATTAGCCTTTGCTATTTGTGGGCGGAGACAGACTGTATTTTTGTACTGTTTTGTAGATGTGGATATAATTAAATAAATAAAAATAAATAAATCAATTTTATGAGCGTGACACGTAATAGTAACTAACATTACTGATGGACTTGTGGCCGTCTAAAAAAATACAAAAATACAAATTTATAATAAAAACTACAAAATACAAAATGGCGAAATGACTCTAAACAATGTGGGATACATTTAACTCGAGCAATAATTATTAAGAGCTTTTAAAGCTGACCTGAGTGCTACTCTTGGCTAACCGGAGCGCTATTTAGGTTAATTGTAGGGACATTTCGTCATTTCGTGTTTTAAACCATGACTTATCCAGGACATTAGACAAGGCTATAAATGGCTAATCACATATTTAAGTACGTAATCTCACCCGTGTGACAGTCCCTTCCTACCCGTGAGCGAGACTGGGACGTAAAGCTTGGGGCACACTTATGCCGCACGTCCGAGCTGCCAAGCAAACCATGGTTCATGATTGGCTGTAGGCATCTTGGTTGCTGATTTTTTGTTACTTCTTACCCTCAACGTTTAATACTAACAGAGCGCGGTTTCTTCCGTATGGTTTGCCCTAGGAAACGTACTTGAAAATGCAAAATAAAGGCACTAGTCTCGAGTGTGGAGAACTATACAATGAAAGAAAAGAGACTGAAGCTTTAAAAAGAAAATCCATCATCTTCTCCGGAAGTCTGAGGACTTCTGAAATTATTTCTGAGATCGTGTGCTGCCTTAACTGATCGTAAAAAAATACAATTTCATACACAAAAGAGGGAACTGTCAATCTCTTGTCGCGGCAGACTTTTTTTGTAAGTCCTTTCTTTTACGTGCAACGGTACAACTAACATTTTAGGTTTTCGCAAACCGAGCAAATTTTCTGTAACCATAGCGATTTCAACGAATTAGCGCGTGTGTTTTTGTTTTGAAGCGGGCGGTAATTCATTGATTAGTTTTTGTGAAGACACCATTTTACGTGATATTATTGGCTTACAAAATTTCCTATTTAATCATAATCCAGAATTACGATGCGTAGTTTGTTACACTTTATTCACTGGTGCTACACTTGAACTGCGCTGCTCTCAGCCAATCAGAATCGAGTATTTTTTTCATGTATATTATTAAGAATGGTGGTAATTGATGAGTGGAGTGCAATTTGGTCTGAAATCATACGCGTGATTTCAAAATTGAAGTAACGCGTAGTGCGAGTTGCACTTGAAATTACAAGTGTAATTTCAGACCACAATCTAAGACACGAAGTTCAATTGCCATTTTATTACGTGCATTTTTAATCAACTTATTCAGTACCAACATTTCTTTGATCCAGCAGCTGGTGACAACGCTTTCATATCTCATTTTGTTTGGAAAACCAGATACGATACAGTTTAGGGTAAAAAATGGTGTGATTCGTGGATACCTAACCATAATTGCTCTGGCTTTCCTATTATTTAATTTCTAGCCTTGAAATCTAACTATTTTTTTGTAAGTGTTCTATTTCCACTGGCTTAGAAAAACGATGTAATTTAGAGCACTAAAACAGTGCGATTCGAGAATAAATCGCACTTCTGAGAGCCAATCAAATTGCAAGGATCACCAGTTATTTCAAAATGGATGTAATAAGGAAGAAAATAGCGACAGCTGCTAGACAAAGTGCAGAATTAGACTGAGATAACGAATGGAGAAAGAAGACAAACATCACTTTTTAAAGGCCAACAAAACTACTAGCGTTAAATGTATCAATAACTTAAATGCGTATATCTGTGCAAACGGTCTTGTTTTTTTTAGTCATCGACATTTACTAGTAATTATTTTACGTTTGTCTCGTGTTAGGGTGTATGTTTTGTCGTGTTTGCAATCTATGAAAGCGAAGCTTTTTCTGTCTCATACAAAACTGGATGTTCAAGGTATCTAGAAAATTGAGCGAAAATGAGGCTGAGAAAACGGTTACTGATAAAAACTTCTTCATATGCTACAAAGATTCTGTCAAAAGAAAGGATGAAGAGGGCAGGTGTTTATTAAGGGATTGATTGGAAGGAAGAAGAATTTGTTATCAGGGAGAGAAAACGAAGTGCAATAAAGTGGTCACAGCCACTCTTTTCCATAGCGTTTCGTCGGTTTGGGTGAATTATTAGGACCAAGGATCGATGTAAAACTTCTTAAGTTAAGGGCCGCGTGTGACGAGTTTTGAGCTCCCGTAAAGAGCCTTGTTAATGCTTGTTTTTCCGGGATTTCAAATAAATAAATAAATGAATAAATATACCATTCTCTTAGGTCCGTTATTTTACCTTAAACGAAATGCTTTTGGCAATGTAATGTAAACCCTGTAAATTTATATGACCTAACAGAATAGACGATATCATGAAAAAGCTCAGAAACCCGTGTTTCTCAAGGGACCATCTCCAGGTACGCAGAACGTGAGCACAGTGAGAAAAGGAGCCTGGTTCCTTGACAGAGTTGTGGTTGAAATTGTTATAAAAAAGTATTTGTTCAATTTCTATTTAAAATAGAGGGAAGTTTTGGTTCCATTTTCCATAAGACTACGCTTACGTTGTTACTGCAGGATGAAGTTTGTTCGCTCTGATCCGTGAGAAGAACGTCCGAGCAGTTGCCAACATAGTTTTAAATTCGCGTTTTATAATTCTATTTAAATATCCGTATAAATATGGATTTATAACTCCGGTGGCGTAGTAAAGCCCTGAAACTATGGACTGAAGTAATTCTGATGCATGTTGTTCTGAATGAAAAGACCAGAGATTCACTACCATGTAAGGAGTCCAGGAAATAAACAGTACTCCCACAATGGCAGCCATTGTTAAAGAAGTCTTGATATCCGCGCGTAGAGCAGAATGGGGCTTGCGCATGCAATATTGTCCGGAAATGACCGCCGCTGACACTTGCCCTGTCAGCTCGGGTTCAAGTACTGCAGTCATTTCTCTTTGTCGCAACGCTTTGACTTCGCGCGCAATTTGTCTGGAATGACGCAAGGCAACACGTAGAATGCTGATGTAAATAAAAATGATGGAAGCCAGTGGAAGGAAGAACATCGTGGCTAGTTTAAAGTACGTAAAACTGACAGATTTGTGATAGTCGGACTCGCACAACCAGCGGCCACGGATATACTGGTAACGACTCCACCCTATGAGTGGGTAACACGCTGAAAACAAAGCGTACAACCAGATAGCAAGTATACTAATGACAGTCTTATTTTGAGTCACCCAGCCTTTGTATTTGAGCGGCATAAGAATGGCTAGATATCTGTCTATGCTGACTGACAACAGCGTCAATACTGAAACGGTGCTTGTGGCGTGTTGAAAGAACCCAATAATACTGCATCCAGTTTTACCCACAACATGGAAATCATGAATTATCGATGCAATGCTGAAAGGCAACAGAAAAATTGCGACCACGATGTCATTTATGGCCAAATTGACCAAGAAAAGGCACGAAGGGCAGTGAAGTCGCCTGACACGATAAATTATATAACAGATCGTGGTGTTGCCAACCACTGTAAACACAATCATAAACACAATAACAACAACCAGGGTGGTAACCATGGTGACAGTGCTCCTTATGATAATGCCAGGTTGTACATTTCTTCATCAGTAATCCATTAGCGAAAATTTGAGTCAATCTTTTTTTTCTGCTGAGCTTGTTGGAGACCTGGTGAAATACAAAGAAGTGTCAACTAAACCAACACAATAATTATCAACATACACCTATTGAAACAGAATTATGCATGAGCCATGTTCACTTCTCTCTTTCACTTTGCACACAAGAAATGGAATTTAAGAATTCTTAAGTTTTGTTAAGTAGAACCTTAGGCGAAGGTGTGCGTAAATTAATATGATAGGAAATTAAGGTAATCAATGAAGTCCTTATCTAAGAGGTTTCTGTATTACGAAAGTATCCGTAGAGAGGGCATTGACTGTATAAATTAAAAATGTACCAGTGAAATCGAATAAAGGGCCGCTTCAGTACTATAAGTGGTAAATGGGATGCCTGCGCTTACTCTAGTGACTGCGATCAATTATTTTTTCGATCAGGGACACAAGCTGCGAGGAAATCGACGGTTCTATGGTAGCCACTCGATTACTTTATGGTTCTTAAATTATTTCGCACATTAACCTATCTAAGAAGGTTTTACAACTCTTGAGGTAAACTACTTTTGGAAATAATGATGGGACAGAGAATTAACTATGAAGTGTAAATTTAAGTGCTAATTTAACCATGAATAACCCTGCTGCAGTTGCCCCCGCTAGGAAAACTATTTTTTTTTCTAACATAGTGTTTGATTTTGTTGGGCCGTATACGGGAGATCCCTGTGAAGGTTTGTGGAGTTTGCCCCCACTGACAAAAATCCTAGGTACGGCCCTGATGAGTGACCATAGCCTGAAGAAAGCTGTCTGTTCTGTCACTAGTTAAACCGTTACCAACTCCCGAGGAACTGATTTCAACATAAATTTCTTCAATTCCAAGCAACAATTCGATTATTAGAAAGGAGAGTTAAGCAGATAAATTAAACTAAATATACACTCCGTAAGTTGTGTTGCAGAATCAGCGGTGAATTTTGCTGGCTATCATTTAACTCTTTGTCGAATTGAAAGGAAAAGTATAAAAAAGCATTAAGTACCCCAAGAAAGGGGGTTACCTGCAAGTTACCTGCAAACACACTTTTGCCCAGATGTCGTCTTTTTACAGTCAAATGTATATAGTTAAACTACCCCCAGAATTTAATTGTTTCAAGGTATTGATACCGTTTTTCATTCCGCGATAATCGTGCTGTGATAGATCTTAAGTCCTACTGAAAATTCCTTCTTGGAGCTAAACGATTTGTAAAACACTTGATGGAACATTTGAATGCGAATGTGGGAATCAAGCAGCCGTAAATAGCTTTCAACAGCTTTCATCCCATCTAGTTACTTTCCAATAAATCAGGTCTTGTTTTATTGGGGGAACCTCGCTCCCAGGGTCTCTCATCTTCCCACCCACGGAAAAATGAGAGACCATAGGAACGAAGTTGTCATTTACGTCGCTTCCACATTAAATCGTACCTTTAAGGTTTGATGTTATCTACGAATCAAGGAAAGTAGTAATATGGCTTAAATTAGAATAATCTTGCTTAATAAGCCTGTTTCCCGATAGGACCATTACAAAACTGGACCATTACAAAACTGACCACCAAAGAAAATCACATTGTATTTATTCGATTCTAGCTTTCGATAGCTTCAGCTGATTTTTTTTTACGATTGCTCAATTCAAGATAGCGCGAGATTGTTGGACTTTTTTAAAATATCTTAATTAGGGCTACGGATCTTTTGAAAAACCACGCTCATCCGGTCATGTGCAAGTAAAATCTTGAGTTTAAGAGCTTGTCACATTCGGTGTAAAATTTCTAGAAGGAAAAATTTTGTTAGTTCAATCCACCATAGTTGAGCAGGTATTAAATTTGTTCCTCGCTGGAACTTTTGCCTTTTGCTCGATTGAAATTCTCACGAAGGAATATAATAACAAAAATGCTTCTATTCAATTGAACCTTTTATACGCAGCCTCTTTTGGGAACTTGAAATAACTAAGTCAATAAATAAATTCAAAATTGTTACTATGGTTACGGGTGGAAGGGCATAAATAGTTACTGTCAACTTCCCTTTTATGCCTTCAACTGGCTGTGGGTTATCTTAGCGCTTGTTTTCCTGGAGGGTCCTTTGCGGGCACAATGCTTGTGAAAAAGCCTCCAAAACATTTTCAGCTAAGAATTTTTTGATAAGCACGACTTCTTGCGTAAAAGCGAGTTCTTATGTAATGGAGTAGATAGCTTGGAAGAAATTCGGTGACACTCTACTAGCACAATTTTGAACTTCAATTTGCTTCAGCCATAATTCGAAAGTTTTGGGGAGATGGTGTGCTTAATTATTTAATTTATAATAGCAGGTGAAATTTGTTTTAACTGGAATGCATTTTTATGTAGGTGTAAACGTTTGAGTAAAGCTAAGATGTCCGTTTTTTCCGCCTAAGTGAGACCAGACTACTTAACAAAGGAGGCGTGTAGGCTACTTGTGCGATAATGGATCAATGTTCATATTTCAAAACAAGTATTCATACTTGTTTTCATTGCGCATGTGATAAAAGTGATTTTCAGTTTCAATGTCACTTGAGCGGCGGTCCTTTAAAATAAACGACCAAAGTGTTTCTACGCAATATTCGGCTGAAATCGATTCTAATTCTGTAAGCGTTCTTCAAGTGCGCGCCGGGTTTTCGTTTGTGCAAGCCCGTAACGTGGTCGACAGATTGTACCGAAGAGCTATGGCTAAAACCTTTGTTGTCAAGAAGGAATGAAAATTGAACGCTCGAGACACGCTAAAAAGTAAATATTGAATATTCACAAACTTCAAGTTGCTCTGGGTGGTCGTCAATTAACTAAGCCTCTTAATAAACAAAGCTAGGCGAAAAATAAAACAAATGATAGACGATGTTTTTCAATCTCAGATCCTCGGGTATGCGTTCATTTTTAAAAACGTGTTTCGTGGATTTCTTGAGCTTTACTAACACCTCAAAGACGATGGTTAAATATAATAAAATGCACTTTACCCTCCCTTAAAAAAAACAGCAGGTGGTTTAAAATACGGACATTTGTGATACTGCCTTCCCGCGTTCAAGAGATGTTATAGGTGTTTCTGTATTTCATAGTTTTCCCAAACATCGCTTTGCAAGCACTCGGATGGTATTAAACACCGGTAGAAATCACAAACAAACCCCAGCTGAGTCAGAATTAAAACTTTGCAAAGTTGACAGAATTCGCATGACGCCGAATTAGTTGATGAAAATTAATTGCTCTCGCACTCTTTCAGCACCACGTCTTGGGGGCTTTACAATTAAAATTGTACATTGTCTTTTTTTGCGTGGGAAACATCATTTGATGAGTAGTGAAAAAAGAAAAATAGCATGAAGCATAGCCGGTTTATAGAGCAGTGTATACATGACTTCAATTGGTTATATGCATTTCCTATAAAGGTCTTTTTATGCTTAGAACGGCTAATACAGTCCAAGGAATGTAACATGGCTCAGTTTCAAAGGTAAATAGCTTACTTGACTTAACATAATCCCGCAAATACATTAAGGAAGAAAGACTCTAAAATTCTTACCTATTTTTTAGTCTTTTTCAGTTCCACGTTAGAACTCAGTTTGAAAATCCAGGTTATTTTCTCCCGTCAGGAAACCTGATTAAAATTTCCAGTATTCATAGCTTGAAACAGTCACTGTTTATTCCGGGAGGCTTGCAAAACTTTTCATTTCACCTGCTGCCTCAATTAGCGACTCTCGCCCAAGCCTGTTTTAGAAGACAGCCAATCAGTGCGTCAATAGGACCGGCTCGTGCACGCTGATCTTTCTTTTGTCGTATATTTCCGGCAAGATAAGGTGCCACGAATTATAAGCTATAAGCTATATTAGCCTTATATTTAATCCGTCACCTGCGATTGGTTCTTTTGAAGGGAAATGTCAATGGAATAAAATCATGTTTTTCATACAGGGTTTCGAAGAAACAAACATAGGTCGGCAATGCATACACATAAGAGTTCGTTGTTCTCGATAAATACAGGAAGTACGCTTAGTTTACAAAATCATCCAGCGATGACAGCTCATGTTAGATGAGTACATAGGAAAACAGCTGATTAGTGATGCAAAAAATAGTCCATTCAGTTCCTTAAACTTCAGGTTTAATTTCCCGACGTGTGTCTATTCGTTAAATACTGAATTTATCAGACTTCTTCATAACCTTATTAAACAAGAGATTCTCTCTTTCAAGGGAAATTAATTATGTTCTCCATAAATTAAGCAGGGATTTCAATTTCAGGGAGTAAATCTTCAGTGCATTAATTTTTTCCGTTACGATAATCATGGGCCACTGAGAACAAAGGAAAAAGAGCTTAGTACTTAAATCTACAAGACTTTGCCATTTCTGTCGTTTCGCCGCGAAATTTTACATAATTATACTTATTAATCTAAACCATTTCTTTCAATGTTTGCGCTTAAATTTCTCCCTTTTGTACAGAGATAGAGAGATGAGCTCAATCACGTCTATAGCAACTGTCCTCCTGATAATTCAGTTAATTCCACTTACGCAATGAACTAATTTACGACAAAGAGTTGAGCAAATTCAGGCCTTTTTGTAGCCGTTGATGTATCGCGCGCCTCGAAAACCCTTGCAACGAAACCACCACCTACATGCAGGCTACTCGCTTCTTAAAACACTGGCTGAAATAATTTGTGGTCTGTTTCATACAGTAGTTAACTATTTCACTGTTAGAGACTCTCCAAACGTTGTTAAGTGTGGAATTCCAAGTGAGCAGACGACCAAAAATATCTTTAAGAAAGAGTATACATGTGTCATCTACTGAACAATCAAACTTTGTTTCTCTGCTGTCATTGTTTACTTTGCTGTTTGGTTTTGCTATTATACTGATGTAAGTGTTAATGTAGTACGTGTATGGGTCGACCATGGTCGTGTCCAACCTGAGCTCGGAGCTCTTGCCACTTTGACCACCACTCACATATAAAATTTATTTCCTCGCAGCGCTTTATATTTCTTGAAATTTTGCTATTTTCATTTACTTTAGTATAAATTGAATCGAAAATACCCTGTATAGTTAAAATAAGAGAATTGAATTACATCGAATCAATGTACGGTCATGGAGACAGTATACTGGTAAATTTAGTTTCTTTATTTCAAGCCATACTGTTTACATCGCACAAACCGGATCAAATTTTGACGTTTCTGGATATACTCTGACTGACCTAAAGCAAAATTACTTTTTCCTACGGTTTTATTTATTTATTTAAGCGAGACAATTTGTTTTGTCTGGAGTTAGTTGACCAAACTCCCAGTGTGTGACCTATTCCGTTAAGGCTACTGAACAATAATTTCATGTGTTTAAATGTTGATCATGATAAGCAAAACAATTCTACGTTTTAGGAGTTTGAATAACAACAGCAACAACAATTAGCTTTATTTCATGACCATAAGAAACATAATACATTTGCTTGACCATTCAACTGCAACTTCTGCAGAACGTGAACTCCCCGAAAGCGAGTCGATAGTTCAGTACCAAATCAATCTATATTACCTGCGGTAGCTAAGTACTTGCGTTAAGAAAAAAACTGCCGAGTTACAAACGACTGGCTTGATTTAAAGTTAACAATACGTTTGGATGGATTTAAGCGATTCCTTAACTAAAGCACAGAGCTTAAAGCAGAGCTTTCGCAACGATTGTGAAGTATAAAGTCTTGGGATAAACCTGACAGCCATTTTCGTTTATTGTGTATAGCGAGCACCAAAGGTGCAAGCGTTTTCGGGTGTGAGATTTTAATAACTCTCTAATAAAACGCCGTTCCCGTCGTTCGTGACAGTGAAAACGCTCTCTTGTGTTGTCAAGTTACAAACTCAAAAACATGACGATTATATTTTGGCACTGAGTATTAAGCTTAGACAACAACTTCGCCTAAATTTACATTTTGTTGTAAGACCAATATTGTAATTTTGTGAGGATATATACATCTGCAAAGAAAATGTTAGTCTTTCATTGAGATAATATTGACGATAGTTATTTAGAATAAATGTCACTTTTTTCCTAAATGATTGTCTTTCTTGACTTTTCCTTACTCCTGTTATTCGAAAAGTCTTTTAAGAAGATTATTTGTTTCGCGGAGTGCATTGTATGAGTTGTTTTTCTTTCTCTCGCCGCATGGAAGAGTTATTCGCGTTTATATATTAATTGTTAATGGTTATTTTTCAGGTTTTATTTCTTCCTACCAGCAGAGAACACGCAAAGGTTATTAAAACTGATGATGTACTATCTTTATGTGAATGAAAAGTGAGATATAGGTTTCGAGAAAACGTCGCCTCTTGACATTCTGTTTCTTTGTCTTTTGTTAGATGATTTGAAATCCTCAACACTTACCCGAAGATAAAGTTTTTTATCTCAGTGCTCACTATGTCTGTCCAGTGTCCACTATCGCTTGTAAATTTTTTTCTCTAAATTTATCGTGTTTTTATTTTAGCGGTTTTATTTTCCTATATTCATTACATCAGTTTACTTTATCGCTTTCAAGTTCTTTAGTTTAGTTTCTATTCGAAGAAAAATGTTCACGTCGCAAATATTTGACTTGTCTCTTTTATCTCCCTCTCATATCATGAATCGAAAGGCGAAACAAAAGAAATGACGTCAAGATTTTTCTGAACTTCATTGGCCTCAAACGGGAAACGCCGAGGTAATCGAATTCGATTAACGTAATAGCGAATTTCAGCCGCATTTTGTAGTGAAGGTAAAAAGTATTTTTTTCCATCGAAGTGAATTACGAAAACAGTTATTAAAAACCATTAAAGCTGGATGAAGTGAAGCTTTAGATCATGGCTTGCCAGTTGCAAAAACCAGATTTCTTATGCAACGACATCAATAATTTAAAGTTAGCGCCAAGTTCTAGACTAAATCATTCGCGTCCAGAACGCCTGTCGCAGACACAGTCGCCAACAGATGTGTGCAGCAGTAAAAACATAATTGGAAGTCACAGTTGAAATATTTTCATGTAATAAGTCTTTTCACCAGAAGGCGCCATACACAGTATGGATATCTCAGAAATTCGACGTTGTCAGGAAATTATTTGACATGAGTTTTCATAGAAACGAAACTACTTCGGGGCTTGTTTGTACTCTTTGAAAATGGCGCGCATACGCATACTGTTTATGTCTTGTATTACAATATGAGCGCCGGCGAAATACAGGCTCTAAAGTGAAACTAATTCTATCGAAATATTAATAAGTTATCTTTAATAAGAAGCCGGGGAACTGACATGTTGCTGGTGAAATACCCATTGGAATACATTTTTTTCAACGGGGACTTTTCAATTAAACATGACGTCTGCAGGTATTTTCCTTAACTTGCAAAGATTATTGACGGAGGTTGCCTAGTTTTGAAAGGAACACCAATGGAAATAATTCAGGATAATTTCCTGATAAGCAAAGGACTTGTCACTTTTTCATTATATGTCCTGAGTTTGTCACGGAAAATTTATTCGGACTACTGATCAACTGACGGGGTAAATGAGCTTTCCTCAAGCAGCTGTAAAACCAAGATGTCTTCGCCTGAAGGCTTTGTTCATATTTTCCTCCATGTATTTGTGAATTAGGAACTCTTTTTTTATCCCTGTTGTTTGACAAAGTCTCAAATCCTACCTCCTGTCTTAAATATTTTGACATATATATGCGATCTTTCTTGCTTCCTCTAGTAGATATATACATAGCTTGATTCTGAATTTTGTTTGCAAATTTGTGCTATTACATAACAGTTTCACCAGCAACATTGGCTGATGTGTAAGTGATATTCTAAAGTTTTCTTGCTTCAGTAACGGAGCTCAACATGACTTCCAAGAAAATATTCATTACCCACATTAATACCTATGATTAGCACTGCTCTTCCTATCACAGCTCTTCCTATCATTGCCAAACAGAATTCCTTTCACACCTATGTAAAAATAACAATGTTTTATTATGAACGCATCGGACTGATTTATATCACTGAAGATTTCATAATCACGATAAACATTTCAAGTCAAGCTTAGCTTAATGTTACCATGGAGAATACCAAGACAGAAGTAAAGAATGCCACTATATATGTAGTAAGCCATATTTTTTGATATAGGAAGTATCACGAAATTTGCAGCAGAAATATTGATGGGCCATGACAAAGAAATCTTAACACACCAACTTGTTAAAAATATAACATACCTTTAGAATTTGCTGTCAAGTTATCTTAACAGTAGTAAATCGTGATCTCAACTTCTTTTCGTCAGTATAGTTTAATAACCACAGCGCCAAGGTCTCCTGCGGCAATGGAGATTTCTCTGTTTCATACGAGGATTTGACAACTAATTTTGTATGATATTTGCCTGTATCTTCACAGTTTGACGTCAACCAGTCAAATAACAGTTGTTTTCACAAGAGTCGTGTCACGATTAATAATAGAATGTATTTCAATATAAAAGTGTCATAACTTTCTTTATAGTCCTGCCAAATAAACAAACCACAAAAGCAATTTCTAACACTTAAAACTTTATTTGAAATTTGCATGGATTACTTTACGATCGAGACTAACTTCTGGCCGTTCTTGTTTTAAGGAAATCTAAGTAATCAAAAATATCTGTTTAGAGTTTTTCTGTAGGTTTCCCAAAGTGCTAAAAATAACTGATTAAAATGGAAGGAAGTCTTGCTAAGAAAATCGAAAATGGCTAACAAGATCTGTGATCTCTTGATACAGAGGAAATATCAGAGGGCTGATTACAAAAGACAGTGCATGTTAAAATATCTACGCGAGAAAACAACAATTACTTATACTAACAAACGAAAAAAAAAGCCTTAAGTTCTGCAGTCGCGTAAATCACTCCTTACAATCTCCTTGCAGTTCACCAATACATTTTTACATATGCGAGTGATATTGAGATACACGTGATAATCCGATTTGTTTTCAAACTCGTTTCCAGACCCATTGCTAAGTGATCGCGTATCGAAAACGGATCAAATAAAAAAAACTTCCAGAGAAAAGCCGAAACGTTTACATGCGTCCTTTACATTTGATGATTGAAAACTGAAATATAGTGAAAATAGCTGAGTTTGGAGCCGGAAAATATCAAAAACATAAGCAGTGTGCGGTGAAGATGATAAGATGTCATACTACCCATATGGATCTCTGACGCAAAAAAACACAGCGAGTTGGCGTGTTTTTTATCGCTAGCTGGTTGACGTGAGCCAATTCGGAAACCCGCTTCCCTCGCCGACGTCAGGTTTTCATTTACTGGGCTCACAATTCAATGCTAACTGAAACTTTTCACAACTTTCCACCCACATCAGAAAACTAAAAGTGGCACATATCCTAAAAAAAACTTAATGAACGAGTTAAATCGAGCAAGTAGCTATTAATTTGGTTCCCGTTCATGGTGCTGTTCTGAAAAGAAAAAACGAAAGTGAAAAGGGAAACATTCCAATTTGTTTTATTATCGAACGAAATTAACACTTCAATGTTATTCAATCTCTTAAGCTTTCAAAAAAGACCAAAGAATTCTAATAACAAAAGTTTGCTTATAGTACCTGAACACTGCGTCTTTTAATGACAAAAGAAGTGGGCGTTTAATTAATCCTATGATTGGATCTAAAAGAGGATGGTTGCTCTGAGGGAGGCGATTATTGAAGGAGAAAAGTAATTAGCCATTCAATCTCTACTACATGAGTTAAAGTTTATTTTCTGTGCATCAAGCACCATTCCAGCTTAATTGTATTATATAGCGCATTTAATTCTTAGGATTTCAAATTTTAGGGTTTTAAAGTATTGTAAAGCGCCATGGACAATTAATGGAAGATGGCCCTTTATAAATGTATATTGATTGATTGATTGATTGATTGAGTTATTCTTAAGATTGAGGTCGTTTATGTTAATGTTGTTAATTAGTGGATTGTATTGATGCGTCGAAAACTTCGATTGTTTAACTTTTAATACTTCTTGATCGTCAAATGCTTTAGCAAGAAACATGCTTATCGATATTTTAGAAAATGCGCTGAAAAAGGCGCCGCCTTTCTATTGAACAATTAGACGTCGATTCCGACTATTTTATTACACAACCATCAGTCTATTGCTCTTACAAAACGACAACGAATGGACTCTGTAAGGTTTGTGGTCCAATGTACTTAAAAAATTTTATGAACTTTTAAACAAGGAAAATGTCAGTCTGTCGGCAAATAATTAAAAATAAAATTGAAATTGAAAGATTGACAAAATACATTCAAGGATTTCAATAAGAAACCACCGTGTCTGCTAAAATGCTATCAAAAAAGAACTGACCAGAAATGAGGATTGACATTTTTTTGATAATCTTGATAAACAGAAACGTTTCTTTCTTTTCTTGTCAGTATTTTTTCGGAAAGGGATTAGCAACCACATTTATTTTCTCTGTGTTTTGTTGCCTGGTTGTACAAAACACTCATGAAAGTTTGGGAGGATCCCCCTGTGGCTTGTCACAAGTTCTCTAAAACTTCACAAGTTCTCTAAAACTTCCTCTTGCGTTTTTACAATTGAACAGAAACAAGGAAAATGTCTTCTATTGTAATCCTCAATAAGTAAAAATGAGGTTAACATCAGATCTATTCCAACAAAAATGCTTAGCGTTAAAGAACGAGATAGAGAAATGTACTTTGAAGACCCGGTATGCTATTTATGAACGTACAGAGATCACTACATCAATATTGTTCTAGTGGTGGTTGATCGCTCCATCTTATAAGTAAGCAAGAGAGGATGAAGGGTAAAAGACCTGGTCTCTTATATTGGCCATTTTCTCAGGAGAATCCCTATCAAGTTATTTTTAGACTTGGTTTCCAGCTTTCCGCAGATAATCTTACCCCGTGCAGCGAAAATATCTTAAGTCGTTTACATTCGCTGTTACCCATGATAAAAGTAAATAGGGATATATTCCAGCAAAAGAAGTAGTTTTGGATTTCTAAACTGATGTAAATTATTAAGATTTTTTATTTGGATTTGAGTTTCATCTAAGGTCATCACTATCTGCTTGCATTTAGTGGATGATCGGTCGATCAACCGATAACTTTATTACTTGCTACACCGTGCTGACAAGACCCAACAACGTCGAAACGGCTGCCCACGGTTGCAATTCTTAGGTTTCAGCTTGGACTCTACCATGTCGTTGTCCCGTTAAGCTTTCTACGTAGTATCAGCCTTGCATCATTGTTACGATTCAAATACAAAGATTATTTTCAGTTTTTTTTTATACAACGCAGTTAAACGGTAGACCGAGAGATCTGGGAACGAGATTAAACGTGACGTACAAATTCCGTGCGCAGTAAGAATGCGCACACACAATAAGCACGAGCGACCTTAAACTTCATCTATTAACAATCGATGCCCGTTTTATTAAGCAGCCAGGCCATTCATAGTTTTCAGAAAGAATAAAAAGGCGATAACAAACAAGACGGTTTGAAATTATGAGATTTGGTCTGATATTCGACTCGAAACAAGAGTGCCCTGATCAATAGTGAAAATTATATACCTTCTGCATGTAAAATACTGCAATTTATGGCAGATGAACGTTTCAATTTTCAAGAAATATTAAGTTCCACTGTTTTGCAAGTTTTCAGTTCATGAATGAAGAAGACCTTTAGGAGTTTTTAGATCATCTTTCCATATCATCCGAATTAATATACGCAGTCGTCAAAAGCAACGTTTTTTCTGCTGTGCTTTTGCAATGGGAGGAAAAAGAGAACCAATTAACGTAGGATATGTAACTTAGTCAGTAAAATTGTAAAATACAAGACTCAATTCATATGTTGTTGTTATTGCCCTAACTAAAGTATTTACCTTTGCAACGGTAACATCATTGAAAACACCTTCAGCCCTTGTGAGAAACTTCTTCTAAGTTATAAGTATGTGTTTCTTCCGTAAGCGGTCGCGTGCCTCGCGCGCTATGACGCCGATGAACATACAGCAGATCGCGTGGAGATATTCCGTGCAAGTTATTTTTGACTCAATTTTGGCGCTTCTGCTCTCGTCTGAGCATTAAAGGATTACAGTAATTGAAACAACTTGGAGAATCGATCATTGTTATCAGAATAGGCTCGGATGACGTTTTGTGAGCTAGTTTGTAAATAGTGCCATGATTATGCAGTAAAAATATATTAATGTGCGGTACCTGAGACGTAGCGATTCATAAAGATAATAATCGTATGAGTTTTCTGGTGTTAATCCCACCGGGCGGTACACCATTTTATGTTTACCGACGGTCTGCTGTTAAGTAATAATAAGATGGTTGTCGGAGTCACGAAATATTCTTGAAAAGATTTTTGTATGCTTGGTAAAGTCAAGTTTTTTAGACGGACGCTTTGGCACTACAAAACGAAACAAAGCTAAAAAAAGACGAAGAACGGGTTGAAAAAGCGAAAACACCAGCTGTTTTAACAAGCTGAAGACATCGATCGTAATACTTGTAATAAAAGTTACAATAATCTGACGTAACTGCAAATTTGCATTTTTAAAAATGAGCTAACACGACTGGTAAAGACAAACAATATTTAACCACGTGTATGTCAAGTTTGTTAGTCCTGTGTGCTATTTAAAATTGTTTTGCACAAAAGAAATATAAAATTGTATTTTTGCCTGAATAATTCATCAACTCCCCACTTTTAGAAGTTAAGGAGAGGTTGTTTTGTCTTACCAACTTAACAAGAAATGACCTCGTTGTTTCCTTAAGTGCTCTTGTGTTTGACATGAAGAACGATCTCATCCCCGACGAAGACAAAAAAAAACCCATAAACCTATATCAAAAGTATGATATTTCTTCCAGCTACTGGCGGTCAAATTTGCTAAAAAAAGGCACCTCTCTCCATCTTTAAAAGGACAAAAACACCTCACCATCGAATTTCTGAACTATAATATAAAGGGATACTAACAGTTTCGAAAATGTTATCGAAAATGTTCGAAAGTGTTATCTTTTCAGAAGTTTAATAATGCCCATTTGCGGCCCGATATTGCTCGTTTGTACGTCAGCTGATTTTTATCTCAGTATTCAGCGACGTACTTAATACTTTACGCCTTCCGGTACCGAGATATTTTAGCTTCCTTTTCCGGAAATTTAACGTTAATCTATATGAGGGTCGTAAACAGTATTTTGGTCATTCGTGAACGGCCCTATTTTTTCCTAACGAATTAAGAAATGCTTAGTTTTTCGCATGAATAATGAGTTACTTTTTGGCACTTACAATGTTAAACGAGCTAACCGTACCCGAAGCTTTCTGTTGGTTACTTTAGAGTGTCTCCTTCGGACCGTCAATTCCCAATTGAAAACAAAAAATATGAAACAAAATATGATTTATTTTGAAAAAAAAACGTCTCTATTTGGTAACGTTTTGCTTTTAGGCAAGTCTGTTATGGAAATTATCACACAAATGAATCTTCCTGAGAAAATTTGCGATTTTGGACTGAATGCCTCATGTTAGAGTTTCGATGTACAACTGTTTCGACGAGGGTTCTTCTACAAAAAGCGTGACGAAATTAAATGGTACGTGGCAATGCCGGTTGCTATGAGTAGTAATAGTTTATCGTTGCTTGGTTAAGGTTCACGGTGTTTTAACGAGAGGGAATATATACGCGCTTGCACTGGTTCCTTTTGTCACGCTGAAACACGTTTAGGGTTGTCCACATTATGCTCACAATTTTCACTCTTATGCTAATTGTTTATGCTCAAAAAATGTTATTATTATGTTCAAAAAGTCCCACTGTTATGCTCAAATTTTTTCCTCTCGATCAATCACTTTTTACCTAAAATAAAATACAATCGCTTGATATGCATAGCACATGTTTGGTTGTCCTGAAAGGCATTTTGTAGCAATGAGAAAACCCTCTCTGAGGCTGCAAATGACGGTTGGATAAGCAAAATTTTCTTGCATGCTTTATCCCAATTTGGAATCTCCTTTTCGCGATTCCCCCTACCAGGTTAGAGCATCAATATAAGGAATGACATCAATAGCAGCATGCAGCAATATAAGTTGGTAGTTCCCTTTTGAGGCCATCAATACATGCATCATTGTTCAAGAAATGAACTTTAATTCCATAATTGATCACTTGAAATTGCAGCAGTAGGCTGAATTTTAGCCCTTGTGACTGGGTTGAACAGGCGTGCAGCAGGGACGGCGGAGCGTAATTTGAAGTGGGGTGGCTAAAAAAAATAGAATTTTTAAGGTGTTGTTCATAGAAGCGAGCGCCGAAGGCACCAGCCTCTAGAGAGGTCTGAGGGCATGCTGCCCCAGAAAATTTTGAAATCTACAGTCTCGGAAATGCTATTTTTAGCACTCTCCACACTCCACACTCTCCAAAAAATAAATCTGAATCAAGTATAAAATCACATGTATTTTCAGTTCTTACATCCGATATTGCCGAAATTTTTTAACTCGATAAAAGCTCGGCGTGTGTAGCCTGCTGGGGAAATGTGAAAAACAGTGGTGTCAAATTACTTGCGTTCACATTACGACGCAAAATTCTTAATATGAAGAACCAAGTCTGGCAATGAATGATCATTAATCACATGTAATAACTCCATCTTGTAATGCGTAGAAATCGGCTCGCGCATTTTTCCTGGAGTAGATACCGCTGATTAATCGGTTTACTGACTATATTTATTTACGTAATTTATTTACTGCACTTAATGCTTTAATAACTTTTTTTTGTTTCTTTGGTTGTTTATATGCTGGTTGAACACAAATCATTGTATAGGCCTCTGAATGTCGCTGAAGGGCAATGTTTCGATTAGCAATAGCAATGTTTCTTATAATAGCACTTCAGTTTTGCGAAGTGTAGATTTCTCATGTCTGCCTCCAACTTTCTTATTATCTCATATGCTTGCAAGCACAGAGAGCCATCACCTTCAAGCTGATATGTAGACTGAGCAAATGGCTTCATTGCATCGACTGTAATTGCCAGCTCCACTGTGAGGAAGGGGAGCTTCTGCGGGTCATTCACTATGTCCTGCAGTTTACGTGCAGTAACTTCTGGTATCTGACCTCCATTGAAAAAGGCTGGTATATCACCAAAGAGGTCATACCGCACTTGCACCATCATTTCATACTTGGACCACCATCTGGTCTCTGAGTAGCACTTAGAAAACGTTTTATTATTGCTGCGCATGCAATTCTTGAGTGGGTACTGAACATGTGTGTAAAAAGGCTGACCCATGACTTTCATGAACTTCTCAAGATGTGGGGTAGCCATCTTTTTACCAACATGATGAAGAGTATGACTAAACCAGCCAATTTCCACCAGGTTTGGGTACAAGATCTTTAGATGCCTTATTGCTACATTATTGACAGATGCACGATCTGTAGCAAGTAGAGAGCTAGGTGGAATGGAAAAGTCTACAGACAGAGTTCTTAGCTGTTGGTGTGCCGGCAAGCCCTCTCCATTCATAGATTTTGTAACTAGAAGAAGCCGAACCAATCGCTGTTTAACTTTCCATTTAGTAAGAAATGGCAAAATAATATTCAGAGCCTTAGCTGCATGAGTTGTCCCATCAATAATGATACTCACATCCCTTCCTTTGGTTTCTTCTTTTACTTTCTTCATTTCATCTTTGGCAATAACATCTGTCAAGTTTGAAAGATATCTACTTGAAGTCAAAGAGAATGCTTCCTCCTCAAGTGACTCCCAAAAACAGTCAATCTTATTTCATGGAACTTTTGCTTTTCATAAATGATCTTTCATAAATGATCTTATAACCTTACCTTTGTGAACTCTATGGGCAACAGATAAGCTCTCGCCCTTCGGATGAAACTGATTATCATACTCCTCTAAACTCTTTGCAATGTCTCTCTTCCTTGATTTCCTTTGGTTCCTTCTTTTCAATGCGCTCTTTTCCAGAAGAATGCTTTGACGATTTCACATGGTTCTCTATTATTGCTTTTTTGAGACCAATTTCTTCACGACAAGCGTTGCAAAACAGTTGACCATTTGACTTCGAAACAGTAAAGCTTTCACCTGGAAACTCTCCGTTAATTCTGGGAGAGAACTTACAAAAATGAGATTATAATATTATATAGTGGTGAAACATATCACCGCTATATAATATTGTAATCTCGGTTTTGTAAGTTAGTAACATCTAAACCTGAAGAAGGCTGGTTTGGCCACCCAAAATGATATTGTCTTTAATATATCACTTTGTGTCAGCCTTGCAGTAGTCTTTGACTTCTCATCGTTTTTAAAACGGTCACATGAAGTTTGTGATTAATTACTTGGTGATCATCCAGGTAGTTTAGTAGAGACCCATGTATACGTTTGTACAAATGGAGCATTTGTCTATGTTACATTGTTCATAAAAAGGAATCCAGTGTAGCTTATTAAATAGGGCTACCGATGATGCCTGGCGGTCTGCATACAAGATAACTCGCGCTGCGTGCTTTTGTAACTTTAAAATTCTATTTAATAATCATCTCCTTGTCGCACGATGACCAGATAACATTCACATAACTTAATACTGGGCGAATTATAGGCGTTTAGATAACGTAGGCGTTTAGATAACGGCGAAAATACTCTAATCTTATGTAATACAGCTATCCGCGAAGAGAGCCTCTTACAAATCATTTCGACATGCAAATTAAAAGAAAGCATGTTGTCAATTTCTAAACCCAAAAGGGTAGCACTGTTTACAATTTTGAGCTTTTTTACTCCATCTGTTGTAACATTATTATTCAGCAGGTGTTGGAATCGGTTTTCGATTTTGGCGAGCAAGATATAAACAATTAAGATGAGAGCCTAACGGATTGCTGTAGAGGTCAGTCATCGTTATCGAGTATTTCGAGTCGAATCTGGGGCGTCTCTGGATAAGAGGTAAAGTTCAACGCAGCGACATCAATATGGAATAGATTCTATTGACACTGAATAAGATTTAACAAATAGAGTCCATGTTGCCGTGCGTCTGTTCAGTAATAGATCACAGATGACGTCAAAATGTGGTAAGAACAAAAAAGTGGCACACGAGGCGTAGCCGAGTGTGTCACTGATGTTCTTACCACATTTTGACGTTTTCTGAGATCTATTACTGAATCAGACGCACGGTAATATGGAATCTATTTGTTTTATATAATAACGAAAAGCCTTTTTTGTTTCAAAACATTTTAACATAACGCGAAAGCCGGCCTTTTGTCCCGCCTTTGCCCCCGGCCGCCTTTGCACGAAAAAAGCCATTTGACGTGATCTATACATTTAAAACGCAGCAGTTTCATTGGCTGCTATGCGTAGCAAGAATTGTGATTGGTCGAGAAAAATCACGTCAAACCTGACTCGAGCGTCGCTTCTCGTGGAATGAAAACTTACGGTGAAAGCAGAATTGAACTGCGAAATCTACAAATCTTGAAGAAAATGCTGGAATAATCAAGTTAGTTTTTGTCATTGGAGCAGCCCTGTGAGCCGAAAAGCTTGGACGTTGCCTTGAAAATTGCAGAAGTTGAAAAAATAGTCTCGGATAACTTGTGGTTGCGGTCAACCTAGAGGCCATTTGATTCGAGTTTTGAATGAAAGGAGCGTAAATTACGGTGGAGATTTTTGTCTTCTGTGGTTGGCGATTCTCAAATCAGCTTGATATAGTGTCGGAGACACATTTTAGCTGCGATAGTCTTGACCGTGAGCTGTGGTTAGCTATACTTAGCTCGCTTCTGTGGCCTGAAACGGACAGGAACATTCGCATCGGAAAGCAAGGTTATGTATTTTATTTCACCAATTTTAAGAAGTGATGTTTTGATGTTTCATTCCTGACATCAATCAGTGTGTCAACACTTGTTTTGACACTGGGAAAAGTTAAATTTTAGAAATAAATTTATCTCAGAAACATTTTGTTTATTGGATTTGTTAAATTCGAGATAAAGCAATGGTTCTCGGCTTAACAACACCAAGTTTGTGCGTGGTTTAGTCTCGCTCGACTGCCGACTGAGGTTGCTAGACAATTATTTCGGTATCATTTTCTAAAGGAAACGGCTTTATCTTTTGTTTTCTGACTTCTCGAACCTGTTCAAGGCCTCGGTAAGACTTTTTTGTACCTTGTCTTTTGCCCAGTCACATAAAATATTATCCTGATTCTCAAAACTTTCCGCCATTTTAAAACGGCAGAAGTAAAAACTTTGTAATGATGACGTCAATGGTACATCTGTCCTCTAATAGATCATAGGCGAGAACCAATCAAAATGCGAGAATAACTTGTGCCATAGAAGGATCGAGAATAAAATGAAATAAAAGACACCTAAACATCTAAGAATAAGTGTAGAAATATGACACTCATACATTCTTGAGGCAAAAGGGACAATTTTTTATCCTGAAAGAAACCATATTGCCAATTTTCCCGCCACAGGCAGCCACGTCAATAGAATAGATTTCGTTTAACATTGAATCACACACGTGCCTCAAAAGGATCGAGAATGAAATAAAATAAAATAAAATAATCTAAACATGTTGGAATAGGAGCAGCATTCAGTATGACACTCAGAAATTGTTAAAACGACATAAAGAAACAAAAGTAAAATATTTTTATCACTGGGTTTCTTCAGGTTTACAACGGGTTAGAATTTGACGCCTACGTGCTTCATTGTTTTTCGCAATTCTGTTGTACTTATCTATTTATTTGGCCCGGGTTGTTCGAAAGGGGGATAACGCTATCTACCGGATAAATCACCATCCAGCGGATAGCGTGGTTTGTTTTGCTACCAGTTATCCACTGGATAGCAATTTATCCGGTGGATAGCGTTATCCAGCCTTTGAAGAACTGGGGCCAGGTCTGTGTTCCTAAAACGATTCCATGAACTATGACAATGGGAAAATAAGGTATTGTTTGATCTGCATGTTGCCGGAACAGACTGTTGTTTTCATGAAACCGTATACGTTCACACAGCAGGGGATATGAATCTGTTTATAAAACCAACAAAAAAATTAACATTTCTCACCATGCTTAAATTTTTTATATTGTAAACTTAACTTAAATAGGACAAAAATATTTGTTTTTTGCAAAAGATGGTTCGGTTTTACTAAAACAAATCAATGGGTTTTAGTTCGAGCTTGTCGGTGGAAAAGCTGTGAAAAAATGGCACTTATGTACTCTGTGATCTTGAAAAGTGAATACAAAAAGAGGAATATTTTAAAGATCAAGAGATAGAAGATCGTGGCATTGTAATATGTTCCTGATGAAATGCATGTTATGACATATTCAAGTTGTTTTGGATTGTTTTTGTTTTTCTAACAAGGTTGTTATCGTTAAGCTAAAAGGAAATGTTTCCTTTATATTAATCCTGAGATCACATAAAATCTTCGAGAAGATTTCCGACGCTTTGTTGCTTGTTTTTCATATCCTTCCGTTGAATTTACGTTTTATATCTTTAAGTGAACTGGAAACGGTGAATGTTTTTCCTCAAAACGTTCCCTGAAATTCACTGTGAAACAAAGACATTAATTGCGGAATTTCACGAGTTCTTGGAGTTTTGTTCTTGTGCCATCATTATATTTTGCCAGCTTTCCATATGCCAACAATATTAATGGTTACTGCTTGCAAATATCTCAAAGTAAACGACTTCTCTCATATATATTTTTCAATTTAATTTTCGAACTCGAGAAGCTATGAAGTTGGGAAGTTTTTCTGTTACACCTCAGCTCAACACAAATTCGTAAATCTTATAAAACAATACTTCGATTTGTTTCCCCTTGTTGATGAATATTCAATTCTTCTTTTGCATCATTGAAACAAAAGTTTTGAGCGGGAAGCGCCAACTCACATGTAAACAAAAAACATTTAACAAAAACCTGAACCTTTACGTGCCCTTCTAATGCATCTTGAAGATTTCCTCGGTTTAGCACAGTATCATAAGCCGTCTTGCGTTTGTAGCGAAAAATTGAATGCCAACCTTGAATGCCTTGGTCGTGAGAATATTGCCAGTTTCGGAACTTGATGATTTTACGTCAAAACATCCCGTTTGATGTTGGTTAGTTAGTTGTTGACCAGCCGTCCAAACTGATTTACGTTAGCAATAAATGGATATATTAAACTGCAAGTCCCTGACGTAGGAGGTTATTTTTTATCGCAGTATCACTTTAAATAACAAAACAAGAATATCTGTTTGGTCAATACCTCCCTCTAGTAAACATGTAAACAATTAGCTAGACCACATAGGACGAACTGGACAGTGTTGAATAAGATATTTATTCAGTTGTATGTAAGACAAAAGATGAATTAAAGATGACATTGCGTCAATAGGTAAAATTCAATGACTTGGCAGATTTTTTACTGACCCATTTATTTTTTTGTAATCTCGTTCATTCTGGGAAATAAACGGAGGATAATTAGACTCCCACACAACAATACACATACAAATGAACAGAGGTTGGAGAATCCTGATTATCAGTACTTTTCATCGCATTGGCTGAGTGAAAAAAAAAATGCTGATGATAATTGTTATCGGGTGCACAACATTTCAAATCCCGTATCACCCTCCAAAGCATTCATATATAGCACGCGAATATCTGCACGAAAAGTTAATATCACAGTTATCTAAGACTGATACGGCGTTAAAAGAACGCCGGTTTTATCAGCGAAATGAGCGGTTTATATTTTATAACTCACGTAGAACTCACGTACGTAGAGGTTTGACATTCTCCAACAGAATTCTCGTGTTAAATCATTGATTTCGCAAATTTTGCTAATTCCCGAAACATCAACAATTTCAGTTCGCAAAAAGCGCAACATCTTGAAATTGTGTACATACGGATTTCACCTGCAAAAAATCCATTTTTTTGAACTTGAGCAGATTATTTTATTGCGGAATTAATGTAACGACGTAGATTTCGTTTCGGCTGACTCAGCATGGTTGGATAAATTAGGAAACGACGATCAATACCCGGAATATTTGGCGAAATGTCTTAACTGCTCATTGCATAGAGAAAAGACATAATGTCAAAGTTATGGTAGCGATAAAGCAATTTCATTTTACTGACAGCGCCTCTTCTGCAGTTGAAGTTTGAGTTGATTACTTTTTCGTTTAGGTGAAGAGTCAACGCGATGTCTGCTTCAGTGGAATGAAAGTAGATGATAGTTTTGCGAAGCGTAATACATGGCCGATGGAATGGCCGACTGAAAAAGGTAAAGGACAAGGCGAAATTGACTTTTTTTGGTGATTGCTACTGTAACGCCCGATTGAATGACTATGTCAGTATGAAAACGCATTTACTTCAAAACTGATGGAAAAGCCAAAGGAACGAACACTGTTGTTTCTTCTACCGATAAATCTTCGTGGGAGACTCGGAAAGCCTCGGATTGCTATTGTCTATAGTCGCGGGAAGGATTCGGTTTTTCATTGTCCATCGTTACAATATAGCGCGAACCCTTCCCAGAAATACTTTTTTCAGTCTCTCATTGATTTTAAGTCAAGGAAAAGATAAAATAATAATAAAAATAGTAACAAAAGATTTCTATAGCGCCCACTATTCTAATGTTCAAAGGCGCTTTATAATGATTATCAGCGAAGAAAAACCCTAAAAATTAAAAACATTGTTCTAACATTAAACCGACTTTGAGCTCATGGAAAAAATTGTTCCTTGTAACTAACGCATTCAACTATAGTCTTAGCGTGTATAAAGCAAAACTTCGTTCAAAAACATCAAAAAATAACTTAATTGGCAAGTCCTCGCGGGAGCTTTTCAGGGCCAATGTAAACAAACCCCGAAACGTATGCAGTACAACATGAAAACCCCAAAGGCGCGAGACACAACAGTTAATTCCTTCGAAAATCTCAATGAGGGAATAACAAAAAACTAGCCTACCTAGAATAGTACACCCTTTCGGGTAAAAGGACTTGAACAAAATATGGGAACATCTATTTCAAGCCCCTCGTTCCATCCCGGTATCATAGTCTCCATTTACACGCATACGACCGTTACATCTCGCGCCTTACTTTGCTGAGTAAAATATATTTTACCTGTAATTTTGCTGCGTTACCTTCTTGTAAAATAGGCTTAGAAAACACCGTATAAACTGTGAAGATCCCTCTTGAAGAGTCCCTATGGCCGTGCCAGATGCAAAACAGGTTATGTTTTAAATCAAGTTATTTAATAGTTGTTCTGTTGCATCTAACGTAATTAGCATCTTGGACTCTACTCTTCAAATTTGTCATATTTGTAATTGTGCCATTCATTAGCCATCGACCTGTTTGAAGTCACGAATCTTCATTTTACTCCAATTAGTGGAAAATTCACACAGAATACGTCAGTAGGAATGCCGCGAGGCCAGTTATAAGACAGGTTTTGAAACACCTTAACTCTGTCTCTGTCAGACCAATGTGGTAACTTTTAAATATTTTACGACGACTGTTGGTGTTGTAAGCATAATGCAAGCAGTTTGATTCTGTCAAATATGTAGATAGGTAAATATTGTCTTGCCGTAAAAATAGTAATTGCATCCAATTTTGATCTGCCAAAACAAATCTTTCTTCCGGTAAAAGAGAAACAGTAAATGGACTTTTTGATACGCGAAGACTCGTATCAAGGTTAAAGGCGACCTACAGATTGAAAAAGAAAATATTTGTTTGAAGTCCAAAGTAATTCGTTTCGGTATTTTGAACAAAAAGTGGGAAAAATAGGTAGAACTGAAAACTTCGTTTACACGATTGGTAAGCGACGCTTGTCATTCGATATTTTCACCACTGATTAGTGACGTCACAACAGGACACCTTCAAAACGTTTGAACTTCTGTATAAATATGATTTATCGTTATTTTTGACACGTATTTTTTCAACTATATTATAATATTAAATGACTACTCAAGGGAGCAACTCTGAGCTCTCTATCGGCAAGACCAGTACTTTAGGTTGCAATGTAAACTGCACCTTGTGTTCAATCTACGTTCTGGTTTCTGTATGACGCTATTTTTTTTTTCAGTTTTTCACTGGGTTCCATGTCATATTGACAGCTCTTCACTGTTTCTTTCACGGGCTGGTTGATCAGGGGGTGGGGAGGGTGTAACTTTTGACCTCGTTTCGAACGGGTTCAAGACGAAGTCAGAATATCGTGTTAAATCACGAATCGTTTAATAGTTTTTCTTTGCAGTATTCTTTAGAAGACTGCAAATGTTCAGACGCTAATAAGCCTAACCAGTTTTTCAACCGCAAAACCCTTACAATGGTGAGGTCACTACACTCCCTCCCCGACGCGAAAATAAACCCATCAGGGCATAAAACCTCTTAAAGAAAATAAAGTGAAGGCTTACTTTAGACCGGGAATATTAAGGTTATTTCCTCTCATAGATCAGAAATAACAAATGTCGGATTGAAACACGTCAAACGCGATCGTGCCGAGTAACATTTCCGAAGGCGGTATCAGATTCTGTTTCACGGAAAATAGCAATCATTTCAGTCACGTTTTAACCAGTTAAACGATCTTTCACCTAACTGCCAGTAAAGGAGAATCTAAGAACACGGCAAACAAAGAACTCACTTCTTATTTCACGTTCAGTTATGTAAATAACGAACACGAACACCTTTTGTGAACATGAAAAGGGCAGCTACAGATTTTATCCAATAGTCAGTGATTATTCGACTTCGCTAGCCAGGGAGTTTTTCAGCTCTTCGAACAACCTCGCACGTATAGCCAGTGGACCGCTGGGATCCAAGCCATGGCATTTTTAAAAACTGAGATACAGGCAGCACAAGTTCTGCAAGTTAACCTCAAATTAGCCTGCGTAGCAGGGGTTTCCAAGAACTTACGCGAAGGGAACGAAACTGGGAGGGAGTGCGAAAAAAAACTTACGCTGCTCGGCCCGATTTTTCGTTCGCCTGTTCGATCTTCGCCTGGAAAAGGAAAGGAAACGGCTGCCACGCAGGCTAACATCAAATCTCGATGACTTCTTGGAGAAAGACGGTGAACTCGTTCGCAACGACGTCGAAAGTTGTACTCTCCAAGATAATCAGTCAATAATCCCAGCTGGTTTGGGAAACAAAATTCGCATGGAAACCTGTTTGGAGCTAGCGCTGTGAATAAGCACTTTGACACTGACATAATGGCAATAATGAAGCCCAATATGACATGTTTTGTCGCTGAATTTTCATTTTTCACCCCGTAAATCAAAAGAGTCTTTGTAATCTACCATTTGACATTTTATTCATTAAAAAAGATTATTGGCCATCACCCGCGTCCTGCAGGCTTGATTGCTTCTGAACAATTTGGGGACAAGCCACAAAGCGAATTATCTTGGGCACGACAAATCTAAAATCGCTTTTTCAGTCTCCATAGTTTAGCGAACCACTCGTCGATTTCTTTCTTTGTTTCTTCAGATTCAACATAGAGGGAAGGTTCTTCCGTGTATGGTAAGGCCTTCATTTTCTCGTTCACCATGCTCATAGATGGCGGATAATCCCTAAGATGAAACAAGGTGTCTTCTTCTCTTCGCTCGTGTTTAAGCACCTCGATGCTCTGAATGAGAGGCGAGTAGAGCTGGAAGTTGATTTCCATGGGCTCTCCTTCTATCACGTTCCGCAAAGTGAATGTCGCGCCTAAGGTGTTCTGCCAACGACTCTTGTAGATACAGATTCCTACAAACCTATCAACAAGAAAACAAAAACAGCATGTAAAGTCATGTAACAAAGTACTCCGGAAATCTAAAGCCTTGGCCAAACGGACCGTCAAGTGGTCGCAAGTTCAACTTGCGTAGAAACTTGCGTTGGGTGAGTCGCAAGTTTCCTCGCAAGTACACGCAAGTTGTCAAAAATAACATTTTAAGGAAGCCTAGTTTAGTTTATTTGAACAAATTGACACTTTTCAAAGCATTTTAGCCTTATATACGACTATCCTCTATTTCATTGGCTAATAATGGGCTGCTGGACGTCACTCAACTTGTGTTGACTTGGGTTGGGCGGCCAAACTGTGAAAAATTGCTTTGACTTGCATGCAAATTTATATGCCGACCAAAGCGAGCGCAAGTCAACGCAAGTGCACGCAAGGCCTGGCCAAACGGAGTCGCGAGTAGACCCAAGTTTTCAACTTGCGTCTACATGTACTTGCGACTCCGTTTGGCCAGGGCATAACGAGAACTGACAAACAATAAGCATATTTTACTTCTCTTTCAGGTCGTGTTTTATCGGGATTAACCGTTTCAACCGCAACAGTTTTGGGTTGACATTGTTGACGTTTCTCCGCAGAACACGCTTCCAACCGTTTTCGGTGGAAACGCGACAAACCCTGGGACTAGTCCTTACGTGGCTAGAATCACGTGACATAAACACGAAGATGCTTTTCCAACCGTTTCAACTTGGTTTTTGAGGCTGGTTGAAAAAGTTGATCGATCAAACCAACGATTTTTCCCAAATAGAGCTCGAAAAATCCTAACAAACCAGAAAAGGTTGATCCCAGAAGAACAAGACCTTGGTGTGGTTCTGTGTCCTTTTTCCTTTTTCGCTTTTTTGTTAGTCTTTTACATAAGCCTTTTTTCGTTTTCCTGGACTTCATTGCCTTGTCCATTGATAGTTTTGTAAATATACATGTATTTGGAAAAAATAAAACAAACAAACCTCACTTGGCCTTTAGCAACGTGTGGATCTGATCTCGTTACAGCCACTATACTGCCGACACAGAAGTCTTTAACTTTAAGCGTTTGCAGCCTGCGATAACAGTCTCTCTGTTCTAAGAACGTCATGACATCTGTGTTAGCCTCTTCCGGAGATTCCGGAAATCCTTTAGGCCAGTTCTTTTCTTTCCAGATAAACCGCGGTTCGGGTTTCTCTCCTTCTAAGGCTGCTTTGGTGTTTGGGAGTGTCTTGTAGATTGGTTTCACTTCCAGCTCGGCAGTGCGCTTCTGATACCACTCATTGACATTCACTTTTATCTAAAAAGGTCAGAGAAGATCTGTTTGTGCTGCTAACTCAAAAATTTCGAAATTAACGACCCTCGCTACTTTCAGATTTAGTATCCTTCACCTATTGCTACTTTAAACGGGGTAGATTGTACTACTACCGTTAATTGGCCCAACCATTTCAATAAAACAACAACAAAAAAAGGTTCGCAACATATACAGAGCTGCAAGCGTAGGATCAATCAAGAAAGAATCTTCATTTCATCAGAACTAGGTAACATATTGCCATTGTATTATCCCGGGGGGGGGGGTACTTCCCATAATGGCCTATACGGGGAGGCTCCGCCCGAAAGGAGTACCTTTTTCACACTTCAGGTATATAAAAGGGTAGATGAGGTATATAAAAGGGTAGGGAAATCGGTCATTTAGGTATTTACAAGGGCCTTTAATTGTAATATTTCGAATAGACGCCCTTATGGCTTTTTCAGTATATTTATTACGCACTACATGAAAATGAGAACAAGACTTCCTAAAGTAGGTATCTAAAAGGGGTACCTTTTTTCAATAAACGGTATATCAAAGGGGTACCTTTTCTACCAAAATGGTATATAAAAGGGTAAGGGGTTGGACCTCGGGGCGGAGCCTCCCCGTATTAAACTTTGTTAAGTACCCCCCCCCCCCCGGTATATTATAGATGATCTACATCAAATACCAGATCATTTTGGTACAGCTTGTTGTCCTTGTTACTTCCATTTTTCTCATATGGTTCCCACTTTAGGAAAAACTGTTCCAGGCATTTAGGTAGTTTGGGGGGGGGGGGGGA
>CM042749.1:1978030-2005530 GCA_022496165.2 Catalaphyllia jardinei
ACTGTACTGTACGTTTTCCGGTTGAGATCTGACTCAGCACAGGTGCAAAGCTCAGCGTAACCCTACTTTCAAAGCAACTGACCCTCCAAAAGTGAACTTCAACAGGGTTGTCACAGGTCAGGAAACGGTCGGGGAAAAATATTCTTCAAGGTCAGGCAAAAGACAGGGAATTTTACTTTTGTGTCAGGGGAAATTGACCTTTTGAAGAAATGTCAGAGAAAATTGAAATAATTTAACACGGCTGATTTAAAACCGTTTGAAGCTGAAGGAAACATTTGGTGTCACTGATGTCATCGATATCTTTACTTAATGAAGAAGGAAAATTTGGCGAAAAGTCATTACATGTAGTCGTAATTAAAGAATGGAAAGGACGGCTGTAAAATGAGGCTAGAAGCCACTATTATATCTGACTCATTTTGTAATTGGCCAGGGAAATGTTCATCAGGGAAAAGCAAGGGAATTTTAAAAAGCTATGCCTGTGGCAACCATGTTTCGGTTCGCGGCTCCCGGCCCCCGGGTGGTTCAGTATCCCGGGGGGTTAACATTGGGCATCGCTTCTTCGTATAAACTGGCCGTTAGTCTTTTTCTTTGACTCATGGGGCTTGATAATTGCCTTATGTGTCTGTTTTCAGTTGAATCGAACGCACATGACCGAAGACGCAAAGCGAGCGGCCAAAATTGAAAAGAAGCTGAAAGTTCTTCTTGGCGGCTATCAGGTATGTATGATGCTATGTTTGCGCAATAGCTACAAGCATGTGCAAGCCGGAACAGAAGGATATTATTTATGAAAGCGAACAGTTTTTTCTTTCTTAACTAGAGTTTCAATTGTCCTTTCAAATAACCTTTCATAAAGGTTTCCTTTTCTCATGTGAATATTGCCATGTGTATTGCCTCTTTCTCACCCCCTTTTCACCCACCCTGTGTAAAAAGCACTTTGTCCTTTTAAAAAGCGCAAACTTGTACACCTTCAGTGAGAACCTCATGTTTGGCTGTTTATGTTATTGTTTAGTTCTGAGGTGAGACTTCCATTTCTTTTCTCAATATGGTTTTCGTGAGCCAAGCATGTTCGATATTTTCCTTCTTGCAGAGTCGAGCTGTTGGTTTGACGAAACAAATCAACGACCTTTACGAGCAAGTTGAACAGACTCACACGGAGAAAGAAACATTCAGTTCCTTGAGAGATCACGAACTGAGAGCCATCCCCAAGAGAATTGAGGTATGCTTACGTCACTTTACTTGAAATAGCATCTTCTGGGTGTTCAGTTAGTTGGTCTCAGCGCGAGAAAAACGGCAGAGGGCAATCAAGGAAAGCGGCGCTTATACATCACACTAATTCTAGAAATGCGTCAAATCACATTTAGGGATTCATTCATAGGAATTGCATTGTTGTTATATACTTTAAACAGGGAAAATTGTGGAGAAGTCGTTAGTAGATTGATTAATTTCTTCGCCAATTTACAGTCGCGAAATTTTCCTCGCGTATGTAGACAAGTTGCTGATTAAGGACGAAAAGGAATGCGTATCAATACAATATTTGTGAATTTACGATTAATAACGTGCGCTCCCATCTTGTTCTCCTGGCAGGCACTGAGAGAAGACGTAAGAAGGCAAACAGATCGTGAGCATCAACTGCAGACGCGTTATTCTCATTTGTTGTACGAGAGAGACGCGGCTTATAATCAGATGCAAAACCCCAACTGATGTTTTTACCTCAAGTAACGGACCTTCTGTATTACCAGTATCACCTCATTGACGTGATAAACACTTGAAATGGTGCTAGAGTGGAAGATTTTTCGAATTAAAAAACGGAAGACGTCTCCTAGTGGTTATGTTACAGACATTGGCTCATTGAAAACATGGAACATTGATTTTTAGTTGCTGAAATGGACTTACGAGTAGTCTGACACTAGATCTTCCATTTCATCCTCCTTGTGCGTACTAGGGAATATATGTTTGCGAAACTTCCATTTATGTTTGTGGTATTTCGTCTCAGTGAATTTTTTTTTGTATGTTATTTTAACATTTGCTATTTTGTGGTGTTTTGTTCTATTCGTTTGCCAATTGTGAGCGCAAAAATGTCTTTGTTGGATTAAAGCCACAACTCTCGTGAATGCTGATGATGGAGGCACCCAGGGTGGTTGATGGGAATATGTTCATCAAATGACGAAATTTAATGTATAAGGGTGCTAATACAACCATGACAGATCTAAACGCCTAATACGAAAGAAATCATTATCGGTTGTGTTAATGTTATTAATTTTCTGTTTTAGCTCTGAACTGACTTCTTGCTGACATTCTTGAAAAAAAAAACCAGAATTTGGTGATTTACAGCGGACGCCTGGTAGCGGTTTTACACGGCAGCCTCGTTGCATGGCAGGAACAGTAGATTCGTTTTCCTATGGGAAGAAATGTTCTTTCTTATGCAGAACATTTTCATTGTTCCAGCCATGCAACATGGCCGCCGTGCAAAAACCTCTATCACAACCTCGTTCCCAGGATCTCAAATCTTCCTGCCCTCTCGCTCCAGAAGGGCGAAAGATGAAAGACCTGGGAACGAGGTGGACCTATCAAGTATATCACACGCAGAGCCATTATAATGCGCATCGAGCGTCCTGTTTGTTGCCATTTTCGCAGTTGCTAAGGCTACCTGTCAAACCAGAATAAACCGCCTCGTTCCTAAGAAGAGATATGACCTGGGTGACGAGTTTTATTTGCATGTGACGTCGTGTCGGCCATGTTGGTGGATGTTCTTTGGTTGGTTGTTCCATCAACACACCCGCCACATGTCTGTCATTCGGTCTGTCGGTGATTGTTGACTAAACATCAGGGCGGGGTTGTTCGAAGCCCGATTAAGATAACCCAGGGTTAACGAGAATTTTGATTTCAGTTTTGCAACTTTTTTGTTACTCTGTTTATATTGTTTACCCTTCAGTTATAAACTATAGTAATCTCAAACTACACCATACGTTAGAGGTGAAAACGTTTTTACACAAGAAAAAACAATTGTTCAGTTAACGTTTAACCCTGGGTTAACGTTAACCGGCTTTCGAACAACCCGGCCCACGGTGCTTCGTAAATCAGCTTTCAATTTTGTTTTTTGAAGAAAATGCTAGTGCTATCGCTCATCTCATCAAAATCAAAACACGACGACACAATATTGTGGCAAGTTGTTTATAGATTTGATGCGTTGTAAATATATTACAGAATTCCCTGACGTAACAAATACATACGTGTACGTATGAAGTACAGTCAAGAGTGATCTCTTGTTTTTCGAAGCGTTTGTACAAAATCCTTATGACACAAATAAGTAAACATTTGCTGAGTATAGAGCGGTTGTCAATTGAGCGTCGTAAAGACAAAACGAAGGTGATCACTCTAGCCAATCACGTAGGTCGTGAACATTACATTAAGCCAATCAAAACGCGAAGCACATGTAGCTGACGCAAAGGGCGGGAAAACCTGTGCGAACGGCGAGTTTAGATTGGTTTTGGTCTACATCTGATTGGATGAAAAAATTGGCGCCTGTTTTTTTTAGCCAATCGTGAAGCGTACGGTCGATGCAAAACCATTTACGTTTTGACACCCAAATGAAAACCACTCTATGTGAGCGAGGTTGATTTGTTTTTCATGATTTGAACTACTAGGTTGGGTTCGGGTTTTTAAAGTCTTGTATAATATTAAGTTCTTCATAAATAGCAGGGCAGATTCTATTATAATTAATACAGTGGGATCGAATCCCGCAGGAAACATCCGAGTTTTCAGAAATTAGGACATCTGATGTTTACATGGAGATCACAAGACCGCGGATTGTAGAAAAAGGGGATCAGTAGCGAACCGAAATCAAACCCGCTTAGGTGCGGGAAAGCTCAAAATCAAACGGAATCTGAATCACAAAGCCTGTGAATGAATATTTGACGGAAGAAATATAAAAGCGCTTAAATTGGTCCGTAAAAACCCGTGCAAATTGTTTTAACCAAAGAGAGCCAGGTAAGGTAGCTATTCTCTTAAGATAGTTGTTCTTGCGATTTTTCTGGTGCTTGCCAAGGGCTCCATGTTCTACTCAGTTTGAACTCTGATTTGTTTCATTCCGCCCTGTGTGAAAAGCAGTTTTATGCAATCCGCGGTCTTAATTCCCTGTGGTATGCTTGTGGTAATAATGTATACCAACAGTAATCAATGAGCTTGTAGCTTGCAAGCAATATTAATAATATTTAACATTAATTTACGATACAACGAAGATTTCAGCTTAGTTCCGACACGTGGCCTCTGGGCGTTGGATTGCACTCCACTTTTTGCTTAGCATTGAGACACTACATCTGTGAAGATCGCAAGTAAACGAACATTTGTTCTCCGAGGTGTACTCGTGAAATTAAAACTGATATTCACTGGTTTCATGTTAATTAAAACTCTGAGGGAATTCAGGTCATAGCTATAAAGACGAAGTTGTTGTTCGTCTTCAATAACACACTTTTTGACAACCTTGACGCTCGCTTGTCAACTCTCAAATTCTCCCAACTTGTCTTAAGATATTCCTCACACGACTAGCTACGAGATTTTACCTGCGTATCAATAAAATCGTCCTACCATGATAGATTCCAATAAATCTTTTGAGAAAAAGTAAAATTCTCACATATTGGAGAAGAAAGGAGTATTAAAACGAAACAATCATATTTTCGTGTAATTTAGTTTTCAATCCACAGCGTGTTAATGTCTTGATAGTATTTTCTAGCGCTTTCATTATTCATCAATAGGCCAAGTTCGATATATCAAAATTCTAACATGGCTCCGAGCCTTTCAGGACAAACTTCTATGTTTGGTGGTGTTTTCTTTGGATCCAAGTCTCTTTTGGGAATTGAAAGACAAAGGAAACCTCAAAAAGTTGCAATTTTGACTCGAAAGCCTTGGATCGATGTTAGAATATTGATGTATCAAAAGTGGCCTATTGCGTTTCCAAAAAAACTATTTTATATTCCACGTTCACAATAGCCGCCATGTTGTATTCATATTATAGACTGGGTATGGGCGGCCCATTCCCCCAGGAGGTCATGGCAAAAAGACAAGTGAAGACTGACTCACTACGTTGGCGATAAACTCGAAGTCAGCTTTTTTTGTCAGTTAAGTAGGGTAATCCTTTCAGCACTAGGCTGGTAAAAACAGTAGTAGCCCTGAGCGACATATAACTTCTACTATATAAGACTATAACAAAAAAGAAATAATAAGAAAATAAAAAAATAACCAAGAATTTAGCTATGTAAAATTATAACGATGTAAAAACGCCTAACAAATATGTACACGATGTACATATTTAATAGGGGTGCGAGGCCAGAGGAGAGAGAGAGAGAGAGTAAAGTATGGATAATCATTCCAAACAAGTATCAAACAACAAACACATTTCGCAAACCTGTTAATCCTATTACTATACAAGTCTTAACCTAATGGTAATTTCTCTCAAGTTATTTGTTAGATCAATCCCGGCTTCAGAAATCCCAGGTGCGTCTAGAAGTAGTCAATTCTGCGAGGCGATCTTTACCACTTAAGTGGACAGCCTTAGCGGCTTTACACACATTTCACACCCCAAGGAAAGTCTACGTATATACAGGCCATATCTAAAAATAACTCGAGAGATATTGCCTTGAGAAAATGGTCAATAAGAGAGATTAACTGACTTGCTCTTCATGTTCTCTTGGTACCAATACTTAACCATGTCTGTCCCCTGGCCACAAGGGCGATTTACAAATTTGCAATATTAGACCATCGCAACAGCTATCGTAAATGCGGCCAACTGCTTAAGGTAAAACGACGCGAAGTTGATTTACAAGCCCTTTCTTGTGGGCTGGTCTCATTGGCTCGATCGTGATGGCAAAGCTGGGTCTGGTTTGCTACCACTGGAACGTGGACTCGGTAATAACGACTTATCTAATGCAGGACACGTTCTGGCGCAATTCTGAAAAAGCCACAGAGGACATCTTTCAATCAGCGGTCTGCAGCTGGCCAAGCTTTTGCCGGAGGACTGGTACCAATCGTCTATAGCATCGTTAAGGTTCTTACCACCTACTATAACTTTCAGCCAATCACTGTCAATGAGAACAAAATTGATAAAAAGCCACCATTGAGCGTACTTCTCGTCTGGGGTTAAGGACTGGGGGTTACTCCCCGACTGAAAAATTGGGTGGGGTGTGTGATCCGATTCCCAAAACCCCTACCCTTTAAATGCCCTATTTAAGATCAAAATCTGCGATTTTCCCTACCCCAGTATGACCTGACCAAAACCTCATACCCTATTTAAAAACTTACCCTTAAATCTATATCCTGTTTTTGACCTGCTTATAATTAGTTCCCTAGTTTAGACCAGTGTTAAGGGCAATGTTTACATACTTAGTTGGTAGGACAGTAAATACAAATAAAAAAAGGCCGACGACTGTTGCGTTTTCAAAATTGTCAGGCGCACTCCGGGAACTAAGTATAAGCACCCCCCCTCCCACACACACCACACCTCAGGGACCATCCCAAACTGGAATGGAGTGCATGGTTCGGTTATCAGCGTTGACTGGCGTAATTGTGTTGTGTTCTTGGGTCAAGGGCCCGTTCCTCGAAAGCCCCGGAAACGTTTCGGGCTCGTAAAGCCATTTCTTATATCATCTGTATCAAAAAACGCCTAAAACTTCTTCTATCAAGGGAATCTCTCTTCATATTAAGAATACGCGAATAAACCAGTTCTGTAATCTTTAGGTTTGAGATTTTACTACGGCTTTTCGGATGCTAAAACTTTTCGGGACCTTCAAGAAACGGGTTTTGAGGGCCCGAAAACTATCCGGCCCGGGGCTTCAGAGAAACGGGTGTCTGGTTGCTTAATAATAATAATAATAATAATAATAATAATAATAATAATAATAATAACAACAACAACAACAACAACAACAACAACAACAATAACTATAACAATAACAAGACCTTTATTTACCCTCGGCAGTGTTACATGTTCCCGTGTAAGAAGGTATTAAGTACTATTTCAAAAACGAGTGCGAGGGTATCATCAGGTTTCCAAACGCGAGAAAACATTTGAAACCACGAGGCCGTAGGCCGAGTGGTTTTATTGTTTTCGAGTGTTTGGAAACCTGATGAAACCCGAAGCACGAGGTTTTGAAATTACTTCTCTAACAAAGAAAATTAGTTTTGATTATCATTTCAATACGTTTTTTGAATTGAAATATTGTATTTGAGACGTGAAATGTGCATGATCTTCAAAAAAATGTGCATGATGTGCATGATCCTATCACTTAATCGCTGCGCTGGGACAATTTTTGAATATTCATCAACTGATGTCACGTGGTTACGAAGCTGTTTGTCAGTTCTGAGCGAACACGTTGCTTTGCAAAACAAATGACAGAGTGTAGATTTACAACTCTTAAAACTTGCGGAGAAGAGGAAAAGTGTGTGGTCAGCGCTATTCCGAGGTAACGTGTGCATTTAGTCTGATAAGATTTCTAACGTCAGTGCCAGAGGTCGGAAGTGTACAGCAAGGTTGAAAGTGGACCAAAACACGAGGTCGCCATCATTGAGCGAGAATTTCAATGGCCTTTTCTGTTTTGGGTTGTTTAATAACTGTACCGTTACATTCAACGTTTGCAGTAAATAATTTAGGTTTAAAGTTTGTTTCGTAAAATGTGTGATTAAATAGAGTTGTTTATCGGCACGTATTTTTGTTGCTTTATCAATATGCAGATTCAGAAAATTTGCATCCGTGTTTCAAATAATTTGAAACACGGCTTTCAAGAACGGCCGTGTTTTCAACTCGGTTTTCAGTGGGTTTCTAAACCCATCCACCTGACCAGAATAAGATGCTCTGGTTGGGTAAGAGCTGCATGAATAATTAATGAGTTTGAGAAAAACGCTCTGAAAAGCTCATTCTGGCCTGTTAAGCCTGGGTTGTATAAACAAAAAGGGGGTACAAAAATCGAGATGACGACAGACAGAGTTTCTCCTATTCAGCAGATAGTTTCACCACAACAACCATATGAAGATAAATAGCCATAACAAACATTTCAGTAATGTATGAAGCACAAAAAGCAGCGAATTAACGCCATACTTACTCTCGAGTGAGGATTGTGTGAGCAATGCACGATGGAACAAACACGGAACTGCAAGAACGAATGATATCAACTTGATGTGAATTTTAACGAATCACATCTCACATCTACCGGGCCGCTGACTTTAAAATTAAGCTAAATTAGTGCTATCAACAAACAAAGAAACAAAGAAACAGAAAAATAAAAAAACAACAACAAACAAAGAAAAGTCGAAAAACACAGTGTCTGATTAGACTGTAAGCGAAAACAGCTGCTTTGTTTTCTAATGATGTCATGTTTGTTCGAAAAAGTACCAAGACAATTATAAGATTTTCCGACATTTGTTGAGGCTCATTCAATGGTGGCCCATTTTAAGAAGACATTTAACCAACAGCATTAATTAAGAACGGTATCCATTCCAAGGAAGTTTCTATTTGTCCCCGTTTTAAGTTCCAGCATTTTTTCATGAACGGAAAGCGATCCAAAAGTCAATTTAAATGTCACTGCCACTGTTTTTTGAAACGTCAGTGATGAAAGTAAGCCTGACTTCGAATAAGTGCCACTTAAAGGCTCAGTTAATTTGATTCGCACTCTTATTAATATTCATAGGGAAGACGGCCATTGCTATAGCTTTGCCTGGGACATTTGTTGACCCCTACTTTTCTTTCCAGAAATATATTTTATCTACAATTATGTCCACATTGTCCATAAATGAACGAAAGATCAATATGGGAAGTTAAATTTTTTTTTCTGTCCACGGGACATCGAATCCAGCAATCTTGCTGCTCAGTACAAAGCGCCTACAACTATGGCCGCAAAATGCGAACTTGTTATTCAAGGAACCTCACCAGCTGACTAAATACACTAAATAGGTCCACTTAAACAATATTTGGCAGAGGACATTTCACTTCAAAGATCTAATTGCAATATTTGTGGACTTAAAGACACTGTGGCTTTATTCGCTAACGAAGCCCGAAAATTTCAGATTTAGAGTATTTTTCCGGACATGCGCTCGCTAAAACAAAGTGGGCGACGCTCCCCTTATTTTTTTTACATGTCTGACATAGCTAACTCATCATATCACAGTGCTAAAAGTCTCAGGAAAAAAAATGTTGGAAAATGTTTGCTCGAGCGTCCTTAAATAAATCTTTTTTTTGAAAAATCTGATGACAGAAAAATCGTCTTAAAAAATCCCCTCTCCGCGAGAATTCGAACAACTCAATTACCAACAACAAACAAATAGACAAAAAAAATAAAACTTTTTAATAATAATGGGTTCCCTAAGAACGTGGTCGAAAACTCACCAAGCTAAGTCTTTGGTGCGATTGAGTAGTGACTTCCTCAACTCAAACCCAAGTCGGAGAGCAATGTTGTGAATATGCTTTCGTTTGTGGGCGTTGTCGGGCATTCGAAATGTTCCTGATACGACCCAGGCTATTTGCGCCTGGTCGTACAACCACTGGAAAACGAACAACGGGCCTAGCGAAATTTAAAAACAACAGGGTTATTTTTATAAGTAAGAGCAAGAGTTCGGTCTGCTGCGCTTCTTTGATGTATCAGTCACTTTTCCTAGGGACATTCAGGGAAAGGGGCGGGGGGGGGGGGGCGCGGGGAAGGGCATTTGCTGTTTGCTTTGGTTCTCTGTTTTGGCCTTGACCATGTTCCACGGCATTTTTACAGACCAGTCTATTTTTGAAATATTTTTTTTTTGCAAAATAGGCCAGTTTCAGTTTACATGAGCACGCTTCGACATCACGCCGACATGTCAACATTTACCTATAATGCTTTGCGCACGAAAACTCTAAAAAAGCGTATAAAAACACGAAGAAAGATTGTAAGTCATTAAAACTCGACAAGAGCAATGTTGTTAGTATAGGAACGACTGCCGTTAAACCATATCTTTTCTATATGCCCAGTGGGCTTAGTTTGGTTCGCAAGGTATTGTGGTAAAATGTACCGCCGCCATCTTTTTTCTTATGGTGGATTGGTCACTGAGGGTCCTGTGGGGATCTGAATTCAAGATAAATTCAAACTAAAAATAGATCGGTCTGTGAAAACGCCGTGACAGGAATATGGGGTAGTTGCAGGCTCCTAGTGCTGGGCTCCCGCTTTAAGATAACTTACTGGGCTTCGGAGATTTACTGTCTGTGCGGTACACATTCTCTGCGAAATAGCATTTCCACTTTCTTGTCGGATTTCGTCTTGCGCAGTCCTCAGGAACTACACCCCGCCAATACCTGAAATGGAAGAGGAAGCAACGTAACCTTTGTGCGCTCAAACAAGACGAATAGATGTGACTATATGTCTTGTAAAACGGCTGACCAGTTCATAAAATATTTTTTTATCGAATACCATTACTTTGTATATAAATGAATGGTCTAAATAGTTTTATTCCACCCAGCAGCAGAGTACTTCAGCAGCGCATCCGAGAGGGGACGGGTTAAGTGAAGAGGTCTGGATACAAGGTCGGACATTAGAACACTTTCGATCACACGATATGTCACGTGGTTACTTACGCCATTCCCTGTTGTATCTGATTGGTTTCCGGGATTGGCATGTCTAAGTACCAGCCGGAATCGGCCAGACCTCGGACCTCAACTTTAAGGTTTGCCATCTTAATTCGTCGTGCCAGTCTGTCCAAATTGAGGATTACTCCTATACCACCGGCACTGTGAAACCAAACAAATATCGGATATCATTCCCCATTTCTCTTTTTAAGTTGCGCTGAAGTTTACACTACACTTAAGCTCATTCCCCATATTTCTCTTTTAAGTTGTACTGAAGTTTACACTTAAGTTCATTTATGTTCGTTTAGGCACCTTCACATTGGCTTACTCTTTTGCAAGTCTATTCCGGTGTACCCGTTTTTCTAGTTGTCCGTTTTTTAATTTTTCTTCGGTTCGTTTGTCAGTTTGTAGTTTGTTTGATTCACTGGGGTCGCCTGTTTTTCTGATGTCACAGAAATTGTGATACGACGCGTGGAGAAATGTGCCCTTGCAACTTGGCGACGAACTTTGGTTAAGCTACGCTGACGACATCTAGTTTACCTAATCACCACTATTCCACTTCAGTTGGCTTGGCAGTGTACCGAGACCGCTATACAACAATCTACCGTTAAACTACTGTTACCGACAGAAGGCATCATGGACCTTTGCCTTACATCGACTTACTTTCAGCACAAAGCTTAACTCTACAAACAGTTGCATGGAACTGTCATGGGGTCACCTGCTTCTGTTGTTGTCGAAGAATTTGTGATGCAACACGTGGAGGAACGCGCCTTCGCAACTTGCCGACAAACGATACCACTTTGGGTCATGCTACGTTGACGACTTATTTACCACCATTCACGAAGACGAATTTGACGCTTTTCACGACCACTTTAACTACATCCAAAGAAATTGAAGAAAATGGAAAACTTCTTTTTCTTGACTGTTTGGCAAGCCGCGACAACAACGAACTACGAACGACAGTGCAGGTAACTCCCGCTCAGGTTGTCGAAACATGAGTCACACAGAACTACCCTCACCTGAAGATTACACTATACGAACTAAAATTGATACATCTAAACAGGGCCAAATAATTATAGAAGTCTGACAGAAAGCGGCGGTGCCATGTGAGAAGTTTCGTATATCGAACATGAGCTATTATGATCATAGTAACTTTGATATAAGTGCTTCCCATTCCCCATCGTTCGGAGTGAATTTAATGCTATGGGTAGCCCTGCAATAGACCAGGACCAGTGGGGTAGGGTGGGGTGGGGGAGGGAGTACTACAGCTTACGGAGTGCTACTTAATTTAACTTAGTGCTTTACAAATCGGGATAAAACCGGATGTATGGACCATTTGGCCCAACACACACTTTGCCTTTTAGCCCAACTCCGCCATCAATCAGTGGGGAAGTAAGCTCATGAGTTAGTAGAAAGATTTTTGACGACTTTCCACGGCAGTGGGGAGGGACAATATAAAATAAACGTTTTTTACATAGCTGTGACCACGGATGCAGTTTGACATTTGTTTACACTTTTCCTTTGGCTGGTTGGATCGCTGGTTTGTCAGTTAGCAGGCCATCAGAAATGGATTAAAAAGGTAATCAGAATATAATTTATTGTTCTCCAACATCGACGGAGTTGAGCAGAGAGATAGCATATGCCAAAGAGACGCAAACTGTAAGACGCTTATTGGCATGGTCCTGAACTACTTTGCCAAAAGTTAATAATGACAACTTGAAACTAGTTAAATAATGTTTACAGACCTGCTGCCGGCAAGAAGTAGACGCTTGGCTTCAGCAAGTCCTTTTCTCATCAATTCCTCCATGACTTTTTCTAATATTCTGGTTCCAAAAAATGAGAACCGTTCTGGAAAGAAAAAAAGAAAACTCAGGGGAAACTCGAGAATTTGTTTCCAAGAAAAAATGGCATATATTTGTCATTTTTCCTTGGAAAAAGGTTAACTATTTTTTCCCTGCCTTGCGTTAACCAAGTAAGTAATTGACTTAAGGTGAAACTGTTCCAAGTAACACCCGCTGAGTACTTTTTGCGTTTGATACCTTTAAGGGCCCAAGATTTCGGGGCACCTAAAAAAAGGAAACTTTTTGTTCGGAAATTTCACCGGCGCAAGAGAAAGAAACACACCAACAAACACTAAACAAGGTGAACTGGTGGATGATACTTTTGCTACAGTTCGTATTGATAGACAGCGGTTTGCAGGTCTAATCAATTTTGTTTTTGGTGTCTGACGTACCTTTACACCTTACTATGAAATTGTACATTCAAAATGAGCGAAACCTATCAAGCAATCAATTGAGGAGTCATTCATGGAGACAATAAACCTTCTCGTCTTTTGTCAGGTCTCCAATAGCTGTCCCAGAAGGCACAGCGAGAAAAGCCCTGCCCCAGGTTTTATCTGGTTTCTAAAGAGCTCTATTTTTTCACCGCTCAGCAAGAAAACAAAGACTTTGACTGCGTCTTTCATCCTCATGTCCACAAGAGGGAGGGGGGCGGGGGAGAAGATGTTGTTTAGGTTCATCAATCTTCTCAAGTAGAATTTAGAGAACAAGACAATCAATGGCAGGTTAATAATGGTCCTTACCTCCGGTTTCCCACTTAGATGCATTGCCACTCCAGGCATCACTTGAGCAGTAAGGAACGTATCTGATGACAATTGACAATGGTTAGATCAGTAGTCCGGCGTTTAACGTCCTGAAGAGGGTGACGTTTCGACAAACTGAGCGCAAGTCATCTTCAGAGTGTTTGTCAGTCAATGGCGTTCCGCTGAAACTGATTTGTCAAAGTTCGCCAACAGTCATTGGTGGCTTTTGGTCCATCTCTCTTGTTAGTCAAATTAGGTCGTTCTGTTTAAAGTTAGTCTGTCGCTTTTATTTATGTCATGAGGTCGTTTGTAGGCTGCCGTTAGTTGTTGGTATTCATTGAGATTAGTTTGTTCTCAAAATCCCCTTTGTTTGTTTGAAGAGTTTGTTCCTATTTTACACTGCAGATTTAGCACCGAGCCTTGAAAGAGTAGCATCTATCTACTGAGCAGAGTATCAGTCAATTCTGTGGTCTGCTTGTAAAGATTAGCTTCCACCGGTATGATCGCAACTATTGCTGATCTTTTGTTGCAGGGATCGTAGCTCTCTGGGTGCAACACTGAAGGAGATATTGGCTTTTGAATACTGCATTATTTCTGAATGCAAAACATTGCAATTTTTTACCCCATGTAACGCAAAGAAAATGAATATAAAAGGTACTCTCTGGTACCAGTGGTTTGAAAGCTTGGAAAGAGTACACATGGTACTTACACATGGTTTGTATTCCACCAGCTTGGGTTCTCATGAGGGTCAGTCGATAATATCCCACTGCCTGTTACAGAAATATATGAGGACAATAGGGCTGTTTAAAAAACTGTGTAACAGATGTTAGTCAAATAAGACATAAGAAAAAGATTTTTATGTCTTATTTGACTAACATCTGTTACACAGTTCCTTTAAACAGCCCTATTGCAATTGTTCTCATTTTGTCAGGTGTATTAGACGGCCATTAACTAAGTGAAATATAAAACAGAAAATAACCACTTAAAACAATGCGGGAATATTTCAATAACAATACAAAAGAAGCACGAATGGACAAGAATTGAAGAAGATTAAAACGGATTGCCAAAACTGTTCAGCTTAACAGTTTTCAAACTTTATCTTGTTTATAACGCACGGGAGACATATTTGTTTGTAGTGAGGCTATGGTTTCATCATTTAGATCCATAAAAATAATTTCTTCTGGAGTATTCGGCAAAAAGTAACAACCACATAGACGGCATTCAGTCCCGACACAGTTCTTTACATTACCCAGGTTCACTTCGAAAATTGATAAGTTCAAATCAACCCATATGAGACACCTGGCTGAGATCAAACCCGAATCACATTGGCAGGGGGCGAGCCATTTCACCACTGTGCTATCCCTGCGCTTTCACTCCACCATCACTGCTCCCCCAATACAAACAAGTCAAAGAGAACCGAACGGAGAATTCACAATAGTTGCAGGCTGAAGGGGAGGTGGGTACGCTGGGAGGGAGGTTTGAGGGCATTCGCACCACTGTAGAAAGATCAAACGGATCATTGTCCACTTGTGACACCCACTGTTGAAACGACTGCTCCATAATTTGGGCAGGCGGCAAAATCAAATGGATTTACGAAAACAGTGTTTCAAGATAGTAAACATTGAGCATAGTTAGATCTTTATCTTACCTATTCTCGTTTCATTCCAGGAGCTTGACGACATTAGCTGTCTCATGTCCCTGTACCTTTTTGCACAAGATGCGGCACTGTAGCAGAACTCGCCACCTCAAGAGAGAAGATGCAAAAGATAGAAAGAAGATGAATTAACGTTACGTTACGCGGCAGAGGTAATCACATCAGCTTTGCTTTTAAAACCGTCTATTTTTACAAATGAAAGAGTAAACATTTCAGTTAGGATTTTTGTTTGACGAAAACAAGACTCGGAAAACAAAGGGCTCTTAAATGTCTCGTCGTGAAACAGTTGTCGGAAATATAAAACTGAGGAAAAAAAGATGGCATTCTTTTCGTGGAAATTGCGCTGCAATTTCGCTTTGAAGTTTTGGCTTTTTTACGGCTCCTCTGAAATGAAAATCAAATCAAATTTACCAATCCCGCGACAATTAACCTGTGGAACCTTTCCAGCCGAGAATACTTCCTTTTTTAATCAACCTTACTGGGGTAATTACGAAAGATTCTTTGAAAAGCATTGACTGACAACAGATAAAATAATTTCAACGAGATTTTTTAGTAATTTGTAAATTATCGTAATTTACTATTTATCATTTGTAATAATTGTAGTTTTGGTTTTAGATGGACGACCCCATGAGCACTCGCTTAAACTACCATCGTGCTGAAATAAAGTAGATGTTTGTATATCTGTATGCATAAGGCGAACACCCCTTACGTACAACTCGATTACTTATTTTAACCCTCTAGATTTCGAACATGTATCTTTTTTTGAAAAAGGAAACTATTTACCTATTTATTTAAGTGGATAGACAGTGAGAGAAAGAGCAATTCACGCTAATTAAAAAAAAACATGCTTAACCGCACACTTCATTCAGAACTGGGAAGCAGAGATAACCTTGGCATGAAAATCAAACAATAGGTCGTATCATTGTTGTTGTTAATTTTTTTTTTTTAACAAATTTGACCGAAACATTTAATTAAAGGATTACGAAGTGTCAAAAGAAAAAAAAAACGTTAAGGAGATTCTCTGAGGGAGTCCTTAAGAAGTTCGAATCATTAAGAAAGGATTCAGAGAGCTAAAAGTATATTTTCTATTGGATCGAATCTAAGAAATGAAATCCAGTCGTTGACGGTCGATTTGTGGGACACATACATGTATTCTGTTATCTTTGTTTGTTACATACCAGAAGCTGACATTTCATAAGTCAGCGATTAATGTACTTCACTCTTAGTTCGCAATCAAAGAAGAAGAAAAGCGGTCAAAAATGAACTAGCGTGACCTGGAAAAAAATCTGCTTTGTGGGACAAAAAGGTAACATGTAAATGTGCACTTTGTCAGATTGAAGCTGTCTGTTTCAGTATCAATGGATGACTTAACGACATTTTTCGTCATTTTGCGGATAATACCGGCTGATCCCATTAGGCTCGATCGGCCCCCTGACTTGTTAATCCGCTTAGAATAAGTTAATCCGATCAAAGGCGAGCACCATTTCACCCAACGCGGAGATCGGTGCGTTTGCTAACTGCGTGTAGGTGGAAAAAATGGCTGCGGCTGTAAACGGATAAGGAATTACCAGAAAAGACGAAATTCCGGCTAAATTGAGGCTATAGAAATGTCAAGTGCCTCGTCGGCAAGAACGATGTATTCAAATTTGAATTAACCTTTAAAAAAATACAAGAGTCAAAGCTTAATTAGTTGTAACTTATCTGTGGACATAATCCGAGGGTGCATGACCGTTGAAAATGCAAGCTATTGAGCAATACTTCAATTGACTAAGTACTCTAGAAGGTCTGTAGATAAACTCCTAGCGTCGGACTATTCAAAATGAAAGCTAATTGGCAATACTTAAATTGATGAAGTACTCTACTCGTAAGACGGTTCAAACTTTGGAGGTCGGTGGGTGGTTGAAACCCTAAGTAAATAACTTCCATTCAAATCAAAGCTGCACAGGAGTACTTCCACGTGGTACTGTTTATTATTTTGTGCAAGAAGGTCCTTTCGTTTGATTTTTTAAATGAAACTCTGGTGTGGGAATATTAAACTTGGTTAATCTTGATAGAAGGGTAAAGAAAGCAGCGTCACCTTGGCTTTCTTTAACGATAGCGCTCCTCCACCCGCGAAAAAAAATCAATTTTTATGTGTTATGTTGTTGCTTTTGTTGTGTATTTTATAATCGGAGTCTTTTGAATTTCTCTACGAGTATTACTTACCATCCAGATACACAATCCATCTTTTGCTGCCATGAGCTTTCCTCAAATAGTATCTGAAACGAAGTGGAGATGATAAGACAAGAAAAATTGTACAGATCGGTGCATTGTGCAACTCTTGAAACTAGTGTAGAGTTACTATGAGAAACAGAAGGTGACGGTTATCTCTGAAGTGAAATAGTTAAAATATTGTAGAGTCTTTCAGGATTTAAATAAACTATGGAACTTTCTCTTTTTGGTTATTTATTTATAACGATTCTCAGTGAAATCTCAGTTGACATGAAAACATAAAAGTGCTATCATGAAGGAAGATAAAATGAAGAGGTTTATAAGCGTTTTTGTCACTTCTTATAACCATGTTGTTTTTTGGGACAGTTAAATAAATTTGAAAATTGCTAGAAACTCGACCAAAGGGTGCCAATACAACCTTGAGAAAGCAACTAGTGCTGAACAGGGCTCACCATCAGTCAAAAAAGCTACTGACCTGGAAGCTTGTCTCCGAAGGAAAAGGGGACCGAATTATGCGTTTGATTTTATGAGAATCGTGAACCACGACAGTGAATTTTCTCCGATGTTTCTTTCTCCATTCTTCACTACACCTACATCGATATGTGATAGCTTTCTACGAATTGATTTGATCTCTAATATTGATGATCCGGGCTCGAATTGATTTTGTTCGCTTAAATAGCTTTCTTTGTCCTAAAATTACGATATCACTTGCATTTACAAAAAGGACTTAAGTGCAACCAATCAAGGTACGAATAAATGGACTGAGGGCGCATTTGTATTACTTTTAATTAAGCATGTCGCAGTTTCCCTTTTCAAAAGGCTTCGCTTAGACCTCACGATCTTGTGCATGGGTTTGACTCTGACTTTTGATCAAAAAAAGATGCCCATGCATTGTAAATTTGATAAAGGACAAACCTTTTAAGTATGTAGTGCAGAGAATGATTAAAAGATAACAGGAAATTAAATATAAGCTTTGGCATTTTTCGTGGAAAACCGGCGCTCTGATTACAAGGAGCCCAACTGTACAGCTCAGGTTAAAGGCTAAACTACGACAAATTTTTAGGTGATTCCTTATAGGAATCACTGGCATTGATGAAACGATGATAACACTGACTTGAGCAACAACTGGCAAATAACTAGCACGAATAATGACTGATACAACAAAAAAGCCAACATAAACGGTACATTTTTGCTAAAAAAGAAACGATTTTTGTTGTAAATTTGGTGATGTGAAGGTTTACAGCAGGAACTACACAGAAAAGGCCTCATCAAGGGTTGTTCGGGCTGAACAAGATTCTTGAAGAATCTCAAGAAGAACTAACCAGAACTAACCAACTAACCCTAACCTAACTCAAATCCTAAGCTAATAGAAATTTGAAATTTCAGGATCTTAATTAAGCTTAATTTACAGGGGTCACTTCAGTACCTCGGGTCGGTAGGACCAGGACTTACTGCATCTCGCAATTTGTCCTATAGTTTCCTTTTAGATATACTGAAATGAATCACTTCCTTGCTCAAGAAATCAATTAACCCCGTTACCGAAATGTGTCCAGTTGGCAAGTAGAATCAATTTCACTTAATTAATTGCTGTCAGTAGTTATTTGCTTCAACGCAATATATCAGTGTTCAGGCGATAGTCAGTTTAAGAACACTCTGTCTGTTGAATCTAGCCAGTGGTTGCACTCTAAAGATTTCTACACTCTGTCTATGTTAGCAGAAACATGTTCGTTTATAAGCTGTTGTGGTCTTAACCATAGAGAGCAGCCGATTTACAAGGGAAACAAAACCTGACAAAACCACATTCATGTAAAACTCTGGCTCCAACCGTCTGCTGAAATCAGTTCGGTTCCTTCAGATGTACATCTTATCAAATCATGCGGCCTTACAGATTCTTCGGATCATTGCTTTGCACATTTTTCTTTATCTTGCATTTATGAAAACCTGATGTAGTAACACCCAAGAAATATTTAGAACTTTTTTCTCAGTAGCATTCTTGTCCAGTATCGATCACCAACCAAATTAAGAAATAACTATAGTTTTGATAAGTTTGAGAAATACTTTTGCCTCTTATGGTGTCAAATTCGCTCTTTAATTGGCAGTGTTTGGGCAGAAGAACGTAATCGTGGCTGGGTGCCTTCTTAAAATCAGCGTGAACCCAGGGGAACCACTTATAATAGTCCTAGACAGAACCTTGCAAAGAATGAGATACAATGACGTCAAAACATATCGGCAACATCAGATGGTGTAACGTATAATTTTTGGCCGACACTTTTCGAACAAGACTATACATGTCAGACTCATTTTGTGGGATCCCTCTCGACTAGTAAATTTCAGTATCTATTATCGTGTATCATAAGATTTATTTCATTGTTGTTTCAAGCGTCACTTCCTAGTATATGCTCAAAACGATGACTTCTAGCCTCACATGAGAAAGCTTTGTCTATGAATATCGATATGCCCGAGATAAATTTAAGTCGAGGAAGTTCCAAAATAGCAGTTGAGATCTTCAAAGCACCGCAGATAAGTGCATGGCTAATCCGAATGAATCAGTTCCGTGCGGGGCTATCCGCGTGCTAAACTCGTCCCGTGTAAGGAATTTGAAAAGCGCTGTACGATTCTCATAGTGATATTTATGTAGATAAGTATTTCAACGGCACAAGTGTTACCGCAGACGATAACAGCAAATGGTATTTGATGGCTCTAGCAGTTACTTACCCCGCTGGTGTGCCGTCGTTACAGGTCGTGTTTCTGTCACGGAGAAAGTGCCTTTTAAGTTTAAAAGCATCACTTGAAAGACATCCTTTGTGAGTAAGATGCTCGATCTGGGCCGTAAGTTCTTCTACCGACTCCTTTAGATCTATAGAACATTTAACAGGCACAACTGACAAGAATGACAGCAAAAACGCCGCTGTATAAATACGGAACTGCAGGGTAAAACAGAGCAAAATATTAGTGATATTTGTTTTATAAACATTGTTCACACCCGGATGGCTTGCAAATAGTTTAAGTGCCAGGAGTTATAAAACAAACGGTGGCCTTCGACGACTCGAGGACCTTCGGCCATACAATGAAAAAAAAATGTTATAATTATTTCAAAACCGTCATTTCAGCTCCCGAGGTTTTATTGTGAAAAAGAATTATTTTTACCTGTGCTTTTTCGATTATTGGTTGCTTGCCATCTACAGCGAGGCCGCATAATATTTTTCGTCAAGTCAAAACAAATAGAGGTTCGTAACAACTGAATAAGTATTTACAATAGTCACAAATAGCTTTCTGGTAAATGCGATTAAACTTATGAACTCGCACAACTGACTGCTTGCCACAACGCAAAACAAGCCCCACAAACAAACTATAAATTCATTGATATTTGGCATTTACACTTACCATTTTCGACGCAGAAAAAAAAAACCAAATCGTTGTCCTTTTACTCAGTTCTTAGCAATTCCTTCAGCAACAGGTCTTTAAGCTCCTGAATGAGACGTAGAGTAACCTACGTGTGCCCTTCTATGGCGACAACACGACTCTGTTATAAATACAGAGCGGTGGTCAAAGAATGAACTCAACGGGCCTGAACCACGGGATGCTGCAAATGACAAACTAGAAATAAATGCAAGTGTGTTCCAGGGGTGGACTATATAGCGCTTAGCTTTCATACTGATGTGTGATTGGCCGCGGTGACTAAAAAGGCAACAGCTAATTGCTCAATTATTACAGTCTACGACCGTCCGAACCGCAAAGTTAATTCGAGCCTCTTCAATTACAAGCCAGCGCACGTCATTGGAGCAAGCGCTAATTCTTTATGCAGTGATAGCAATCTAATACAAATATTTACAAAGAAATGCCCGGAGGTTTTTTTGGTTTACAGTAGTTTAATTGCGTGAATTAAAACGCAAATTGGAGCGCGTGCGTTAAAGGGGTACGCGTTTTTAAGCACACGAGAATTTTTATCATCGCACGACTCGAAAAGGGAACGTTTTTGCCTTTGAGAGGTACAAAATACCGTGCTTTCTTGCTGAAAGCAATTAAGGCAATGACAGCATTTCAAGCGTCCATTCCCACTTGGGACCCCTTTGGCGGCCCTTCAAAAGAATGTTTTAATTGTAACCCGTAGGATCAAAGATAAACAGGCAAGAAACCGCAGTGGCGGGGCTTAAATCGTTTATGGAAGCAGCAAGTGAGTTCCTAAGAAGTTTTTGCAACAGTTAATGGACACACTTTTGTGCCACTTTCAGGAGGTTATTTAGCCCCCCTTGAGTAAATTCCAATGGAATCCTCTTATTTTACTGTCACGAAATGTGCCGCTCTAAAGGTCAGTACAACTTGTTTATTTGTGCAGTAATGTGAGAGAACAAACGTGTTATTCTTAGTTTAACACATCAACACAGTCATATATGACAATAGTAGAAAACGTGCTTTTAATTGTTTGGAAGGCAAGCTCTGTTTTATTAAAGAAATTGCCAGTTATCTATCACGGGATCACTCGACGGAAAGAGTGATAAATAGACAGAGCTTCAAACACTTATGGTCTCTCGCGAACAATTTAGCTCAATAGGTAAAAGTTCTAAATAAGTATAAGCTATTGTGCTCGGTTAAAACATGTTAAAATTAGCTCTTTGACTAGTTGTGTCCAAAGCTGACGGACTTAACTAGCTCTTCAAGTCGATATTTAAGGGAATATAAGCCGTTTACGACGGAGGATGAGGAGAATGAATGAAGTAGATCCTGGTATGAATAAGAAGGAAATATGTTTCATTGCCTAAAGGTTTGTAAAATGGAGGTCACTATTTTTGTAAAAAAAAATTATGTCTGCAGCCAAAAAAGAACGTCCTGTCAAAGTGTTGTTGTGGAATTTACTGTTGGTATGTTCTCAAATAATATCCTTACACTAGCAAGAGCGGCATTGAAAAGAAATCTCTCAGCACCGGAGAATAGTTGGCATTCTTAAAAGGGGCGAAGCTGAGAAAATTGTCCTCCACAGCATATGTGGGACATCAATAACAGAAGTTTCTCGATTTTTCCAACAATCGCACACGCGGTGCAAAGGCAATCGGCCATCAATTGACACCAGCCAATATTATCCGGACTTTAAAAAAAGCAATATTTCTTTATATAAAATGTTGAACTCTAATCGAGGTAAAAATAAGTCAAGGCGGGCTAATTTGGAACAACATATCATGTTCACGTGTGGCGGTAATATCATGTCCACTGAGCATTTGGTTACCTAGAAATACACTTACAAAAAACTTATTATTATTTTGTTTAAAAATAGAATGATTTCCTCCTCATCTCAGCTGATATTATCTCGGATAAGAATGCTTAATCGCAGCGTATTTCAAAATACATGAACGAATAATGTGTAATGGTGGTGTTTGAACGATAATCTGTTCCGAGGTCGTCCAAGCGCTGAAAACTCGACGACATGATATTGAGTTTAAAAGTCAGTTTTAGTATAGTTACCACAAGACGAATGTTTCAATGATTTATTTCTGGTGTCGAACTAGTATTAATTGTTGCCGTAACAAGTATTTTGTTATCCCAGTTTAGATCTACAATTGTACTTCGGCAGCTAGGATTATGATCAGCAAGTTTTATAATCAAGTACAATTCCAGAGTCTTCGATTTTGGCTGACAAGACCACAACCGTGAGGTGAAGCTGCTCAGGCTTTGATGGGATCTACGATGTACGTCAGTGCAAGAAATCTCTTACTTAGAAATGAAATCCTTTGGATTCAAGACGAAGAATTTTCTCGTAAACGTTTGCATAAAATTACGACAAAATTTTCAGAAACAAATACCATGGTATTCTCTACCACGAATAGCATTGAAGTGGGACAAACAAAGCTATTAAATGCCGTCTAATTTTCAGTTTATAAACATAATAGAATGTGACCGTAATAACAAAGTTCAATAAAATAACAATGCTTGAAAAAGAGGAGTTATCTGTGTGCAGTGAAATATTGTTATTCCTCCACATCCAAACTTCCCTTACGTACTTCAAATTCAAGCAGCCTGCGAGCAGACTCACCTTTGAATCACGCGCGCGAGCAGAGAAGAGCAAAGCGATCCAGCGGGAAGGAGTCTGGTGAAGAAGTGCCACTTTCTGGTCTCGCTGCTTCGCTGTGCTCGATCAGTTTGCACTCGCGGTAGCCGCGTACTTGTGCTCCAACGTAAGCCAACTCACAGGCTAATTCCAGAAATGAGTTCTGCCCTCGCGGTTTGGGATGTAACGAGAACAATTCGCGTAGAACAACTAACAAGCATATGACTCAGTGTTTCAAGAAACAATCAGTGCAAAACAGAGTGGAAAAATTCAATCCCAAAAGCTACCTGATTATCCTCAAAATTAAGGAATGTCGTTGGCGTGCTATCTTCCCCGTAATTCACAATAGACTGACCCAACAACCTGCACTGAATAACCGGTTCATCCAGCATTCACCCTGCGAGCATAACCTCTTTTAACTTCTCTGACAGAAATGCTTTGCTAGCATGGTGAAAGTGTTACATAACCTAGAGAGACCGGTGAAGACCCGGCTTTAAGCAAATTTCCAAGCCCTGTTAGAAAACTTTTATTACCAATCTTCCAGTAATGTGCAATTGCTAGAAACTAACCACAAGCTGTAATCTCAGTTACCACTCACATGAAAGCGTGCCACTAATTTCCGTTTCATGCTCCCTCGTTTCCTTCACTCAACATACTCTGGACCGCAAATGAGAACTTGAAAACATCTTGCGGTCGTGAAAATATAAAAACATTTTCAGGGCCTCCAATGTCAGGTATCTGTAAAGAAGTTTTTGACATCTGTTATGTTACGGAGGGATTACCAGTTTCCGCTGGTCGCAACAACAACAAAAACGATTGCGAGATGATATTTATAGCAGTTACGGGTCTTGTACAAATAAACCCGAGTACCGGGTCGCGGAACGATCAATCACGAACATAGAGAATTGGCCATGAAAAGGACTTAATTACAGTAAAAAAATGTAATAGCTAAATTGTACCGATCCATTTGTGACCATTTGTGCTTGAACTAGTCTACTGGTTTGTATCCGAGTGGCAGAGCAGACTAACGTGCAAGAGACGAAAAACAAAGGTGCGGTTTTTCTACTTGAGTGTTTCGTTAACAAAATGCACGCAATTAACTGCTTGTTTCATAACAGTAGAACCCCGATTTCTCCAAGCCTTAGTTTTCCGATCCTCATGATAACTCGAAACAAAAGCCGTTTTCCTCCCCTCAGTTGAATACTGTTATTTCACCCCGATTTTTCAAACTATCCGAGATTTCGTGTCCGTTGGAGCTTCGAAAAATCGTGATTCCGCTAAATTAAAAAAAAGGTAAATAATAACTGAAAGCTTTTCGTTATTTTTAATTCAAGCTGAAGTGGCTAACTGCATTCTTTCTCTTATTCGGATGTTTTCATTCGTGTTTCGACCATGAATTCTATCGGATTATTCTGATTGTATAAACCACAGGACCTGTACGCAGCATGAATTCATCTCGGGAAAATCTTTGGACTGGTTTAACGGGTCATCATAATGCACTATTTCCAGTGTTTACAGCGTAACTGAATTACCTTAAAGTCGCTTATCTTTAAATTTGCTACCTACCTAAGTTTCTGGAAATCTAGTTAACCGTGACGCGTGGAAGCCGATTATATTTTGAAAACTGATTTTCCTCAGAATGTTATATTTTAAATATCTTTACTATGCCTTGGCTCACTTTCTCTGCGAATATTACGAACAGCTCATGATAGATTACTTAATTTCTAGTTTCGTCCTAATACCAATGGCCACGATGCAGGCTTTGTATAACATCGACTCAGAATAACTCTATTTAAGATGTATGGACCCTATGCAAATATGGCTGCCTTATATTATTATTCTTTTGTTTGTATTTAAAATTAATAGCCTCACCAACCTCGCTTTTGAGACAAAAATTGTAAAGAATTTAATATCCCGAACGAGGTTAATGAGGCTGTTTTGAATACGAACAAAAAATGTTTAAAGTTTTTGCATTAGGTCTATATATGGAACATTTTCCTATCTGTATTGAGTTTAATTGGAACCGTTCCAATCTCAACTAAACTAGCGGCTTTTCGCGTGTCGGGAACATCTGCAAATATTTCTTGACTATAAAACTGATATCCCTGGAAGACTAAATAAAAGATATTCACTGCTATGTCACTTGAAAACCATAAAACTTGATACTGAATTAACCAGAACCCGTAGTTGTTATAACTGAATAGAGACCCCAAGGGAAATGAATGTTGTGCAAACACTAGCCCAGCGTGAGTGCTGAAGCAGCTTTTCGACTGTAACGTAGTAGTTATTGGATTAAAAACATAAAGAAGAAAAAAATGGCAATTATGGCAATTCTTTGTTCGCGCCTCCAATACGTCAACATGTAATTTTTGCTATTTCTGTCTTTCTCGAGGTACGGCTTCTGGATTAGGCTGCAGTGCAAGCGGATTTAGTGGTTTTCATCTTTCGAGTGTTTAGCCGCCATTTTAGATTCGCTGCAGACTTGGGGAATTAACAATGAGAAGAACTCTCTTTTCTTCTCAGTTTTCGTTTGCCAGTTTCGTCGCTGTTGATGATCTGAATGAATGAAATTGATTAAAGTGTCGGAGTGTTTAGCTTAATTAAATAAATTATTGGGGACACTCAAATAGAAAATAAAGTAATAGATAAATGAACATAAGTAAATACATTTGTACACTTATGTTAAAATTGTACGAACTTTATTGATCTATTTATTACAATCATGTTAAAAGTATTTGTGACTGGTCAAGCGATAAAAGCAGACCAACTTGCTCGTAGCTTCCTGGAAGAAGAAAAATGTAAAGAGTTGCACCAGGGCAACCAGACCGCACACTGTGGGCACTCTAATAAAAAGAAATGCAGAACAACTTTCCCTCAGATAAAATCAATTTAGTTTGGGCGGGTTTAGCCTTAACTCTTATCTAAACGATGCACTTTGCAGAATAACGACAATGATGCAGGGAAAATGTTGCCATCTTTCCGCTGGGCATGGGAAAATATCCCAGAATCACAAGTTAAACAGGAACTCGTTGCTAACACTGACTAAATTGTACACGAAACTGGTTAAATCACTTGGTAATTTGGATGCTATCCAGACAAGAGACAATAGATCATTTTCATGTTTTAAAAAAAATTCTATGATAAAATTGATATAAATTGTATTTATTAATATTTTAGGAATTTTCGATTTTTTTTTCAAGTTTTAATTACGATAATTTAACTTTTTTTTAACTAGCTTTGTTTAAGTGTCCCCAATTTGTACTGTAATGTACTAGAATCCTTTTGTAACACTTAAATGGTTTAAGGTTTTTGGTTAAAGGTTTCGTTATCATCACTATCATCATCATCATCCTGATTCAAATTAAGACAATTTGGACAGTCAGTAAAATTATCAAATAATCGTTCTGGCGCTTGTGAAATGGATTTGAAGCATGTACACTGAATAACCTCAGCCCCACGAAAAAAAATTCTCTTTGTTAATTTGTTTCCCATCCTGTTTTGAGGGTTTTACCTTTTGGTATTCTTGAATGTAACTAAATTTTATCCTAACACCTCTTTTCAACAAAAAACCACAACATTTTTGAAACTCAAAGCTTCTTTCATGCAGTGTTCTTTCCGATATCTTTCCTCACCTCTCCGGGCCATTGATATGCCCTTCCGTAAAAGAACTGCCCACATAAAAATTCGAACCGGAGAAAAATTTACTACAGCAAATAAAACAAGAGCCTACAACAAAATCAACCTACATTAGAGGTCTGGTCAGACTCGAGTCGTGGGATCAAACCACCTCAATTTTCGTGCAACCATTTCTCCTTGGCGTAGACGAGTCAAAATACCCTGAGACATTTCTACTTTTTTCCGCTTAACACAGAACTGCCCCAATCTGACACAACTACACAAAGATTGCCCACTTATTGCCATTAAATAGCTCTTCTTGGAATTCTTCAAACTGAATACTGCTGATAAAGGTGTTCTCTATGCACTGAACAATATACAAAGTTTCCTTTGGCATGTTCATACCGATCCAACTATCAAGAAAATTTTGTCGTGTATCCTCTGACCCGTTAAATGACTATGGTCCAGAGCAAGAGATCATTTTCTCTTGTCCAGAGTCTATTATTTCCTGCACAGACGGACACTCTTCTATCAGAAAACGAGATGAGGGATAGTTTCCATTTGTGGATGACCACAACTGGACCTCGATCGCTGTGGAATGCAATGCCACGTTTCCCAATTACGTGGGCAGATAAGGGTTTTTGGCAAGTCGGATTAAAATCATATCTGCGGTATAACGTCGCGCGGGGTAAGCAATGCTATCTTTCAGTCTATTGTTTCAACTCGTAGAATTTCAGCTCTGCACAATCTTCACCAATACGATAGTTTCCGATGGAAAGAGGGAAGATAAACAACAACAAATACGACCAAAGCAAAGCAAAATATG
>CM042749.1:2008030-2010530 GCA_022496165.2 Catalaphyllia jardinei
CAATTTATGAGGCCGAATTGCTACTCACTCACTTTACCCTCCAAGTCACATTGGCTTTACGTGAATTAAGAGTTTGTTAGCTTATGCTACGTGTTTTATTTTAAGGAAATGGTGGGTGGCTGTACGATTAAGAAAAAAAAACTGCAACAATTTTCAGGAAGTTTAATTAACAGGATTAAGAATCAAAAGTACGGCTCAAAAATTAATTGCCTGACAATGCTTAATTGCGGATTATGCTGCGCTGTTACTAAAACATTTACTTTTTGAAATTAGTGTGGTCAATTAAGATATGGTCGGATAGGATGTCTACGAGACGAGGCCCTTAAATACAAGCATAGAGACGATGTCAAGTCATAAATCATGACCAGGAACGAAATAAGAACGTGAGTTGTCTGGCACTATGGATGAGTCGTTTTTCTTTGTCGAATCTTGCCAACCAGTTGTGGAAACAAGGAGTTACATTAAAATGTCGGCGGTAATCTTAACAGTGAAGCGGTCCCTCCAAAAAGGTTTTTAAATGTTGTTGTTTATAGCGATCAGTTGCTCTGCAGTGAATAATGCGAGAAGCGCCACCAAAGCGCCTGTGCAACAGCACGCAAATCTCGATCGAAAATTTCTAGGTCAACTCAGTTTATTTAAGCGGACTGCGGAAAATACACGGGCTAGAAAAATTTTTCTGGTTGCTATTTTTAAAGGTACCAGCGAGCAGCACATGTGGGAGCAGGAAATGTTGTTGGCTTTTTTTATCTTTCATTTTCAGTCCCCATGGAATAACCGGTATATTGCAAAGGAGTTTCTAATACAGCTTAGGAAAAAAAGAACATACAAAAGTCACGTCTCGTATGAAAATTATGATAGAAAATCTGACCAAAAATCAATTAATTAGATGCGACTCAAAAATCCCTCAGGTGGGAAGATGTTGTAAGTTGAGTTTATTTTTAAAGGATGTTGGTATCACATATTAATTAATCATATGCCCTCCAAAATAACACAATGTTGTGTTAAGGTTCGAGGCCGAGTACAAGAGGAAACGAGAACCTTTTACGTGCTTAAAACAACTTAAAAGAGACTGTTCCGCGTAAAAACGGAATTAAAAACAGATCTGGCCATGTCGGCTCCCCATTGCCGTCTTCTTCCATAAAAAGCCACTTCATGATCTAAAACAAGCCATTAGTTAAAAATACATTAGCCACTTTGAAAGCAAATTTCTATAAAAGAACGCGACAGCCTCGTCATTAGACATGTCTGGAATAAATCTAAGCTGATTATTCGGCAAAGTAGTTCTTTAAACACCTCTTTTTCTCCACTGACGTTAATCTTCGTTAAAATTGACAATTACAGATTTCTTTCAGGTCCTGAACTTTTCTCTTAGTGCTCAAAAAATAACTCAGTGTTCCACTTAAAAGTTGGTATCACAAGTGGTTTAAATTCTTTATTGTTCCAGCAACAAGAGAAAGAGAAAAAGAATACTCAGTGGAGAGATGATGGCAACCTTTGGACTTAAGACAGTAACTTCAGCCGTGCGCTCAGCTCAGAGACAAAGATTCTTCAGTTCTTAGGACAGTTCTTTTGTAAGGTTTTGTTAAGCTTGATTTCGATTACTGATTGTGAGGAGAAGCTTTTCCCAGTTTCTCTCAAAGCAGATTTTATTGAATGGAAACTGTTAAAAAGAATTTCAGCTAGCTTTGCGTTTACACACTTTGTAACTGCCGTAAAGTCCATCGTTTTATTCGTTTAGATCAAAAATGTGAAACGCTCGACACTGTTCAGTTTACAATACGCAGCAATACGAAACCCGAGTGACCGTAACCTTAATTCGCGAATAGTCGTAATGCTCAATACCTTCTCCGTAAGATCCTTCACAATGACAGTCCGGTTTAGAGTTCTCTTGACCATACACAAGTGAAATAAACGTAGTAAAACAAAAACCGTGAAGCGCCGAGGTTTGACCTAAACAGGAATGACTGCGATCTTATCACGTGTCCTCAACGCTCGGGTAGACTGGTCCGATTACACAGGGTAACCAATGAAACTGGCATTTACACACCTTTATTATTCATCATACAGTTTATACACTCTTGTTCAGCCTCAATACATATGAATTTATCATGTGAGTTTCGTGACCTTAAATAGTATGTACTTTATCAGTGACAGACTATTACTACCGTTACTATTTACCAATGATGTAAAAGGTCCAGTAATTTACGTCTGAATGTAAATGGTAAGACAATATTAGCTCGACCGATCGGACAATCTTGGGGAAAAAAAGGAACTAAAAAAAAGTTTCTAATCGAAATATCCCGATGAAAAACGTGGCTTCAGTTGTTCACCGCCAACTTGGTGGTTGAACTCGACCCAGTCTATTTCGTTAAATTACAGTTGTAGGACAACAATAACAGAAGCTTCTCGATTTTTCCAACAATCGCTCACGCGGTGGAAAAGGAATCGGCCATCAATTGACTTCAGCTAATATTATCCGTACTTTAAAAAAGCTATATTT
>CM042749.1:2011674-2027703 GCA_022496165.2 Catalaphyllia jardinei
ATCTGTGTGCAGTGAAATATTGTTATTCCTCCACATCCAAACTTCCCCCGCGTACTTCAAATTCAAGAAGCCTGCGAGCAGACTCACCTTTGAATCAAGCGCGCGAACAGAGAAGAGCAAAGCAATCCAGCGGGAAGGAGTCTGGTAAGTCTTATCTCGCGGCTTCGCCGCGCTCGATTTTGCGCTGGCGGTTACGCCGCGCGTGCTTGCTCTCCAACGTGAGCATGTTCGCAGGCTAATTCTAGAAATAAGTTCTGCCCTCGCGGTTTGGGATGTGACGAGAACAATTCACGTAGAACAACTAACAAGCATGACTCAGTGTTAATACTACTACTTCAGGAAACAGTCAGTACAAAACAGAACGAGAAACAAAACAAAAGATACCGGATTATCTTCGAGATTAAGGAATGTCGTTGGCGTGCGATCTTCCCCGTAATTTGCAATAGACTGAAACCAACACTGAACAACCGGTTCAACCAGCATTCCATGACCCTGTGAGCACAACCTCTCTTAATTTCTCTGACAGCAATGCTTTACTAGCATATTGAAAGTGTTACATAACCCAGTAGGACCAGCGAAGACCCGGCTATGAGCAAATTTCCGAGCTTGCTAGAAACTAACCACAAGCTTTAATCTCAGTTACCACTGGCATGAAAGCGTGCCACTCATTTCCGTTTGATGCTCTCTCGTTTCCTGCATTCAACATGCTCTGGACCGCAAATGACAAAATAAGAACAGGTATCTGTAAATAAACACATCTGTTATGTTTCGGAAGTATTACCAGTTTCCGCTGGTCGCAACAGCAACAAAAAACATTGCGAGGTGATATTTATGGCAGTCACAGGTCTTGTACAAATAAACCCGAGTATCGAGTCGCGGAACGATTAATAACGAAATATACAGACACAGAGAATTGGCCATAAAAAGGAGTAAATTACAGTAAAAAACTGTAATAGCTAAATTGTACCGATTCATTTGTGACCATTTGGGCTTGAACTCAGAGTCTACTTATTTGTATCTGAGAGGCTGAGCCAACTAACGTGCAAGAGACGAAAAACAAATAGGTGCGGTTTTTCTACTTAAGTGTTTCGTTAACAAAATGCACGTAAGTAACTGCTAGTTTAATAACAGTAGAATCCCGATTTCTCCAACGCTCATTTTTACGAACCTCCGAATAACTTGAACCAAAAGCCGTTTTCCTCTATGTAATCTTACCCCCGATTTCTCCAACTATCCGCGTTTTCACACAGTGCAAAGCAAGAGCCTACAACAAAATCAACCCATATTAGAGGCCTGGTCAGACTCGAGTCGTAGGGTCAAACCACCTCAGTTTTCGTGTAACAGGAGCCCATTAGGTGATGGACTCCTGCCTGCTTGTAAACTATTTTTCCTTAGCCTCGACGAGCCAAACTTCCTTGAGACCTTTTTCTCTTTTTTTTTCCGCTTAACACTAACAAGCCAATTGGAAAGAGGGCTTGTACCTATTGTAGTCTACAGAAAGAAGTGTGAGACTTCTGTTCAGAACTGCACGAAGACTGCCCATTTCTTGTCATTTAATAGCTCTTCTTAGAATTCATTAAACTAAGTACTTTATAAGAGGAATGCTGGCGAGAAAAAGTGCTCTCTATCCACTGAACAATATACAGAGTTTCCTGTGGCATGTTCATACCGATCCAGCCATCAAAAACATTTCGTCATGTATTGTCATGGTCCGTTAATAGACTATCGTCCAGAGTCTATTATTTCCTGCACAGACGGACACTCTTCCATCAGAAAACGAGATGAGGGATAGGTTACATTTGTGGATGACCACAACTGGACCTCGATCGCTGTGGAATGCGATAAACGTTTCCCAATTACGTGGGCAGATAAGGGTTTTAGGGAAGGATGTATCGTTTCAACTGGTGGAATTTTCTGCATAATCTTCAGCAACGCGATAGTACCCAATGTAAAGAGAAAAGAAAACCAACAGCAAATGCGACCAGAGCTCTACACTCTAGGGATTATTAAAAACGAGGAAGAGCGAGATGGATTGAGAAGATTTGGTTCGAATTCGTTAATTGTGAGATCGATCCAAGAACACGTTCTAGTTCTTGGATGTCTACACAATTTGATGACAGGCTATTCAGAATAATAAAGAAAGTAACATTAGAATCTGCAGGTCGCAGGCTAACTCAGAACCCTTCAAACAGTGTTCATGAATTATTGACTAGCTGCGAGTGAATTAGCGTCGCTAAGAATTAATGCGAGCTATGACTATCAAGATAAAGTAAAAACAAAATGTGACTATATATGGAGCCTTATTTAGTGCAACAAAAACCTGCATGGCAAGCCAAATAACAAGCTTTGCCTTCTAGTAAAATTGGATTATAAATTGCAATTTTCTAGAATTTGGGTTTTAGAACAAGAAACCTGCACGGAAACAACAAAATATCATAGTTTCTCGTTATCTGAAGAGCATGAAGTCAAAGTTCGTAATGATTAATTTTAGCCATTCCTTTCAATTTAAGTATCCACAAAGCGGAAGACTCCTAGCGCGCTTGTTGACACGCTCTTACGTAACGTTTTTAGCGTCCATGATATCATAATGGGGGGATCTTCACAACACAAATCTGAGGAGATGTTGCAATTCAGCTACTCACTTACCCTAGGTCACATTGGCTTTACGTGAGTTAGGAATTTGTCAGCTTATACTTGGTTGTTTTTTAAGGAAACGGTGGGTGGCTTTACGATTAACTGCAAAAACCTTTCAGGAAACTTAACTAACAGCATTAAGAATCAAAAGTACGGAAAACGGCTCAAAAATTAATTACCTGACAGTGCTTAAAGGGGAATCATATGGTGGAAACATTTACTTTAGTGTGGTCGGATAGGATGTCTACGAGACGCAGAGGGACTTAAATACAAGCATAGAGACGATGTCAAATCATATATCATGACGAAGAACGTCGAACTTTGTCGAATCTTGCCAACGTTTTGGAAACACGGAAGTTACATCAAAATGTCGGCGGTAATCTAAACAGTAAAGCGTTCCCTTAAAAAAACTATGTGTTCAATTGTTGCAATTGTTTTTTCTAGTGATCATTGCGTTTAGCTTCACCTGACGCTCTGTTTGCTCTGCAGTGATCAAAGCGAGAAGCGCCAAATAATCGCTACCAAAGCGCCCGTTCAACCGCACGCAAATCTCGATCGACAAATTCGACGTCAACAACACGTCGCTCTTTAACTTAAAACGGACTACAGAAAATACACGGGCTAAAGAAATCTTTTCTGGTTGCTTTTTTAACAGGTACCAGCGAGCAGCACATGAGAGAGCACGGATTGTTGTTGGATTTTTTTTATCTTTCATTTTCACAGTCCCCAAGAAATAATGAGATTGCCCTGACACAACCGGTATATTGCAAAGGAGTTTTTCTAATACAGCTTAGGATAAAGAAGATACAAAAGATAGACAATACCAAAATTAATCTATTAGCTACGACACGCGGGATGACTTTTGTAACTTGAGTTTATTTTGAAAGGATATTGGTATCATGTATTAATCATATGCCCTCCAAAATAACACAATGTTGTGCTAATGTTCAAAACCGAGTCTAGGAGAAAATGAGAACCTTTTGCGAGCTTAAAACAACTTAAAAAAGACTTCCGCGTAAAAACGGAAGTAAAAACAGATCCATCCATATGGGCTCGCCATTGCCGTGCGTCTTCCATAAAAAGCCACTTCATGATGATCTAAACTGAACAAGCCATTAGTTAAAAATACATTAGCCACTTTGGAAGGAAATTTCTGTAAAAGAACGCGACAGCCTCCTCATTAGACATGTCTGGAATAAATCTAAGCTGATTATTCTTAAAGTAGTTCTTTAAACACACTTTTTTCCAATGACGTTAATCTTTGTTAAAATCGAGAATTACAGATTTCTTACAGGTCCTGAACTTTTCTCTTTAATAGTACACTAAGTGGTCAAACAATAACTCCTTGGATGACACAGTTTTCTCTTGAAAGCTGGTATCACGGTATCTATTTAAGGTGGCTCCCTAGAGCTATGAGTGACAGACGAACATCGTCCTTATAGAACGCTTAGAAAACGAACTTAGTTAATTTCCCTTCAAGTTTTTCCCCGTAGAGATTTACCAGCATGGGTACTGTTGAAATAAGGTTTATGTTTTGGTTGTCAATTTTTGGATTAAGGCCGTTACCATGGCAACATCTTATCTAATGACAGGCACATATTTTCCTCATTGTGGCCTAGACACCTCAATATACTTTCCTGCGGTAAATTTTTTTCAGATTTTGCCACATCATGGAAATGATATTGTCTGAAAATTTGAAACGTTAAAAAGTCGGCGTTGTTCAGACGGTTTTTCTGTAATTTGTCATTGTTCTAAATATATTAGATTAGCTCTGACAGATTTTAACAAAAATAGGGTATTTTATAGGAATTGGTTACAACTGAGCCAAATTTCAAAAAAAATTCACCGAAGGAAACGCGACGTCACAAAAATCGCTACAAAACACGCGTGGGACACGCGTGGTTATTTATTTAGCGCGCGCCCATTAGACGCCATGTATCGCGTGCCAGAAAGCAAGAGTAAATTAGAGCTCTATAGAGCATTTTTGTCATAGTGTTTTGGCCTTAGGCTTAAACACATGTTTGAACAGAGTTTCAAACTATTGTTACGTATACCGAAGTGATTTAACTAACGCTTTTCAAATGCTAAAGTTGCTTTCGTTTCTTCTTAGGGCTACTTGCGTCATTTTTGCACGCGCGTTTATTACTAACGGCTGGCAGGCAATGGCAGCGCGCGCTATTGAGCCTCAGAAAAACTCCAGTGAGCCACGGCACGCGCGCGCGCAAACACACGCGTCAGCTGAATGAATCAAAATTAGCACACCGGAAGTTAAATCTTGTGTAAAATCTCGCGCGAACCGGAAATACAAGCTGCAGAAAATATATTTTTCTAGCTCGAAATTTCGCTCAGTGACCTATCTTGATTTTTTGCGTGCACGCACCATTTACGATGGCCTTTCAAATATAAAAGTTTCGAAGAAAATTATCGAGTAGAATTTTCTGTAAGCCATAAATCGCATTTTTTAAAAATATATTTCATTCCACAAGATAACTATTTTCCATAAGAATTTAGGGAACTTTCCAACAAAGAAATAAAAATGGCAGGTCAGCGAATTAGTTTTTCAGAAAATTTACAAAAACTGTAATTTAGTGCACGCTTTTCTGCACCTTGTGCGTTGCCATGGTAACTTATATGACGTCACAAGTACCCTCAAAGTATAGCCCAGTAATAGAGTTGCAAGGAGACAGTTTGCCCACACCATTAAATATCCTTCTTTGTAATCTTCCATCGTTTCACAAACACTGCAGCAACGAAAAACCCTTTCGAGCCTCCTTTAGAACGTTCGCGCAAATTGTTTCTGCGCATCCTTACTGCACACGCAAATTCACATGCCACATCATGCATGAGCGCGCGCGCTTAGTCATAAAATAAACAAATGATAGGGCAGATGGCCATTGCTAGAGCTCTGCCTGGATTTAACGATCTTGGACGTTCGGTGACCCCAATTTTTCTTTCGATGGATCATTTTCTCTACCGATTTTCTACGTTTAGGGAAAAAATAACGAAAATCTATCATCTAGAAGTTTGAATTTTTGGCAAAATGCACCATCGAATTCCGTTATTAGCTCTTCGTGCATCTGTGCGGCGGTTTCAAATTTTGTGAAAACGTTAGAAACATTTGGAATTATTTACGCAACAGTCTCACTTCTATAAAATATGACTAAGATCGTTTCCCTCCGTTGACTCACCTTCGATATTTTTAACGGTATAACCCCTGTAGACCGTGCTCAATTATATGGGGCAATTTTTCGAAATCAGTATAGTTCACCACACGCTTTATCTCTGAAGCGAAGACGGTGAGCCCCATTTTTTTTTGCATTTCTGGCACAACTCATTATCTGCCTGCAGTAAAAATTTTAAAAAATTCCATCGACTGGAAAATTTTCGCGCGAACGTCCTTAAGGTCCAACCTTTGGACTTTAGTCAATAACTTCAGCCGTGCGTTCAGCTCAGAGACAATCAGGATCCTTCAGTTCGTAGGACATTTCTTTTGCAAGGTTCTGATTACTGCTTGATTTTGATGGAGTAGCTTTTCCCAGTTTCTCTCAAAGCTGATTTCTAGGATTGAATACCAGCTAGCTCCTTTACACGAACTCTTGTTTGGCCGCAATACAATATTTATCACGTGGGTTAGGTAATCTACCAACGATTTAAAAGTTCCCGAAGTCTCGGTCTGCATGGAACTGGTAAGACAACTATCGGACAATTTTGGAAAAAAAAGAACAAAATAAAGAAAAAAAAACTTTACAATCGAAATATCGGGATGAAAAACGTATACAATTGTTCACCGCCAGCTTGATGGTCGAATTCGTGTTCTATTTCGGTAAATTGGGTGTTTTTGAGTAGTTGATAAATGACCAATTCGAAAGAAAGTTACCATCCGTCATTGTTGCCTTCCATTTGCACAGCCGTTGACAAACCGGTCTCTCCATGTAAGTATATGGCAAACAGCCCTAGTCTCTGGGATGTTCTGTGGTGTGTTGTTACAATGTTTCAGTAGTGTGGCGTTGGTTCATATATCAGTTGAACAACGCCTTTATTTATATACATTCGAGTCATAAGACCGCCTCTTCGCCCTCGGAATGAAATCAGTGCCCAATGGCTAAGAGTTTTCATTTTGTTTCATATTTGGCTTATCATGTTACTGTAGTTATATTACACTAGCTGATGTTTAGGTTTTTTAATTTGCAAGCTTCATACTCTTTGAAGTGATTATCTAATGGTATAGGACGAAATCAAGAGGACCGTACACTGCTCGTGTTGCCACACCCCAGAAGTGGTTTGGTTATTACATGACTTCTTTTAACGTGTTCACGAGCTCTCAATTCAAGACCCACTAGCTAGTTTCCAGACATGCTACAAAAACAAAAAGGAAAACGTGTTCAAAACTGCGAATATGTACTGTTGACTTAAGGGACCTTTAGGATGTTGCCATCTCTTAACTCGTGCATAGTTTGCAAGGATTGTGTAAATTCCTTTACGCTTTTACCAGTTTCACTGTACATGTACTAAATCAATTTACAGACCGCCTTCACAATTTAGTTACTTTTCGTGTTGACAGTGTTGTTCTGCCTAAACTACTGGCCTCAAACCGTATTTTTCAGCCGAAATAGACGTTTACAGGTAAATGGGGTGAGGTTGCAATTCACATTTCACCAGTTGTTTTAAAAAAGCACATCGACTTCCATCGAGTGTGCTCACAACTTCTCGTACTATCTCTGGAAGAAGTGGAAGCTCTTCGGGCACCGAACATGTCCTCTTATAAACCCTGACGACTTCTGACGTTAGCACAGGTTAGCGTCGACTATGAGGAGTAAGTATGCATGTTGAAGAAAATACGTCTATGGTTGAAAAACAGGCGAAATGCCAGCGGTCGTCTTGGAAGCAACAGGCAGATACTGTCACAGGGAGGCATGGATATCTTGTTTTCAACTCGCGCGTTATATCATAATCCACCGATTGCAAATCCTTTCCTATCGTACTCGTCACTTTCCAAAACATTTAGCATGAATTCTGCTACATCGGCACGTGCCATCAAAATCTTGGTACCCGTGTTGCATTGCCCTTCTTCGACTTTATAATTCCCTGTACGTTCACCTATAAAAAAAGGGATTCATTGGTCCCTTGGTTAAATGGTTCCTGTGTTGTCCGGCCTTAATTATTACATATCAAAGCCACTCGGCTTAACTAAAAACATTTTGGACAATCTCACACAAAAGTTCAACTTGGATTTAAATTTAGTCTAACACGTCCTAACATCTTCAGACTGGGCAGGGAAAAATTGCAAAACTTTGAAATCGTTTGATCAGAGTTATAGCTCTGGTTCCCTTATTAACACTGAAACAACATATCGATATTTTTAAAAAAAAAAACAACACAACACTTTTTAAAAACCTGTTTCGACAGAAACTTCTGTCATCTTCAGTTAAAATTACAAAGTACAGAGTTGAAAATATAGTCTGAACATATTGAATATATTGATTATATAGTGTTCACACTATGTATTCAACTCTGGACTTTGTAATTTTAACTGAAGATAACAGAAGTTTCTGTGGAAACATTTTTCTTAAAAGTTTGAGTTGTTTTTTAAAATATTGACATGTCTGCTACTATCCAGACCTTTTGAAACAACATGATAATGTAACGGCTTACAACACTACTTATGCCTCGCTTTAAGGTCCCACCCATAAATCTCAGATGCAAATGCCCCAGATAATAGCACCCTCCTCTCCAGGGATTTAACATAGAGGAACATTTCAATCCATTTTTCCGCTTCATTTCCTTGTTTAGAAATCTTGACCACATGGTACAGTATCCTTTAATAATCCCCGCCCTCCCAGCCACCCCCTTCATCCAGCACCTTCCAAATAATTAGCAATAAATCAAGCCACTTTGAAAAAAAAAACCTTTTGAGCCAAGATGAAGTTTAGTTTAGGATACTTTTACAGGCCATTAACTGGGGTGAGCGGGACTTACCATTAGTTAATCCACAAGGTCTAACTATAGTGTAGTTCAGTGTCTGAGGATCAGTACTCTCCAGCAAATTCTCCATAGTGGCCATGTCTTTAATCATACCATTCAGAAACAGTGGATTAATAATCCAATCTACAAGCCATGAATTGTTTGGTCCTCCTGGTTGGGTGCACCAGGCTGTCATGGTTACAAGTCTTTTTACACCACATCTGACAAAGTTTTATTAGTTTATTTTATTGATGAGTTACTGTTCAGTCGTAGCAATGGACGAACAGTGATTATATACAGCACAAAAGGCTAATGAAACTAAGTGTAGTAAAGATGGTCTAGGGTCTGGATGATAACAAATATAAAGGAAGTGGTCAAATAATTGGCACATTTAATTTATTTTATTTTTTAATTCATTTTTAAGATTTGCTATGAGGCAGGTGGGCATACAAAGCCACCACCTAAATTTTCCTAAAAATTGTAATCCATTCCTTAGAGCCCCAATATAAATAATAATGAAAACCAAAAGAAAATGCCCCGTGGCTAGACTCTGGGTTTGAGCCCTGACTGGGGTCCTTGCATTGTGTCATTAAGGTAATGTTAAACAAGCTGATTTTTAATGCAGTTTAGTGATGCAACAATGTTGCATTAAATATTGATGTCATGTGACATAGTACACAGGGAGACCTTTAACGTAACATTTTGTTGCAGCAACACATTGCAAGTTTTGTAAGCGATTCATCAACCGGCAACATTGTTGCCCAAATTTTGCATGTTGAATAAAAAGTCATCTTGTAAAACATACAATCGTCAACTGTTGCTGCCACAAGGTTGCATCAAAAGTTGTCTTGTGTAACATGGACTAAAAATAGGTGCTAAAAATCGGCATTAAAAATCAGCTCATGCTCATGTAACATCATGTTTAGGTACGACACATACCTCACACAGTGCAGCCTCTCTCCAGCCAGCCAGCTGAATATGAGGGAACAAAGAGGGTGATGGGGGTGGGGAACGAGGGGCAGCCTTACAATGCACAAGGATCTCACCCAGAGGGGAGTAGAGACACTCCTTAAAGATGATTTTCAGCCAGTACTGCGCACTCTCAATAACTTGTTTTTACATTTTTTTTTGCTTTGTTTCATGTACAGCATCACAAAATGCAACTACTTAAATTAAGTAGATTCAAAGTTTCAAACCAATTACCATTATATATTATGGATGCAAAGCAGTCAAAGCTTTATGCCTTGTTCTGTCTCACTTAAGGAAACAACTTCGCAGCTGTAAAATTCAATGAAGTTGTTGAAAAAGAAATTGAAGGGCCTCAAAGATAAGGTATGTGGTTCGTGATGAATAACATCGATTAGCATTTCATGAAGTCAACCGTTGTAATGTAACTTTATAAACATTAGGCTTCTGAGACTGCACGGTACAGACTGGAATTCATCTTTAAGTCACGTTACAGAAATTGGTATAAGTCATGGCAGTGTGGACAGCAGACATTTCCTTATGTTACCCATACCTTTTCATTCCGTCCAGTATCGCAAACATGGACTCTGAGTAGAAAGTTGTTGGATTAAAAATACTTGCAAAAACTCCTAAGCATGAAATTACAGCATCCTTTCCTTTCAGAGCAGCAATGAAACTCTCCACATCACAAGCATCACCTTTGACCAACTCTAAATTAGGATGCCTAAAGGGAAATAAAGATCAAATAAGCTTAAATTTATTGTTATTTCTTTGTTTATATGTTAACTGTTTATATTTAAATGATGGAACAGAGAATTAACTCTGAAGAGTAAATTTTAAGTGCTAATTTAACCCATGAATAACCCACTGGGCGTAAGCCCTAGTAAAGGGAATCAGGGAACCACACGAGGTAAAGAAAAAATCGTTTGACCTCGGTGGGAATCGAACCCACGACCCACGGATTAGCTCTACCGTTACTCTGCCGACTGAGCTACGAGGTCGGACAGAGAAAGTCAGGGTCGATTTAGGTGGTGAATCACGGCGAGGAGAAAGTAAGGGTACATATGAATGTTGTGCTACGCGGCACTTACTTTCTCCTCGCCGCGATTCACCACCTAAATCGACCCTGACTTTCTCTGTCCGACCTCGTAGCTCAGTCGGCAGAGTAACGGTAGAGCTAATCCGTGGGTCGTGGGTTCGATTCCCACCGAGGTCAAAAGATTTTTTCTTTACCTCGTGTGGTTCTCTGATTCCCTTTACTAGGGCTAACGCCCAGTGGGTTATTCATGGGTTAAATTAGCACTTAAAATTTACTCTTCAGAGTTAATTCTCTGTTCCATCATTTGTGTTCATAGTGCTACGCGGCACAACATGCATTCATATGTTTATATTTAAGCCGCGTTGCTTCCCCCTTTCCCGTTTAACGCCTGCTACGCAAGCTAAATTTAGGCTGGCTCTATCTTTTCCATTTCTTTCCACTAGCTAGTTTTTCCAACGAACTAACTAAAAAAATATATTGCAATTTACCAGAATCAAAAGCCTCCAATAGTCAATTTGCCGATCTTCAATGATCAGAAGTTTGCCACATTCAACATACATTTTTTCGACTTTCTCAGGTGTTCTTACCACCGCCGTAACAAGGTGACCTCGTTGTAGAGCTTGCGTTACTACCTCCTTGCCTGTTCCACCTGTGCTTCCAAATACCAGCAGTTTTAATTTCCTCGAGTCCTCACTTTCGGCTGCCATTTTGAATTTATAAAGACAGACTAGTACCCATTCCTAGGCACACTGGTTCTGTTGACAACAGGGCGCTTATATATAGGGTGGTATTGGGAACGTATAGGGCGGGTTGTAAGGCGGTGAAACGAGCGGGTCCGAGCAAAAAGGTGTGATGCAGTAGACTGGGGTCTACTAAAACAAGGAGATTTTACTTTTACTTTACTTTCTAAGGAAATTCTATCAGTCATCTACCGCAGAGATCCCACGAGATACTACGCATGCGCACGGTTGGTCATTCTACGTGAGCGTTCGCCATCTTGTAACGTGGTTGGTTTTTCAACGATTGCTTTCCCTGTCAATCTCCGCCATCCGTTAGAGATTTGCGAGGCAAATCCGTTCTTCTTAAAGGTGAGCTTCACCTTTCCACGATGCCGGAGGAAAATAATCTAGATGGGCTTTTGAGGGAAGCCCAAAAGTCAAAATCTGCCTCGGCGAAGCCGAGTAAGACACTTAACCTCATCTGAGCGGGAAGGTTCACCTCGTCCTTCTGGGGACGTTCAACCTGCAGGCACCACTACAAAAACAACGATTACTGGCGCAGCCAGGCTTCCTTGTGCCATACGCACAGAACACACCAAAACGACCGGCGAGTTGGGCCTTGCCGAACTAAATCACAAGGTAGACCAGCTAACGAGTCTACTTTCTGATGTCGCGCCTGTAGTGCAGAAACTAAAAGCTGCTTACGATGCAGCACAGGAAGAGGAGGATGAGTTATTGAACTCCTCCGAGGGTGAGGCCGAAGAAAACGCTGCCGCCGACAAGCCAACGGAACCACCCACCAAAAAGGCAAAGAGCGACGGCTTGAAAGCACCCTCTTACGCTCAAATCGCAGAGCTGGTTAAGGAAGTAACTGAGGACGAACAGACCGAGCCTCCTCTACATGAGAAAGTATCGTCACTTGTTGACAGTCTCCTGGCGTCGGGCTTAAATGAGCCAGCCTTACTCAAGCGAAAGGACAACATCAGGAGGCCGGAAAATTGCAAACTTCTTCGTGTGACCAAGGTCAACTCTGAAATCTGGGATATTGCCCAAAAAACCACCCGAAGTATGGACGCCCGGTTACAAAAGGTGCAAGAGTCACTTGTTAAGGGCATCATTCCCATAGCCAGGCTTATGGGAACTACAGGAGAAGTCCTGGAAAAGGAAGGGACAATGCCTTCTCCAGATGAATTGTGGAAAGGTTTATCTAACTCGGTGCTTTTGATCGCCTCCGCCACACATGACCTGAACATGTGCAGGCGAGATCTTTTCAAAGTAGATCTCGATGACACTTACAAAGCCATATGTAGTAGCAAACAGCCTGTGGGGCTCGAATTGTTTGGCGATGACCTTACGGAACGACTGAAAACAGTCAAAGAAAGCAACAAAGCTGCAAAACAACTCATTGGCCACAAGAGGAAGCGCAATGAGGAGTATTCTAGATCCCCCTATTCAGCCAAGGGCTCTTTTTTATTCCATCGCAGGGGGAATCACCATCAGGGATACCCCCGAAGAAGAAACAATTACCAGTTCAATCACAAAGACAACCGGAGTGTGAACAACACCTCAAAGGGGAAGAAATCTGTGACACAGAAGTGACCCCTGAAGCTGTAAGTCAATTTCCTCTTTTACCTGTTAAGGGTGATAAGACCTGTTCTCCCATTATAGCTGGGAGAATTCAACATTTTCTTGGGAAATGGACACAATTGACACATGACCCGAGCATCTTGAATGCCGTAAGGGGATACAAAATAGACTTTCTCCTTACTCCAGTTTACCATCCCAAGGCCAATTAATTTTTCAGCTCAGGAGAGTGCAAATGTCAATGCACAAATATCCAAATTCCTAGAAAAAGGGATCATAATTAAAAGCTCCCATGAGGAAGGAGAGTTCATCTCGAATATATTTCTGAGACCTAAAAAAGATGGGTCTTTCCACATGATCCTTAACTTGAAGGATCTCAATACATTTGTTTGTTTTCATCATTTTAAAATGGATTCCATCCATACTTGTACGCAGCTCATGAGACCTCGCTGTTACATGGCATCCATTGACCTACGGGATGCCTACTATTCAGTGCCCATAGCCAAAGAGCACCAAAAATATCTCAAATTCATATGGCAAGGAAACCTATATCAATTTACATGCTTGGCTCAGGGGCTCTCGTCTGCTCCCCGTCTCTTCACCAAACTTATGAAACCTGTGTTCTCATTCCTCAGGGAGTTGGGACATATATCAAGCGGCTACCTTGATGACTCCTTTTTATTAGGATACTCCCCTGAAGAGTGCCAAGCCAACATTGATGATACCCTAACCCTGTATCACGACTTGGGATTCTTCCCTCATGAAGTCAAATCAGTGACAATACCAACCCAGGTCTTGCATCACCTAGGGTTTGTTTTAAATTCTCTGGATATGACAGTATCCATTTCAGTAGATAAACATCAGAAGCTGAAATGTGCAGCCCAAAGAATCCTTGGCAGCATATCACCCACTATTAGGGAGGTAGCACAACTAATTGGCATGATGGTTTCCTGCTTCCCGGGTGTAGAGTACGGAGAACTTTTCTATCGTCAACTAGAAATTGAAAAGGCTGCGGCTCTTAAAACTGCCCATGGTAATTTTGACCAAACCATGCCTTTATCCACATTGGCATCTGCAGACATTTCTTGGTGGATCAGGAATGCCCTGACCTCTAAGAGGAGGATTGATCATGGGAGGATAAATCATACCTTGTACACTGATGCCTCAACCCAGGGGTGGGGGGCAAACGTGAACAATACCACAACCGGGGTGGTCTACTTCAGAAAGCTACCATATAAACTACTTGGAGCTAAAGGCCATTCTCTTGGGCCTGCAGTCCCTTTGTAAGGACGTGACCCATGATCACATTAGAGTTATGACTGATAATACCACCGCTGTGGCATATGTACGCAACATGGGAGGTTCTCATTCCCTCCCATGTAATGACATTGCCAGACAAATATGGGAGTGGTGCATCCCAAGAAACATATGGCTTTCTATAAGCCACATTCCAGGGAAAATAAATGTTATCGCTGACCAAGCATCCAGGGTTTTTGATGATTCAACTGAATGGAAGCTTGATGTAGATGTTTTCAACAGGATAGTAAACATCCTTGGGCTACCTACCATTGATTTGTTTGCCTCACGGTTAAACTATCAACTGACACCCTATGTCTCATGGCTTCCAGACCCACAAGCCCTGGCAATTGATGCCTTCACACTAGATTGGACTAATCAGGTTTTATATGCCTTTCCCCCTTTTAGCATCCTACCACAATTTTTGCAGAAACTGGAAATGGATCAAGCTCAAGCAATCCTGGTGGCTCCCAACTGGCCAACACAGCCTTGGTACCCCAAGAGAATGTTGATTCGGAAGCCACTCCTCCTGCCACAACACACAAGCAATGTCCATTTACCCTTCAATCCAGAACAGCACCACCCCCTGGGCAGCCGGCTTCGTCTGATGGCCTGCCTCTTATCCGGAAATCCCTCCAGAGTAGAGGCATTTCACAAGCAACTCAAGACACAATCCTCAACTCGTGGCGGACAGCAACCCAGAAACAATACCGGGTCTACCTTGAGAAGTGGCAGTTATTTGCGGATAGGAGGGCTGTGGATCCCCTTTACCCACCTGTAAAAGATGTGTTGGAGTTTCTACAAGAACTCTATGAAAGGGGTGTAGGGTACAGTTGTCTAAATACTGCAAGAAGTGCCCTATCTTCCTTCATAGTCCTTGATGGGAATGTTACTGTTGGGAATCACCCACTCGTTCAAAGGTTCTTAAAAGGAGTTTTCCAAACAAGGCCAGCTTTCCCTCGTTATACTTCTACCTGGGACTCTTCGATAGTTCTTACTTACCTTAAGACACTTCATCCTCCTAAGGAGATCAGTCTTCAGAACCTTACTCATAAACTTGTTATGTTGTGTGCCTTAGTTACGGGCCAGCGTTGTCAAACACTTCATCTTATGAATTTGGGGCAAGTGCGTAGACACCCCGATATGTCCTACATTTTTCCTATCGATCAGCTAGTTAAACAATCTGCCCCTGGCAGAGCACAGCCCGTTTTACTTATACCTAGATTCGTTGCCGATAGTAGGTTATGTGTTGCAACAGTTCTTGATGAATATATTGTTCGTACTTCCTCCTTACGGGGAGAGGAGCAGCAACTGTTTATTAGTTATGCCAAGCCGCATCATGGGGTGTCAAAGGACACTATTTCGAGGTGGATTAGGACTGTGATGCAAAAGGCTGGTGTGGACACTACCATATTTAAACCGCATAGTACCCGAGCAGCATCTACAAGCAAGGCTCGTAACTGTAATGTTTCATTGCCTGTTGTTATGAAAGCTGCCAGTTGGAGCAGTGACTGTGTTTTCAACATTTTTTACAACAAACCAGTTCAGTCTCCAAATGTATCTGACAGTTTTAGTCATGCTATTCTCTCTGCTGCTCTGGAGACACAATGATTGTTATCCCTAGTGTCAGGCTAATTTTTTGTTCCGTTGACTTTAGTGCAGGTTGACTACTGCCTGGTATACATTGTACTTAGTGGTTTTGTACAATAAATTGGGTCTTGATGTCCTGAGTGACCACATGACTTTAAAATCTCGTGGGATCTCTGCGGTAGATGACTGATAGAATTAGTAAATTAAACGAGACTTACCTGGAAGTTGAAGTTTGATTGG
>CM042749.1:2037703-2055203 GCA_022496165.2 Catalaphyllia jardinei
CCTTTATTATATATAAATAGCTGTTTTAAATTTCAACGGTTACTTTTGAAAAGGCATGTAGAGTACATACGAAACGTCAAGTCATAAAATGTACAAATTCAACATGTTTATCACTGCTGTTTGTGTCTTATTTTTGATCAAATTACGATGGCCCAAGAACAAAAGTATTTACGATATAGCCGTTCTTATTTAAGGCCTCTGAAGTTATGATGAACATAATTTCGGTCTCGAGATCGGTGTGTTTATTTTCCTTGTAGCAATGTCTGAAAGCGAAGACAAAGCCAGATGTGGTCTACCTCAGTGGTTGCCCATTCCACGCAACGATACTACTTCCTTTGTGGATGATGCTGTTCTGTGCGCCGTCAACGTACCTTTCTGCGTCTTTGCTTTTCTTGGAAACCTGGCTGTCATTGTAGCTGTCATCAAAACACCTTCTCTGCAAAGACCGTGCAATATTCTGCTATGTAGCCTGGCCCTTACTGATTGTTTGACCGGTTTGATAGCACAGCCGATATTTGTTGCTTGGCGTTTGATGATTCACCGCATCCATGAATCTTGCGATCTTCAGGCTGAAATGCTTCAAGCTTTTACCGTGAGTCAGTCAGCCTTCGCCGGATGGTCCTTCGTCAATATCACCCTGATTAGCTTTGACCGCCATTACGCCCTTGCAAAACCCATGGTGTACCATGTATCCATGACAAGGAAAGGTAATATCTTCATATAGATTTTTTTAAAATAAAATATAACATCAGATAATACAAGTAAACTCTACTGCAATTTTTTTCGTAGAATTGTGCAGTGAGAGAAACAAAAGGTTTACGCGCCATTTGTCAGCGTCGAGCTACAAACATTCAAACAAACTCTCCTAATTTCAAAACACTCAATTGAATTTACTTGGAGTAACTTCTTTGCCATTTAAAAGTGAATAGAGATCAATTTACGTGCATGGAAGTGTGAAAAATGGTAAAAGATTGACGATTACCGCTAATAGGCCTTTTGCAGCAAACGATCACATGGTTCCATCAAAATCCGCCATGCTGGAGGGCAAGCGTATTATTATTCCCGCACTGGGACATTTTAACAAAGGGCAGTCAAGCTTGAATAGTTAAGGTCTCCTTGTTTTATAAATTTTAAAGCGAGCTTAAGCACGGGCGTTTTTGAGACGCGGACGGCAACCGGAAGAGAACATTTCGCGTGCTAGGAAAGTATTGTCTCCTAGATTTCTATACTACACATTTCTAATAGAGAAAAGATACTTAGCAATGTGGATGTGGTTGTGTGCGGGCAAGTTAAAAGTGAAAACAGCTTACTTCCGGTTACCGTCCGCGTCTCAAAAACGCGCGTGCTTAAGCTCCCTAATGTCCCAGCATGGCGGATTTTGTACCATGTGATCGTTTGTTGCAAAAGGCTTATTCGTTCAGGAAAATAGATCAACAGGGATCTTGACATGATGGATTGCGTCCGCTCCTAGAACCAATCAATCTTGATTCCACTCGCTCAAGAAATTGAGAAAAAAGCAAATTATTTTTTGGCAAGATGGAAGAGAAATTGATAAACAATAATTTTTCCTTAAGAAAATGAAGATTTCTCTTTTATTACAGAAGCAGTAAAGGCAGTTGCAATAGCTGGAACTACCTGGCTGCTCTTCACCATTTTAAGGAATTTTATTCTGCCAGAGTTCACCGGGTTTATGATGGACCTTGTGTTGGGTGTGTTTCTCTTCATCCTACCAATCGCGAACCATGTTGGAATCTTCATTGCCATTCGTCGTCATAACAAACATGTGGCAGACGCCGTTTCCAGACAGGATTCATCCGCTCTAGTTAGGCGGGAAAAGAAAGTGGCTATTGACATGATTATAGTGATAGCTGTACTTCTGTTCTCCTTGGTTCCAGTAGTAGTCGTCAATATGTTTAAAGACTTTTTAGTCGACAAGTTCGAAGTCTTATATGTCTGGAGTACGGCTTTCCTATACTTGAACTCTTCCATAAATCCTGTTATTTATTTTGTTCGAAGAAGTGAAATCAGAAGTGCAATAAGGTTGATGATATACTGTTTAAATTAATTTCACCCCTCAGGCTTCAATAAAACACTTCTCACAAATACAGTTAAGAATGCTTTTTGGCTGCTCATAGGAAACGAATTTTCTCCATCTATCTGTTAGCTACATTACAGTTGCTCAGTTAAGGTAAGAGAAAAGACTTGATTTTGTAGTCTTTTCTTTTTAAGGAAAATACATTTGTCTTAGTTGTCCCAAAACTTGACTTGCCTTGTTCATATCTGGTTTGTTATCAGCTATAAGACAAGAGCACAGACGCTCGTTGTAAATAGACTCTTAATGAAAACCAAGGCTGGGCGTTTCTTGAACTATATGTCAGTAACCCAAACTCGGACGTCAACATAGAAATCGAGGGCCATAATCCCGCAAAAGCTACAAACTAAGCGACACCTCTTGGCTCAGCCGGAAAGTAATCAAAAGTGGCTATGAGCCACTCAACTTTGAAAATCGATCGATCGTCTCTAAACAGTGGCAAACTTTCTTGAAATTAACTGCAAAAAAACTGCGAAAATCAGTTTTCCCACTTTACATTCTACATGTACCCTTTTTCGTCGCCGATACATGGTACACCAACGGCTCTGCGACGGTGTAACGACGATGAAAACTGTGATCCAAATAAATTTAGAATTTTTCTAAACAATGAAAGTTAGTTTTTAGCTTTTTTAATTAGTAATTAATTTCTAAGATTTCTGTTGACCGTGAGGAGAATAAATTACACTTTTGCCGTAAAAAAGGCCTAACTATTTAAGAATTATTGGACAAGGTTGAGCTAAATATCGTGATTTGTCAGCCGAAGGCTGACGCATATAATTGATCTGCGAGACACTGACAAAATCACGACATTTTGCGATAGCTGAGTTCAATAATCGTTTTATCATTCGATCAACAAATTTGTTTTTTAATTTAAATCTCTCTGACAGTTCATGGGAGCAATCTGCCATTTTCACCGGAGATTACGCATGAGCAGAATATTTGATCGATCATTTGTTCGCATAGTAAAGGATTGGAACAACCTATCACTGCATGTAGTGGACGCTGAATCTTTTAAAATTTTTAAAACCAGATTGAAGTCTTTTCGTTATTTGTAAATATGTAAATAGTTCTATCCTAAGGCATTGGATGTAATTATGTAGCTTGTTTTAGTTGTTAATTTCTGGACACGTTATAGGGTTAACCTCGTGTTTCCTTTTCATGACGTATTTTTATCATTTATTTCAGTCTTTAATCGTGAATAAACTATGCTTATTTATTTATTTATTTATTTATTTGCAGCATAACATATTTAGACGGTAGTAGACAAGGTTAAGGTCTGCATACGAGCTAAGTGGCCCATCAGGCCAGAGCTTATCCTGGTTTCAGTAACATGAAGCGATTGGAGTATTTCTTCTCCTCCCAGGGATGGGATGCTGGTCCATCACAGGGTTACTCTCCAGTAATAAATTCACCAGCACCCATTTATACACCTGGGTGGAGAGACTCCGTGAAAGTAAAGTGTCTTGCCTAAGAACACAACACAATGTACTACCCAAGAACAAGCCATTCATTTGTAGGCAGTTATTTGCAGGTCAGCATGTGGTTGGTACTCGACTAATGAAAAGGATGGAGAAAAAAATTAAATGATTGGATTATAATAAGCGTTGTAAAATTTACCGCTACAATGAGACCTGTATCCAGTGTCTAATTGATTCAAAGAAATTTTTATTTAAATCTTAAGTGTACCAAAAAATATATTTGCCTTTGGCTTAGCTGGTAAGATCCATGTGAGCTTACATAGTGTTGTGATTAACTGACTTCTACAATCATGAATTTTAATCCAACTCAACAGTCATTGGTAAAACCATTTCAAGAGTTGCTACACATTTAGTTCGACGCGCGCTAGTCTTCCCAGAGTAGTCGAAAATTCACTAAGGCCGAAGTACATTCCTTTCAGTTGCATGAATTAGTATAGGTGATCACACGGTTTCGATTTCAACTTAGAATTAATTTGCGCGAATGAGTTTTTCAAAAATGAGTTTTTCAAAAGCTCACAAGTGCGAATTAAATTCAAAGTGAGCAAAAAAACCGTATGATTACTTATTAATAATACAAACATAAAAAAAAATTATCGTGGAGGAAGTGCTGGAAGATCATTTGAGAAGCCCTTTTTTTCGCATTCGTGAAAACGTTTTTCAAAGTTTGAAATTTTCTCGTGGAGGAAGTGCCGGAAGATTATTTGAGAAGCCATTTTCTCGCATTCGAGAAAACTATTTTTACAGTTTATTATACAAAGTCCCTAGATCATGGTCTCTTGACAAAGTTTATTATACAAACACCAATGAAATACCGGGTGAGCTTTCTCGCGCAAACATGATTTCTTCATACGTGAAAACATGTTATCTTTGTTATATAATAACCAAATCAATGCGCGCGCTCTGATTGGTCAATCAGCTATGGTTTATTGTGTCAGTAAACCCATGGAAAAATCGCAGGTCTTCTGAACTATTATATAAAAGCAACAGACCACAAGTTTCTATGGTTCATAGGCTGATAAACCACTTGGGATGTTTTGTAATATTGTCACTTGACCTTTACCGTTTATAACTCCAAAATGTTGTTGTTAAATACATGTGCGAAGGAATTTTAGCTCTGACCAGAGAAGGTCGTAAAAAGACTTGTCCTTCCTGTAGGCGACAATTGCAGGTTCAAAATAGATTTGACCGAGTCTATTTTTCTCAGTTATAATATTTCATAAGAACCTTTCTTAGGTTAGGTGTAGCTGGGTTCAAAGTCGTGATAAGGGCAAAACATTTCTGGATGTTTGTGTTTTGTTTTGTAGAGCCTCGTTTCGTGATGAGAATTTAACTTCGGCTAAAATATTTTCGGCGAGTTGTCTCGCTCGAGTAGGCGAGTTAGAAATTATAGCTTTCATAACTCGAAGGTTTGTTCAACCGAGTTTGTTCTCAGTAAACGCAAAGCTTCTCCTTTAATATAGAACCCTTCTTAATACTGAGAGGGTGACCTGAAGAGAAGTGCGTATATTGAAACGTTTATGTAGGTTTGTAATGTTTTTTGAACATCCAAAGTTTTGCTATCAACGACGGCGAGAGTGGCGGCGACTAGATCGCCTTTTGGAGTGGCCATCAGGGTTCTGATAAGAACTAGTTGTTTAGTGCAAGACCTCAAAACTTTGGAGTTGTAAACGGTAAGGATCAAGTGACAAAATTACAAAACAAAACGAAAAACACTCCAAGAATTCGTAAATAACCCGCCTGCGGCTCGTGATTTACGAATTCTAGTCGTGTTCTATCTATATCCCGCGTAGTTTATCAGCCTACAACCATAGAAACTTGTGGTCCGTATTGCATAAATGCGAAAAGATCATCGTTGTTATGATTACATAATAACTTGCGCATTTAATTTCGCGGCAAAAGTTAATGGTTCTTTATTTCATTGGCGTTTATATAAGTGATTAATAAAGCATTGCAAAGTCGCTTGGAGATACGAAATTTCTCTTCTCGTGTTGAAAAATAATTCTCTCGTTCTCTGCGCTTTTACGTGTATTTTTCACCACTCGAAGACACATTTCACATCTCCGCGGGGCTATATAATATCTATGTATTCTAATTTTCTAATTTTCTATGTATTTTAATTTTCATCAAGATTGGACTTTTGCGGCTCTGAATCAAGTGCGCCGTGTATTTCAGATCTAATTTCAGTTTTATCAATACTTTTGCGGCCGTGAATCAAGTGAGCGGTGTATTTGAGATCTCAATTAAGACTATGGATCGGTGCATTATCAATGTTAATAACTCTTGGAGAAGATGATATAAGTTATATGTTGTAAGTGATTTTCCAAACCTTTATATAGACTGTACCAGCTGCGTCGATGGGCGGAACCCAAAGCTTCGGTGCGCTCTTAAAGTGTATTTTGCGGTGCTTGACTATTTATGCGTTTTATCGGAACCAATGCGTTATAATCTGATAATTAATCGATCATTGTGACTTGACAAATTTCGGACCGTGAAAGAAATCCATATACACAATACTTTTTCGATATAATTCGGATTGTAGTCCCACAAGCTGTCGCTTAAACTGTTCCCCCAGTTAAGTTGAATTTGAAAGCCAGTCAGTACTTTCCTTCCTTTGGCATGATGTTTGACGAAAATAAAGCACATTAAGCATTTTACACCTGACACGCTCCTCTGTTAATTGTGATATATTAGCTGATATGTTGCAATATATGAATTAGCGTCGTTAATTACAGTATTTGGTTATCAAGGCGGCAAAGGGCAAAGGCTTACATTAGCGTTTTTCTTCTTCGGAATGGCAGGAAAAGAAGACATGCAAAATTAGCGGGTTTTCTTTAATGTCGCGCAAATGGCGTCAAAAACATATGTATAACTAAAATTATTTTTTTAACCTCACTTAAATTTGGTTTCTTCCCCTAACAAAGTAAAGGCTAGTTTCCTCCTTTCATGAGAAGGTAAAGTTAAATAAAACTTCCCGGAATAATGTAATCGTATCTTGCTAATAAGTGGTTCCTCGTTTAATTTAGCTCACCGGTGTACGAGATCCCTTCGGCCATAACACAGTGTGTGAAAAATAACTATTAAAAAAAAAATTTCAAAATGGAGTAAATGTGCGGTATAATAAGATGTTGGTCGAAACGATTTTTTTTGTCACTTTTATTGCTATTTTATTTTTACCTTGGGCAAGAGACAGAGATGCGCTTCTCTTTCTGCTCTGTGAGAGACTAGAGGGAACTCTCTGCTCGTAAGCGCTCACTTTGTGTGAGCTATAGCCTCAGTCAACTCCCAGGTACGAAGAAATGCGTTCTAACCGGTTCGAACTTCATTATTTACAAATGAGAGGTATATAAAATCTAAAAAACGCTGTCCGTTTGCTGGACTTGTGACAAATCTGACGCCCTCTGAGTGGTTAAAAATTGGCAAAACCTCACTAACATTGGTTAATCACATACATGTCAAATTTAAAACTATTGTACGATGAATAACTAACAATCCTTGATCTTTGCTGTTTGCAGAGTTCCAGAAACTATTTTCAAGTGAGCTTCTTATTAACCAAGAGTGAGGTGTTTACGGGAAAATCTCAGACCCAGACCTTGCCGCATTGACCGAACGATATAGCGAGGTCAATACAGTAAGGTAGAAGTTTTTAGATTTTTCCGTACTTTCGAGATTAATAAGTAGTTTATTTATGGCTTTTTTTTCTTGGGTTTTGGTCCTTAATCGGTCCGTGGGCATGAGTACAGACCAAACGCAGGGAGGTCTGTCACAAGACTGAGATCAAGGTTCTCTTATACAGAGGAATTAAGCTCGGTTAATGAGATGTTGATTATAAGGCAAACAAAAACAATTGAATTCGTTTAATGCAACTGCTTTCATTTGATTTGATTTATTTATTTGATTTACAATCTCCCCAATTAGTAGAGCACTCGTGCCCAGCTAGAATGATTTGGGACTTAAATAAAGTTATTATCATTATTATTATTATTTCTTCTACTTTCATCACAGTCTCTGCTGGTGTTCTTTATGTGCGTCAGCCGGGTGCAAACCATGCACCTGGGGCATCGGTCACCCAAGTACTCAATCTTTCTGTTCAAATACTGAGCACCTTTCTGAGGATTCGTGCAGATCCCAACATGCAGATCTTTTGGATTTCTGTCACATTAGCTCTCTTGGATACTTTCTCGATATTTTCTATCATCCCCTTCTTTGCTGTTCCAAGCGCACCAACAACTACAGGGATCACTATTGTTTTCATATGCCACATTCTCTGTATTTCTACTTCTAGGTCTTTATACTTGCTTTTCTTTTCGATTTCCTTCAGTGCGATGTTTCTATCTGATGGGACAGGCATATCAATCAGCTTGCAGGTGGAATTCCCTGAATCTTTAACAATGATGTCAGGTCTGTTCGCTGTTATAGTTCTATCAGTATTGACTGGCATGTCCCACATGATGGTGAGGTTGTTGTCTTTATTGTGTATGACAGTCTCTGGTGTGTGTTGGTACCATTTATCCGTGATCTTGAGATCATGATCTTTACAGATACTCCAATGGAGATATGCTGCAGCATTATTGTGCCTGGAGATGTACTCTGTTTTGGCTAAGACCTCACATCCAGATACAATATGGGCCACTGTCTCTTCATGTTTCGAACACATTCTGCATTTACTCTCCACTTGCTGACCACATATTACTTTCTGGTAATTTCTGGTGTTTATTGCCTGATCTTGAGCTGCCACAAGCAGTCCCTCTGTTTCTCCTTTCAGATTGCTTGACAACCATTTGTTGGTGGTGATTGTGTTTATTATTATTATTATTATTATTATTATTAGGTAACTGACATTTCGCTTGGTAACGGCGATGGGCTGAACTTAATTCTGCCAAATTTTGATCGTTCTCTTTATTTTTTCTCATCAGGCTTTTTGGTTGCCTGTTCCACGTTCTCGCTAGTTGGGGACGAAAGAAAGAGGGCGAGCGTGAAAAAAGCGAGGAATAAATATCTTTAGAAGAGAAAAGTTAATATTTTTGGATTTTAGTGTGCAAATTTTTCACCGCAAAACATTGCTGGTCTAGATGCCGGTCCAGATGGGAAAATCTAGACCGCTTTTAATAGCGATTTCAGCTAATCAAATTCGTGAGTTCGGTAGTCCCAGTCCTTGTGAGGCACAGCGAAATAATAAGGGACAACAATACCCAGTATTAGCCAACGAGAGCGTGCATTATATCGGTTATAAACGAAACTCATAATAGGTGAATAACACGTTCAACTTAAAAGCATCTTTAAGTTAGTAAGTTAATTGCGCTTCCTGTCACTTTAATTTGTCAGTTATATGTGTAACATTCTTGCGTTGCTTTGTATTGTTTTCGTTCCTTATGCAAATTATGATATCCCTACGGGTTAAGTGATTTACATTTTCTCTTTCGCGCGCGTATTTCAATTAGTATTTGTACGCATTTTGGCTACGGTTTCGTTATTTTTAAAACAGCTAGCAAACCCGTTCGATCGATTGTATTGCGTATGTGTCCAGGATCTGTACGACTCCTATCTGATCATTCTGGTGGAATTTCTGTAAGTCGTGTGTATTGTGGTTTTCTATATTTTGTCCAGTTTCCCTCACTTATTACTGTTGTATTTATTTCCTATCTGGTTGTTTTTTCCCTAGTCAAACTCGTATCCGTGTAAACATTAAAGTCGTGCGATGTTTGAAGTACAGTGCCAGTTTGGTTCCTACTCAATCAGTGCTAAAGCGAAACAGCGATAACAATATGTGTTGCTTACTTAGTTCCTTTAAACGTGACTAAATCATGTTAAAGATATGACAAATAAGTTTTTCAAAATTCGCTAGGCCAGTTAATTAACCTGTATCAACTTCAAACAGAAGCATAGGTGATGCTTCTGCTTCAAATTATTCAACTAATCACAAAATAGCTGTCCTCACTGGAGATGGAAATTCTCTAGCTACAAGGCACAAATAAAAATCAAAAAGTGCTTCGCGACGCAACCATTCAGCACAGCGCGTATGAATTTACTGAGCATACAAAAGTTTTACATGTTTAATTGTGAACAACAAACAAGAAGTCAAAGAAAACAAAGTTCTCATTACAAGTCCCTAGATCCAGTTTCGTCGTGTTTGAAGAATTCTAATGACCGTTGTCTCGATGACTTTGCCTGGTCAGTCTACAATAAGAGATATGTGTATATTAATAATGGAATGTAGAGTCACCACTCTTAGTCGTGCTGTCACTCACTTTTCATTAGCACACAAGTGAACTTTTTGCATGCATAGGAATACGACATCGACGCCCAGCTGTTTGAGCGCAAACTAACCGGGCAACCTTTTATCTTAATAGTACTTCGCGTTTGATTGCGACAGGAAAAGAACACCAGTGAACAGAGGACGAAGGTCCTGTTCACAAACTATACGGCCCAATGTATGCATATCACTCTGCTCGGCATGTTGAAGTCTCTGTTTCTTTGCGATTGAATATAAACAACCTAAGCTGACCTACCTTGACATTTCTCGCTCATTCATCATAGCGAACTTTATCAAAGTGAACGAGAAATACAAAATGACCCAAGTATAGCCAACGTACTCAATGGAGTCCATCCAATTCCAGGGCCACATCGCCAGTAACTTTGATAAATATTCTAGAAAAGTGCAAGTAAAGAAACTAACTTTTTGTTCACTAACCACGGTCAGCCGTGGGTTTAGAAACCTATTTCGATCACTGTTGCAAGGGGCTAAAACTGGTTTTGTAGAAAGTTCGTCGCGACTCTACAAACAGCTTTGCAGACGGGCATACACAGTAAAGACGTAATCTTAACAGCTTGCCTCCAATCATTTTAAAAGTTGTGATATATCCTAACACAGCTGGATATGATTCTAAAAACAACGCAGTCTTCAACTGAAAAGGAAAGAAAAATGAAAATAATTGTTTGGTGCTCAACAACAATGAAGTTTCACCTCTAATATACAAAAAATGGACTATTCGTCGAGATCAGTTTAAAATTATGGGAAGGGGTAGTCATTCTGAAGTACACAGCAAGGAATAATTAACAGAGAAAGGGTATTTTCATTTTGTTGTGCGATTGGTTTTAAAAACTCGCGCCACCTTGTCATCCAATCACAAGTAAAACCAATCGTGACTCGCATGCGCTCGTTTTCCCGCGCTTCCTGTCAGCTGCATATTTCGAATTTGGATTGTTTGCCTCATTTGTCTTGATTGCACAGATTGATCGATTCCTTTGGCTTTGGTTTTTCGAAATTAAAAAAAAAAAAAACAGCTCTAAGAGATTCAAAGAACCGACACTAATCATATTTTGTTATGGCAGACAAAATGATTCATTCTATCTCCTCCATAATTTCCTTTTCCAAAGAGTCGAATTTAGCCTAGGACTGTGCGCAACCTTTCTCCGACAGTTAGGCCCAGTTCAGACGCCGAACTTTTCATGAGCCGAACCTAATTCAAATTTGGACCGACCCAAATTAACAAAAGTACGCCTGTTGGTTCAGACGTCGAACTTAATTCGCCGAACCTTATTCAGTTTGAACCAAAACTGCTTGTAAAAAATCCGAAAACCGAAACTGCTTGTAAAATACGTTATAATAATTTTTGCATTAGGTTCGGCACTTGAAAGGTTCGGCGTCTGAATCAAAGCCGTACCAAAGGCGAAATTCCCGGCTGGGCCAGGCGGGAAGAACGGTTGAGCCGTTCCAAATTCAAATAGCCCTTCTTAACTGATTCAGACGCCATACTTTTCATGTACTTAATTCAAGGTATTAGGTTCGGCTCATGAAAAGTTCGGCGTCTGAACTGGGCCTTACTCTAACCCAGTCCACCGTCGTCCATTCCCCCACTTCCAACATGGCGCCTTCATGTGACGCTGCCTCTAAAAAGCTCAACCTTGTTGTGTTTGGAGCGACAGGACGAACAGGACAAGAGGTGGTAAAACAAGCACTGGAAAAAGGACACCATGTGACAGCTGTTGTGAGGACGCCTGAAAAAATGAACACTCAGTAAGTGATCTCATGGCTCGCGCACAGCTAGCCAGCGAAATCAACCGGAGGGTGTGCATGTGAAATTCGGTTGTTTTCGGCTCTTGAAATCACGGAGAGTTCTGGCAGGAATATAGTGCAGCCAAACTTGAGTAGGCTGTTGCGTATAAACCTTACTTCATTATGCATGCAGTTCTGTATTCAAGAAAAAACAATAGCGAAGATATTTGTTTACAAACATTACTTTTGTTATTTAAATGTTAAATACGTTAAACAAAAGAACTCTTTGTTTTACCAACCAATAGTTCTCTGGTTGGCATATTAATAACAATAGGTGACGTCACTGATATCTTTGCTATAGCACGAATGATGGAGTGCCGACTACCACAAATTTTAAAAATATTCAAACAATAGACCTCAGAACGAGTCTAAGGGGAGTAACAACAGAGTTTGTGGGGTTTATTTCCCAGAGCCTTGTGCTGCGGTTTGTTGTTTTAGGCAGAGGTCTATATAAGGTCTATATGAGGTCTGTATAAGACTGCCCACATATGGAACCAGTCACCAGCTATCGCCAAAATCCTCAACCACTTTGGCACAATTTCCAGATTGAATGGTGTGGAGTTTGTAGGGTGCCAGTGTATGAATTGTATATTTAAACTCAAATTTTTAATAATAGGGCAAGTTGCTCTTAGAGATATTTTCTATAATTTTAATATTTTTGTGTTCTAACGTTTTTGTATTTTAGCTTAGCAAATATAGCAATTGTAAGTAATATTGTTATTACAAATAATCATGCATTTTTATCATGAGCCCCTGGCTTGGGAGACTGGGCAACCACTCTCTACTTTAACAACTTAAAATAAAGTTACCTTTACCTTATCTTTCCAATTATCATTATGATAACTAATGCACATTGCATACCTGCCAACTCTCCAGGTTTTCCTGGGAGTCCCCAAGTTTTTCATTAAATCTCCCGGTCTCTCAGAATGCCTTTGGGTGATTTTCGGAGGTTACTTCTGGATGTTGTCTTTAATGACATTCTCACAATGCAAAGATTTCTAGAAATCTCCAGATTTTTGTACTCTGGGGGTTGGCAGGAATGGCATTGACAGAGTAGATCATATATACCAGTAGGTCTAGTTGCTTTGTGTTTCTTTGTCCTACATGGGGTGGGGTTTTTAGAGTATTTTTGTTTTAATCAGGGTCAGAATTTCAACCACTGACAGTACCCCTATATGTGAACATGGGTCAAGTATCCCTGGGATTTAGTTATGGAAATATTAATATGCACAGCAAGTTTATGCTGTGTGCCAAAATTTTCATTCGAATTTGGATCAAAAATATTTCAATACCCCTCACTGTAAAGCATCCACAGGGGCTCTTAAAATCATAATGGTGCAAAGGTTTGCCTATAAGCAGGGTTTCACTGTATATTGTAGTATAGGGGGACTGGGTGACAGTAGGGAAGGGATGACGGAGAGGATGGGCGATAACAACCCAGGAGTAGTGAGTGGGACCTCCAAGTGAACCAGGAGAAGGGAGGGTTGGAAGTGGGATTCCGTAAGTTTTGTGACCTACATGTAGGAGAAACAAATAAACAATTTGCAACGGTGCATAATATTTTGCAATAGCAGAAAAGCATCAAAAGGAGAGGGATATCATTTGGTAGTGATAGGAAATGAAAGGAAAAGGTTTCTAGATTTTTCAGTAGCTTCCCTGCACAGTGGAGGTGGTCTAATTATTACTACGTAAATTTTAATATTATTCTTGCAGGCATGAGAATTTAGAATTAGTGAAGGGAGATGCCTGCGATGTGGAGAGTTTTGCTGCCGCCCTTGATGGAAAAGATGCTGTATTGTCCAGTTTAGGAGTTTATGCAAGCATTTTTAACCCAACAACTTTCTACTCAGAGTCCATGCATGCAATTATAGAGGGAATGAGAAGGTGAGAAATGCAGGTTTAAATGAGGTTTGAAGCCAGACAGGCAACTGAGCAATATGTTGCTGTACCCAATGTTTGGTAGAATTATTATTAATTAAAATAAACTATTTTGCAGCTTGATTGATTGGAATGCAGGTTAATTTTAAAATCTTAAATTATATGTGCAGATGTCAAGAATTACAGAAAAAATACAAATTACTGAAAGAAACTTAAATTCTGCAAAATTTCACTGTGTGAGAAGATGGGGTCTTAAGCTCCTTGTAAACTTTTCATTGCCAACTTTTTTTCAAGATAGGCCTTAAGCCTGTGTTAATGTTACAAGAGTCGTGCCATGTAAAAGTTCAGGAGATTGAGTTAGTATTGATAATTTTTATTACAAGTGATGACTTGATTTGAGATACAGTAGTACTTGATGAGGCATTTTTTCTAGGACCCTAGCAGCATTTGCAAACTATAGTCTGCTTAAACTGCAGGTAGAGGATCTACTTTATAATTGATGATGTTCTTTAGGTAAAACACATTGTTTTCTTACATTGCTTATCACAAACAACAGTTCATTAGTTATTTGGGTTCATCCTAACTTAGGTACAAGATCACTCGGCTAGTGACTGTAACATCATGGTGTACTCAGCCAGGGCCAAACAATCGTTGGCTGCTAGAGTGGATTATTAAACCACTATTTCTCAATGGAGTGATCAAGGACATGGCAACTATGGAAAAAACGCTAGAGAGTAGTGAGCCTGAGGATTTGAATTATACTATTGTAAGGCCATGTCGTCTACTTGTAGGTATGTAATCCTATTGTTGAGATATGTTAGCAACGTTCTTTGCTGTTGAGGGTACAGCTCAACCACAACATGACACCAGTTTCTGTCAGCAGTTTCAGGCATCACTTCTCTCTGTACTGCACATTGCACACACCAGCAGAATACACACTAGACATTACACCCTAGATGCTACACTTGACACCCAGCAACAAAACACACTTCTGAGACCATTTCTCAGTACACCCATCACAAACCGCACACTTAACACTGTCACACTAAACTAACTTCACATTACACTATACTACAAGCCACATCTCGTTCTTATACTTTATAAGTTTCTTAGTGAGCAAATATCGATAAAAATTGTCAAACTGTTACTTTTCTCATGTTGTATATGAATTAAAGAGCCTTTTTACTTAACCCTTTACCCCCAAGGCAAACAGCAGTTTTTCCCAAATTGGCAAAAAAAGACATTGTGCCTGTGTGCAATATACCATTTGAAAGCCACTGATCAGCTTATTTAAGAACTAACACCAGCAGCTATGAAGGATCGAGGTAGACATTTTGAGAGAAATTGCTCTAAAGTGCAAAAATGACTGTCTTGAAAAGTGTATCAACCTTTTACTACATATATAGTAGGTATACCCTAAACTTTAGCTTATTTAGCAGCTCTTAGTGCATAGCTTCATGTGACTGAAACAAGTCTTGCATTCCATTTGTATCCCGAAAAAAGAACTAAGAACTTGTGGGCCGCAGTGGTCAACTATGTCTTTGATAGGAGGGGGTCACAATTTTATGACTTCAATTTTTGTGGCAAAAAGTCATAGAAATCCATCAAATATTCACAAAGTTATGATGTTGTGTGCCAGTTGGCACTCTTGGGGGTAAAATAAATGGATGATACTAGTTCAAGTTCAAGTTCAAGTTTATTAAGAAAATACACAAAATACAAAATATGATGTACCACTGCTCGCAGCTAGCTACAGCTATTCGAGGCGAGCAGTGGCTTGACGCATCAAATTAAATATTATTATATAACAAAGTAGAATAATTACAATTACAATTACAATACAAAAGAGATTTTATTATTATCATATTAAGTAAAATAATTACAATTACAATACTAAGTAAAATTAATTATTATCATACAATACATTGAATTAAGCTAAATACTAAATACTGACCAGTATAACATTTTGGAAAGACAAAGATTCACAGGAGAATTAGACAGATTACATGAGAAGCTGGAAGAATAATGCAGGAAAAAAAAAGAGTTGAGTTCAGTTTTCAAGGCATATTCAAATCCAGTAGATCAATATGCTCATTGGCCTCCGAGAGTTTCTGAAGGAGCATATTGTGAGTGTTACGTTTAAATTTCAGTTTAGGCATTTGACGAATTTCATCACATAAGTTGTTCCAGATTCTAACACTGTTTCTTGAAAAAGACATGTTTTTCTTGTCTAATCTAGAGTATTCGAGAAAGAAGTTGCCTCTTGTTGATGATCTTGTGTTATGTGAATGAATATTATGTTGGTAATACTTGAAATCAGTAGCTTCTGTGAAGAGGAAAAAGGTATGATTATAGATGTTGACATTGGCTTGTAACTTTCAGGTGAAAAGACAGGCAACTATAAGACTGAAGAAGGGCAGTGCAACACTGGAACAACAAACAAGATTACAGTTGCAGATGTGGCAGACTTTATGTTGAAGACACTGGAGAGTAATGAGTATGACAGGAAAGGAATTGCAATTGCTGGATTGTAAAGTTGTTCTTAATTACATAACTAGGAATACCTGCCGGTAGAGTGCCGACGAGTAAACTGGCACTGTTGTGCGCCAAGAGAAAATTAATAAATAAACAGAGTAGAGAAAATTTTTTAAAATGAAAAATTGCTTAAAAAGGCAGTGCAAAACTCACATATTTTTTTGGTTTTTCTTTGGTTTTCCAACTGTTATTTTAATATCCACGCGAAAAATCGAAATTAGTCACACCACTAACAACATACACAATACAAGAAGCATTTATAAATTGTCGTGAGCTGTTACTTCGGTGCACGCGCTTCAGTAAGTGGACTTTGGACCTGAGCACTTCTGATCGGATAATTTTCAAGCGAGCCCCCGAAACTTTGGAATAAGAAGACTATTCAAATTGATTTGCTAAGTTCCCTGAGACTTGACAGATAGTGACTTCCTGGCAATCAGAGCTTAGACTGTTTTTCACTTTTGTGAACGCTAATGGACAAAAGACGGCACAAACTATTAAACAGCGACATGTTGTGTGACTCGTGACTCGTTCTTCGCCGGATCAAATTTGTGTTTGCGAGCAAACTCGATTGGAAAGAGGTTTGTTTATGTTTATAGTGAATATATTTGAATATATTCAATTGTTTTTTTCCTTAGTTATCACACGCTGGCCGATTTTGTCAAGGCAATTGACTGTTGTTTTGGCAAGACTGTTGTTTTGGTACGCTCACTGTGACCACAGGCAGACCACTCTATGTGTTTGTGGTTTAATATATATCAGTATGTTTAAATGAAACGAAGAGAAGAGAAGAGAATCTCTGAGGGTTATGAATAAAGCTATGAAAATTGCACATCTCGGTCTGAATATCCCAGTAAAGTTAATTGAAACCTTAATCGACTCATGTATGGTGTTTTTTCGTCTTCTTGGGCCGTCTAAAGCATCTTATAGCGAAATTACTTTTGGCCGGTGATGGTTAAAACAAGAGAAGGAGACAAGGCTTGCAACTTAGCGGCCGTCAGCCGCGACCTTCTCCACTTCAAACTGGAATTAACGCAAAAATACTGAAAATCTCACCTGAATGGCGACGGATCTTGATAGATGAGTTTTTTCTCTATCTCTTCGCCGAATTTGAGCTTCATCCCTCCAACAGCTTTAGAGAAAATCAATGCTGAATTCACAAATACAGCTTTCTCCTTCTCTTGTCTTAACCGTCACCGGCCAAAAGTAATTTCGCTATAAGACGCTTTAGACGGCACAAGAAGGCGAAAAAACACCACACATGAGTCGATTAAGGTTTCATTTAACTTTATTGGGATATTCAGACCGAGATGTGATTCAGATGTGCAATTTTCATAGCTTTATTCATAACCCTCATAGGTTCTCTTCGTTTCATATATTAAACATACTGATGTATATTAAACCACAAACACATAGAGTGGTCTGCCTGTGCTGTGACTATCAAATTTGTATTTGAGCACACTAGCT
>CM042749.1:2060203-2073455 GCA_022496165.2 Catalaphyllia jardinei
TCAACCCCAGTGCGCGCGTGCTTAAACCATTGCGCGATTTCGATAAACTATCATGAGCTATCATGGACCGTTTGATCGCAAACATGATAGTCAATGATAGTGAATGATAGTTGAAACTATCATCGACTATCATCAACTATCATGACCGTTTGAACGGGGCTTAACACTTAGAACTTGCCTAATCATAAAAATTACAATTTCCTGGATTGTGATTGGTTTAAAAAACTCCTATTTTTCCACTAATTCACTTGCCAAGTTGTTATCGGACAGTTTGTTATTGGACACTTTGTTATTGGACAGTTTGTTATCGGACAGTTCAATAGGCCAATCACATTCGAAGTTGTAGTTTAAATCAACCAATCACATTCAAAGTTGTAATGACGTGCGTGCGTGCGTGCGCGCGCTTGCTTTTGTGTTTTTGGCGCCTAATTACCTGTAGGAGGTTTTTCATCTCCTTTGTAGGTATTTTAATGCGAATTTTCCCCTTCTTTCATAACTTGGCTATTCTTTTCTCGAAAATTGCAGTTTTTATGATTAATTGGTAATAAGACTTTGTGTCGTCCAATTCAGTCTGTAATCATACTCGTGATGAGCAAGTCAGACTCCCGCTTCGCGGTCGTCCGATTTTGTTATCACTCGTATGATTACAGACTGAATTGGACTCCACTCAGTCCTATTACCATTACTTTGTATTATTACATAGGGACAAGTATGAGCTCGCCCCAGTGCCTTGACATTAACATGCAGGTGGAAAACGAGATCAACAATACTCGAACAATCACAGAGAAAATCAAAGGCTTCTACGTAAGTATCTTAGTCATGTTTAAAGTTTTAAGTTTTTATTGAATTTGGAGCCGGCTCAAGCTTTATACCTAAGTTGGTACCGAGGCCTGCATACGGCTGGCACGCCGGCAATTTTAATTGGGCAATCAGGATTCAGCAGACGGGAAAACCTTTAGTGTGCTGACGTCAATGTAAGTTAACAGGAAAGGGATTGAAATCACACAACTTTTCTCACTGGAGATCAGTGGCATTACATATTCACGAAAAGGGATTTACAATTCCCAAAACTAAAAATGAATAATGCGAAAATGCGAAACGTTTTGTGTCTCCAGCTATTAGGAGAGGCCAAAGCAACTTTAGGATTACCTTTATTTTTGTTAGCTGCGAAGAAAAAAAGGGTATTATGTTGTCGTTTCGGTATGAGAGCTCAGGTTTGACTGCGGTTCGTACTGCGGGCGCATCCGCCAAATGCAACGAGAGGCTAACAAGTATGGGAGGAAACTTTAATGAAAGGTCTTTACTTATTCACGCTTTGTTTTGCTTTGTCTCCACGGGAGGAATTTTTCAATAATCTGCAGAGGATAGGAAAACCCTCACGGTATTCTATTGGAATGTACTTCAGGTCACATGACCTGATAATCACATTGAACGTGGCAGTGGTCATGAACAACTGTGAAGCGCATAGCAGAACTGGGAGGAGTGAAAACGGAAAAATATTTACCAGAAAGGCAAGTTCAGATAGTGTGGGTTCCTAAAATAGTAAGGCGAGGAAGCGAGAAAAGGAGGTCGGAATGTTTAGTGCAGTTAATTCCAAGTCTCCGAGAAGGCGTCGCGAAGACATTCGACAGGCGAAGACCTATAAAATTTGGACAAAAAAAACTGTGAGAATTGTATATTTTGAAGGACCCTTAACCTTCCCTTATATTGATTCTATTGTTAAATGCTACAAAACTAAACCCAACTCAAAGTCAGTCCTACCTAACTAATTAAAAAACCTCAAACTGCTAGCACAATTTACCAAATTACAATCATGCAAGCAAAAAGTTAAGTGTAGGATTGGTTTTGATTTTAAATTTGATTCTTGGTTGTAAAACATTACGCTTTCTCTGATTGCTTCAAATATAAAGCCGGTTGTAGAGCTTAGAAAATACACAACGAATCGTTGAAAAATAGTCTTGTTGGGCACCGAGAATATCATTTAACTTGGCGTAATCAGCTTGAATATTTGCAAAGCTCCCTTGAACAAAATCTACATTACTCTGTGATTGTGATATTGCTGTTGTTTTATTGATCCCTTTATTACCTATAGAGCGGTTTTTACTTGATTTTAGAAAAATATCCGCTTTTGATTTGGTTTTGCATCGCTGCACTCAGCGATTGGCTCAAAACCTCGCGGCACTTTGTCATCCAATCAGCAGTAAAACCAATCGATCGTGACACGCATGCGCTCGTTTTCCCGCGCTTCGCTTCAGCTGCATATTTCGAATTTTGATTGGTTCGCTGGATTGTTTGCCTCATTTGTCCTTGCACAGAGTGATAGATTCCTTTCGCTTTGTGTTTTAACACTGAATATGAAAACCACGCCAAGACATTCCAAGAACCAACAATTATTATTTCTGTTATGGCAGACAGAATGATTAATTTGATCTCCTCCACAATTTCCTTTTACAGGATGGTGTTCAAATCTCACTTGACTACAGTAACAGCTCAGCGTCTTACATTTATTACAGTGGCGCGGATAAAACGAGGACAATGTTACAATGGATCACGTGGCCATTTAAGAGCCTTGCAAATATACTGGCCGTGGTGTTCAACGTTTTGGTGGACATAGCATTGAAAGTCTTTCATTGTGTAGTGTGGCCATTTAGGTTCATTAAAAACCAAACTGTAGCCTTGTACGAGTTCTTGAGAGGACTTTGCAGCTTCCTGAATCGGAAAAGCCAGAAGCAATTTGAAGACCCTATCAAAATTATCGAAGCAGTCCTGGAAGTGATCTGGATGGTGGTCAGCCCGTTTATCCGAGCTGTTACTTGGTTGTGCGAGATTATCATAATCATCAAGAGATATATTAAGGTAGGGGAACAGATGCTCTCTAGAGAATAAAAGGATGGACCTGCAGCACAAACTGCAGTTTAAATCTCAGATCATACTGAAAATACCCTTTCACTGTTAATCATCCCTTGCTGTGTACTTCAGAGTAACATCTTCCTAATTCTTCTCCCATTAGTTTAAGCTGATCGGGACGAACACTCTATCTGAACTGTGTTGTTCGAAAGGTGATTAACGCTATCCGCCGGATAAATCACGAACGGATACTGTGGTTTGTTTTGTTGACGCTTATCAATTGGAAAGCAGCGATTTATCGAGTGGATAGCGTTACGAAGCCTTCTAAAAACTGAGGCCTGCTAGTTAACACGGTGACATACGAAGATTTCCCACTCAAAAACCCAAGTTCCCGTCTCTTTTTTTTTTCTTTACCTGAGATGAAGCTTCTTTGTTGCTGAGCCCCCAAAAGTTAATTTTTATTTTGCTTTTCCTTTCAGTTTGAGACTGCATTATTTTTGGAAACATATCCAGGTGTGTTAGAATATATCACAACTTGCAAAATGATTGGAGGTAAGCTGTATGATTATGTAATTACGTCTTTTCTGTGCAGTTCTTAAGGATAGCTACATTGTCCGTCTACAAAGCTGTGGGTAGATTCGCGACGAGCATTCTATACATAATACGTTTTAATGCCAGCGAGAGACCAGGAGGTCTAAATGTGTGGTGCAGTTGATTCCAACTTGAAGATGTTCATGAGTCGGCCTCGTTCTTGACGTTGTGCTTTGGAGCAAGCTACACACAGAAATATTTTCTTCCTAGGAATGTAAATAAGTACCCGAAAATTATTGAAGCAAACTGGCAAATTGACGTTGGATGCATCGGGCATGGGACTGGGGGTTAGTGGTGATGTTCTGGTATTTCTCGCTTAGGATAGCCAAAGTGTACTGAATTAACCAATCACAGCTTCTGTTATAAAAGAGTTATAATTAACTTATACCTTCACTGCTTGAATCAAAGGCATGCTTTTCATTATGCGACTGACCGTGTCTGGTGCACTCTTAGCAAGCGGTCTTACTTGCACTTTTCCAGAATACTTGTCCAAGTTACTGGCGTTATGGCCCTGGAATTGGATGGACTCTATTGAGTACGTTGGCTATATTTGGGTAATTCTGTATATCTCGTTCGCTTTGCTGAAGTTCGCTATGATGGATGACCGAGAAATGTTAAGGTAGGCCAGCTCAAGTGGGTTAAACTTAATCGCAAAGAAACAGAGACTTCAACATGCTGAGCAGAGTGATATGCATACATTAAGCCGTATAGTTTGTGAGCAGGTTCTTCGTCCTCTCTTCACTGGTGTTCTCTTCCTGTCGCAATCAAACGCAAAGTGCTATAAAGATCAGGTTGCGTGGTTAGCTTTGCTCTCAAACTGAGTGCTCGGCGTCAATGCCGTACTCTTATGGATGCAAAGAAACCGCTTGTGTTTTAGTAAACAATGACAACTCGACTTAGATCGAGAGAGGCGACTTTACACTAATATATACACGTGTGTTCTCTTCTTGTAGACTGACCAGGCACAGTGGTCGAGACAAAGGTCATTAGAACTCTCCAAACACGAGGAAACTGGATCAAGAGACTTGTCATGAGAACCTTTTCTTCTTTGACTTCTTGTTTGTTGTTCATAATCAAACATGTAAATTTTTTTTATGATCAGTAAATATATACAGGTTGTTCTGTTGTCCCTTGCTGATTGTTTGCCTCACGTGAGCAAATTTAGTTTTGATTTAAAGCTAGTGAGTGTCCATCTCCAGGGAAGACAGCTCCAGTGTGATTACTTAAATAACTTGAAGTTGATGCAGGTAAATTAATTGCCCTAATTGGCGAGTTTTGAAAAGCTTCAAGTTGTCACTGAGTAGCCTCAGAGTTTTCACTGGGGTCGCCTTTGAAAAGGACTTTCACTCGAAATGTGAGCTTTCAGTCCGAACCAACGGACGACGAAATTCGCTACGGCGGTTATAATTTACCTTTTGCCAACCTCAGGTTTATAAATAAGTGTAGAATCCCAATGTGTGTCATTCAATAAGATGCTCAAGCAAGAATCAACTCACGAGTCAGCCGGTTCCCACTGCAGCTCGGACTGAAGCTCAGCCCTGATGAAGTGTGCCAAACAATTATTCCGTTCATGAGCTCGCGTTAGATACGAAGTTATAAATAATATAAAAATAAAAATGGGACGCATAAGAACCGAGTTTTTTATGATGATTCCGTCTCCAACAAGGGCAAGTGAAATCAAGACTTGTTAAATTACAAATCGCCTTAATGATGTGGGTCTTCTATTGTGATCTACACGAAGTTATCAAAAGAAAAGACGGGAAAATGTTTAAGCGCGGTATGGCACGGTGTCCACTGCGTGGTTTAATTTAGGCTAGTGTTCAGTTGCGATTCTCAGGTTCCTCAGCACGCCAAAAAATGGCACAGTTTAGCTTGTTTTAAACCACTTAATTGTTGACAAACGAGATTCATTGAAGCAATCAGAAAGCTAGAAAGGATTTAACCTACGCTAAGAACCTAATGATAGCTAGAATCTGAGAATTTTTGGAGACGAAATTTTCCTCCGAGGGTTTGCATTCTGTGTGACTCAACCCTTATCAGCTCAAGCAAGGATGGATGGTTGTCATGTATCTACGGTACACCATAGCTTTTGCGAGCGCGTAATGGCAGTTAAAGCTAGTAGTTAAGAGAAGAGGGGTTCGGGCACATCATCTAAAATAAAGGGAAAAACAAAAGAAAAAGGAGGTGAGTGAATAGAATAGATAAGACACCAGCACACATATTATTAAAAAAAATTGATACCACTATTACTTAAAAAAAATATAATATTAAGAATATAAAATGGATGAATATGTTAAAACCCCAGAAATGCAAAAACTAAAGAAAGAAAATTATAAAGAATACAGGAAGAGATATGATGTATTTAAATTAAAAAATACTCCTTGGTATTGTGATATTTGTGATAACGGTAAGAACTATAGGTTAGGCGGGAAATGGACTCATTTAGGTACTAAAAAACATGAGAGAAATAAATATGAAAAAGAAAACTTAATTAAATTTGATTAATTAATATTTAAGAAAAAAAATAAATTTAAAAAAAATGACACCTTATTATATATTGTGAATGATAAAATCAGAGAAAAAAGCATTAAATTCATATAAGAAGAATGTAATTGATAGTTATATATTAAATCAACCTATATTTAGACCAATAATAGTATATAAGGGCGCTGGTCGTGATATACAAAATAAGAGATCAAAATTACAAAAACCTTTAATACCAGAAAAAGCGCCATTTCCTAAGCAAAAACCAACACCAAAACCAAGAATATTAAGTAAGAGACCAACACCTGCTCAGAGAAATTTTATTCCAAAACCAATTAGATCTGATATTGCTCAATTTATTGAAAAAATAAAACCATTTTACAAACCAGAAGCAATAGCAGCATTTAGAAAAGAATTAAATGATAAAGAAAACCAAGTAAACCCAATTAAAAAATTAGATAAAGCATTTGGTGATTATGCATTTTCTGCAGAAATAGATATTTTTGATAAAAAAGATCCAAGAAATCAATTAAATAGAGTTTATTATTGGATTGAAAAATTATTACTTGAATACTTAAATAAGAATAGGGGACTAAAATTTAGTATTGCTTTAAAAAATATTATTTTATAAACGTAAATTTGATGAAAATGGTGAAGAAATTAGAGAATATATTGAGGGTTCATTTAATAATATTGATAAACCAGAAGTTGTAATAAATAGTGAAGAGATAAAAGATAATTATAATTTTATTGTAGAGGTTTTATTAGAAAAAATATCAAAATGGTTATCTAATGGATCTGGTTTGATAATAGAGGAGATAAAGAGTAATTATATTAATATTGCAAAATATACTCCACTTGGAGGTGGAACATATTTACCATTACCTAAAGAACTACAAAATTCAAATAAAGGTTTGATTAATATTAAAAATAAAGATGAATATTGTGTGATTTGGAATTCAATAAGGCAAGATAATCCAAGGGATAAAGATCCGCAAAGAATTTCATTAAAAGATAGAAGCTACTTTAAAAATTATGATTTAAAAGGTATTAATTTTCCTTGTAAAGTAACTGATATAAAGAAGATAGAGGATAGAATAAATAAAAATATTAATATTTTTGTATATGAAAATGGAGTATATCCATTTTATATTAGTGAAGAAGATAATAAAAAAATATTAAATATGTTACAAATACAAGATGGAGATAAAACTCATTATGTTTATATAAAAGATATTAATAAACTTTTAGCAAATAAAACTAAAAGAAAGTGTAGAATGTATTACTGTGTTAGATGTTTACATGGTTTTATAAGAGAAGAACGTTTAGAAAAGCATAAAAAAGATTGTAAAGAAGTAAATGAAGGAAACTGTGCAACAAGATTACCAAATATGTTTAAAGATAAAAATGGTAAATGGAGAATACCAACTACTCACTTTAAAAATCATGCAAAAAAATTAAAGCAACCATTTACTATATATGCTGATTTTGAAGCAATATTAGAAGATTTAAAAACACAAAAAGGTAATCAGAATGAATCATATACAATAAAAGAAAAAAGACATATTCCATGTAGTTTTGGTTATAAATTAGTTTGTACTTATGATAATAATTTTAGTAAAGAGGTAAAATTTTATAGAGGAAAAGATGTTGTAAAAGAGTTTTTAAATTGTATATTAGAAGAAGAGAAATACTGCAAAGAGGTTGTAGAAAAGCATTTTAATAAACCTTTAAGGATGACTGATGAAGATATAGAAAATTTTATAAATGCAAAAGAATGTCATATTTGTTGTAAGAAATATAAAAAGGATGAACAACCTGTAAGAGACCACTGTCATATTACTGGTAAATATAGAGGATCAGCACATAATGAATGTAATCTTAAATTTAGAATAAGTGCTGATAATTTAAAAATTCAAGTAGTATTTCATAATTTGAAAGGTTATGATGGTCATCTAATTGTAAAAGAGATTGGTGCTATATTAAAAGAAAAAAATAAGATAATAGATTCTGAAAACGAAGAAATAGAAAGATATAATGCACAACTTAGTAAAAAAGATGAAAAGAAAAAGAAAAAACGTAACCTAAATATTGGAATAATACCAAAAGATATAGAACAATATTTAACATTTTCAATAGGTAATATATCTTTTATTGATAGTGCTCAATTTTTACTTGGATCATTAGAGAGTTTAGCAGAGTGTTTATCTAAAAGTAAAGATAATAAATTTAAATATCTTCGAGAATATTTTAGAGATGATGAGGAGTTTGTGTTAACAAAGAGAAAAGGTGTATACCCATATAGTTATATAGACTCATTTCAAAAGTTTAATGAGACTAGTTTGCCAGAAAAGAAATACTTTTTTAATGATTTAGTACAGAGAGATATTAAAGATAAAGATTATGAACATGCAAAAAAAGTATGGAATAAGTTTGGTATAAAAAATATGGGAGAGTACCATGATTTATATCTTAAGATTGATGTGTTGTTATTAGCTGATATTTTTGAAAATTTTAGAGATACATGCCTAAAATATTATGGATTAGATCCACAACATTATCTATCATCACCAAGTTTAGCTTGGGATTCAGCATTAAAAAAAGGTGGAGTATATTTAGATAAAATAATACAGGAAAACATAGACCAACTATATTTTTTTGAAAAAGCAAAGAGAGGAGGAATATGTAATATCCCACATAGAAATGCAATAGCAAATAATAAATATTTAAGTAATTATAATCCAAAAGAAAAAAGTACTTATATAATTTATCTTGATGCAAATAACCTTTATGGTTGGGCAATGTCAGAACCATTACCTTATAGTGGATTTAAATGGGTAAAAGATTTTCCAGAAGATAAAATGTTACCAAAAATAGAGGGAAAAGGAAGGTTTTATGAAGTAGACTTAGAATATCCAAAAGAGTTACATGATTTACATAATGACTATCCTTGTGCACCAGAGAGTATTAATATAACAAATGATATGTTATCAGACTTATGCTATGAATTAAAAGATAAGTTTAATATATCAGATACAAAAGTAAAAAAGCTAATGACAACACTAAGTGATAAAAAGAATTATGTAGTTCATGAAAGACTTTTAGAGTATTATTTAGAATTAGGTTTAAAATTAAAAAAGGTGCATAGGGTAATTGAATTTTTTGAAAAACCATGGTTGAAAGACTATATTCAATTTAATACAGATATGAGAACAAATGCAGAGACTGATTTTGAAAAAGATTTTTTTAAACTAATGAATAACAGTGTTTATGGAAAGACAATGGAAAATGTTAGAAAGAGATGTAATGTTTACCTTGAGACAGATAAAGATAAGTTTCTTAAAAAAGTAAAAACACCTTATTATGCTGGTTGTAAAATATTTTCAGATGATTTAGTTGCTGTTAATATGAGAAAGAAAGAGGTTTTAATAGATAAACCAATATACTGTGGTGTAGCTATTCTTGAATTAAGCAAATTGCTTATGTATAAATTTCACTATGGAACGATAAAACCACTATATGGTGATAGGGCAAAACTATTGTTTACTGATACTGACTCACTTATGTATGAAATAGAGACAGAAGATGTTTATGAAGACCTTTTTCAATTTAGAGATCAATTGGATAATCATAAATATCCAAAAGATTCAAAATTTAAATTTACTGAAAATAAACAAGTGATTGGAAAGTTTAAAGATGAGACTGCTGGAATACCTATAACAAAATTTGTTGGATTAAAGAGTAAAATGTATTCATTTAAAATAGAGAAGAAAATATTTGAAAGTGGAGAAGAGAAGATAATACATGAAGAAAAATTAAAAGCAAAAGGAGTAAAGAAATATTTAATAGATAATAATCACCCAAATGAGAGACACTTTAATTATTCTCATTTTGAAGATGTCCTATTTAATCAAAAAATAATAAAGACAGAAATGAAATGCATGAGATCAGACTATCACCAAATGTATAATATATTAATGAATAAAACAAGTCTATCATGTTATGATGATAAGAGATATGTACTTAATGATATAATAAGTACTTATGCATATGGTCATTACAAAATTTAGGATAGATCTTTTAAATCTTTTATATCTATCCAACTGTTGAATTTTTCAGGGTAACCTTTCCATTTAACTAAAGCTTTGTTGCCTTTTTTTCTAATTACTTTTTCTATTCTGAAAACAGTTTGATCTGTCTTTTGCAGCTCTTCTGTATAAAAAGATCCTTTTATTTCTTCACCATCTGAATCTTTTATTTTGTAAGTTATAGGATGTGTGGGTAAAATTCTATCTATAACGAATACTTCTTCTGTCCAATTTGGAGTGTATCCTTTATCGAAAGTTTTTCTTTTATATTTGCTTATACGAACAGTATCACCCACTTTAAATATAGGTTTACTATTACTATTACTATCTATTTCACTACCTACCGCATTAATTTTTAAATAAACTTTTCCATAGTTATGTTTCTTTCTAGCTTCATTTGGAGTCATACCTATGCTTCTATTTTTACTATTATTGTAAGAAGAGAGTATTTCATCCAAAATATCAATATAAACAGTATTATTTCTGATTGTAAACATCTTGTACATTTTCTCTTTAATAGTTCTATTCCATCGCTCACAGACAGCTGACTTTTCTTCATTTTGAGTAGAATAAATTTCTATATTATTTTTATCTAGTAAATCGAGAAAATTTTTATTGTAATACTCTTTGCCTTTATCAACCCATAACTTTTTTGGCTTAGCCTTACGTAAAATGGTTTCGAATGCTTTAGATACTTCTAAACCGGTTTTACTCTTTAAAGGTACAATCCACCCATATTTACTAAAAAGGTCTAAGACCATAAGAAGATATTTAAAACCTTTATTCCATTTACTAAGCTTTTGCATATCAACTAAATCAGAACACCAAATTTGGTCAACATTATGAACAATAACTCTTCTCTTATTAAAATTACGTCTTATAGGTTTATGTAACTCATCAGCCAATTTTTCTTGCCACCTTAAATTTTGGGCGTTTTTTTTTTATCATGAGCGCCTAAACCTAACTTTCTTTTTTTATCAATCATATTTCTAGCTAACCAATGACCCCATTGTCTCTCTTTCCAAGGAATTGCATCAAGAGCTTTAACCATCTTATTATCTGCTTTATGTTTACAAGATTTATCATCTCCACATACAGTATAGTCTACATCATGTTGCATTGCAATGGCATCTGCTGTACCAGTTGGTTTATCATATATCTCTAATATTTGACCTGTATTTTTATCAAATTTAACTTGTTTATTTAAATCATTATATGGACCAGTATACTTATGACCAGGAAGAGTCCAACCACCTTTTGGTTTTGGAAGCTTTCCAATAGCTTTATGAATATCTACTCCTTTTCCCTCTATTTTATCAGCTGCTGCATCTGCTGCTTCATCAACATATTGTTTTATTTTATCTTTAGCTTTATTAGATCTAATAAAGTCAGCTGTTTTTTTTCTTCCACTTTTAACTAATAATTTAGCATCATCAACAATACCCTCACCTTTTATCTTTTTGGATACATCATCAGTTATTGAATCAATAGCTTCATTTAAATACTTTTGACCTATTTGCTTAAATTTAGCTTTAGCCGTGTCAGATTTAATTGCATTAGCTGCTCCTCTCCTTCCTAAGTTAAATAATCCTTTAGCGCCTGCTGATAAACCTTTAATAAACAACTCATCAAATCCAGATCCATACATTTGTCTTAAACCATTTACTTCATTATTAGATAGGAACTTAACCTTATTAATACCACATTCATCACATTTTACTTTTACTGCATGTCTATTATTAATAGTTTTAAAATATTGTTCTGACCCGGGTACATTGCCAGTATGTTTTCTTTGTTTAACACAATATATTTCCATTTCCCTATAATATTAAATATAAAAATCTTTTAAATTATAAAATTGCCCCTACAAGTGGAATACTGTTAAAAGGGCTGTTTGGACCTAATAATAGTCCTTTACCTTTTTTTGGTCTACCTCTTCTCCTTTTTACTCCAGTTGCTGGTTTAGCTACTTTAGGTACTCTAGGTTTAGAAGGAGTAGCACTTCCTTTAACAAACCTAAACTTAGTAATGCCACACTCAGCGCACTTACACTTCATAGCATTTCTACCATTACTAGTAACAACTCTCACCTCACTACCAGGAACACACTCAGTTTGTTTTTTTTGTTTTACACAATAAGATTTCATATATAATAATAAATTATAATTTTATTTAAGTACCTAAACTTATATTAAAAAATTTTTTAAATGCTATTTATATATATGGATGTTAATGTATTAATAAATGATATTCGTTCACTAGAGATCTTATATGCAGAGGTAAAAAGTTTTTATAAAAGATACAAAAACCTTTTTAGATCATTATGTAATAGAAAAGAGAAGAGAGAAGCAAAAGAACATAAAGAATCAGTAAAAAAAGATTTAAGTAAAGCAAGAGATAGACTAATAACTAGAGCAAGAGAATTACAAAAGGAACATAAAGAAGGAGAAGTTAAAATAAAAGATAGAGAAAGAAAACTAGAAGAAAAATATGTAAAATTAGCTTTAAATAAGTCTAAGTTGAAAGCTGATGGAAGTACTGCTCTATAAATTTTTCATTATATTTTGTATCTTTTTTAAAAACACTTAGCAGATCCCAATAATCTGTGCCTTTATGCATTTCATAGAGAAAGTAAAGACAAAAATAACCACAAGTAGTGGTATATAAGTTTTGAATCTGCATGTTTTGGTGTAAAAGAGTTAAATTTTTCATCTTAGCATGATTTACTATTTCTTGAAAAGGTGGCATACCAAAACTATCAAAATAATTAATAACACCATCTCTGACATAAGTTGCAACCCAATGAGATCCACTCATATAATGTGGTTCTAAATTATAGATAAATATAGCTAATTTATGATTATGGGGTATTGTAACATCTCTACTTAATACATCTTTAATAGGAATACCTAAATATTTACACCATTCTAAAAGATCATAATTACTTAATGGGACATTTTTTTTAAACTTTAATTTTGAACCTAGTAATAATAGGCTGCTTCGTTCTTTTTTTTTTTTACCACCTCCTTCTGAAGGTGGTGGTTTACCAACTCTTGGTCCTCCCTCACCCCAAGTACCATAAAATGGAGGTGGTCTCATTGGATATTCACTCATTGGCATAATTGCTCCTCCTTTTAATGCACTTATAAGCATTGGTATTCCAATACTTGCTAAAATAGTACCTATACCATTACCCACTTGCTTTTTATTAATTTTAAACATTAAATCCATATTATTATTAT
>CM042749.1:2083455-2118150 GCA_022496165.2 Catalaphyllia jardinei
AAAAAAAAATGTGCATATGGATTTCTTTCACGGTCCGAAATTTGTCATGTCACAATGATCGATTAATTATCACATTATAACGCATTGGTTCCGACAAAACACAATAAAAGCAGTCAAGGACCTCAAAATACACTTAAATAGCGCACAGAAGCTTTAGGGTCCGCCCATCGACGCAGCTGGTACAGTCTATATAAAGGTTTGGAAATTCTCTTACAACATATAATGTATATGAAGGAAAGGTGAAAAAGATTATTTTCCCCCAAAACTTCGTGTACGTATTAAGGACCACAAGAACTCGCCACATGGTAAGTTTCATCGATTTTTATTTCCATTTTCTAGCAAATATTCAGACCTAAACTTCGCCTCATATGTTCTCTATAATTTACCCGTGTTACGTCACGTGTCACACACAGTGAGCCTGGGTTACCTATGCTTGTAAATAGGTGTTGTTCCTTTGAAATTAATGGTGGTTTTGTCGGAGATAATGAACTTGTTTTGCAAAATGTCCATGAGAGTCCAAAAATGAAATATTTGCCTTTCAGTGATAAAAAAAACCAAACACAACCTATTAAAAAGAAGCAACAGTCTTTAACTGAACTTTAGAAGAAAAAGAACAACTATTGATTGCTTGAAGTGAATATGAGAAAGGGAGAAGGGCAAATGAAAGTCAAGAATCTATTTAAGGAAAAGAAAAAATGTGCAAATGAATCTTCTGAATCTAGAACAAAGAGATTGGCAACCCAATCTCAGTATCAAAGACAAATAAATGCAAATAAATTAGCAGAATGTAGAGAAAAGAGATTGTTCAACCAACATCAATATCAGACAGAAAAAAATTATATATGAATCAGCAGACCATATTAGACAAGAGAGACTGGCATCAGTCAATATCAGAACGACAAAATGCATATAGCTCAACCATTACTGATGAAATCAGAAAATTTCATGCTATTGTCCAGAGTACATTTGCTCTTTATTAACCAGTTGTGGTATAAACAGTGTCATTACTGCTGAAGACCTTAGACTTTCCAACCCTACTGTAGAAAAATATTTACTGTGTTAACTGCTACAAATGAAAACAAATGTTCAGGTAAACAGAGAATAAAATTATCGAAATTCTTACAAAATGTGTGAAAACACTCGTTTTTTCCCCATTGCTCTCTCGTTTTTTTTGCACATGTCCAATGAGCCAGTAATGCACAGTGAATGTCTGGTTTGGACGTGTTTTCAAGCTCTCCTTGTCTGGCATTTCTACATGTGCATGTGTTTATACCCAAAACATAGCTTTCAACACAAACATTTTGCTTGGTTGAAGGTATATAAATATATAAAATCAAAGTAGGCTCCTGGAAAATCCTTAACCATATGTACAACAACAGTTCATGAGAATTTCAATTCTGATTTTTTTTATTGACCATCATATAAAAAAGTGTTTATATCTGGAGAGATACTGTCAATCCATACTTTCCCTCTGACTGAAACATCCAGAAAGTTACTTCTTCGATTGTCCAGTATTAAATTTTCAATGTAAGTTATGGTCAATTTAATTCAAATGTTACAACTGACTTATTACCACCCAATTCCAGCTTATAATCTTCCCTTCAGCAAGGCGACTGGTAAGCCACACATGTAAGCATTGCGGACCTATTTTTAACATTATTAATGGGCCGATCCAAAGTCTTTTAAAACTGAGGTCCCAAATACACCGCGCACTTTATACAGGGCCGCAAAAGTTCATTTATGAATAAAATTGAATTGAAATCTGAAATACACCGCGCACTTGATTCACGCCGCAAAATTCCATTATTGATGATTACCACATAGCGGGCAAAATTACTGAATGCTGATTGGCTGAGACAGGGGGCATTTTTTCTTAATCACGAGAGATCACGAGGGCACTTTTGATAATCAAGAGAGCATGATTACTTGATGCTGATTGGCTGAGCACGCCTGCATTAATTCAACTGAACGGATTTTGAAAAGGAAACTCAAAAACGGTACACATGCATCGCTTCTGAGTTTGATCTAAACACGGTTATTTCATCGTAACGTGAAAGAGAATCAACATGCAACAAAGCGCAGTCTTTTGGTGGAAAAGCAAAAGGATTTTTCCGACTAAAAATTGATTGATTCACAGCCTAAAAAACGTTTCAATGGGGACGGCTGGTGCTGCACGAAGCAAAGAATTACACGGAACTTCATGGCCGCCAAACTGAAAACTAATTTCTTCGTCAAGTCTTCTTCGGGTCGCCTTATTGGTATTACAGCTCATCAATTTTTGGATTCAAGAAGTTATTAATGCTCGTTTGGACACTTCTTTACGTCTTTCCAGCCACTTAGCTCGATTAGCTTAGCTATTTCTAAGTGGCTGTGCCCCTTTTTCCTTTCTAAAATTTTTTTCCTTCTTGTTTCAAGTCTATATTATGTGATTTTCTGAGCACGAATAAAGATTGTTTTTGTTGTTGTCTTTCATCGATCGATGAAGTAGTTTCACGCCGTTGCAAGCTTTGCAAAACAGGTGAATAAAATTAGATTGCTTAAAGTTTTGTTTGCAACGAAATTGCTTTGACTGAATTAAACCAAGTTGTTGTGTTTTGATTACTATTATAGTAGGCCTTCCCCGTGATACTGCTAGCTAGCCTGTTAAATAATGACAACCGGCAAACCTTTTTTTCGCGACGGCAAGACCTTGAAAGTTGTCTTTTGTACACAATTTTGTCCTTGATGTGATAAAAAAGTAATGCCAAGTGCTCTCGGGCAATTAAGGATTAATTTCACTTGTATTTTTAAAGTTTTCCAAAGCGACGAGGGCAATTTTGTGACAACTTTGAAAATACTCGTGAAATTAATCCTTAATTGCCCTGGGCTCCATGTGATTACATATACAAATTGGAATACATAGCTAGTTATAACATAGCCATAAAGGTAATGAAAAACCCCATTGAAGTGTCAATGAACATTACAAAAAGTACAAACGTTTCGGGCAGAGCCCTTCATCTGTGTAAAAAAACCCATTGTCGCAAGTTGGCATACGCCATACAAAAAAACCTAACGGTGAACGTGCGCTTGCACGAAACGTGCGCGCGCGTGAGACACAGCTATGAAATAGGTATGTTAGAGCGCGCGCGTTACATGCCTTCGCATAAAAAGCAACGTGCACGTTTAAATAAAACTAAAATTAATGTTGAGGCCATTTGGCCTGAGTGTCCCGAGCTCGAAAATAAGCCTCATCTCCTGATTCTTTCGGCGGGTGTTATCACCGCTGCAGAGTTTGAGACCACAGATCATGATGTCATTAAGTGAATGGGGGGCAGAGTTGAAGTGTTCGGCTACAGGAAAGGGACTTTGTAAGATGTGGTGTGTCGGCACGTTAAGCAGCGAGAATGGTGGCAGGCAAACGTCCCGAACGTGATTCCACTGAAAGTAGAGTGCCACTGGTTTTGACATACAATCAGTTCAACACTGGTACAAAACGGATCCTGCTTGACAACTTTGAAATGTTGTTATCCGACCCTGCGACAACTTTGCATGGCCGTGCTCAATAAAATGACGTGTGCAGCTGACGTGTGCAGCTGACGTGTGCAGCTGACGTGTGCAGCTGACGTGTGCAGTTGACGTGTACAATTTCATTTCATGGCGCTCAGCTGCAAAATTTTCGTTGGGTTGTAGGTGTGAGTTCCTAAGTTAAAGTTTCGGCAATGAGTATTCTGAACAATCCAAACCCTAATTCGAGCTTTTAACTTCTACCTGGTTTACTTCAACGTCAGTATTCCGACTTTGTTTGTCTACATTTTCATTCAGTAGTTTTACTTTGTTTACCTACGTTTTCATTATAATTAGTTTGTACGAATTTTTCACTGACAATGTTAGGGACCAGGTTGAGCGTTTTCGTTCAACTGATGCTCAACTGATTGTGGCGCGTTAGGATAATAAAGACCTTTAATTTGTTTTTTTTTTTACCGTGCATCGTGAGAACTAATCAGTTGTAGTCAGTAAGAAATAAAACATGTTTTAGCGCCCAAGTTGTTGTCGCCATGTTATAAAAGAATTGGTTCATGCTTTTAGCTGTGCGTATATCGAGTTATGGATGCACCTGGAAAGTTTGGAGAGCACTCAAGAAGCTAGAGCAACTCTTACGCTTCTTTCGTATATCATTGTTGTTTTTATAATAAATGCGAATTTTTCTCTGAAGGTAAAACTATCAACGAAGAAATATAGTTTGCATATTTTCGTTTTGTTTTAAACTTAAGAGTATCGCGTTTTTCTGAGAATTTTCACCAGATCTTTTGGTGCGCGATAAGTCGTCCGTGAAAATTGTTCTGTAAACAAGCGGGCCCGTAGAAAACAAACAATTGGAATTGTATTAAGGGGTTTTGTCTGTTTTCTTTTTCAAATTTCATATTTGGCTTTCACTGCTTTCATGTCAACATCTCAAAAGTCTAATTCATCTATAGGGGTGAACAATAAAGACAATAGGGTGTTTATGTCTCGGAACTATCGGTCTGATAGCTGCCCCTTGGAAACTTAATGTTCTTAAGACTAGCATATTTGCCCTCGAAGCTTTGATTCTCGGGCAAATATTTCTTTTAAGAACATCAAATATATCAGTCGATAGTTCCTCGACAGAAAGAATCTATTGTTTAAATCTTGCTTCCTATATTTTCTAATTTGAAATGGAAAGAGCCTGGCTTGAACTAAACGTGTAGCAGTCTCCGGAACGAAAACAGATATTTGAAAATAGTTAACACCATTATACAGACTCCTTGTTTGTGTTCAGTTAAAATGTCTCAGACAGGAAAGATGCGAACTTCGTCGTAATAGCACTTTAAAATTTTCCTTTTTTACGCCTTATACGGTTAAATTCTTATTCCGTGTGTATCATTTTCGTTCGGGATGGTCTTTCGTTAATCTTTGCCTTTTCATGCAGTTTTGATCGTAAATACTCGCTCGCTCCCGTTGGTGTACTGTTCATCGGTAACGAAAAAAGGTAAATGTAAAGTGGAAAGTGGAAAAATGTTCTTCTCAGCTGTTCGCAGTGAAAGAAATTAAACAAAATAATTCCAAGCTAGTCTGCCACTGTTTAGAGATTATCGATCTATTTTTCAAGTTGAGTGGCTCATAGCCACATTGATGTTTCTAAACCAAAATTAGTCGCTTTGTTTTGGTGATTGTCAATGAGTTAATCAGCTCAGTTTGTACCCTCTGGGGTTGTATGGTCTTCTATTTCTATGGTTATTTGTGATTTTGTGGGTGAAATATAGTGCAAGCCACGCCCAGTCTTGGTTCATTCATTTCCAATGAACGTTCCCGGCCTTGTCAAATAGGGGTGCCCCCCCAGCACGAGAGACAAAAGGTGATAAGGGACTGGTCAAAAAGTATTGGGGTGGGGGGTGGGCCGGAGCAGAGAGGGGGTGGGTCATCAGTTTTTGAACCCTTGGTAAGGGATGGGTCGTTCAATTTTCAGCTCCCCCTTAGGGGTGGGTCATCCTGTTTTTTTTGGGGGGGGAGGGGGGAATTGGCACACATTTGACACTGATCGACAACAAAAGTAACTCCTTTCAAACAATTAAAGCAAGTGACACACTCAAACACCAATCCACGGTCTAGCATGTGCACAGTCATATCACCCAGGCAGTGGCAGCCATGGACAGCTGTTTCTGCCTTGTTAGGCCTCATCAGTATGGCATAGCCAACAGGCAGAGATAGGACTAAGAGCCCTATGTAGTCTGCCCTTTACTGCCCTGACGGGTGCAAAGCACCCCTTTATTAAAGCCCCAGCTCCGAACTATGCGTAAGGCACTTGGCAGACCGTGGGTTGGTGTTCGAGTATGTCACTTGCTTTTATTGTTTGTTACAAAGGACAAAAACTTTTCGAGCCGTATTTGAAAAAGGACACTTGGCTGGTGTACAATAGAGATGACAATTTATGTATTGTAAAATCTGTACAAAAGTTAACAGATTGAGCAGGGAGTCGCAGGGCAGAAATATTTAAAATACTGCACTCGGTTGGCATACTGGTATTCAAGAACACCAAATGGCCAACTTGTGTCTACATAATTAAAAATATAACGCAAACAGTTTTTAATTTTAATTATTTTTAATTAAGCTAGTAGTTAAGTTAAGTTTAGTTAAGCCGAAGAGTTGCTATGATATTGTGTCTACATACTACTTGTCTCCAAGGGTACGGAACACATGCTCAAAGATCTGGGAGTTGTCTGGCTATATTACTCCCAGGATTCACTACAGCCGTTTTCTAGATGGATCACTGCTCTACGTGCCTTGAGGCCTAGTGTGAAAAGTAAAAGGTCAAGTTTTCTTAGAGTTTACAGTCATGACTTAAAGTTGCAAGGGTAACGGAAAACAATTTACTTTTCATTGATTTTGTATTCAGTTATTGTTAAGAAATAAATCTAAAACGTAAATAATACCACAATTTCATCCACAAAAAGTTATTTTGTCGGATCATGCAAACAAAAATGTCATGTCTTATAGGGGGGTGGGTTATGTGATTTTCAACCTTCATTTGCCAAAAGGAAGGGGTGGGTCATGTGTTTTCTGACCACCACATTTTGAAAGGCTCCGGCCCACTCCCCCACCCCCCCCTACACTTTTTGACAATGTCCCTAATAAATAAAGTAGGAACAAAGCAAGTCCAGATTTGGGGCAACTAAGAGAGATGTATTTTCTTTTGGTGATGCCCTTAAAACGACCGGCAAGCATATACCAATTTTCAACAGTGTATCATCGACCTTATTGCACTTCTGATTTCACTATTTCGAACAAAATAAATAACAGGATTTATGGAAGAATTCAAGTATAAGATAGCTGTTGCCCAGACATACAAGACGTCGAACTTGTCGACTAAAAGGTCGCTAAACATGTTCACAGCTACTGCTGGAAACAGGGAGAAGAAAAGTACAGCTATTACTACGATCATGTCAATAGCCACTTTCTTTTCCCGCCTAACTAGAGCGGATAAATCCTGTCCGGAAACGGCGCCCGCCACATGTTTGTTATGACGACGAATGGCAATGAAGATTCCAACATGGTTTACAATTGGAAGGATGAAAAGAAACACACCCACAACAAGACTAAGCACAAACCCCGTGAACTCTGGCAGAATAAAACGCCTCAGAATAACGTAGAGAAGCCAGGTTGTTCCAGCTATTGAAACTGCCTTTACCGCTTCTGTGAACAAAAAAATTAATATTAATCTTCCTTTCTTTCAGGGAAAATTCTAACTTATTTATTCCTTTTATCTCCTGCAGCAAAATGACTTATTCACTTTTTTTGGACCACATTTGTTGGCGTTTTCTCCTTATGAAGGCAAAATAATTAATCAATTTCATTCCCTTATATTTTTCTGAGGGTATGCATCCTCTATGACTCTGCATTAAGTTACCAGCTCAAACAAATATTTAAAGACAAATTTAATTTTTAAAAATAATTACTTTTTCTCGTCATGGAAGTACGGTACACCATAGGTTTTGCGAGCGCGTAATGGCGGTCAAAGCTAATCAGGGTGATATTGACGAAGGACCATCCGGCGAAGGCTGACTGACTCACGGTAAAAGCTTGAAACATTTCAGCCTGAAGATCGCAAGATTCATGAATGCGGTGAATCATCAAACGCCATGCAACAAATATCGGCTGTGCTATCAAACCGGTCAAGCAATCAGTAATGGCCAGACTACATAGCAGAATATTGCACGGTCTTTGCAGGGAAGGTGTTTTGATAACAGCAACAATGACAGCCAGGTTTCCAAGAAAAGCGAAGAGGCAGAAAGATACGTTGACGACGCACAGAACGACATCATCCACAAAGGAAGTAGTATCGTTGCGTGGAATGGGCAACCACTGAGGTAGACCACATCTGGCTTTATCTTCGCTTTCAGACATTGCTACAAGGAAAATAAACACTCCGATCTCGAGACCGAAATTATGTTCATCATAACTTCAGAGGCGGTGAATAAGAACGGCTATGATTCTCATAATTTGGGTCTCGAGATCATGCTGTGAAATGAGAGAAATGCGCAACCTAGTTTTCGGTGTCTCTCTTCTCTTCAGGAGGATGGAGAGTCCCTGAGAGCTAGGGTATCGAATGGTCCCATTCAATTTTCGCACAATTGGACCTTTGCTCGTATTGCTCGCAAAAATTACATGATTGCTGGCTTGCTCGTGCTGGAAAATGTTTTTGCAACTGATGCATGCTCGGATTCTCGTTAAGATGCACTCGATTGCTTGAAATTTTAAGAAATTTTAGGGTTAGTGTTGTGTGCATGGTAGCTTCTATCTTCTACTCGTGGTGTGTTGATATCGTTGGGTTAGAAAGCTTATTGATCTCCTTGGGCCTTCACCCAGTGACTCACGTGAAGCTACGTGAGGCACGTTGTTGCCTAAATGTAGTTTTTGGTGGTGTGAGGCAGATTACTTGGCGCAAAAACGTGACGTTTCTTTCTACCATAACATAGAGATTCCGGCTAGCACTACTCGCATGCTTTCAAGTGCTCACAAAGACCATCGATACCTCTAGTGCACATTCATTACAAGGCGTGTTTTTACTCAGGAAAATTATCATTATCTCTGAAGTTGTTTATCTTTTTTAAGCCGGTCATGATCAGAACAGACGGTCTCCTCTCATCTCTCGCAAAACAGAAAGTGAAGGAAATTTCTGTCTTGTAACCAAGGTAAAGAAAAATAAAAAAATTCAGCAATAATGGTGGCAAAAAATTGCTGTCCCAAAATTTCAGTCTTCTCTAACACAGCTTGTATGTTCGCTCAAGCCGGGAACACCAGTGTTACTTATTTGTCGAATTTATTGACTGTTTTGGTTTTGTTCCGTTCCCTAACGCAATCATACGCAATCGCTCCTGTCTTTAATACACTTGTTTAAATATATATTTTTCCAAAACCGTGTCATGACTGAAGGGATTTCTTATTCTCATGAGCTAAATTAGACAAGGCTATTAAAAGTATAAATGCTCTATGAACAAGAGAAAAATGATCAATATCGCTCTCAGACACGTTATCTACAATTTTTGATAGTGTCTTATAATTCTTACGTGAAGTATGATATCATATTTTACCAAAAAAGCAAACTAAAAAAGGAATGAGCTGACTTTCGAATTTCACTTACCTGAGGAACACTTTTAGCGAAGCCAGTTTCAAAACTATACAGCTTGTGGGACAACAATCCGAATTATATCGGAAAAAAATATTTTACATATGGACTTTTCGCACGGTCCAAATATGTCAGGTCACAATGACAAAACACAAAAGTAGTCAAGGCCCGCAGAATACACTTAGCAAAAGGAAGGTTTGGGCTTCGCGTTGCGAAGCGGCTGGTGTAGACTGTAGAAACATCAAAGATTTGAGAAAATCGCTTAAAACATATAACTAATAAGCTTCCACAACAGTTTATTTTAGTGATAATGCGCCGATGCCGAAACTAAAATTTAATTGTCTTAATTGAGGTCTCAAATACACCGCGCACTTGATTCAGTGCCGCAAAATTTCACGAAAATTAGAAGGCATCCATTTATTTCATTGTAGGCAAAACATTTAATCAAAAAATATTTTTTGCATTCAAACGCTGAGCAGCGTGATTAATTTAGCATGTGGTATTTGTTTTAAATTTTAATTTACCAGATATTTTAGTCTCATACATTTCAGTTCTTATCCATGCAAGAGAAGGAAAATTTTCAACTTAAAAACGTTTGGACACCTCCATTAAGATTCTACATATACTCTTAAAAGGTTATTGTGTCGAGTAGATGATTCGTATTTTATGGGATTTCCACTTTTAGGTTTGATTACTGAAATCTCTCCATTTTCTACGCTATGATGCATTTAAAAAAACATTACTTTCATATCTATACTAAACAGTTTTTATGACACGGCCAATGATTCAGTTATGGCTTGTTTTGAACTAAATGTGGTAGCCGCGCGCTTGGCCGATGGTTTTGCCAATATCCGCTGAGTTTGGTTGGATCATTGTTTTTTATGACTGTAGAGGTCCGTTACGTGATCAAAGTAATCTACCTGCTCTGTGTTAAAGGCTTACAGTAACACAAGATGTCATCAGAAAGTCCAAGGCATCCTTTTTTTATTTAGTAAGCCTAATTTATTTAAATAGAAATCAGTTCCCTGAGTTATATTTGAACAGATCGATTGAAAAAAAAAAATAGGTTTCTATTCAGAAAAAAAAACTGTTTCAGTTTTCCATGGGAAAACGTGTAGAAATTTACATTGTTTGAGGTAGTCCACCTTATCTCCTCATTTTATTTTACAGTAATGGCAGACTCAAAATGATGACGAAAATGATGACAGATCAGCCTGCGGATTATCTTACCGGATACCAATCCCAAGCAACGACACTACCTCCTTTGTCAGTACATGTTATTCTGTGTCTTTACTTTTCTTATAAACCTGGCCTTCATTGCAGCTGTTGTTATCTGTAATCGTAAACAATTCTGATAGATTCGTTTGTTTTGGTCTTATACTACTGGATGAGATGAACTTCAATCACCTCCTTCCTATTTATGCTTAACGAGAGATCATATTACACTCCCCTCAAAGCAAGTGATGTACTGGGCCCCATCTCCAATATCTTGGCCGGCCAACTAACCCCTGTCATTAAGTAAAAAACAGTCGATAAAACTAGCAATAATCAGAGATTAGTGAGGTACGTTCGATATCGGTTGGGGAAAAAGGTGGAACTCTAGGAATTTGTTCGTTGATGGGGTTTGTTGGTGGGAACAGGAAATCTTTCTAGTAATAGAAGTTCTTCAGTTGGTATTTGGCTGGTTGAAGGTTGCGCATCAGAAATACAGCTTTACTTTTTTATAGTATGGACTTGGCCGTTATTTTAATAAAATAAAATTAAGAAACGTAAAGAAACTCCATTTCTTGATCCAACCAATTTTTATTTAAACAATGATCCTCTATTGTTTGCATCAATCCTGATCCTATACAATCCTGATCCTATACCGTATTACACAATATACTTCTTGGAAAGCATGCCCTTGACATAAGCGCAATCTTATATACCTATGTGCATTTACGGAATTTCCCTTTAAGTGCTGCCGAGTTGTGTATTTTTTCGGAGTATTGAAAATGACAATCAAATAAAATTCATGGCTGCAACACAAGGCATGCGGCAAAAGGAAATTATCTTCGGAATGAAGTTGAGTTGGAAATTTACAAACGCCCTTTTTCGAGAGCTGGAGTGATATTATGAAATCAAATTTCTCCAGACTGGAGAGATATATCTAAACCAATCTTTAAGGAAAAAATTCGCTGATTTTTATTAATTGGAGACTTTTTCAGACAGAGATGGCTCTGTTGAAGTCGACGCCCCGACTCAAATTTTAGTGCCTGATTAATTTCAAGCCATGTCTCACCTTATAGCGTATATATTTTTATAAAACTGTAAATGAAAGAATAATCAACTGCGTGGTTGTTGTTGTTGTTGTTATATTGTGTAACTTTTGTGTCACTGAATTAGCATCAAATGTCGCATCACTCTGAACGCATAGTTCGTATAGAGCTTCCCCGTGAGCTTAAAGAATAGGCTAATTTGGATAATTTAAAATTCAACCTAAAACAATAGACCTCGACACGGAGATTTGGGAAATAAACCCCCAAAACTCTGTAGTTATTGCCCTGAGCCTCGTGCTGAGGTGTGTTGTTTAAGGTTAATTTTCTTGAACGCAGAACTGCATGCATAATGAAGTAAGGTTTATACGCAACAACATACTCAAGTTTTGCTGCACTATATTCCTGCCAGAACTCTCCGTGTTTTCAATGGATGAAAACAACCGAATCTCAAATGGACAGCCTCATGCGTGCGAGCAATGCACAGGGAGCCCTCACCAGAAGATCAAACCACCTTTATCGCGTTTTGCGTTTTGTGGCGGCCTTTTTTATTTTTAATACCCGCGTGCGGTCTGTTAGTATGAGGTCTGGAACCAAAATTTTAGAAGTCTGGGACTCGCAAATTCTCGGAGGATCCGATCGCCGAGCAGGCTCCAGGCGATTTCCGTCACCTGAAGCCGCTATGTTGGAAGACCTGGAATAGATGAGTATAGACTGGGTTAAAAAAAGAGAGTTACTGTGGGAGAAAGGTTGGGCACATAAACTTGGACGTTTCCGAAAGTATCAGAGTTTGAACACTGTATTTCTCTCCGAGGCTAAATTTCACCACAACCATTTGACTCTAAAGAAAAGACATTCCCAAAGCAGGAGAATGTTTATATTCGCGCGTGCAGCTTCGTAGTCGCGAGCGCGGGTTTGAGAATGTAATACATTGTATAGAAACTGAGAGCACGTTTTCTATGTAGCTGAAGTATTTTAGATTAATGTTTGTAGCCTACGTGTAGCTGCACCATTACGATGCAACAGTGCACATGGATTACTTGCCATAAAACCTCTTTCGATAATCCAAAGAAAATGTATTGACGTCAGCTACAAACTATGGTTGTTTGACCTTTGTTTTGTAAGAGCGCGCGCTCTCGTTCAGAGTTTTCTTAGCCGAGTACAGTGCTAAAAGGAGTTTAACAAGAGACGTAACGCACAGAAAAATGAGAACTTTCATGTTTCTCTTTCTTTGCGTCTTATGTTGCTATTCAAAATTTGCCCTCTGTGATGTCGTGGAACAAGAAGGTAGGAGATGCAAGGTGGCGTGTGCGCTACAAGAATTAAAACCGTTATTGAACCGTTTTTCGTGTCTTTTCGCTGAAAATGCGCTATACAGAATTAAGACGACGAATTCTTTACTTAACCTCATTTTAAGACGCTAAATGTCATTTTGCCAAGCCTGGAAAATTCAATTGATGACATGGAAGGACGACGTTGTGAATCGCGTTTCTGCAAATCAGGGATGAGTTTTATTCTCTCTTCAAAATGATTACACTGAAGGTAGTGGTGTCAATTTATCTACAGTTGAACGGAAAATGTAAGGGAGACCGTTTTTGTTTAGTGAGCTTTGTTTTAATCATTTCTTTTGGGTTACTTAGTGCGGTAAGAATGGGTTTTATTGATATACAGTAAGTTTATCCTCACAATCCGCCGTGCGCGGGATAAGTGACAAAACCACTACATATTCTTTTACATATAATCAGGATTGTTTAGTTGGACAAAACGCATTGCTTCAAAATTTCTCTTATAAGTATTGCACTGTCCTCATCCTGTCATCTTTTTCATTTGAAGGAGCTACTTCACAGATTACGCATCATATACAGTTTTTCGTTGTTTGTAATTCGTGTCAATCTTCTCCATCCTTCACCGTCCTTGTTACTTTATGATTCATAATCTCTTCGTTGCTTCTCTATCTTATAATTATAATAATAATAATAATAAAATTAATAATAATAATAATTTTATTAAACTCTTCTTCAATTAAAAATTACATACAATTTTAATATAACTATAGTTTAAAAAAGATTTTTTGGTGGTCTGGAAAAATGTCTATAAACTTAAAAAAGATGAAAATTTCTATGTACATCCTGAGAATAATAATAAAGTGTCTATGGCTGTTGAGTCTAGGGAAGTCCTGGTTGACCCCTCTTTATTTCCAGATCACTGTCCTTAATATCCAAGTTCCTCCTTCTTGGGGTTCTCGATCCCCTTAGGCATAGGAGAGCGCTCCGCATAATTGCAAAGGACACTTTCGCCCTGACCCATGAAATTGTTGTGGCATAGCTCTCTTGCTTTTTTGCAGATAATAGCTCGGTTAATCTAGAGTGGTATCTCAGGCATTCGTCAGCTATCCCTCCTGTTGTTGTAAATACCAGTGGGATGAAAGTGCCTTGCTCTATTTCAATGACGCGAGAATTGTATTTTCGCTTCTTTTCATTTTCATGAATCCTGTAGATTTGCTTGGGGCTGAGATCTCTATAAGAGTCCGCATTGGGATGACACACCCTTATATTGAAAGAATGCGACCCTCTGTCGCTCCCAGAAACCCATACAGTGGACGTCAAGGCGTGCATCAGAGGCTTGGTTAGTCCCTCTGGCAAGTTCTTTGCCTGTAATAGGTTGTAGTGCTGGTTCGACTTGCACATCATAAACCCTAACCCTAACCCTAACCCAAACCATATCAAGCAGCTTGGCTTGTAGATCGCGTATTTCATTGTGGCGCTGAATAACTAAGCCTCCACGCTGGCAGATCATCGCGCGTAATCCACTGTAAACATGCTCCCACAAACGCATACTGACGGATTATCGGGTATCGGCCAGTCATATCGAAGCCTGACAGCATCACGAAGTTCCCGTTTGTTGAGATCGAAATCCATGTCTTTAAGAGGAATAACTGTAAGCCAGTTTGATGCGCCTTTTTCACGGGCCAAGTCCACGGCTCTCTGTGTGTTGTCTGGGAACATGGCCTTCACCTCCTCAAGCTCTTCTTTCAACCCATCATCCTTAATAATACGATCTTTAAGGAGGAAGCACCCGTCACGTAAATGCTTGGTTTTCAGGGAGGTCCTCCATAAAAAAAAATAAAAAATAAATAATAAAATTATTAAATTCCAAAATAAGAAATGCAGATGTCACAAATCTAAAACTACTGAAACTACGTACTGTGCTAAAAACTATTTAGAGAGAATTATCTATCAACAATATGGCGTTATCTAAGACATTTATCCATCATCTAAAAGTGTTTAACCCATTAAAAACCTTGTAAGGTTTTTCTTAAAAATTTAACATGGCATTGGCTTTCTTAGAAATACTGGGAGGGACATCCAGTCATTTGTAAAACGGAAGTAGGACACTCTCTTTCCGTATTCTGTTTTAGGTTTAGGCAATCTAGGTAAGTCGCCATTTCTAGTGTTGTAACCATGTGAACTTCTTAATGTCGATTTAAATCTTTCAAAATGTTGCGGAATGTTTCTTTTGATTGCATTTTCTACGGCGATGCATCGGTGAGAAAGACGTCTTCCAGCCAAAGGGAACCAATTCAAACACTTCAGGGCTTCTGAAGAAGACATCTTGCCTAATTTAATTTTCTTCGCAAATTTGTTCTGAAAACTTTGCAATTTTTCCATTTGTGATATTAGACCAGGTTGGTCTCCCCACACTGTGTCAGCATAGTCTAGGTGTGTCAGCACTAGCCCATTGTAGAAGGCTTTAGGAGTTCTATTGTCTAACATACGAAATATGCGATTAAACAAAGAAAGGCGATGACATAATTTCTTTAGCAAACTGCTGATATGCGGCTTCCAGCCAGCTCCATTTTACGTCCGTTGTTACTCCCAGATATTTGAATGACTGCACGCGATCGATTTGTGTACCATTTGGTTGCAACTCAAAGTCTTCAAATAAAGAGACCATCCTTTTACTTTTACTAAACTATTGCTTTCATATTTCCTTCCATTCAAAAGCAATTTTTTACGTGGCCAAAATATCGTGATTGAGCTGAGTGCTTTGTACCAGAACACTTAGAACTAGCCTTATAGTGCATTCAGAGCAGAAAAACGTACCGCGCAGCTTTCTGCTCATTCCCCGTAGCCTTAGCGGCGGACTTTACGCGAGGATGTCGCTCGGTGGATTTATTTATACTTGGGCAAGCATGAAATTTTTTCGGTACTTTACTGTTAAGACCTTTCGCGAGAAAATGTTTCAGTCGATAATTTTTTTTAAATTTTTACTGCAGGCAGATAATGAGTTACTTGTGCCGGAAATGCAAAGAAAAAAAAGAAAAAGAAAAAAAAATTGGGGATCAGCGTCTTCGTTTTAGAGATAAAGCGTGTGGTAAACTTTTGATTTTGAAAAATTGTCCCATATAATTGAGAACGGTCTACAGGTTTATAGTTAAAAATATCGAAGGTGAGTCAACGGAGGAGAACGATGTCTGTCATATTTTGTAGAAGTGGGTCTGTTACGTAAAATAAGTCCAAATATTACTAACGTTTTCTCAAAATTTAACCCTTTAAGAGGCATTTGAAACCGACGCACAGATGCACGAAGAGCTAATAAGAACGGAATTCGATGGTGCATTTTGCCAAAAATTCAAACTTCTAGTCTATAGATTTTATTCATTTTTTCCCTAAATGTAGAAAATCAGTAGAGAAAATGATCTATCGAAAGAAAAATCGGGGTCACCGAACGTCCAAGATCGTTAACAGTATCCAGGCAAAGCTCTAGCAATGGGAATCTGCCCTATCATTTGTTTATTTTTTGACTTAGGCCCGGTTCAGACGCCATACTTCACGAGCCGAATCGAATTCGAATATAGGTCGACCCAAATTAATTTAGACCGGCTGAATTGATTCAGACGCCGATCTTAATACCAAGCGAACTCAATTCAATAGGGGATAAAAGTGCATTTCGATCAGCGCTGATACGTACTGTAAACATGGTAAACAACAAGCAAGCACGATCCAAGGCCGTCCAGTGAAAAATATAAGAAAAGTGGACAAAAACGAGCACAATGAAGCAAACTGCATTAATCTATTTACATGTAACTGCAAGATTACAACTGATAAATTGTTTTAAACGTGGTACTTCACTTGAACTAATTGTAACTCACAATTTCAACTTCCATCCTTTTTGCGTGCGTTGAAATACAACTTCAATATTCTGGTTAATTCACAAATGCAATGTTCACACGTAATTCAAACACAAGAACAGAAACTATGATGGCATGCATATTAATTTTGATGCCGTTTACCAAGGAGGCAGCAAGTTTGCAAGCGAAACCAGGAAAACACAAACTATTCTTATCGGCTTCTTCGCCGCTATTTTGACTGAAGCGCTGACGCGCAATTTATACTTCTGGGCATACTCAGGTCTTCAAAATACATTAAAAAAAATTAAATACATTAAAAATATATTAATTTATGTATTTGGTTCGGCTCATGTGAAGATCTGCGTCTGAATCAAAACCGGTCCACAGCCGTTATTCCCGGCTGAGCCAGGCGTGAAGAACGGCTGAGCCGATCCCAATTATATAAGCCGTTTCGAATTGATTCAGACGCCGTACTTCACATGAACTTAATTTATTGAATTCGATTCGGCTCATGTGAAGTACGGCGTCTGAACCGGGCCTTAATTCATTGAATTCGATTCGGCTCATGTGAAGTACGGCGTCTGAACCGGGCCTTAGTGCGCGCGCTTATGCATGACGAGGCATGTGAATTTGCGTGCGCAGTAAGGATGCGTAGACAGAAACAATTAGCGCGAACGTCCTTACGAGAACAAGTCTCAAACCTTCCTCCTGAGAGGATGTCTTGCCTATATGTTCAGTGGGTTGCTTATACATACGCAATATGTAAAGAGTGTTTGTGGATAAAATCTCTCTTCGCGCCGACATTTCTTGTGTTTCATGGGAAAAAAAGGTTCGAAAACCGTCTATAAGTTAAGAACAACACACCAGCTTTCCATTAGGTAGGTTAAAATATTGCTGCTTGCATTGCTTGGAATAATTAGAAATCATATAAAGTTCGTTACCTTTCGTGTTTAGACGATTGACGTTTTTCCGCTCTGAATACTTTGTATTAGTAAATTCTCAGCTCCGACTATTGCATTTCTAGCTTTTTGATTGGCTAAAAAACTCCGACTATGAGCCATTATAGTTCACCACTGAATTTTCTCCGACTCTTATTGGTTTAAATTAATCACGTGACGCGATAGTGTTTTTGAACTAGCGTGCGGAAGAAACTTTAGTGGAGAACAATAAAGACAATAGAGTGTATATGTCTCGGAACTATCGGTCTGATAGTTGCCCCTTGGAAATGTTCTTAAAACTAGCATATTTGCCCTCGAAGCTTCGCTTCTCAGGCAAATATTTGTTTTAAGAACATCAAATTTCCGCAGGGCAACTATCAGCCGATAGTTCCTCGACAGAAACACTCTATTGTTTAAATAGTCGGAGTGTTACGTCATATGGAAAATAGTGCGCCAAGTTTAAAATTTTTCGCTTTGAAAAATTGTGGAAATAAAAATCGGTGGCAAAACCGGGTTTGAGAATTTACTAAAACAATTATTCCATTCGCCCTTGTTGGATATGAAGTGATTATAACCAAATCGCGCTACGCGCTCGTTGATTATTTTATCAATTCATATCCAATGCGGGCTCATGGAATAATTGTTATTTATTACTTAGGGACAAGTATGAGGTCGCCCCAGTGCCTCGACATTAACATGCAGGTGGAAAACGAAATCGACGATATTCTAACGGTCACAGAGAAAATCAAGGGCTTCTACGTAAGTATCTTAGTCATTTTTAAAGTTTAAAGTTTTTATTCGATCTAGAGCCGGCTCAAGCTTTATGTCTAAGTTGGTACTGAGGCCTTCATACGGCTAACACGCCTGCAATTTCAATTGAGCCATCAGTATCCATAAGGCGCGAAAAACCTTAGTGTGCTGACATCAATGCAAGTTAATAGGAAAGGCATTGAAATCAGGAAACGTTTCTCACTAGAGACCAATAGCATTAAATATTTACGGAAGGGATTTACAACTCCCAAAACGATATCACATTGTAAAAAGTTACACATGACTCTTTTACTTATTTACGCTTTGAAGTATATATGAAATCATTCATATTTGCACTGCGGATATAGATGAAAGTGAAGAGTGATCATCGCAGTAAATTTTCCAATTTAAGCAACTGGAAAGAAGAAGCCTGAAAAAAAAAAAAAAAAAAAATCAGGGCTTCAACGTTGAATCCCGTTGAAGCCCTGATTTTTTTTTTCAGGCTTCTTCTTTCCAGCACTTTTCCAGAATACTTGTCCAAGTTACTGGCGTTGTGGCCCTGGAATTGGATGGACTCTATTGAGTACGTTGGCTATACTTGGGCAATTCTGTATATCTCGTTCGCTCTGCTCAAGTTCGCTATGATGGATGAGCGAGAAATGTTAAGGTAGGCTAGCTCAAGTGGGTTATTCTTAATCGCAACGAAACAGACACTTCAACATATTGAGCTGAGTGATATGCATTCGTTGGGCCGTATAGTTTGTGAGTAGGCTATTCGTCCTCCGGCTTCGTTGGTGTTCCCTTCCTGTCGCAATCAAACGCAAAGTACCATTAAGATCAGGTTGCGTGGTTAGCTTTGCTCTCAAACTGCGTGCTCGGCGTCAATGCCATACTCCTATGGATGCAATGAAACCGCTTGTGTTTTAGTAAACAGTGACAACACGACTAAGAGTGGTGACTCTACACTCCATTATTATTATTGTTATTGTTATTATTATTATTTATTATTATTATTAATATTATTATTATTATTATTTTTTAAAATATACACCTGTGTTCTCTTCTTGTAGACTGACCAGGCACAGTGGTCGAGACAAAGGTCATTAGAACTCTCCAAACACGAGGAAACTGGATCAAGAGACTTGTCATGGGAACCTTTTCTTCTTTGACTTCTTGTTTGTTGTTCATAATCAAACATGTAAATTTTTTTTATGATCAGTAAATATATACAGGTTGTTCTGTTGTCCTTTTCTGTGCCGATTGTTTGCCTCACGTGAGCAAATTTTATTTTGATTTAAAGCTAGTCTTCTTCAGGGAGGACAGCTCCAGTGTGATTACTTAAATAACTTGAAGTTGATGCAGATAAATTAATTGCCCAGGTGAATTTTGAAAAGCTTCAAATTGTCAAGCAGTAGTCTCAGAGTTTCTCACCTTAATTAAGGCATAGGTCTTACTTACGTGTGATGTTTTGGACATTTTTTCTAAATTTAGTCGTTTCCCTAAAACCTTGGCCTCTAATTATTTTTTTATTTCTGTGCAAAATGATTTAATTTTTTCTTGATAATAGACCATGTTTGATATATCAGTATTCTAACATGGCTCCGAGGCTTTCAGTATTTGGTGTTGTTTTTTTTGTATCTAAGTCTCCTCAACCTCGTTCCCAAGGCTTTTTCCCTCTTAAGCCAGGGAATAGGCCCTGGGAACGAGGTCGTGCGCAGTAAGGATGCGCAGAAACAATTATGGCGAACGTCCTTAATTCACTTGAGTTGCGCCGGGTCGCCTTTGACGAAGGGCTTTCCCTCGAAATGTGAGCTTTTCCAAACCAACGGACGGCGAAATTCGCTACGGCGGTTATAATTTACCTTTTGCCAACCTCAAGTTTATAATTAATTGTAACAAAACTCTTTCTTTAGAATCCCAATGGGTGTCATTCAATAAGATGCTCAAGCGAGAATCAACTCACGAGTCAGCCGGTTCCCACTGCAGCTCGGACTGAAGCTCAGCCCTGATGAAGGGTGCCAAACAATTATTCCATTCATGAGCTCGCGTTAGATACGAAGTTTTAAATAATAACAATAATGATAATGAAAAAGAACGGGGCGCATAAGCACCGAGCTTGTTATAATCATTGCGTATCCAATAAGGACCATTGAAATCAATTCTTGATGTGGACCTAGTGTGATCTACTCGAAGTTATCAAAAGAAAAGGCTGGAAAATGTTTTAGCACTCTATGGCAAGGTGTTCACTGCGTGAAGGGCTACATGAGTTTAATTTAGATTAGTTTTTGCGATTGTCAGATTCCTCAGCACGCAAAAAATTGCACAGTTTAGCTTGTTCTAAACCACTTAATTGTTGATAAACTAGATTCATTGAAGCAATCAGAAAGCTAGATAGTATTTATCCTACGCTGAGAACCTAATGATAGCTAGAATCAATGAGAATTTTCGAGAGACGAAATTCCTGTCTTTCCTCCGGGGGTTTGCATTCTTTGTGACTCAACCCTTATCAGCTCAACTAAGGAGGAGATTATTACTTTTCGTCGTCATGTATCTACGGTGCACCATAGCTTTTGATAGCGCGTAATGGCAGTCAAAGCTATTTTATAACAATATCCGGCAGAAATCTGCGAAATCATAAGCCTCATGATGCGGAATATCAGTTAAGAATGAACCCGAGACTGAGATTTTAAATAGAATATAATTTTGTGTGTTGAAAATTTGTAAATACAACACAATAACATGTTTTAATGAAATCGTCTAAAATTCTATCTTTTCTAAACGGTAAAACTAGCCAAAAAGCAACAAAACAGCACTAGCCATATGAAGCGCATGTTCGTTGCTCTGATGCCTGCTGCAGGCTGACTCTAAAATTACTCTTATACACCGATCTCAAATCTCAAACCTTTAAGGCTAATAGCCTTGCCGTATTGTTCTCGCTCGGTCAATACGGCCGCAAAGGTATTGGTCTGCGATTTTCCCGTAAACACCTTACTCTCGGTTGTTAGATAAGATAAGATAAGATAAGATAATTATTTATTAACGTGTCAGAATCTCTAGCGTACAACATGCGTTAATTTTGATTTGAATGCGACGAACCAATGTCGATGAAGTTTTGCCAATTTTGTAGCCGATTACAGGGCAGCCGATAGTAGTCTCGCCAACGGACAGCGTTTTGAATCCTATCCGTCATTTGTAAATTATACACTGGTTGAAACGTTAAAACCCAGGTCTTTTTTAATTTCTTCGTCTCTGGGTGTGGATTGAGGCTGCTCAAACGATCGGGCGCTTGCGAGCAGAAATTTCCCTCTCGTCTCTCACCGAGCAGAAAGAGAAGCGGATCACTGTTTCTTGCCCAGGGTAAAAATAAAATAGCGATAAAAGTGACAAAAAATTGTTTTAAAATTGCAATATAACGCTCGTATTTTCGCCCGAGAAACAATTACTCTAACACCAGTTTTACTAAATTATCGAATTTAATGATAGTTTTGGTTTTGTTTCGATCCAGTATCTTATCACATTTTCTCCTTTTTTAAATATATATATTTTTTGATACCTATTTTTTATACACTATGTCATGGCCGAAGGGATTTAGTACACCTGTGAACTAAATTAAACGCGGAATCAGTTATTAGCGAGAGAAAAACTGTACAAGATATAGACTATTTGAAACGGTACCTTTTATGCTAGCTTTGTGATACGCCGAAATAGAACAGTTCGAAATACAATTGAGAGAAATTAATTGACGTTAATTGTAGATTGCATCATTCCGGGGAGCTTTATTTTACTTTATCTTCCCACGGAAGAAGGAAACTAGCCTTTACTTTGTAAGGAAAACAAACCAAACTTAAGTGAAATTAAAAAAAAAAATCAGTCCATTACATATATATTGTTTGTGATGCCATTTGCACGAAGAAAAACACGAAGAAAAACAGTAACTGAATGTAAGCCTTTTCCCTTTGCCGCCTGGATAACTACATACTGTAATAAACGAAGCTAACTCATGTATTGCAATATATCACAATTAACAGGGGAACGTATCAGGTGTAAATTGCTTAATATGCTATAATAGAGGGATTGGGCAACGTGTTTACATCCTTGCTGCCACCCAATTCACTTGGGAGGTTACAATTGTTCTGTCTGCACACACTCCCATGCACTCAGTTAAGTGTGTTATAAAGTGCAATCGGAACATCCCAAATGAATCATCACGTGGTCTGAATTGTGCGGCAACAAGGATGTAATTTCGTCAAAAATCATGGCAAAGAAAGGAAAGTACTGGCTTTCAAATTTAACTTAACTGGAGGAACAGTTTCAGCGACAGCTTGTGGGATCACAATCCCAATTATATCGAAAAAATATTGTGCGTATGGATTTCTCTCATGGTCCGAAATTTGTCATATCACAATGATAGATTAATTATTAGATTATAACGCATTGGCTCCGACAAAACACAAAAGCAGTCAAGGACCTCAAAATACAATGTAATAGCCCACAGAAGCTTTAGGGTCCGCCCATCGACGCAGCTGGTACAGTCTTTATAAAGGTTTGGAAAACCACTTACAACATATAACGTATATCTTCTGCAACAGTTTTCAACATTGATAATGCGCCGATCCATAGCCTTTTAAATTTGAGGTCTCAAATAAACCGCTCACTTGATTTACGGCCGCAAAAGTCCATTTATGGATAAAACGGAATTGAAATCTGAAATACACCGCACGCTTGATTTACGGCCGCAAAAGTACACTGTTGATGAAAATTAGAATACATAGCTAGACATTACATGGCCGCGCAGAGTTGTGAAATGTGTCTTCGAGTATTAAAAAATACGAGTGAGCGCAGCGAACGGGTGAAATATTTTTCATCACGAGAAGAGAAATTTTGTGTCTCCAAGCGGCTATGAAATGCTCTATTTATTATTTTTTAAACGTCAATGAAATAACAAGCTATTAACTACATGTATTGCTGCAAAAGGTGCAATTTATTATGTAATAACATGTTATATTAACGAGTGAAAACATCATGTTTTCGCGACAATGCTCACCTGGTATACCATTGGTCTTTATATAATAAATGCGAATTTTTCACTGTAGGGAAAACTATCAACGAAGAAATATAGTTTGCATATTTGCGTTTGTTTTAAACTTAAGAGTATCGGGTTTTTCTGAAAATTTTCACCAGATCTTTTAGTGCGCAATATTTCATTTATAATCCATGTAACTGGATGGAACGACGTCGGCTTAAAATATCATCGACTCCACTGGGACTTGACTTTATATGTATGTCTGGATTTATGAAAACGGTGTGAAGGAACTTGCCCCAGCGAGAAAAAGTCTCTAAAGTTGACGATGTAGAAGTTAAGAGGAAAGTCAGTCTTCTTTTTCTTCTCCACTAGCTTACCTACCTTTTACTGCTCTCTTTTCCCTATTTTTTTCTTCTGCGTGGCTTAGAGGCTGCCTATAGGATTTGTGAAACTCAATGTGAAATATGAGTGATTTGGTGCAAATTATTGACACTGATCATGATCCCGCAATAATATATATATATATATATATATATATATATATATATATATATATATATATATATATGTACACGCTAGCGCTATGATCATGATATTAATCAAAAATTATTTTTATACATACTACACTACGGTTAACGATACTGCCAGAGATTCATTAAGGGCTGTTATAGTTCACCATTAAATTTTCTCCGATTCTTATTGGTTTAATTGATCACGTGACGCGGTAGTGTTCATCCGCGGATGGACACTATCAGCCCTTAATATTCAATCTTCGTTTACGGTCTAAAATCCGCACTCGTCATTGGTTAAAATTGATCAGGTGAGTTCCCGTTACCTAGCGACATCAAAGTGACAGAGTGCATTATTACAATAACGCATAAAAACTGTGCGGTGTTCTTCAACTTCAAACGTACATGGCTTCAAGTTCAAGATTTTCCGACGTCGAGGAAGAAAAAAATACTGAAATAATTGATGCTGCCATCCCGGAAAAGACAAAAAAGCAAACCACTTGGAGTACGTGTGTCTATTTTTAATGGTGAGTTTTCTCATTCAAACTTTAGTGATAATGCGCCGATGCCGAAACTAAATTGCTTTTATTCGAAAAAGGAAAACGTGTTCTGATTCAGTTTTCTGTAAGGAAAACGGATGGAATTTTATATTGCTTGAGGTGGTTCAACTTATTTGCTCGTTTTATTTCGCAGCGATGGCAGAAAATGATGAGAAATCAGCCTGCGGATTATCTTACTGGACACCAATCCCACGCAACGACACTGCCTCCTTTGTACATGATGTCGTTCTGTGCGCCGTCAACGTACCTTTCTGCGTCTTTGCTTTTCTTGGAAACCTGGCTGTCATTGTTGCTGTTATCAAAACACCTTCTCTGCAAAGACCGTGCAATATTCTGCTATGTAGTCTGGCCATTACTGATTGTTTGACCGGTTTGATAGCACAGCCAATGTTTGTTGCATGGCGTTTGATGATTCACCGCATCCATGAATCTTGCGATCACCAGGCTGAAATGTATAATGCATTTTCCGTGTGCTTAAAAGCATGTTCAGGATGGTCTTTTGTTAATCTTTGCCTGATCAGTATTGATCGTCATTACGCGCTCGCAAAGCCGTTGGTATACCGTTCATCGGTGACGAAAAAAGGTAAATGTTGAATGCAAAGACAAATGATGATCCTCGCAGTTAATTGTAATCGTAAAAAAATTCTGATAGATTCATTTGTTTTGGCCCTTTTACCACTGGATGAGATGAATTCTTTAAATTCAATTCCCTCCTGTTGGTAGTCTCTTCTAGGCTTTCAATAGTTGGGGCGCAGCGCGCGAAAAAATAGATAAAGCGAGCTTTTTAAATTCTTTTTCGCGCGCTGTTTTTAGCCCTGTGCCTCAATTAACTGAAGAGGCTAACCTGGTCGTTTCTAGAGGTCCCCTTGCCATACATTGAAATATCTATAAACGATTTATATATTAGTAAAAAGGCAAATAAACAGAAGCTTGAATCGAGAATTAGTGAGGATCTTCGATACCGGTTGGGGAGGAAGGTGGAACTCAAGAAATTTGAACGTTGATGGGGTGTGTACTTTGGCTGGGAACACGAAACTTTTGAGTAATAGCGGAAGATTTTGAGTTCGTATTTGGCCATCTGGTTGATGATTGTACAATACCTTTCTGTTCCATACTATAGACTTGGTCATTTAAATAAACTGAATTAAGAAACACTAGGAAACAATATACCTAAACCAATCTTTAGACGAAAATTGCGGAATTTTTTTGGGTTTTTTGTTTCTTTTTTTCCTTCAGATAAGGGTGACTCTGTGAGGTCGACGTCCTGACTTAAATTCTTAAATGTAGTGCCTGATTAATAATGATGTATCTCTAGTTAGTCATAGCTTTTTAGTATCAAACAAAATATGTAAATGTACTTGTTCTAAATAGTTTCGTAAATCTTTGGTAAAGTAGATGAGTAGTTGTTGTATTGATTAACTTTTGTGTCATTGTGTATTAGCATCAAATGTGCAATCACTCTGAACGCATGGTTTAGTAACTGAAAGGCTGGCCGATAATGTGTATAACGATATATAGAAAAGAGTGCCAGCACATTACACTCTATTTCCAAATGTGAACGTTTTTTTTAACCTAAATGTACATGACATTAGCAGTATGTATCTCCATGCCCTTTTAGTTGTGTTGTGCTACGCTGGAATTTTCGCAGCCTTTCCCAAGGTGAGTGAAGTCGTTATGATTTATTCCAGCTATTATGGTCGAGTCTCCCAACTTTATTCCCACAGAGAAGCTAAATCATCGAGAAAAGCAGCTGACTTGATAGAACACAAATCGGGGCAAATTGCAGCGTTTGTTTCGGAGAAAATACGGCACTACACAGCTTCTTGGTGTTCTGATAAGTACCTATAGTCATTCTAGCCAGTGTTTGGTTCGAATAAATCAAAACAACTTCACTGAAGTTGGGAAAAACTGCGAAGACTCCTACGTAGCACAACAAATGAGGAAAAGTACATGGAAATGCTCACAACTCATGTAATTAGGTTAACCTTCAATGCGAGGCACTAAAGAAACACCAGTTACCGGCTGAGAATAATTATCACATCAGATGGAGGTCGTGGGTGTGGTCGCCCGGTCCAAGATGGCGTCCAAACCCTGAAATCATCTGGCATTGCAGCAATTCGCAAGACATAAACCCGCGTTCTCCTGTCATCGGCGCGTAGTTCGGGAGCATGTGCCATAAACGAAATTCCCGTGAGAATTCGGTGAAGCAAGCAAGCCACTAGTCTAGATATGTTAACTGGACCTTAAATAATGCAAAAAAGTTTGTGGCACTTTTGTAACTTTCACCGAGGTTATTTATAAGGGGTTCTCAAAAATGACATAAATTTTTCAGAATGGAAATAATGTAATGTTTGTATGTGTATGGATCAGTTACATATTTTAATTCATTGTATTTTTATTGAATATTGATTGTATCGTTCACTGAAAAACCTATTTTTGCTAGTGTAAAAATAGATTAAGTTTCTTATTCTAATATACTTTTATCAACAGGGGCCCTCATTTCCATTGTCTTGTGTGGAACAACCTGGCTGATGTGTTCGAGTTTCACTATGTTCATTTCACCTCTATTTTCATTTATCCTGACCCTAGTTCTGGGTGTGGTTTGGATAATTGTACCGATCGTGAACCACATCGGAATCTTGATTGCCATTCGTCGTCATAACAGACAGGTGGTAGAGGCTGTTTCAGGAAATAATTTATCCGTTATATTCAGAAGGGAAAAGAAAGCGGCTATTGATATGATAATAGTGATCGTAGTACTTTTGCTTTGCCTAGCTCCATCAATACCTGTCAATATATTTTTGGCGTCTTTTGCCGACAAGTCTGGTGTCTTGCGATTGTGGTGCGCAAGTCTCATTTATGTGAATTCCTCCATAAACCCTGTTATTTACTGTGTTCGGAAACGTGATATCAGGCGGGCAGTTAAAGCTATTTTGTCGTTTTGACTGCTTAACTGTGGCCATTGTCTGGCTTAGTTCGACACATTGTTTTACAGCACTGAACTGTGAAATTCCAAGAGCTGTTATTGGCTCTTTACATTCATAATATCATTTGGTTTTATCATCTGCAAAAGAACTCACTAAATTCAATTGCCCAGTTATTGGCTAACGAAATAAAACTTTCAAAAACCGCGTAAGCGATGGAGAATATTTATCGCTCAGAAAATGAAAAAGGCTTCTCAATTTATTGAACAAATGTAAAACAATCACACGGAGTAAGTTGAATGATTGTAGAGGAAACAAGTGTCTGCCACTGCAAGATTGAAATATAACCAGGGCGTAACAAATCGATAAAAATCGATAGCAAAAGCTGTTGTAATTATCTATCTTGATCGATTTTGTAATCAATTACCATCGATTTGTATCAAGTTATATCGAAAATATACTTTTCTCTTGCGTCCGGCATCTTGGATTTCAACGGAGGAAAGACCCTGGGAACGAGATTGAAGATCGTGATAACCCCAAAACTTCCGTGAACAGCGTACTAAGCTGGGGACAAGAAGCAGTATGTCTGCCTATGTAAAAACATGTTTGAAGTTTGGCTGAACTGAAGTCACCCAAGCCACATTGCAGTTTTGCTTAGAAACAATAATCTTCAGTAATCTTGCAATACTGTATTTAGTTTACTAGGTTTATTTCGCGGATTCCACCACGTTTCGGTTTCCGCGTGATATTCCAAGACAAGGCTCATTTTAGGCGAAGAACTGTCCTCTGTAACCGTGTGTTGGACGTTTCCTAAGTGTAAGTTTGTTGTACGTCTGTAGTTCGGGTAGTAGGCCAGCTTTCATAGCTCCGTACGACTCTGGGTTACTTTCCGGGAGCCATAACTGATTGATTGTTTAAGTGAGTTTTAGCAAAGCACGACGGCGACGCCAAGGGGAATGTCACCAAACAAAAGGTTTAATGAGAAAAACAATGGCTCTGCACGTGCTTTTTGAATCTTTGTACATTTCCTAACCGTCATCTGCAAAACAACAACGCCAACAAACTGAAGTGACCAGACTGTGCGTATTTTGGAGAACGCGAACCATAATGGCCAGGTTTTTTATCTTCTTTTGGACTAGATCGCTGTCATTGCGTATTTAGCCTGAGCACGTTTTTAGAGCCACTGGCGAACTGAACAGATTTACATTTACGACATTCGAAGGTATATGAATCTTTCTTTTTTAACAACGCGTCGTCCTCGGCGTCGTCGTCGTGATTGCTAAAACACAGTGCTTTTTTAAATTTCAGACCGGCTTTTTCATTTCGAGATGCGACTGACGAATTTTGTAATAGTTTTGCTCTAGGGAATCAATCTTAATCTATAATCTGAGCCCAAAGCCTGTAATTATCATTAGATTATCGATTATTTTGACTAATCGTTTGCTCACTATCGAATACTATCGATTGTTACATCTCCCAACTCAAATACATTTTCCGATTGAAGGAGAACGTGTCAGGTGCCGTTAGTCAAAACTCACTAACTCCCCGTTTCAAGAGACATGAACCAATCTCGGTGAGAATCACACTGAATTTTAATGACCATATAAGGAACACATAATGCAACAGGAACACGTGACATGGTAGGCCTACTACAATAAGGGAAACAAAAACTTGGACTTTCGACTCGCATGTGATCAGTTTGTGCTCCTTAAAACCGCGGTAAATTTGTGAGCCAGTCGCTGTAAAGCAAACAATTTTTCGCATTTTTTTTCTAGTTTTGAGTTGGGAGTATAACAAAACACTTAATGACTGTTTCCGCAGAAAACAGTGAGTTTTATTTCCCCAAGACCTCAATGTTCTCCGTGGCGAGGGGAAACAAAACCCACTGTTTTCCCCGGGGCTTATTATGAATTAGGTTTTTGATGATCGATTGCGATCGATTGGTTACGCCTTGATATAACTCGTTATTGTACTGAATCGCCATGCTCTTGAGTGGAAACAAATTATATAAATTTATAAATATGTAACAGTGAAGGTCATATCATTAGAGTGACTGTCCATAAAACGAGAATGTTTCACTTCATTTTGTTAAATCCTATATTTAATATACACTTAAACGTTGTTGCTTGGTACTATGATCAAATTTTTACCCCTTGTTTTTTTAAGTGGATCACATGCAATTCCATGAAAGAATAAAAACGCTGTTTACCGTTCGCAAATATCTGTATTAGTTCCGGAGATATTTAAGCTTGAAAAATGGGTAAAATATGCAAATGAGATGACTGATGACGCCATTCACTCAACCCAATATTATATTGAGTATATAAATAAAGCTATCTTGGCCAATTTTCAGTGCAGAACTTTGAAACTTGGCAGGCTAATAGTTCTACAGGAAACACACCTGTGAATATAAAAAATTCTGTTACCATGGCAACTCACGCTTTTCCAGTCCCCACCCACTTGATTTCAATACATTGGTGATTTTCAGATTGAAAATGTTAAACAAGACCGCAAAGACGAGCTAACATATTTATAGGCTTGCTGTATCATGCATATGAGTGCTGTTAGCAAAATATCAAAATGGAACGCCAAAGGTGGCCAGAAAAGCTTTTAATATGAGGAAGCCTGGAACCCAGTGTGTTGTCATGGTAACAGAACTGTTAAGCTCATATTGTGGAGCACAATTAGTAGAACCTTACTGCAAAAAATCAAACATTTCTAATACAAACTGGCTGAGATATCTCTTTTCATCGTATTTGAACAAAGTCTAATTGAGTGTATGATGTCATCACGTGGCTAATTTGCATATTTTAAAACTTGAAAATTTCTGGAACGAAAAGAGATATTTGAAAATACTAAACAGCATTTTTCTTCACATGCAGTCTACTTGTTTTTGTTTTAAAATGGCTTAAATAGGAGAGGTGCGATTTTCGTCATAGTACCACTTTAAGCTTGAGCTATTAATTTGACGGTAGATCTAGTGAAGGCCACTAAAGCGGTTTTCGATTGAGTGTAGAGAGTAATCACTCAATTAGTTAGGTTTTGGTTTTCAGTTGGTTTCACTACGGTTTGAGACTGCCGGTTAAGTAGTCTAATTGCTAGGTCATTGGTTTGGTTTTGGTTTCACGACAGTCACTTGAAAACCGATCTACGACTAGGTTGATTGTATTAGCTGGTTGAATAACTTTAATATAATGATAAGATGCCATGCTTGGCTTTTATAAAACTGACGCATAACACAACTTTATTTCGTTGTAGAAACACTGAAGCAAAGCCTATTTTACCTCATGTAAAAAAAACTTTCTACTTTAGAAAGAAAAGTTCAAAGTACATCAACAGAATTGGAAAGTTTGAAGTCTTGCTTATTTAAGAGACTAAGTCTCTTAGCATGTTTTCTTAAGCACTGATCTCACCAATGATAATAATGCCCTTCTTAAATAATCGACCCTTCTCCAAAATGGCGGCCGAAATTTCGAATAACTCAAAATTAAAAACGTATACCAGGACTAGAAAGAACACCTTTAGTTTAGTAACCCTGCAAAGTTTCAGCATTTCAGGTGTAATATCAGCTGAGAAAATGTAATATGAAACATTAGCCTACGTGTAGAAGACTTATTATTATTATTATTATTATTATTATTATGCAATCAATACTTACAGAACGCCTGCGCGACTTACTGTTATTGGAGGGAAAGAGCTCTTGTCTTCGGAAGGTACTACACAAGGGGATCCATTAGCCATGAGCTTATATGCAATCAGCCTTCAACCCCTGATTACCCTTTTGGGCATTCGTAGTTCTGCAAAGCAGTGCTGGTATGCCGATGATGCCACTGGAGCTGGTGCGTTGACAGACATCAGAAAATGGTGGGACGAGCTGCTGGCGGCAGGTCCCGCTTTAGGCTACTATCCAAACGCAAAGGAGTGCTGGCTTGTGGTGAAACCAGAGAAGTTGAAAGAAGCAAATGATGTGTTTGCAGGGACAGAAATAAACATCACCACGGAAGGGCGCAAACACCTCGGCGCGGCACTGGGACAGAGGTGGTATTTAGAGGAGTATGTGGGCAGTAAAGTGAAGGAGTGGATTAGTGAAGTAACTTTACTAGCAGAGTTTGCAACCTCTCAACCGCAAGCTTCCGGCTGAGGCATAAGTAAACTTACTTCATGAGGACCCTGCCAGATATTAAAGATCTCCTGGAACCACTCGAGCTTGCTATCTCAGATGTCCTCATACCGTCACTAACAGAACATAACTGTTCTGTGGCTGAACGAAACCTGCTAGCACTTCCTGCCCGTATGGGAGGCTTGGGGATGACAAATCCATCTGAAAGTGCCGAGTCGGAGTATTCAGCATCCATAAGGATGAGCGCTCCTCTTGTTGATAAGATAATGGCGCAATCCCATGAGACTGCAGACGATGCAGATGTGCGAAAGCTGATGCACGCTGTTCGAAAAGAAAAAGATGATTACCTGAAGGGGAAACTAGAGGAGCTGAAGGTCTCTCTCCCAGTGAGAACACAAAGAGCTGTAGACCTGGCATGTGAAAAGGGAGCCTCTAGTTGGCTTACTGCGATTCCACTGAAAGACATGAACTTTGACCTAAGCAAGCGGGAGTTTCGTGACGCACTGAGGCTACGCTATGACTGGCCCATACCTGATAGCCCATCCGTATGCGTATGTAGCTGTAGCTTTACCGTGGACCACGCCATGATATGTCAGCGAGGTGGCCTAATCATACAGCGTCACAACGAGATACGTGACTTGGAGGCAGAGCTACTAGATATGGTTTGCTATGACGTAGCAATTGAGCCCATTTTACAACCACTTGCTGGGGAGGAGCTCAATAGGCGAGCGAATACAGTACCAGATGCCCGTCTCGATGTGCACTGTTGTGGATTCTGAGAGAGACAACGCGCCGCCTATTTTGATGTACGGATATGTTACCCGAATGCGGACAGTACAGAGAGCTTAGCCTAAAACAGATATACAAATTGCATGAAGACGAAAAGAAGCGAAAGTATGCCTCTAGGATAATAGAAGTCGAGAATGGCACTTTTACCCCCTTGGTGTTCACAACAACAGGGGGTATGTCTCAGGAGTGTCAGCGGTACCATTCCAGACTTGCCGAGCTCATCTCTTCAAAGAAGCAGGAGAACTACGCAACAACAATCGCATGGATCAGAACGAAGGTGTCTTTCGCCATCCTGCGGACTGCCCTTGTCTGTTTAAGGGGAACAAGGTCACGGAGAAGAAAGACAAATGTACAGGAGAATGACTTGGAGATAACAATAACAATAATAATAATAATGATAATAATAAGTATTATTATTATATTACAGCACAATAGTAACTTACAATACAATATGACAGTTAAGACTAGTTACATCATTTAGTTTACGTGTAGAAGACACTGACATTTATCGCGTGACGTTGACCTATGCAATCGAACAGTTCGGCAATCGAACCCAATCGAACATTAATCGTTCGATTGCCGAACTCAATCAAACATAATCGAACTCACAATAAAATTTTGCCAATCGAACACAATCGAACGTTCGATTACCGAACGATTGGTAATCGAACCCAATCGAACGTTCGTTTACCGAACGATTGGTATAATCGAACGGAGGGCATGGTTAGCAGTGTTACATGGTTACCAGGGGATGTTGAAGGACCCACACACTTGTCGAAAAGAGTAGGGGACGTAGTTCCCGGTGTGGTGGTCTATCTGTCTATGTATGGGTCGGGTGGGTGGGTGAGATCAAAAATGGACTGATAGCGCCAGCCTGAGGCGCCTTATATAAGCTGAAGTCCGATCTCACCCAATAGGTAAAATATGTCCTGAAAAGCCCTAAGGGGGAGTGTCCAATTACGTCCAATTACAAATTTGACAATTACAAATTGTGATGCGTTAAGATAATAAAGACCTTTGTTTTCCTTCACTGTGCATCGTGAGAACTAATTGTAGTCAATCATGTTTTAGCGCCAAAGTTGTTATCGCCATGTTATAAAAAAAAATGGTTTAGCTGTGCGTATATCGAGTTATGGATGCACTTGGGAAGTTTGGAGAGCACTTACGCTTCTTTCGTGCTCTCCAAACTTTCCGAGTGCATTCATAACTTGATATACGCACGCTAAGCATGAACCAATTCTTAATTATAAAACACAATAAACTTCTACCGCGTATTGTACATTGTTGCCCAAACCGCAAAATAAAAACTAACCGCAAGCAAACCCGAATAGAATTCGAACTTAACGCAGACAACCTGGATGAACCCTACTGCAACATGGAAGGAAACGCAAACCGCGAAATTCTGATTATCGCAACTTTAGAAGCCAGGTAAATAAGAAATTGTAATAATCATAAGGTTGGTCTCGAGATCATCTTGTGAAATAAGAGAATTAGAAATAAGCAACCTAGTTCCCAGGGTGTCTCTTCTCTTTAGAAGAGGGGACTAGAGGCCAAATAAGTACATTCATAACATGGCGTGGGTTTACACAGAGAAATAATTGCTATCGTTCAGGTTATTTGCTGGCTATTCATGGAGAGCAACTGAGCAAGCGAGAGAAACTGACCGACCATACAGTTGCCTCTTGCTTGTCTCTAACCGGCCAGAAAGAAAAGGCAATTTCTGTCTCGTAAAAAGTAGCGATCACGGAGCAATGACAAAAATTGCTTTCCAAAATTGTAGTCTTATCAACACACGTCTGTTCGCCCGAGATACTAATGACCGTTACTAGTGTTAGTGTATTTTCTGGTGACAAATATTTCCGTGCAAAGATTTTGGCTTTGTATAAAATTGTACTCATTTGCTTCTTTCTTTTTTTTTTTTTTTTTTGTATTTTTCACACACCGAAAGGATCTCTCATACTTATCAGCTTAATTCATCGAGCTTATTAGCAAGAGATTGAGGTTGCTCTCAGACACGATATATACAATGTTTGATAAGGTGTCTTATATTTATACTGCTATGTATGTTTTAGAAAACAGTCCTAAGAAAGCACGCGCGCTGATTGGTTAAAAATCGTGTTTGTATAACTCGATGGAGACACAGAACTAGCGCGCGCTGTTGACGTAGTGATGGCTCGAGCAAAGAGAATTTGCATTTTGATTATCAAAGTCAACAAGTTATTTTCCTTTTTCTCGTCGTGGTGTTTTCTAAAACAAATAGAAAACATATACAAACACTCGTGAAAGTTTGGGAGAACTCGAAAAAGCTGTGGAAACACTCGCCTGCGGCTCGAATTCTTACAGCATTTCTCGTTCTCCCAAACTTGCACTCGTGTTTGTATAACTCGATACAAACACGGTAGGTGTTTTCTATTTCTTTAATTAATATTTTACCAAAAGAAAACTTTACCAAAAAAGTACTACCCGTTTCGAATTCGACTTACCTGTGGGATGCAGTGGCTTTCTCAATTTCAAATTTTAGTCTCCGATTTCTCAATTTCAAATCTTAGTACATCCCAGACTAAAATTTGAAATT
>CM042749.1:2129700-2141374 GCA_022496165.2 Catalaphyllia jardinei
TTCTGTTATACCTGCAGATTTTCTGCAGAATTTTTGCACATTTTCTGTAATATCTGCAGATTTTCTGCAGATTTTCTGCAATACGTGCAGATTTTCTGCAATACCTACATATTTTCTGCAGATTTTCTGTAATACCTGCAGATTTTTTGCAGATTTTCTGTCATACCTGCAGATTTTCTGCAATAACTGCAGATTTTATGCAATACGTGCAGATTTTATGCAATACCTACATATTTTCTGCGGATTTTCTGCAATACCTACATATTTTCTGCAGATTTTCTGCAGAATTTTTGCACATTTTCTGTAATACCTGCAGATTTTCTGCGTAGCCAGTCTCCACGATATTAACAGTTGTATAGCGCAACGTTCTTCAGTTGTTCTATTTCCGTAGTGGTTACTGGTACTTTCTGTGCGCTTACAAATTTACCCCAACTTCACAAGGAGTCGACCACGTGCAAATTATGCCACATCGATGCTGTTACTGTCAAAAGCCATTTACTCGTGCTTGTAGTAGAAGACATCACGAGAGGTATACTTGTTGGAAGCGACTTGAAAATGGTCAAGACAAACTCCCTTTGGTAGACCTCCCATCGTCAACAGCAACAACACGAGTGGATGCTCCAAATATTACACTTCCTACCGAAAAGTACCATGGGGTACCTAGTGGAATAGAGATGGGTGAAGCGTTTCGGTTCAAGACGCCCTCTAGTATCTTGATTGTTGGTCCTTCCGGTTGTGGCAAGACTTGTTTCACCGAATCTTTACTCTTGGATCATTTGGAAGAACTGTTTGTAGACCCTCGCCCAACGATTCATTATTGCTACGGGGCGTGGCAAGATGGATTCCGAGACATGAAAGACGCGGGTATACAATTCCACGAAGGGGTTCCTACCACCTTCCATTTGCAAAAGTGGTTTCCGAAAGGTGGTTTACTCGTGCTAGATGATCTGATGGTCGAGGGAGGTGAAGACAAAGAGTTGCTGGACTTATTCACCAAACATTCACATCATCAAAATATCACAGTGTTGTACTTGTGCCAGGACATGTTTCCACCAGGGAAATACGCAAAGAGTATTTCCAGGAACGCCCACTATATCGTAGCCTTTAAAAATCCACGAGATCAATTAGGGATGAAGAATTTACTGCTTCAAGCTTTTCCCACTTGTTGGCAAGACATGATGGACGTGTATCAAAAAGTGACCGAACGACCGTTTGGGTACACGGTCCTAGATTTACATCCTGCCAGCGACGACAGAAAACGCGTTTTTAGTCACCTCTTGACGTACGAAGGATACCCTCGCTGGCATCGACGAATCAAGAAAGAGGATGTTTGATCACTGAGCAAAAACGATATATTTAATATCACTTCAATCGTTTCGGCTTATTTGAAGCACGTTGTCTTGGGTGAAGGACGACGAGAACCATGCGTACTCCTTCAACAGATATTTTTGGTCCCGTGGAAGAAAATAATGATGAAAACATAGAAGACGAAGAACAAGAAGAAGAAGAAGAAGAAGAGGTAGAAGAGGAACAGGACGAAGAGGAGTCTGAAGAGGGAGAGACTAGCAGCTCCGAAGAGGAAGAAGAAGTGGACGACGACGATGAACCAGATCCATGGCGCCCGTTACGTCACAAAGTCGGGGAAGATATCAAAGAAACCTACCTGAAAGAAGTCCAACAGCTCCTGGATAGGGGAAAATCCCAAGAGTATGCTGAAAATGCCGCTTTTAATATTCTATTACCTGTAAGTAGAAGAAGGCTACGAAGGACTTATTTAGAGCGTCTAAAATGGACTCACCATATCAAACACAATGCAATACACCGTAAAGTCATGAAGACTCTTCGACGTTTTATTGAGGAAGATGACATGGATTTTGACGAAGCGGCCGAGTCGGCAGTGGCAAAGCGGAAATTCCTGTTAAACAGACTAATGCGAAAGAAGTTACTCCCTGAGGATAATGACGAAGAGGAAGTAGAAGAGGAGGTGGAAACCTGAGTTAGCCATGCGACTCTTATAAGAGTTTGTGATTCTAGCGTGTTAATCATTATTTGTAAGACGCCACACAAGATGAATTGCTTCAATCAACTGCCGGAAAATGACCAGAAGGTTGTGTGTAAAAAGGCCTACCACAAAAATATTATGCAAAGAACAGAGAGCGAATCCTGGCCCGACAAAAAAGGTATCGTGCAGAGAGCGTCGAGATTCTCAAGACCCGTCGAAAAAGATGGTATGAAAACAACAGGGAAAGGCTCGCCAGCAGCCAGAGAGCCCATTGTCAACAAAACAAGGAACACATCACAAATTACCGCAGACAATACTGTAAAAACAACAGGGAACGGCTCAACGAATATTGGAGAAGTTATTATGCCAAGAATAAGGAACGGATCAGGCAAAGACTTCGTGACCAAAAGCAAAGAAAAATAGGCCAGAATATCGTGCGTTTTCGGGCCTGGGACAAAGATTCTGAGAAACTGGAAACGAGTCTAGTTCCCAGCGATACACTTTGCGGAGTACCGACAGTCAAGACTTAAAGCTGTAATCAGTTCTCTCTTTGGTTTTCATGCTCTTATTATTCAATAAACGTCATAAATTATGCACCAGACTCTTTGTTTTGTTTATAACAATTTCATGACATAGGTATACCCCCTATCCCCCGGCTTCACAATAGTTCTTAACCATGTGATATTGCATACCCCCTATCCCCCATCTTCTCATTGGATACACGTTTTTATATACAAGTCTTTCAGACTTGAGCAAAATCATTTCACTTGTGACGAAGTTGGACCCACTTTTGCGCATTCTTGTCTTGAAGATTATGGAACTAGGTGATCAAGAACTGAGCATCGCTTTGGAGGAATTTGAAAGGACTATGGTTGATGTAAGTGAATTATTCTTGAAACTATTAAGAACCGCTTAGACCGAACTATAATTTGTGCGGCTGCTGAATCAGGAGCGATGCGGTTTGAAATGTTTGTTTCATCTTAGTTTAAGCGCGAACGTTTGTTTGAAATACCTTAGATGAGCCCTCGGTTTTTAATTCATTTCACGTTTCATCTCTGACTTAATATGTTAATTCTTCAACGATGGCTTAAAACGTCTTTTGTTTGTTTAAGATTCTTTTGAATGATGCTTTTCTCAAGGGAACAGTTGAGATCAATGAGTTTAGACTTGCATTTCTACTTGATGTATTTCAATTAGTAGTGCACACACCTTGTTTGCAAATTGGACACAGGTCCCTCTAGTAAAGAATTAGGACTTTTTAATAAATACAATTATATAACATTTGAATGACATGTGTATAGATTGATTCTCAATTGACATATCGGACGAGTCTGAGAGATCGATCCCAGGCCTTCGAGTCCAGTGGGCAATTTTCCACCCAAAACAAAAATCCTATTTATCAAAGTTAGTCACGTGAATTTTGAAGTTGCGTGACATTTTTGCAAAACCCTGGCGTGATTTGTGTCGCCATGGAAAATCTGTGAGACCGATACCCGTCCTCCGTTGAGGCTGATGGGTTGTTTTCTAACATGGCCGACTTTCATGGGCGCCGCCATCTTGAATTCTAAATTCACCTCCTGATTGGTTGAAAATAACCTCCGCCATCTTGGATTTGGAAAACAATAGAGTCTATTGTTCTCGAAACAATAGCCTATTGTCTTTCTCGGCTCCTGATTGGTTACGGCCCCTATGAGCGCCCTATAGTAGTACCCTGAGCCATTTATAACTGGTCTAATACAACATCGATCAGCCTTGACTTCTAATACTGCGGATTGTATCTCAGCCGTTAGGGATTTGCACGATCGCGGGTTATACGACCAATTTTTATGGCATTGGATGTGAATATACGAAAAACCATATATTTAAACCTGATTATTCATGTTTTTACATTTTTCTCTGCAGTTTAAATATATGGTCTTCATATAATCATGTGCATTTCAAGTCCGCAACCTAACCACTCGGTCACACTGCCTCCACAACTCCATAGCTGTAATGGTCATTGATCTTTATCCGCAGTTCAAATATATGGTTTTTCCGATATATTCTGTTTTAATCAGTTCTACCAAAACACTAAAACGACTTACAATTTGGCCAACAAAAAAGGCCAACTATGTGCTACGAATCTCATTTTGTTATCTAAAGAAGGGCTGGTTGTACTGCTATTGGCTTCGCCAATATAAAATACATTTTAACGTTTATACAAAAACATTTCACAACTCAGACTCGAGTGGAATATTCCTTGCCTTGTTTCACTTTGTTAGGAGGATGGGTCTCGGCTTCTTTTGCTATGTAGATTTGCTTAAAAGCTTTTATTCTGTCAACTGATAAAACGGGCTATTTTTTTCTGTGAGTGGATTCATATGGCAACGATAAGCATGACGTTGAAGATAATCATTAGCTTCAAAATAAGTTGATTCAGCCCGCTAAATTAATCCAGGCTCGATACTTCAAGCTACCACCTTGGTTTTGGTCGGTGTCAATCTTTTAATATCTTTTAGAAGGTTCGTGATGGTTGGTAACTGCGGCTGCTTTTGTCATGTAAATTTGTTTACATGAGATCAGATCTAGAGACCAGCAAAGATCTGTTTGCACCGTGAGAAAAAATAACAAGGGACTGAAGAGAGACTGAATAACGTTCCCTAGTTCTTTTTCATTTATTCGCTGACCTAATTTTAATACAGTGTAGAGCTGATTAGAATATTGATCTCGTTGAAATTCAATGTTAGAGGTATCGGATGAGCATTTGCGAGCGTGCGAGTAGTACGGTTTATTTTTTCGAACACTTTGTCTTGAGAGCAGCGAGCACTTTAGAAAATACCTGAAGACGAGCTGCGAGACGCAATTGGAGAAATACTGACACGCAATTGAGAATAATTGTATTGCCAAATACTATAGTCACTTTTTAAGTTCCACTCAAATCGTTTCAGTTTCTAAGCTCAATTTAAATTGAAATTCAATATTTTTTAATTTGAGAGCAATACTATAAACAATTCTGCAAATGAATATTTTAGCGACAGTGGACGCAGTGGCGACTGACCTTATTGCAAAAATTTTTATTTTCAATTCAAAGGAAAACTAAAAAAAAAAATGCGAATTGATAAGTACGATGTTTCTTGAGCCTCAATTTGGTTGTTTTGCTTTGAGCGTTTACAAAGCAGGTAGGGTTACCCTGGCGCTAAAGTAGCTCTAGTCATGGCTCTCACCGAGCTACAGGGTTGCTCTAGGGCCATGGTAATCCTACCTGCCTTGTAAACACGTCCATGGAAAAAAAGGAGAAATGTTGGAGTGCTAATAAAACCTTCTTGTTAGGGCAACCCTAATATATAGATTAAAAGCGTAGCTCCTTTGCCGGGTTGTTCAGTGCCCGATTACGGCTAAGCCAGGAAAACGTAGAATTTTGATTTGAGTTTTTTAACTTTGTAGTGAGGTTTTCTGTTTTCTGTTTTGAGTTTTATAATCACCATATATTTATATATACAAAAAACAAAGCAGCAAATAACATTTGTATAGATGAGAAAGTTATGATTCGGATAAATTTTAATCCTGGGCTAGCGTTAACCGGCCTCCGAACAATCCTGTCCTGTTTTCTAAAAGTTAACCTGACATGAGCCGTCGATCCAATTAATCGAAAACCAGCATTTAGTCAGCGATCAACTTAAGAAAACACGTGACCTCGATGGGTTGTAGACTTGAGCCCGGGTTATGGTCACGTGATACTGGTCAGCAGATACCTTGTTTTGACGAGCAATGCCACTAGCCATGATAACCATGAGTATGGGTATAAGTATGAGTATGGGGCTCCGCCGGAGCTCCGCTAACACTAGGGAGGCAGCACTAGCTAGGGTTACCGCCCTACGTCTTCAGGCTAGTCTGACGTTGTGAACACACCATGATTTTGATTCCTACAGTTTAGTTATTTGATTGGTTAGTTTATTTTACTTTTTGATAAGATATTTTAAATGCATTTTAAAGCGCTATTGGATACTAATAGAAATAGCGCTATATAAATAAATTATTATTATTATTATACATTGTACTCATTATACATTGTACTATCAGCATTCTGATTGGCCAAGAGCCCCCTGCTTATTTTGAGAATTCACGTGATTTTGTGGACAAGCATGATTAGGGTATAATCTGCTATCCAATTATGTGCAGATTATACCTGGCGTAGTGCGCATGCGTAATACACCTTTGGCTAAAGAGCGCGAGCGCTTGAATGGTTTCGAAAGATGCGGCCGCTTGGTGCGTTTGTCCTTGTGTTTTTAGAAACACAAATAAAATCTACTTGCATTTCACACATATTTTCCATAAAACAATGTATAATAAAACAATAATTGAATTTGGTTTTGTGATATCGGGAATAATCAAGGTCTCGGCAAGTGTAATCAGCCTCGGCCTCCGGCCTCGGCTGATTACACTTGCCTCGACCTCGATTATTACCGATATCACAAAAACCTCATCCAATTATTACTTGTTTTATTATTATTAAAAATATGTACACAAGAAAATGGTTAATTTATTCTGTTTAGCATTTCGAGCTTCGGACTTGATCATCGGAAAACCGTGTTTCCCACTGATTGCCTGAAAGAGATTTAACGCAATGAAGCTTTAATTGGAGGCTTCCATGATCCGACTTACCAATTGCAGTCATACAGCTCTGACAGGCTGTGAAGGTCAAAAAGTACGTAATAGTAATATTCTTGCAAGTGAAGTATGACCCTCGCAGTAAATTTTCCAATTTAAGCAATTGGAAAGAAGAAGCCTGAAAAAAATCAGGGCTTCAACGGGATTTGAACCCATGACCTCCGCGATACCGGTGCGATACTCTACCAACTGAGCTATGAAGCCACACATTGGGGGAGCAAGGTCAAATTATTGAGGTCATATTTTCCCGTGCAGTGAAGTTATGTGATATATATATGATATAATTCATATTTGAACTGCGGTTATAGATGCAAGTGAAGTATGATCATCGCAGTAAATTTTCCATCATACTTCACTTGCATCTATAATCGCAGTTCAAATATGAATTATATCATATATATATCACATAACTTCACTGCACGGGAAAACATGAACTCAATAATTTGACCGTGCTCCTAATGTGTGGCTTCATAGCTCAGTTGGTAGAGCATCGCACCGGTATCGCGGAGGTCATGGGTTCGAATCCCGTTGAAGCCCTGATTTTTTTCAGGCTTCTTCTTTTCAATTGCTTAAATTGGAAAATTTACTGCGAGGATCATGCTTCACTTGCATCCATAACCGCAGTTCAAATATGAATTATATCATATATATATCACAGTAATATTCTTCATGTCATTATGACTCTAAATTACTTCCTACATTTGCGGGTGCCTTTCACGGATCAATATAACAAGGAAAGATGTTTTCAGAAACATTCATGTAACGAGTGCATGTTTCCCCATGGGAGCAGTTGCAAAAATTTTGCAAGCATGAGCAAGCGAGCACACTTTTAATTTTTTGCGAGTGATTCGAGCAAAGACCAAATTTGGCGAGCACTTTTAAATTAAATGGGACCATTCGATACCATTAATGTTAATATAACTTATGCTGCCATTTTCAGTCAGTCATGCATCCAGTCAAGAGGATTCTATTCTTGATTCTAATCTGCGGCATTGGAAATGGTAAGTAAGTAATGGTGAGCTGAAACACCTTTGTCTCTTTGAGTTATTGACGTTCACACAAAACAAATGCAAGGAATACGTTGACATGACCCTTCCTCTTTGACTCTTCCATTGTGCTGCCCATTTGTTAATCCATTGTGGCGATCATTTGCGTCCCGAGGAAGATTTTTATCAGTCCAAAAAATCATCTGCTACCAGTTGATATTAGGCTCCGTCCACACTAATCCGGAAAAATTGTCCACCGAAAACGGAGCTTTTCGAAAACGCTCTTGAAAACGGAGGAATTTGAAAACGGAGCTTTGCGTTTTAGTGTGGACGGAAAACATTTTGAAAACGGAGCTTTTCAAAAACGATGACGTCACGATAATCAGGAGATTTGTCGGCCCGAGTCTTCCTCGAACACAAATCCAAAATGGCGGCCGAAATGATTTAAAGGATTGCGGGAATAACAAAGCAGCTAGCCACGTGAGTTCAACTAAAACCTTGCTATGCGCATGCTCACGGGTGCACTCAAGCGTTTTTGCCGCCTGTGATTGCTACGTTTTTAAATTTCTCCTGGGTAGTGTGGACAGAAAACATTTTATCCGTTTTCTAGTGTGGACAGAAAACAGTTTATCCGTTTTCTAGTGTGGGCACTTACTTACTTAGCACTTAGATCTCTCCGCGCCAGGAGGCGCATAAGGCCGCAACCCTCGTCTTCCAACCCACTCTGTCTTCCGCTATGACTTTGACTTCTCTCCAGCTGTTCCACCCTTCACTCTTTCGCTCATTTTCCACGGTTCGTATCCACGTGGTCTTTGGTCGACCCACTGCCCGTTTGCCTTCTGGTTGCCACCCTAACGCTACCCTGCAGTTGTCGGTTGCATCTTTTCTCAAGACGTGCCCGATCCAGTTCCAGCGCCTCCTGCGGATCTCATCACTGGTCTTATTTATTCCTGTAATATCCCCTATCCTCTCGTTGCTCACTCTCTGTGGCCACCGAATTCCGAGGATTCGTCTGAGGCACACAAACTGGAATGCGTCCATCTTCTTTTCCTCCACCTTTGTCATTTTCCACGCCTCGCATCCGTAGAGTAGTACTGGGCGTACTAGCGTCTTGAACAGCTTGATCTTCGTTTGGCGTCCTATGCTCCGTAACCTCCATATCTTGGTTAGGTTATAGAACGCCCTTCTTGCTTTATTTAGTCGGTTCCTAATATCTTCAGTTCCACCACCATCTTTCCTGACCGTTGCTCCGAGGTATACGAATTCTTCCACTTCTTCGACTTCATCTTCTCCAATCTTGACCCTGTCCTGCCGTCTTGCATTTGATCTCATCATCTTGCTTTTTGCCGCATTGAGCTTCAGTTCTACACGCCCAGCGTTCTCCACCAATCGATCCGTCTTGCTCTGTATATGCTCGTACTTCGACGAGATCAGAGCAATATCGTCTGCGAAGTCAAGGTCTTCTAATACGCTGGTGAAGTTCCATCGTATTCCATTCTTATGCCCGTGTGTCGTCTTTCTCATCACCCAATCTATTGCTATGAGGAAGAGAAATCCTGACACAACACACCCTTGCTTGACTCCCGTCGTGATCTTGATCCACCTCGTCTGTTCCCCGTCCTCCATTACCGTACACTCAAAATCCTCATACATGATTTTAACCATCTTCACCAGCTTTTCAGGTATGCCGTACGACTTCATGATCTTCCACAAGCTTTCTCTATGGATCGAATCAAAGGCCTTCTCGAAGTCAATGAAGTGTGTGTACAGCGTCGCTCTCCACTCATTCACCTGCTCCATGATGTTGCGGAGAACGAAGATCTGCTCCACTGTGCTCCTATTCCTACGGAATCCCGCCTGTTCCTTTCTGAGGGCCTCATCCACTCCCCGTTGGATCCGATCGATTATGATTCGGCCCATGATTTTGCTCATTACTGGCAGCAGTGTCACTCCTCTCCAGTTTTTACATTCGCTCAAGTCCCCTTTCTTTGGTAGTTTGACGATGATGCCTTTCTTCCAGTTATCTGGTATTCTTTCTTCCTTCCATATCTTCCTGTATAGTCTTGTCAGTTCTTGTACTGCTGTGTCGCTGCTTGCTTTCAGCAACTCTGCGGGTATTTCGTCCATTCCAGGTGCCTTTCCACTTTTCGTCTTCCTTAGGGCTTGTCTGACTTCATCTTCCCTGATCTCTGCTGTGTCCATCTCCCTCATCTCCTCTGTCGCTGTCTCCTCATCTGTTACAGGGTTGGAAGGCGCCTTCCTCACAAGCACTTCTTCAAAGTGCTCCGCCCATCTCTCAAGTCTCACCTCCTTGTCCTTGATTACTTCTTCATGCTTATCCTTTACGGCAGCGGCTTGTCTCATCTTCTTATTAGTTAGTCTTCTTGCCGCCTGGTACAGCTCTCTTGTGCGTCTTTTCTCAGCAGATCTCTCAGCTTCCTTAGCGATCTCTTCTGTCCAGTGTCTCTTATCTTCTCTTGCCCTGCGCTTCACTTCGCTGTCCTTCAGCCTGTACTCTATGCGCAGCCTTCCTTTGACACGCTCTGATCCGGTACTGTCAATTTTATTTCCTATCTGCCTCCTTTCCTCTATTGCCCTCCATGTGTCATCCCTCAACCATTGCTTGCTCCTTTTCTTCACCCTTCCCAACACCTTGTCTGCAGTCTCTGTGTACACTTTCTCTATCTGGCTGCAGTCGTCATTCACGTCCTCTTCTACCTCTAGTGCTTCGAACCTGTTGCTTAACTCGATGTTGAACCTCTCTTTAAACATCGCACTATCCAGCTTTTGTGTGTCAAACCTGGCTTTGATCTTCTTCCTATTTGGGTCTTTGTGGAGCTTCATCTGTAGTTTCGTTACTACGAGGTAGTGGTCACTAGCTGCATCTGCTCCTCGCTGTACTCTAGTGTCAGTGACTGACGTCCTCCATGTTCTCCTTATCATGATGTGGTCTATCTGGTTCCTTGTTTGCCCGTCAGGGGAGACCCACGTGGCCATGTGTATGGGGGAAGCATGTTCCGGTGATGACAAGGCCGTTAATGGAGCAGTACTCGCACAGCCTCTCTCCATTGTCGTTCCTGCTCCCTAACCCGTGTCTCCCTTTAACCTCCTCCATCTCGCTGTTATCGTCTCCCACCTTTGCATTCATATCACCCATGACGATCACAATGTCATTTTTGTTGCACCTGTCCGTTGTTGTCTGTAATTGGTGATAAAAGTCATCTTTCTCTTCTGGTGTGGCATCGTTTGTTGGCGCATACGCTTGGATGATGGTGATCTTCTTGAATCGTGAATAGAACCTTGCACTGATCACTCTGCTGCTTACAGGCATCCATTCCATTAAGCTTCTCTGCGCCTCCTGTGATATCATCAATGCCACACCTTTTTGGTGTCCTTCTTCCTCTCCAGCGTACAACAAGGTGCTGTCGTTAGCGAGAGTGACCCGTCCAGCCCCTGTCCATCTTGTCTCGCTGATCCCCAGCACGTCTAGTTGGTATCTATCCATCTCCCTCGCCACCTGTGTGGCTTTACCTGCTATATACATCGTGCGTACATTCCAGCACCCAATCCGGGTAACTGACTTTGGCGTCGCCATTGACCTCATCGGTCGCTGAGCTTCCCGTAGGCTTTTACCCAGTGACGTCCTGGTGCTTCCGGCTGGTTGTCCGTCAGCAGCCACGGCTTCGCCATCATTGATTCGAATCTGATGAGTTGCGGTTTCTGTAATCCGTTGTTTTTTTTCCGAGAACAGGTGATTGGCCTGTAGCACAACCCCCAACCTGGAGGACCAGGGGATCACACTTCGTCTGGTCTCTACCCTTCGACCTGTTCGGCATGGGTGACCCTACCAGGAGTACAAGGCTCCAGCCGACATAGCTCTAGGGGTCATTGAGACACACAAACCACCCCACCACGATTAGGTGGTGACCCCTTTTGGAGTGGCTAGTGTGGGCAGAAAACAGTTTATCCGTTTTCTAGTGTGGACAGAAAAAATTTTATCCGTTCTCTAGTGTGGACAGAAAACAGTTTATCCGTTTTC
>CM042749.1:2141384-2152204 GCA_022496165.2 Catalaphyllia jardinei
AGAAAACATTTTATCCGTTTTCTAGTGTGGACGAAAAACATTTGATGCGTTTTCAGAGTGAAAGCTCCGCTTTCAAATCACTCATCCGGCGTAGTGTGGACGGAGTCTTAGTCATCTATCAAAGAACCCATCCTCACTTGGAAAGTCATTTATGTTTATTTTGATATAACTATCGGTCAACCAATCCATTTTACAAGTGCAGCCAAGAATCCTAGTCCAACCAAACTTAGTCAAACCTTTACCAAACTTCAAAAGCACCCTCGTTCTTCCTCGGCAGAGAAGGACAAATTTTTGCTTATTAATAGTCTCATTTCACCACTGGAAGTTATACTTGTGATAAGATCTGGGCATCTGGTTTTAAAATGCAATTTCAAGCATTTTAAAAAAATTATCTCCCTCTCCTCCCCTACCCAAGTGATGTTTATTTTTCTTACGTCTACGACTACATAGACCACGTCACCCGTGCATTGAATTAATAATAATAGCCTTTATTGAGGAAACATTTTCACGTACATGTGGTTTTTGAAAAGGACCTCTAAGATTAAGATTAAAAACTAATATATCTCAGCAAGCTCTTGATCTCAGTGTAAGAGGACTAAAAATATGAAATTTAAATTTAAAAAAAACATAAACCTGTCGTTTAAAAATATTTACATTGGCAGAGTCTCGTATCATCTCGCTAAGAGAATTAAAAACATTTACAGCGTGATAGGCAGTTTTTTTGTAATTTTTTATTTTTTTGCTACCTTTTATAAATAGGAAAATTACAATTTCGTGCCTGCTACCTAGAGATAACGACAAAAAAAGGAAGAACAAAAACAAAAACAAAAAAACTCACTTGCAATACATAATTACAATAAACTAATTACAAAACAATACTTACAATAAAACTTACTTACAATACGTTAAATACAATAAAAGTACTTTCGGTACATTACATACAAGTAAACTAACTATTGTACACATGCTATACTTGGAGTAAACTAATTCACACTGCAAAAATACTGACGCAATTAGATAGGACATATCACAAGCTACTAAAATATAGGCAGTTTTTTGTTTTCCCCAATTCCTTCTGACGCAGGGGGTCTAAGATTGACTTTATTTCTGGTGTTATAATTATGTTGATGTTGATGTGTTACTAAAATAAATTCGTGATTTATAAGTCCATTTAGACATTTGTACACATGCAAACATCTTCGCTGGAAACGCCTTTTCTCTAATGGTATCCACTTGTCGCTAATGCATGCGACGCAGATGGATACAGAGGTCGGTCTAAAATTATTTTAGCCGCCTTATTTTGTAAAACTTGTAGGCTGGACATTAAAGTTACATTATGCTTGTCACCCCAAACTAGATCTGCATACTTGCGAGTAAGGGCATGACAAGACTTTCATAGAAAAAGATGCGCGCACTAAACGGTAATAAATGCCTAATGCGCCTAAGTAGGCCAAGCCTTTGGTTAGTTTTCCCTGTCATGTATTCGACATGACGTGTCCAGGTAAAATCAGACTATATTAAAATTCCAAGATATTTAAAACAAGTAACATCGTTCACAGGTAGGGTAATATATTCTTTGTTTTCATGTGACGTCGTCATTTTCCAAAATTACAAATTAGCAATCCTAGTGAAGTTTTCGTGTCATCAGATATAAGACCCTATCAAACATTGACTTTTTACGACGTTTAAGCTCGAAAAGGTTCCTCATTTTATTACAGAGGACATTTGAATTTCCAAGTTTATGCGTTGCGTGACATGGTGGCCCGCGAATTAGAAGGATCTAGTGTAGGTCAAAAAAGCAGTTATCGCCTATGCTCTTGCTAACTGAACAGTTCTTGCACTAGAAGAAGTATTATTTTCAATGTCTCAGAACTCTAGAGTAATAATTTTTCGTTTCAATGGCAAAACTCAATGACAGATGTTTCCGTTACTTTACGGCCGCCATGTTGGTGCCCCTGAGAAGGGCACCAACATGGCGTCTCCATACAAAGCTCTACAAATTTAGGTGAAAATGTTTACTGAATAACGCGGCAATGAAAAACCGCTCAGACCTAAATCTTGGCGAAGTCGTTTGTCTATCAATCATTTATCATACACCTGATTCTTGACTGTTTTTATTCAATGGGTAGGATTTTTATTTTCGATGCAAACCATCAATAGATTTAGGACAGCCTAAAAGCGTAGCTCCGGGTTTAGAGCTAACCCAGGAAGGTAGAATTTTGATTTGAGTTTTGTAACATTACAATGAGGTCTTCTGTTTATTGTTTGACTTTCTGTTTTAAGTTTCATAATCACCCTATACACGAAACAAAGCAGCAAAAACATTTGTATAAAAGAAAAAGTTTATAATTCGTATAAATTTTAATTCTGGGCTTGCGGTAACCTGCTTCCGAACGTTTCTGCCCTGTTTTCAACAAATTAATCTAACATGAGCCCGCGATCCAATCGAAAACCAGTACTTGGTCAGCGGTCAACCTCAAAACATGTGACCTCGATAAGCTGTATGGTCACGTGGCCACGTTTTGACAGGTGTCAATTGATCATACCAGGCATGTCCAATATCAAAGAAGTACACAGTAAACCAAGGTTACATGTCTCTTTCAAGCTATTATTTGGAGTATGGCCGCCATGTTGCGCGACTCCGTCGTCGTCGTCGTGCGTACGCGCCCACGAGCAATGCAGCTAACCATGATCACCATGAGAAAATAACTCATAGGTTTCAATTTCTTTCCTATATGAGTATGGGGCTCGCTTGGGGCCGCCGGAGCTCCGCTATTTAACAATTAGACCCGTAGCCCGAAAGGGCTACGGGTCAATAGCCCATGAGGCGAAGCCGAATGGGCTATTGGCCCGTGTCCCTTGAGGGCGAAGGGTCTAATTGTTTTAGTATCACCCAACTAGTCGGACAGAAAAGGCAATAACAAAGTTAGCAAATGCAAGTTGAAGAAAGATTTATTTGGGGGAAAAAACCAAAGAAAAACCGGCGAATTTCGCTACTCGATGACTATTACTATTAGACCCCTAGTAGCGTAGCCAATCAAAATGCAGGATTTGCATTAGTCCACTAGTTGGGTGATACTAATAGGGTGTTATCCCTTCTGTTGTTTATGAATTAACAGCTGCTATTGCAAGCAATGGACGGCAACTATTAGCTGGATACTGGGGTCAGAATATCGCCGCGGCACGCCAAGGCAATGACGAGAAGCCACTAAAAGAAGTGTGTCAGACCAGCAAGTATGATATCCTGAATGTTGGATTCCTCAACGAGTTCTTCGACCGCAGAAATAAAGGTAACATTAAACAAAAACCGAGAAAGTATTTGTAACAAACGTCGACTCCATCCCCTACCAATATTTACGAGGGTGTCCTGAAGTCTCGAGATTTTCTCTTAGAATCAGTGAGTGTGTATAATTGGCAGATTTCCCGTCAGAAATTCGAAAACACCCTTGAAAGCCAGTGCCACGGTATAAGGTACAAATTTCCTTTCCCAAAGAAAAGAAGATCAAAATAACAGTTTTCTAAGGCAATGAACATGAGTAATTACTGCTTGAAAATATAAGATGTACTGCAATCTGACTGCAAACGACAAACTTAATTGTGTCGATTCTTTTTAAACAAAACGACACAAAAAAGCATTTTACAAAAAATATCAAGCGTTTCGATTGTTATTTTAAACACTTTTAGAAAGTCTAAAGATTTGGTTATCACAATTGCAGTCTATTAGGTATATTTTAGATTGCAACTGTAAAGGTTCTATTAAGGCCTTACACTACTGTAAAATTGATGTTAAAATCGTTTTAAAAATCCAAGCTTTTGCCGATCTACGGCATCATCCCTGATGATGCCGTCGATCGGCGAAAGCTTGGATTTTAAAAACCATTTTAACATCAATTTTACAGTAGTGTTAAGGCCTCAATAGAATCTTTACAGTTTCATTTAAAATGCTACTGAAAGACAACATCCAACGATTATTTTAGATTGCTTTTACAATATATTTAATTTTTTTCTTTAAGATTCTTTGCCTGCCTTAAACTTTGCGCATCACTGTACTCAGGGTATCTCCGAAAGAAACCCATACCTTCTCCGTTGCCCTGAAATTGAAGAAGGAATAAAAGAATGTCAACGACTTGGAAAGAAAGTACTGATTTCTATCGGAGGAGTATATGGGGACGGAACTCTTCCCTCTCCGGGAAAAGCAAGGGAGCTTGCCCATACCTTATACGACTTGTTTCTTGGTGGTGATCGAAGAACAAAGAAGATTAGCCTCAGACCGTTTGGATCGTAAGCGATACTCACATATTCACCTTTCTGTATTTAATCTGGTGTATAGCAATCAGGGTAAAAGCTGACTCTGCTATCAAAAGGGGCCGTACTGGCCTGAACATTTTTTTCTTATAAAGTCAAGAAATAACGGAAATTAAGACAAAATCAAGCCACAGTGCCTATGTAATATAAAAATTCGTGAATTTCTGCAATCTCACGATGAAAGCTGGAAAAACTACAGGATTAATTAAAAGCAGTTGATTTTGATTAATTAAACCTACATAAAATCTGCAGATGCCATGGCAACGTTAAAAATGATAGACACACAGTTGACATGTCAAAATTTCAGGGGAGGGTGAACGAACAGCTACTGAAAGTTTTCGCCCCTTAGAGTGTGTCGACTTTTCAGAAATTGATTGTTAAGTGCTCAACTGCCGTGTACAACTTTAGCCAATTTATCCAACAACCGAGACAAATCATTGATCAGGACGGAAGACGGTTGACGATTTTACTTCAAATTGAAAGCCCGGAAGTAAGTTTTCAGCTCTCGTTCAAAGATCAAAGACAGAGTTAATGAGTGTAAAATTTGCCTTAGTTTTCACTCCGATCCTATTACCAGTCGCTTCTCGATAAAAGGGAAAGAAGCAAAAATCAAGGCCATTTTTCAGCTGATTAATTGATTAAGATTAATCAAATTTGATTTAATTATGAATTGCATGCATCATGATAATGAAATAGTTTTAACAGCTAGACGAAGGTTATATAGGAGCTTGCAGAACAAAATATTATGATTAATCACGCTTATTTGTTTTCCCTTAAAGGGCAGTAATGAACGGTGTCGATCTTTCTATCGAGGCGGGACGGCCTCAATTCTATCCTGATTTCATACGGGAACTACGCACACTAATGGATTCCGAGACAGGCGCAGCGGAGAGAGGTTATCTGATCACAGTCGCACCTCATTGTCCTTATCCTGACCATTTTCTGGGACCAGAAAAAGATGGAACTGGTAAAAACCCTAGTAACTTTCACATTTTCACGTTTTTCCGCCATTAAGCGGGACTTTTCACAGTCTTGCGTTACTTATACTCAGTGTTGCCTTTTTGGTACGATTACATTCGGTGGCATAACAGGCGAGTTTGGTAAAGACATGGTTGCAGCGTTTACATCAGATGCCAAAATTCCCATGGCGAGACTAAACGAGCCTGATATGCAGCCAAAGCCAAACTAGTCCACTAGTTGGGTGATACTTAAGCTTGATATCGCAGCCATATCAGGTCAATCACTGGATATCACAGAAAACTATGGCAGTAGAGATGGCTTCTGACTGGCATATTGTGATATATATATGAAATAATTCATATTTGAACTGCGGTTATAGATGCAAGTGAAGTATGATCCTCGCAGTAAATTTTCCAATTTAAGCAATTGGAAAGAAGAAGCCTGAAAAAAAAATCAGGGCTTCAACGGGATTCGAACCCATGACCTTCGCGAATACCGGTGCGATGCTCTACCAACTGAGCTATGAAGCCACACATTAGGAGCAAGGTCAAATTATTGAGTTCATATTTTCCCGTGCAGTGAAGTTATGTGATATATATATGAAATAATTCATATTTGAACTGCGGTTATAGATGCAAGTGAAGTATGATCCTCGCAGTAAATTTTCCAATTTAAGCAATTGGAAAGAAGAAGCCTGAAAAAAAAAAAAAAAATCAGGGCTTCAACGGGATTCGAACCCATGACCTCCGCGATACCGGTGCGATGCTCTACCAACTGAGCTATGAAGCCACACATTGGGAGCATGGTCAATTTAATGAGTTCATATCTCCCGTAAGGAGTGAAATGATGAGAAGGAGGAGAGCGAGCGTACAGTTACAGGTAATTTAAGAAATTCAAATTTTCTGCCACATGACGCAAAAACAATGAATGCATTCGCAACGGAGAAAAGACAAATCTGCATAAAATCAAAATTGTAGATTTTTTGATTTCCCATATGTGATGCTATGACGCATACTTCGTCATGAATACGTCAATGTGACGTCATAATGACATAATTCGTGCCGAAATACGCGTCATAGCTACACATATGCAAAGTAAAAAAATACAGTAGTTATTTTATGTAGATTTGTCTTTTCTCTATTGCGAATACATTCATACAGATTTCAAATCCGCAGCGGAGAGCTTAACTGCATCTTTCTAAAGGCCTGCTTCGTCCTAAATGGACTGAACAAGAGCTTCCTACATCCAGAATCGATCGAACTTCAAACAAACTTGGCCATAATTATGAGAGACAACATTCAACATTATCGGTCGACACGTTAATTATCGACCGGAAACCACGAACAGAAATTTCTTCCGCGCTAGCGAATCACAGACAGAGCGCCTAAAATTGATAAAACAAGGAAATTCTACTCACGATTCGCGTTCGACGGCTCAATCTCCTTCGCTCTCTGCTCGTTGTCTCTCCATGTTTAGCTCGCAAATAGCAATGTCCCGGATGTGTATGAATTTTATCGAGCGGGAAAGCACTACATCCAGAAATCAAAAGTCTTTAGCCGTATCAAAGTTCTGACCAAATAACGCCAACAGCAGCTAGAAATGTCTAGTCCACTGCACGTCTAAGCCCTAAATTGATGTGGCTGACGCTCTTTGCTGTCTAAAGCAAGCACAAACATTATCGCCACAGAGCGAATGGTCTGCTGTTACGGGGCTAATTAAAGTTGAGCCGCGTAGACAATACACATTTCAGGATCGCCTCGGGTACGATAATAGACGACGCTTGCTAGCAAATCGTTAGAATTGCACCTTCATTAGACTTTATGATGTCCTCAGGCACACTTCCTTTAGACAGCAGTTATAGAACGGCTAATCTTTAAGAGTCACCGCGCAAACTTGCAATACTATGAGAAAATTGCAATACTATGGGATTTGTTGGACCAGCCATCAATGGTTTGCTTCTTATTTATCTAATCGAACACAGATTTGTCATCTAAATTCTCATAAGTCAACTGATGTGGTGTTCCCCAGGGAACAATTTTGGGACCTCTTCTGTTTTTGATTTATATTAATGACTTACCACATTGTCTGACATATTCGGAACCCAGAATGTACGCAGATGATACCAGCCTGACGCTTGCCAGTACTGACATTGACCATATAAATTATTGCCTTAATCACGACCTGAGTAATGTGTACGAATGGCTGTCTGCTAACAAGCTCACCCTAAATATTACAAAAACTGAGTTTATGCTTATTGCGTCAAGGCAGAAGTTATCACAATTTACGGAAAGTCCCTCTCTTACTATAAAAGAAAACGCAATAGAACAAGTAACCTCTGCTAAATCCCTTGGAGTTTATGTCGATCAAAATATAAACTGGGAGTGTCATATTGAAAACGTCTCTAAGAAGATAGCTTGTGCCATTGGTGCAATTAAACGAATTCGGCATCTTACTCCTTTTAATGTTCTAGTTAAAGTTTATAATAGTCTTATTCAACCACATTTTGATTATTGAAATGTAGTGTGGGGAAAGTGTAACAAGGGCCTTTCTAAAAAACTGCAAAGGCTTCAAAATCGTGCAGCTCGCATCCTAATGTCTGCGAGCTATGATAGTAATTTGGATGATCTGTTCCGCGCATTAGGGTGGAGAAGACTCTATTATCAAAGATTGGAACAGAAGTCTATCCTAATGTATAAAACATTACATGGCATGACACCTGATTATCTTAGATCAAGATTTGTATATCGTGACAATGTAAGTGCTTATCGTTTAAGGAATACCGAAAACAAATTAGTTCTTCCACAACCTCGAAATGATTATTCCAAGAGAAGCTTTTTGTATAGCGGAGCTCAGTTGTGGAACAATTTACCTGTTGACCTACGACAAGCGTCTTCACTTACCGATTTCAAATCTAAATTAAGTCGCCACAGTTTCAAGTAATATCTTAGTTGCAAGTAACACCTTAATTTTAAGTATATTTTAGACACGGCCTCCATGAAAAGCATAATTTTTATTTATTTTTATTTAATTGTTATTAATAAATTTTATTGTAGTTAGGTAGTTAGTTGCATTACTATAGATAATTAACTTAATTAACTGATGGAAATACCGTGTATAAATAAAGTTATCTTATCTTATCTTATCTTAACTGACATTCAGACGAGCGTAGCCTGGGCTGAGGTTAACACCAATTGAAAAGGGGGGGGGGGGGGGGTAGCGATAATGAAAAAAATAAATGAAACATGCAGTAAGAAGGTGTCTACATTTCATGCTAAGTAACACATTCAAGCTACTGTCTTAGCGATATCAGAGATAAATACAAAAAAAATATACAATATTCACTCTAGATCTTTGACACTGTTTTCAAAAATCCAGACATACATATAAATAGGTAATTTATAAACCTACTTGGCCTAGAACTCTTAGTTTTGGAGAGAACGGAAGGAAAAGCCCTAGCAACGGACCACCGTGTGCAAGTGAAGTATGATCCTCATATACACTTTACATCGGACCACCGTGTATTTTTTCGCTTGTAACCTAGCAGAGGTAAACGTCTTTTAAATGGCTTCTTTTTTCCTGCGGACCTGCGGAAAATGCGTTGTTTCGTAATTGGTCAATTTCGATCCAAAGTAATAACTGGGTTTAGTTCATAAGGCGATTCTCGAAGAAATTGTTTATTAGTTTCAACCTTGATTTTCGGAAGATCTTGAAGTTTTTGTTTCTCTTGTTATTGTGCCTCCTGATTTTAGCTCTATCAGCGCGAAGTCCGTCTTTTGACGTCAGGCTTCACCGCTCGTAGAGCATTCAAATTGCAACTTTTGTTTTATTATTTGCAAGTTTTGTTGAAATTTTATTTTCAGTTACCGTTTTGTTTTGCCGTGTAAATATTTTGAATAAATAATTAAACAATTATTGAACTCGGCTTTCGTGTGATATGAAGATATACAGGTCTCAGAGGGTGTTATCCACTCTTCATATCATACTCAGCCTCGTGCAATAATTGCTCGGTAATTATACAGCGTGGAGTTCAAGGCAGCTCAAGCAAAATCGTTGGATTTCTGGCTCATTTATAGTAAATAAAGGTTGATATCAATGGTATAACATAACAATCTATGATATTTCAATTTAGTGATGGGGAATTTTCAGACCCGAAAGCAACATCGCTGAAGATGTGGAAAAAAATCAATAGTTTCATCGTTATAATAGCATTCTCCGTCACTTTAGTGAAATTGAATAGAAATCCACAAGCATTCCCCCCCACCCAGAATAGTTTCCTTTCCGCGTTTTTTTTTTGCGCCCCCCCCCCCCCCCCCCCCACTCGAAAAGGCTTGCTGCGCGGTCCCTGTACCGTCGGATCTGCTACAACTGAAATCAGGACACTCAGAGAACTTGGACTTCACACGTTTATTCTTCGCACTTCACTATTTGTCTTCAACTGAGTACAACTCTTCCATGTAACGACGAAACGTAAATCGTAGTCCACCGAGATGTAAGCCGTCATAGTCCGGGGAGATGTAAATCGTGTCCCCCGAGATGTAAATCGTGATCCGCTGAGATGTTAACCGTGATCCGCTGAGATGTTGACCGTACTCCCCCGAGATGTAAATCGTATTACAATAAGGACTGCACTTTACTTATACCAACGCAATAAACGATTGCATCATGTAAAGAACAAAATAAAGACGGTTAAATAAAGTCAGCTTGAAACTATTGACAACCTAAAATTCATGAATAGACTTCTGAATAGATTCGGCTTCATTGAAATCGTCAACTAACTAAACTCAGTTTACAAGATAAATTTGCCAACATGACGTAACAAAAGCCATATGCGTATGCAGTATAATCAGCGTAGGAGCTGCATAAAGATACCTTATTTTTCGGCTGCAGTAAAAAGAAACTCGAAACTAAAAGCCATTTACTTGTATCCCCTTTTTCACATTTCACAAAACTTAAATTTGAACAGCGACAACTATTACGCGAGTGTATTGAAACATATTTACTTAAAACACAGTATGCATTGCTTTGTAGCAAGTCACTGTAACATAATAGAAGTTTGTCAAATATTATACAAACAATGCTCCAACAAAGTAGAAGTCCTATTTTTAACACAATTGCTGTATTTTTTCCCTGACATAAGTCTGCATTCAAGCCTAATGGAACATTACGCTGGCGTTTACGGCACGTTCCCTTATAGCCCAAATAAGGGAGTGCCCCCCCGGGCGTTTACCGAGGCGTCTATAGGTATTTTTACTTCCCAGCGTGGCCCTCCAGTAAAATGCAAGTAAAGCAAAGGGTTTCCCCAGCATATAAGTCGTTGCGGTCCCTTTGGGTTCTTGGGTGAATAGAGGAACTATAAGTGGAGGGTCTTCCAAAATCTCTAAGCACTTTCAACGCACTCCATGGGAAACAGTGCGAAGTTTTGTTTCCCTGAGACCCTCAATACTTACCTAGGGGAAGCCGAGGGGAACATTGAGGTCAAAGGAAAACAAAACTCACTATTTTGTCATTACGCGTCTTGTTATACCTCCCAACTGAATTCAAAACTGAAAAAAAAA
>CM042749.1:2152604-2171321 GCA_022496165.2 Catalaphyllia jardinei
TAACTGGTTTGGTTCGGTTTTACGACACTCAATTGAAAACCCCTCTATTTCGTGTTAATCTTCTTCGACATCAGTGTTTCATTCAGTGCAACTTTGTTTTCATTCTTATTCAGCTTTGAAGGAGGCAAGCGAATATGTCGACTACCTCTTCGTTAAATTCTACGACAATTATTGTCACACTGGTGATCAAAAGTCATTTCTTAGAACATTGGACAAATGGCTGTCTTTTGCGACTAATGGGCCTCTGATCTTTGTTGGGTTGCCAGCTGATACTTGGGCCTCTTCTGACGCCATTTACTATAGATCACCCAGAGAATTAAAAGTCATTTATGAGGTTTGTTAGCCTCATGTTCATCTTTTATTTACGTCTACTAATGTTTTTCACTTCTAAGGAAGTATTCTCGTGTTTTGACAAGATATAATATCAATACTTGTCGCATTTGGTATGACAGACTGAAACACTTATGTAAAATCAGAGAATAGAACGACAGAACATTCTAGTTCCCAGAGCCACACGTTACCGGTTCAACACTGGTTTCCTTTAGTTTGACCCTTCGCTGAAGTCCGTGAGAGACTTTTGTTGGACCCTTTTTCTCTTTACTGTTTTCAGTTGCAACGCTTCAAACACATTAAACAACAAATCTTTCCAGTAAGTTAACAAACTCGCCGTTCTTCTTGCAGAAGTTCAAATTAAGGCCAGGCCTTGGTGGGATAATGCTGTGGGACGTCTCTTGCGATCAGAACAACATTATTGACGGCAGCAGATATTCTGACCATGTGTTCGCCCTTTTGAAGAACTCCTTAATAGTTAGGCCTACTACATCCAAGGCCCCTCCTGACGCTTCTACTACGAACCCTGGTCAAGAAACTACCCCTATACAAGGTACTGCCATGACCCATATTAATCATAACAAATCTTTTTTAACCTAGTGAAGGCATCGAACGAGAAACCGTGTAAATGAATAAGATAATCACAACAAAAGTTGTAAATTTTTCAATTTTTCAAATTAATGAACACCTAGCATGATTAAAAAATGAGGACGATGATGATGATGTTGATAAAATGTGGTCCTAGAAATGACCAGATATGATCCAGAAAAGTGAGCCAAGTGTTTTGCTTATTTTTCATCTATTTGAAATATGAAACAAGAGGGGCAGTGCTTCATCACATTTCCAAACAGGAAATAAATTAAACTTGAAGTGTTCAGAATATGAAACACCGCCTTGAGTATCATTTGTACTAGTCAGAAGGGATCTTCGAGGACAACTCACAGTTACCTATAAGATAATTTTCTGAAATCAATCACAGTCGAACCTCCCAAATTGTCAAGCATTGGTGGTCGTTTACGAGAGCTGAAACCATATTGAGTCAAAATTTTGCCTCATTAGCATAAGGTAACTGCAAAAACTTACCCGAAGCTTTTTTTAAATGTCTTGTTCATATGAAAAGTCAACTGCGAAAAAAATAAAATACGGTACTTCCCAGTACAACCCAGGAATGCGGTAATGTTACACCATGATATTCCAACTGTCTCTCTAATATCTATCCAGTGGTTGCTTAACTGGAGGTTAAAAACAAAAGAAAATTTCAAACTTTTAGCTCTAAAAGTTGGAGTCTTTTGGTATTCTCGAAAACCGGTCGCTGAGGAGAGGTGTTCGCAACTGGAAGTTTGACTTTATTAGATTCGTAATTCATGATACTTATTTTTCTCAACTTTCCGCGATCTCATAGCTGGTTGAAGGATCCATATTTTTCACGTACTGAAGCACAACTGGCAAATCTTCTTAAACAGCCATTGTCAAATCTATTTAACAAATTGACGTCCGTTTTTATGCGTCTGCCTTCTTATTGATGATAAATTGCGTCACAACATTGCCAAAGTGGCTGTGGTTCTGCAGTTAAGTTATGACGAAATTTATTATCAGTAAGGGAACAGATGCATAAAAAAAACTGATGTTAATTTGTTTTTTACAATATTAAGACCCCAAAATGATCAAATGCCGGGAATAAATGAGAATAAAAGTCGTACACTTTATTAGTTATCAGTAAGGAAACAGACGCATAAAAAACTGATGTTAATTTGTTTTTTACAATAACAAGACCCCAAAATGACCAAATGCCGGGAATAAATGAGAAAAAAAGCCGTAAACTTAAACAAGATGAAACAAGCATTGTCATTGGTTAAAACGTTGACAGTTTATCAGCTGAAAGTTGAACTTTAAAGCTTGCATAAATTAAAATTTTATCCTTCTGTACTCTTATTGATGATAGAAATGAGCCAATCAGCGCGCGAAAAATTAGACTATTATGGTAAAAAAAAAGATTTCATGAAAGTGTCTTTGGAATAGGTTGCGAGTGTGGTTCTCTTAGATCATCATCTCTTGATCGGAGTAATTCAATGCAATATTAAAATGCTTAAACCACTGTCGATTATGATTTCTTTTGTTTAGACTTGACTGATTATTAATAGTTTTAGCATTATATTCAATCTCTTTAGCCCTTTGTTGGTTCATTTTCTTTCTTTTATTATGCAGCTCCGTTTAGTTGCGCGGGGAAACCAGATGGTACGTATCCAAACTCATCTGACTGTTCCAAATATTACATGTGCCATGGTGGTGTCACGTACGAAAAGAGTTGTCCACCCGGTCTGCTCTACAGTGCGAGAGATAAACGGTGTGACTGGCCAGTAAATGTGGAATGCTAATAACCGATACCTTGCTTGAATAATTTGGTGCATTTACAATAATTGCGACTTATGTAACCCTGCGGTGCTAAAATAAATGGGGATAAAACACTCTCATCCGTTTCTTAATTAAAGTATTACAAAAAATTAAATAAGTAGGTAAATTTGAAAGTGGAGGGATGATTGTAAATTAAGTGATTTTACCCACAATTGTTTTGAATTAACGGCATCTGGATAAAAAAAAGCAATACCAAAGACAATAAAAGACATCAAGTCTATTTTTGCAGAAATAATAAACTGAAATTAACGCCAGATGCTATTCCCACCGAGGAGGTTCTCTAAATTTGATTTAAACTACAAAATTGAAATTTGAATATCAAACTAGACTCAAACTAAAATAATTAAATTAAATTCATAATCGTTTAAATTGATCAAGAACTTTCTCAATTTGCGTACTTTTAAAATGTTACGCGGTCATATTCAACATTATTGCACAGAATGTTTGTCGCACTGCCGATTTCCAAACTTTCGAAAAACTGTGCGATTCTAACAGTTTTGTTACCATGTAATTCTAAAAGACTGATCTTCGACTTTAAATCGAAAGAGAAATAAGTGTTGGCTGGCGGTGTACATATGTGACGTATTTACACATAAGTGTATCGGTCGTAACGCTTCTTGATTGATTACACAACTTTGCCGGCTATGTTATAAACAGCGGGCTTGAAAGATCTAGGTTGTTGGTAGCATTTCCATATATTTAATTTCTGGTTGATTTTAAGCAGGAAACGTTGAAAACAGTGTTTTAACAAATTCCAGTGAGAGTTTTTCAATGGTTCTCACACACTCACTTAGCTTCACTTGTTTCGATTCGACAAAATCAATCATCGTTTATGTCTTTAATGTACTGATTGACCGGTCATCACCAGTAAATTCCACAGTATTTGTTTGTTAAACTCTGGGATATTGCTGCAACAGCCGATAGCACTTTTGGAGGGCGTTTCTACGCACTTTTCGAATTTGTATTGCGCCATCCTAAAGGAAATGAGAGCAAGTGAGATATTCAACCTTCCTGGGTAGACGTTACGGTAACCGATGGACCCATTCTCCTCAAACTTGGTCGCGAAACAAAATGGCGGCGTTTTGGTTCTATTTTGGAGATTTCGTCGGGACACAGAAAATCGAGGATTTAACCGAATCAAATGTTTTTTTTTCGCAGAAGTGTTTCAAATACTTAATTAATTAAAATCGATAAAAATGTGGCGAGCACTAAAATATGATACAATATGTAAAAAGTGTTAAAATATACAATGGAAGAAAATAAAATAATTGTAGCAAGAATTTCTCTAAACAAATAGTTTGGCGCGGATTGAATCACACTGTTTGTTTAGTGTTGGTTTCAGTTCTTTGGTAAAAAAACATTTCAAAGATAAGACAGTCAAATTTGTTCTGACACTTTCTTAAAATTCGAAAACTCTGTGCGATGTCTTCTGGCTCCATACCGTGCTGCTCTCTGAGGTGGTTTCCGATTGCCGATCCTTTGTGTTCTTCAATTCGTTGGTGTAGGTGTCGGCACGTGTAGCCGACATAGCCTGCATCACACAAGCCACACTGAAATGAATACACCACGCATTGTTGACTCACAAGAGGCGGCTTGTCTTCCCTGACCTTAATTTCATCCTTGATCTTTCTACTTGTGTAAACTGGGCTAATATTTGCATTGATCTTCCGACTGAGGATTTCTGGTCCTTGAAGGGCAACAAGATTTTGACTGGGACATCTCTTTTATCAGCCAATTCACGTTTGGAACGCTCTGATATCATCAACAAGGTATTAAGTTTAGTGCTCAACTGAATGCTGAATCTCTGGCAAAGGAATCTTCCCATATTATCAACAAGTGCGGTGAATGACAGGCGATAGAGAAGAATAGAGGTGTAATTAGCAACTTGTTACTTTGGCGTAAGGTCCTCCTGTGGATTGATCAAAGTTTGGTACAACTGCCGTAAGGAGCTTTCCGGGTCACGAATATCCTTGGTCGTTTTCAACCTGTTTCGCGCTAGTGTATCTCTGAGAGCCTGGAGGCTGGGCTCTTTTGCTCTGGTAGTAACACTCGTTGGATTCAACCAGCCTAAAGGACTAAGCGCATCATTTATTAGGACATCACTCGCGTTATCTTTCTCAGCTACTGTATTTTAGCCTCGCTTGATTCCACACGTCTTGTCCACAGCACGTGCCACTTCAAGAGGTTGAAATAATTTTAGGCAGCTTCTATCGTCGTTCTGCATGAGGACATTTTACCACCCTTAGATGCGAGCTAGAGATTATAAACGCGTATAGTTCCCCCTATAAAAGATAGGGGTATAGAAGATTGTTGTCTTGTCATCGTTGTTGCGAAGTTTATCTGGAAAATTAGACACTTGATTTACATCTTTAGACATTCCTGTTATTTTACCGTACTCTTTCTTTACCTCAAATCTGTGAAAAACAAATCCTTCAACGCCATTGCCCTTCCACGATATGCTACCAATAAGGCCTACTTAACTTGATCTAGATGTAGCATTGTATAGCCAAGAGCCTGTTACACTTTTGTATGAAGATCTCCAATAGATATCTTCAGTCTGTCATTGGTGCCACGATTTGCCCCAACGTCCTCGTATTCCTTGATGAACTTCTCATAGCTTGCAATAACTCCGGCGTAGTTCTTAAACATAAGTAAGCATCTCCCTTTAGCCAACATGGCTTGACCGGCATTCACTCTGTTACCAGTTTCTTGAGCAATTTTTAGCGCGGTCTGAAGTTTATTTAACGCGTTCTTAAAGTCTTTCTGTGACTCGAAAACGAGTCCTATGTTGAATTCTGCAGCTGTCAGTACTGTGTTATCACCTGCTTCTTTTGCAAGTTCGACGCACCGCTGAAAGCTTGTTATCGCGGTTTAGTGCTCACTTAGCGCGTGATATATGTTTCAAAGGCGAGAACATGAAGAAGCCTCAGCTCTGCGATATACTATTTCTCTGGCCAGCTTGAGGTGCATCTGCCAATAGATCAAAGCTTATTACGAATCATGAAGCTTAAAGTAGGCATTACTTAAATTCAAGTTAGTGGCTCCTTCACCGGCCTTAAACCCCACTGCTTCAACGATGGACAAAACCACTTCAAAGCACAGAACGCCTTTCTGATAATCTCCCACGTCTATGTAACAGAGACCCAAATTGGTGTAACCATTGCACCTCATAATTGTATCGTTTGTTAACTAGCTTATTTGGATTTCTTTCTCGAAGCAACCCATCGCAATTTTCAATTGTCCAAGAGCGCGGTGGCACGGACCGTGATTACCCAAAGCCACGCCTCGTCCAGAGGAGTCGCGTAGCTCCTCGCACAATTACAAGTATGTTTCCAAATACTTTAATGAATGGGGGTATATCCGAGAGGCTTGTAATGAGTAGTGTTGCTTTGTTTGCAGGTAGACTGGGCCGATAGTCTGGGAAGGGGCCTTATAAGTGAAAGGGCTCACAAGCAGAACTTTGCGATATGGGTTGTTTATCATTTAGACAGAAAAACCGGTTGGTCGACAGTTGAAGTAAATGAGACGAGTCAAATCCCACACAGAAATTTTCACGGAGATGCGCTCGTTCCATTCCCATGACTTTTTTCCGGAAGATATAATCAAAGGCAATTCAAGCCAAACGGCCTGGAATTAGTAAACACTAGCAAATGGAACGCACATTTTCTATTCGGAAATTCCATTTGGGAATTTTGGTGTACCTTTGAAGAATCCCGTTTTCCCGAGAAAATTTCCGTTCGGGGAGACAAAATTAATCCTTCCATTTACATTCCATCCGAAGTTCCCGGAATGTTTGGGCAAATGGTAAACAGCCATGATCTTTGAACACTTTATTAAGTATGTAGTCCCCGAAGTGAGTGGAGAGACGGGGAGTCAATTAGAGTCAGGTTACTCAGAAATTGTTTATTCTTTCGATTTGACAACGTAAAAAACAGTTCATTGTTCAATTTAAGCCCCCCAAAACGGGACCACTTGATTATCGCATGCAGGCCCAACGAGCCCAAGTTAAAATATAATAATTAATCCTTATTTTCAACTTTATTTATTGAAACCTATTGAAATATGTTAATTGTGAAGGTCACGGTTCTTTTGATACATAGAAAATGTAGGACATCGAATTGAACTTTTTTTAAGATCACTTTCGTTGCAATTACAAAAGAAATTTAATTCTAGCACATACTTCGTTTGAGACTGCTTATTTTGTTTTTCTTTGGCCAGTGGTCATGGATGAAATGGTGAGAGTATAGAAAATGCATTTGCAACCTGACCTCGAGAAAAGATTAATGTTTCACGGTACTAGTCTATACTAGGGTCCATTATGAAGCAACTGAAAATAAATTGCACGAATTAATGGCAAGTGCTTCCAATGCAAAGTCATGCACAAACGTCTATCATTTGGTTTGAAGTAATTTGTAAGTATCGCTATCACCCTGAACAAAATAGGGTACCTGAACCTAATTCTACAATATCGCATTGAAACGTACATCTACCGCGTCCACTAAAGACCCAATAGACAGGTATTTGTTCTGCAAGAACACTGCCAGAAACTATTCTTTACTAAAAAAATGTTCTTATAATATTATATATCTAAATCCCTAGAGTTGATCCCCAGACCAATTTCACGTTCACGTTTACGTTCTAACATCAGGCCTAAGAAAAATTAATAGCTATTTAGTTCCATAAAGTATCAACGTCCAAGATTCTAATATTCCGGAATTTACTTTTCCATATTTATCTGGGTTAACATAATAAGTTTGTGATGGTTTTTCTTTTTTAACTGCTTTGTGTGAAATCCTTCTGCGTTGCAAGTCTTCGCCTTCGCCATTATATCCTTCAAATATTTCTGGTGTCTCCTCTGTGGCATCGTCTAGACCATCAATTTCGTCGTCTTCCGGGGTGTGACTTCTTATAACTCTGGAAAGATCAGTTTTACCGCCAGAGATCTGTTCCTCTAAGAGTTCCAGATCTTCAATGTCACCTCGTTTGATGTCATCGCGGACTCTGGCAAGAATTTCCTTGTTGGACTTTTCCGATGCTGGATCCTTCGACAGACGAGAGAGCTGATCTTCCAGAGCTTCCTGCAAAACCACCAAATCCTTGCCGTTGTATTTCTCATCTGAATCATCCTGGCCGATATTTTGATTATAATTATCATCATCAATCTTAGAAGAGCTGCCATCTTGGTCATCACCGCTATCCAGACCTAAGTCCCCAGAAGCTGACTTTAACTTATCAACTGCCAGATAATGAGCCAGAGTTTTGTCTTCTTTATCTCTTTCACCATTGCGGTTTTCGATTGTGCCATTTTCTACACAACGCGCCCTTTGGGTAACAATTGATGAACTATTGCTTAACGCCGCCGAGAAATTACAAAGGTCCAAGTCAGGTTCACCGATGGTCCTCAAATCAAACCCAAATTCTGGGATAGGATCTTCACTGTCCTCAACACTTCCAACGGGTCTTGATGCATCTTCAAAGACTTCGTCTTCATCTTCTTCACCGTACTGGCTTTCCGCATTATCTTCGTCAATCATCTCGTAAGAATTCTCTTCCTTTTCAAGTATCTTTTGTGGTTCGCTTGAAACAGAGAGAAGAGAAGTTTCACTGTGAGGACCTGTACAGTTCTTTGACCCACCACAGTTGATAAGTTGATGATTGGCAGCTTTAAGGCTCTCCTCATTTTCGGACCCACTTCTATCAAAATAGTATCCACTCCCTGACATTCCACTTCCTTCAATTCCACTTCCACTAACATCACTTTCATCATTTTTATAGTCTTCTTCACTATCCTTTAGTATCTTGAAGAATTGAAAATGTTTCTGTTTAATCGATTTGATGGTTCCTGGTGTTATCATTTCAAGATGGTTGGATTTTTCGTTTAGATTGGAAACACTGTCTCTATCAACAATTCTCGTATCAATTTGTGCTCTTGAACCATTACTTTCAGATCCGTTCTCTACATCTTGTGTTTTCTGTTTGATGCTTGCAATTGGGAACAGCCTTTCCTGAATGTTTTCAGTCGTATCCTTGGAGGAATCGATGCCAAAAAGTTTTCCTATGGCAGGATTTTTCAGTGCCTCCATAGCAATTTTTGTCACCAATGGATTTCTTTGAATTTCTGATATCAACTGTGAAATGAGACCCAGGGCTCTGGTAGCATTTGCATACGTGCTTATGTTACTCAAAGCAGATATACTAGATTTGCTAAAGGGAGTCTTGAGTTTCTGTGCCTTAGTTAAAGTCGCGTTAACTTTTTGTTTTGAATCCTTAAGAGCTTTATTTCTCTGTCCTCCGTTGTCGTGTTTCTTAAATGGACCTTTTGGCTTCCCATGGCTTTGACTTAACACTGTTTTCGAGGTTAATTTCTTGGCTGCTACATACTTCTTTGAAATCTTTCTGGCTTGCTTTACTTTAACAACATTTGGATTCCGATTTATGTCTTTTCTTGTCCAACTCTGATTTTCCTTGTTTATTTTAGATTTGCTCTTTGTTTTAGTTTTCAAGTAATGTGTCTTTAGATGGGACATTTTGCTTTCTTTGACTTTCTTAGCTTGATGCTTCACCTTTTTTGTAACGTTTATTCGAGAGCCATTACGAACGTGATGTGATTTCCTCCCATGACCAAATTTGACAAATCTGCTTTCTTTAAAGATTTTCCCTGCTGTATCTTCCATCGTTTTCAAGATATGGTCCTTTGCATGGTCCTTCTGACCAGTCTGACTGTGTTTCCCCGTGTCATCCAGGAAGATTCTAGTAACATCTTCTTCGTCACCTTGCGTGAGTTTCTCCAGGTAATGTTCACGATTATTATTGTCATTGTCGGTGACGATCACAGTCCATAAACCCCTAGGATCCTCACCCCAGCAGTGCACTGTCATGAAAACCCAGTTCTATAGAAATAAAGTCATCAGTTAGAGAGGCTTAAGCGCAAGCAGCAGGTCATTCCTCAAAAAAGGTAGAATCGTAGTCTGATAAGTGTATTCCTTGCGTACAAACATTTCCAAAACATGAACATCACTGAACGCGAATAAAACGTCGCTCTGACTAAACGAGGGCCTTACCAAGTTCCAAACTCTAAAAGTGAAGGCAGGTTGTTAAGTGAAGTTATTGATAAACACTGGAAAAAATTTTCAGTCGTTAAAAAAAGGTGACAAATTCGAGGATAAATGTCACGCGATGTTTGTTTAGTGTGGTCTGAAAACACCTTTCAAAAAAAATTCAAAAGGCTTGAGAAATTCCATCGTCTAGTTGATGAAACTATTTTAGCCTAATACTAAACTCTGACCTTTTGACGAAAGTGTATCACTATTACCCGCCAGATAAACCATGCCGAACAAGGCGTAGGAAGTCAAACATCCCGGATAGCAACGAAAAATTCCATTCATTTGTCCTTTTAGGAGTCTTCGCGTAAACCAGTTAAATCAGAGATGCCAAGAAAGAACCAAGGTGCGAGGACAAAACTCAACTTCACTTATGGTTTTCCTCTTTGTTACACAAGGCGTGATGTATCACTATGTTCTTGTAACAAGCTTTCTACCATCGGATTATCGCGTCATCCCTGTGACAGCATTGATCTCAGAGATCATTGGAGAACTATCATTGCTGAATTTGTCTTATTACCTTGAGTCCTAGGGCCGAATGATCATTCCTTCGAGTGGTCAGAAGCTTGCTTCTTGTCCCGGATGGAGAGATGAGCGTAATACTTATATCTCCTCTGTGACGGTGCTGTAGTGTAACGTTAAGTTGCACGTGTTCTAGGCTTCTTATTTCAGAGGCGGTGCTTGAACATGCTGACGTGTTTGCTGATAGAATGAGGCTTCCAGAAGCTGGGATAAATCTATCGTTTAAAATTTAATGATCATTGTTTACAAGACGAACAGAAATTTTGTCATCTTCCGTACTTCCTAGTTTCAACCTACTTCCTTGTCTGAACCAACAACAACAACAACAACAACAATCTTTATTTGTACCCACACATACTTGCTCAAAAACGAAATTTTAAACGAAATTTTTGAAAATAAAATTGGAGTACTAGCTGCCTGAAATATCCATAAGGGCTAGCGGAGCCAGGCAGCCAGTTAACAACAGCATTAAATAAAATTAGAATAGTAGTCAGCAAGAAGATTGGAGCACAAATGCACACACAAGAAAAAAAGAGGAAAAACGAAACGGAATTATATGACATAGAGGAAGTCTAACCGTCTCTGTTTCGATCTATGATTTTCAGGGTTCTTTCTTTCCTAGGCAAAGGTTTAGGTTCAGGCACAACCAGCATCGAGAGTTCCTACAGTTGCTTTAAATGACACCTTTTGCTTCTTTTTTTATCAATGCATTTATTTTTCGAAGAAGTACCACATCAATCTATTATCCCATATCGGGAGGGCTTAAAAATGGAAGGAATTCTACAAACCTTGTTGTATTGTGTGCAGCACCATGGCATACCCTCTGCTTATCAACATTCTTCCACTTCAGCGCCTTGTCAACCATTTTACTCACGTCCAATCGTCCAAAGCCAAACTTGTGATTGTATCGCTTTCCTGCGCCGTTCGTCTTCCATCCCTCGTCCAGCGGGCTTGTCACACGAGACGACTCCACGATAACATGCTGTACATCACGCCACGTTAGCTTAGGACTTAAATGTAACGGCAGGTTAAATGTTAATACTGAATGGCTCTTGTTTTATAACGAGGCCTGCGCAAACTCTTTTATATGGAAATCGTTTTTATTCAAGGGTAACTCCTGTTGCTCATCAAACTTATTATAATGGCGATAGACCAGTGTTAAACTTATATTTAAAGGGGGGGGGGGGGGGAGGTGGCTAAAAGCGCCTTCGGAAAGGGCCTGCAATTTTTTGTATAATGACTTTTAGAAGGGCCATGGGCTATATTTGGTTTTGAATTTCCTTTTGTTCCCGAACAGTTTGATAATGGTGGCGCAGCATGCATTAGTTTGCATTAGTTTAACTTACATAGAATTCCTTGCACTTACCAGTGCAAATAGAATATCTTTTTACTTGAGTTCTCTATGCTCTATTAAACCATTTGGCGACCATCTGAGTCTTCCAGAATTCCATTATTCCTAAACTATAGTAGATATTTACTGAGTCAATATTTGAGCTATTTTAACTTACTTTGCTTCCAAGACGAGAGCCAACATCCCTGCTGCCAGCGGTGCTGCTGATGACGTTCCCTTGAATACTTCAGTGCACTTGTGATGTAGATCAGTGGTGACCTTCAAGAAAATGAATTAAGAAAACTCTTACAGGAGCTTTCGCCTCGTGTGCCACCTTTTTGTTCTTACTACATTTTGATGACATCTGTGACCTATTACTGAACAGACGCACGGCAACATGGGATCTATTTGTGTATTAACGCCTGTAAATCTTCCAGCAAGAATGTTAAACTTGCTTCCAATATATTTGTTTCGTCACAGAGGTCCACTGTCTCATGAAAACCTTATTGAAGCTTCCAAAGAGATCGTGGATTTGAACTTTCGGCCCTATACCGGAATGTTTTAGCACGTGACTTGGTACCCAAGCTCAAGTGAGCATTAGATTCTCGCCAAATGCTCTTGAGAAAGACGCTATGACAGCGTCCAAAGCTTATGACCGCTTTAACATCACGTGACTCTCTTCGGTATCTCGTTCTTATTATGCCTACTACAGAGTCTGGAAACAATATCTTTACTCGAGATAAATTCTGTTCAAGGAATTTCACGAGTTTAGTGGGGAGCGGTTTCTCATCATGACTTTGTGTAAGCAACTTACCACCTTGTTCTCTACGGTTTCTCTGTGCGATCCTCCAGAAAACGTTACAGCCAGGGTGGACGCACAGGTCTCTGTGTAATACGTAGAAAGACCGTGGTCACTGATGGCGCCAATCGATATGGTGTATATACTGGTGGTGTAGCCATCACAATTACAGTCATCATCTGTCAGACCTCCATTACCAGTCGCCCACACGTAGATGTTACCTTTCCCTCCGCGACCCTGGAGAAAAAACGACAATATGCTCGCAAAAGTACGTTTTATGTACATGTGGCATTGCGTTAATGGGCTCTTCGCATTGTGTTAGCTTTCACAGTGATGGGCTGACTGTTCCTCGCATGTCCAGCCTTGACAATGGACCTTAAGATTGGACTACGAGTAGGAGATTGAGTACGAGTACGATTTTCGAATTTCTAACCAGTTCCCAGAACTCTCGCTCTTCATGTTGGTTTTGGGCAGAGAGAGTAGTTTATAGGATGAGATGGGTATGTCACGTAATATTAGGGCGTTTTAAGGAACCACGACGCCGACGTCGAGGACAACATCGATTAAAGATGAATTTCTAGTTTACCTACGAAACTCGCGACACTCGAAAGCCATTTACTTTGTTTATCATTGTCAAAACTATCACGAAATTAGATTTGGACTTAAGCGATAAATTTAAAAAAAGAACTTAAGAAATAGCCGTTGTGGTTCAAGTTATCCAAGCAAAGCATAAGTTGGTGTTGTTATTTTGCAGAGGACGGTAAAGAAATATGTACCAAGAATTATAACGCACGTGCATAGCTATTCTTAGTTTTCAAGTGACGTCAAAAAAGGCTAAAACTAAAATTAAATTTTGAGTTTTCATCTTCGTCAGGTAAAATTCATTTTTAAACAATTATCTGCTAGCCTGTCTTGTGCTCGGTAGACTACTTTGTTTAATTTTGAAGATAGAACCCTGAGTTGTTCCACAATGCGTGACACCGGCATTGTTTCTGGGTAACATGTTACGTGAACGAAAATATCGATTCGCCTTATGTTTTCGAGTTCTGAATAACCAATATGTTGAGAAAGTGCCTATGCGAATGTTTTCAATTTAACAGAGAGAAGAAACGTTTTGATAAAGCCAAAGTAAACTCCAAATGCTTCCACTGGTTTCTGGCCGCCATGTTGGAGTGTCCCTCAGACGGGCTTCAACATGGCGTCTCCATACTAAACACTACAATTTTCAGTGATACCTTGTCGAATAACTCGAGTTCGAAATATCGCACATCCCCGAAACTTTGTAACGCTGTTAATTTATTACTCTTCTACGATATTTCAATTTCCTGACTCAATTTATTGAATTGTAAGCGATTCTATTTGTCACTTGCTTGATAATAAAGCTTACTTGCGTGACGTGAAAACTACCAATAGTTTTGCTCATGAAGTACTTTTTTAGTGACGTTCCCGTTGCATTTCTGTCGTGGTTTTCTTAGGCTCCCTAAATGCGAGTGGAAAGACCTGCAAACTAGAATAGCTGTTACTGGAGATGAGGCTGCTGTCAAATATTCCTTTGTTTAGAAACACACACAAACGAGGCGAAAGTGTCAATACAAAGCAGAATTGACCCTCTCGCCTCGTTTGCATGTCAAGCCCCTCATAACCGCGATAAGAGCTAGTTCTCGTACTCGATCTTGATCTAAAGTCCTCTATTATCATTTACATTACATTTGATTACATTCGTGGGCGAGCTATTCCGCCAGCAAATCTCTTTACCCGATCAGCACCAATTTGAAGCGCTTTGCTTGCAAGATAACCAGGTTTGCCGAATCTCTTCCCATCATCCTTCGGGCCCCAGCAGCAGCTGTAAATGTCGATGTAGTCTGAGCGGTAACTAAGTGAGCTTCCTTCAAGTGTGTCTGTAGCTTTCCCGTCTAACATGCGAATACCTACAAAAATGTTATGGCATCAATCAGCTGTGTCGTAGCAAACCGGCGAACGTTTTCCTGAAAGAAATCTCTGCCAAAATCGATCGACATCTGTTTTGGCAATTAAGTGTTGATATTGATTTGACAAAAACCCGTCACTGTTGAACGGGATAGCTTCACTTTGAGGGGTGTATATAAATTGAGTTTTGGTTGAATCTAGGAAACCCATGATATGATAAGTGTCTGATAACCTATGACATTCCCGCGTACATCACCTGATGACTATCGATATAATAGTGACGGGAAATTTAGAACTTAAGTCCTGTATATTTTAAACTGCTTGATCCGGGCTTACGACAGTTTCTAAACCTACAACACTGAGTAAACTTTAATTTTCGCAGTTCAGCTCAACATAAAGAAAAACAGCAACGCCATGAAAATTTCACAAAAAGACATTGAATATGTCATAAAAAGGTTGATCTGGGACCAGACACGCAAAGTGGTTCAGTAATTGAATTACCATTGTATGAACAAAACAAATTTAGCACAGTTGGACCCCGCTAATTCGAGCTCGATTCTTTCGAATTCCCTGTTATTTCGGACTCAAAACAATTTCCCTTGGGCTATTTGGAATTCCCGCTATTTCGAGCCATTGCCGGCTTCAACTGTGTATGAAGACCATACCTCCAATACTGGCATTGAATGACACTCCCACTCCGCAAATGCCGTTGTCAGCTTCAGCCGCTACTTCACCTGCACATTTTGTGCCGTGGCTGTCGCAAGAGGAAACACGATAAAATGTTTAAAACCACCAAAGACACCTTTTGATTTTATCAAGTAAAATGGCAAAGTTCAGAAGCTGCTTTGTTACCAGTTGTCCAAGTTTTCGTCTCGTGGTTTTGGATCTCCATCAAAATCATTGAAGTCAAAGCTTGCGTCAGGATCCTGAAAAATGATGACATTTTACGAAAACACGTCCACCTGAGCTGTTCTGATTTGAAAAGCCACTAAATCATCTAATTTATATAAGCCCCAAGAATACAAGGTGTCAGAGTACCAGGACCATTTTACCATGCAGAAAATTCTTAGAATCTGTAACAGAATCTATAAAAGGACGCAGACAGGCATACTGGCTAACTTACGTAGTTATTCTTCAAATCAGGATGCGTGTGGTCAATCCCTAATGAAATAATGAAAAATGAAATAATAATGGATTAGAGATATCAAGATCTTTGCTCCCGCACTACTGAAGTCAACGGTCCAACGTTGCTGGCCGGGTCACAGCGTATTTCAAGGAAACTAAGATTAACCGGCCTGCTCTTTTCTCCTTTTATTCTCAATATCCCCGCATCTTGGGAAAATCTACCAGATTTAATATCACAACAAATAACTCACAAGTATAGTGTCACAACTAGACAGGAAGGGGACTAACATTTGTCTTCAGCTGATTTTTGTTCCTGGATCCACATTTTAAGTCAGAAAGGAATTTTAAAGTAAATGGGCCACTTGCCCGTGCCTCTCACAAGCTGCTGACGGGCTGGATGGATCAGATTGCGGAAATGGGAATTGGTTTCGGCAAGGGGATACCCTGCCATCGGAGCACACTTTGCTTAAAGCCTGGTTTTTACTCCGACATAAGCACAAGTACAAGCATAACGGTAGTACGGACACTCGAAACACAAGTATAAGCATACAGGCTTGCGCAGAATGGATAATTGCCTTATTTTTTTATTCAAAACTATCAAGATGACGGGCTTTCTCATGGGTCGTTATATCCCTATGCTTACAGCAGCGCGTTTTCACGATAAGCAAATAAAGGAAAACCCCTTGAAGAACAAACACTTTTGTTCTGCTCATGCTTGTGCTTGTGTGTTTGTGCTATGCTTGTGTTGTGCGAGTCCTCACGGCTGTGTGTTTGTGGTTATGCTTGTAGATGTGTTGTGGACGCTCTCATTACGGTTGTGCTAATGCTTGTGCCTATGTCGTAGTCAAAACCAAGCTTAAGATGCTATGAAAGTAACTTGGTATAGTTACAGTACTACTAGGACTAGTAGCTCTCTTTACATAAAAGACATCTCTCTTAAGATTTTCACTAACAGTGTCAGCTGATTTAGTTTGAAGGAACCGTGACCTTACACTCACCATCATCCAATACTGATACCACGATACCTTTACCAGAATAACCTCGGGCCCAGACTGGTAACACGTTGATATCAACACCAGTGGGTCCGAAAGATTGCCCAATATTTTGCTGAAAATCAGGCAAATTAATTAAGGAAAATAGTTTTGAGCAGATTATTACATATACCAAAGCAGAAAGCTATTCTTAACAATAGAGAGGATAGTAACTGTTAGGAATCAAAATTTCGGGGCAAAAACAGTATGTATGGAGGGAAAAAAAACACGCGCTTCGTGCTTCTGGTAGAAAAAACAGGTTTTTAATTGAGTTATCTTCGTTCTTGTCTGAATAAACACACTTTTGAATACCTTTTTTTGTCCTGTTATTGTTTGGTACAAACTCGACGAAACATGATTACTCACCAAATACCACTGATCTTTGAAGAAAGGATCGCGGATTGTGACAGCGGTATCGTGTCTCAAGCTTGCCACAGATCTCTGCACCAGTTCATCCTCGCCGGGTATGACGTCACGCTTGCTCCTTTCCAGAATCCTTTGCTGTTCTACCCATTTTACCTATAAGATAAAATTGTTATTGTATACTGACTGTATGCTATCTTTAGCGGCTCAGGAAAGCTTACTGCCTTTTTAGAGTTTGCTTTTTTTTTATTTTCGGCTATTGGTCGCTGAAAGCATGGATGCACCTGACTTATTTTTTAACTTAAATAATAAGTCAGGTGCGGAACAAATTCATTTTAAACTGGTATTTCTATCAGTAATTCGATCTACTGAAACGTCGTGATGGAAAGTGGCACTTGTTTAATAATCATTTCTTGTGAGCAGATATTTATTTGGTAATCAGTGCAACTTAAAGACATAACAACCAGCCAATAAAAGAAAGATAACGGAAAACCAGAGAGGAGTGTATGCATTTTCTGTCTCTGCTGAAATAGTCTGGGATGATCTGTATTGTAGTTTTGATAACAGAACCACTTTTTCGTTTTTCGTTTTAGCTAAACCTTGATAGGTTCGCAGTACGGAAAATGTTTGCAGCAGGGAATTTTTACTGCCCATGCAGTACCTAATTGTTCACGATTCTCACTGTTCCAATGGTTTAGAGTTCCAAACGGCATGATTATCGTATTAGTAAATAGCCTGCGTGGTAGGCGTCTGAACTGTTCTGGTAATCTTTTTCGCGCTGTTTGTTTGAGCAGATTCGCTATGGTAACCCGATTAATTGGAATTTACAAAATCCTTGTTGACTGCATTATTACTCATAACACGCTTTCTTTCATGGAAGCAGCAGACTTCAAGGCAGACCAAGGCGGGCCCCTCTGAACGGGATGGTAACAAGTATATTTATGAAAATAATTTTTTAGCTAACTTGACATGCCTCGGGAATTAAAAAATGATAATTAACTGTAATAGACTAAACTATCGAAAACGCAGTTTCCGTCATTCTTTTTGCTTTTTATAGGCCCGGTCAGAAAGACAAATAAATCTTTAGGCCATAATCAAATCAAAGAACTGAGACAGAGTTTTCAGATAAACTTGAGCAAATATAATTTTACGAGTCGATAGTTTCTTGTTCAGTTTCTGGATGACAGGAGTTCCGCTCTCTTAGCGATTGCACTTCACAAGCTGGTGTCACTACAGTCAATGAACTGTTTGAATAACAAGACCCACAAACCGTGACTCGGACGAAATTTGTTCCTAGAAAGTTATTTTACGAAATATCTTCCCCAAACCTTCTATTTATTACACGCAAATTGGAAGCGGATTTTAGTGTCTTTTTGAGTGTCTACCAGTAGCGATGCCGTGATTAAATTAAAATCCACCAGTAAGGGGATAATGAAAAAATATATGCGAATCTAACTCACCCTTGGTTCCGATAACAAGGTCTCGATATGATCGCTCAAGCTTCGACGCGATCGCTCTCGAACGTTGTGTTTCACAAAGTGGTAATACCCTGGAAGGCTTCCTATCTGCGAAATAAAATCAAAATGTCAACAAGCGCAGGTTGACATTTGTTTATCTCTGAGAAGTGACACTAGTTCTGGTACCGTCCTTGATTTCACAATAAAAATTACCAGCCTAAGCGGAAACGCAACTGGTCTTGCTGTTTGACCCGACAAAACAAATAAGTCAAGCGCTCGATTATCAAGATCAAGATTAACGCTCTTGTAAAAACAAAATAGT
>CM042749.1:2176757-2179257 GCA_022496165.2 Catalaphyllia jardinei
TCTGCTTTGACGGTTTAAGTTGCTATGCACATGAGCCTGGCAACGGGCTAGATTTTTTTTATAACCTGGTAGTGTATCAGTTAGTGACCCGTTTGAGTTCTAGGTCAGCTAATTTCACAATAGGGAATTTTCTTGTCATTAATCAGGGCGTACTTATTGAAGTACATTGATGCATAAAATATGTTCCACTTGTAAGGTGCTACGCTTAAATGAGCGCGTTGACAAAACATGGTTGGCACCGGCAGGTTGGTGGTGTTATGAATCTATCAAAGCGTTTTGCAATTACAGAGTTAAGTCCCCATAGAGTTTATTTCTGCCCTGACTTCTAAAACCATTTAGACCTTGTCGTTATCATTAGAAGAGGGATTTTAACACACCTCAAATGACCCTATTATCAGCGGATACCAGAGGAAAAGTCCAAAGAAAGTGTCACCTTAGTTAATGTACGTAATCAGCCATTGTAAATAACAAACTAGTCAAGCGAGCCATGAAATAATCAACTTCTAATTTTATCTACCTCAGGAAGCTGATCCTCTTAATGATTTGTAAAAGCGGTGAAATGACTTACATGTCCTTTCAGTTTACCTGAATTGGATTTTCCCAAATTGCCGAACGAATATCAATTTTATTTGCAGCCAGTCTACGACAGCAACATTGATATATGCCACAGAATTATAATCTCGTTATATACCCTGGCACCTTTTCTTATGAATTATCAAGCACCCGGGGAGCGAATTTAGTTTTCGACAACTCCGGGGGCGCCTACTCAGTGGAGCCTGGTCGCTTATTAGGGAGTTTTCGCAAACCACGGCGGCCACGCAACGAGAGCGTCACCAAACAAAAGATTTAATAAGCTGAACAATAGCTGTGCAAGTGTGTTTTGAGTCTTTTTACATTTCTTTGCCGTCCTCTACAAATTAACAACGTGAAATGACTTAGTTCTACGTACTTTGGAGAACGCGAACCGCAATGGCTAATTTTTCGTATCTTCTTTTCGAATTAAACATTGTCGGTGCACGTTTAGCCTGAGCATGTTTTTAGACCGATAGGCGTACTGAACAGATTTACAGAGCTGCGAAATTCAAAGGTAAAATACAAATACATTTTTTTACAAGCCTTCGTCCCCACCGTCGCCGTCTTCATTGCTAAAACTCCCTATTAGAGTCTGGACGCTTATTTCTATAATTGAAAATAAACATTTTAATATGACTCAATAAATTATTTGAAATGGGTTGGTGATCGATAGTCATTATTCAGACGAGAAAGCAGACCCCAGAATTCGTTCAATTCGTCTCTGATTATCAATCTATTCGGCTTGAATGTCATTTTCGCTATGGAACGCTTCTTGGAGACGAAAATGCTCTTAGGGGATGAACAAAAATGCTTAAAACTCTAGAAAGGGCCAAAGGACAAATCAAAAGTAGGGGAACCTGGTAGGTTTTGATCGGCAAATGCAAAGGCTTGAAGAATCTAAACTTATAGAACAGCTGGGGCTAACTGTTATATATTTTCCTTATTATAATTCTGTGGCATATATTAATGCTGCTGTCGTAGACTGGCTGCGCCGTAAAACGATTAACTCCAACCGTACGGTCAGCCTTTCTAGTTTCTTGGGGGATGACGGCTCATTACAAAGCTAGGTGTGGGCGCTTTCTGGAAGGAGAACGCTAAATCGAATCATTCACTTGTTGTCCTGACTGTCCTATGTGTGAACAAGAAAGTATCAAGGTAAGAGAGTGAATCCTCCGTATAGGTCTTATACCCAAGGTAATTATTCTTAAATTATTTTTAGAAATGTACCCAGTTGTTCCGCGGATATTACTAGCGCGTTGCGTAGATGGTTTCGTGGAGGATCTGTTTATGTCGTTTCGTTTCGTTTCAAAGGAAAAGAAAACTTCCAACGCTGTGGGAACGACTTCTTTGAAATTTGATTAAAAGCAAGGGACCTTCGGTTCTAATACGGTTTTAATACATTTCGAAACTTTATAGGAGTTTTAATGAGACGAATGTCCCCTTGACCAACAATAACAACTGAATGAACGGCAGAGGAATGTTTCGACAAACAAGTGCAAAGCAAACAGCGCTCAAACACAAGCTAGGCAACCGAACTGTTGAAAAAGCAGGCAGACGCTCAGTGCCCAAGCATACAGCAAAAAGCACTTTAAGCAGCAACTGCAAAACGCTAAAGACCAACGTCGTTAAAAAAAAAACGACTTAATATTCAACCTACGAATCTCGCGAGAATTTAGATTCAGCCACTGAGTTCGTCTATACTGTCAGAGGATGAATATGTAAGACAGCGTCAAAATCGAAAGGGAAATTTTAAAAATTGGTCGCCTTATAGTTCACGTTTTCTTGAATATGCAGAATTTGATTATTTCACGTTGTTGTCTTGAGTCCTTTTGTAAACAATGGCAAAGAAATATGAGCAAAGGACTATAACGCACGCTTACCCAGCCATTGTAACCGTTGCCGTTGCCTTTAAATTTTGCTAAATTGA
>CM042749.1:2184257-2206957 GCA_022496165.2 Catalaphyllia jardinei
CGGTCGGGTTTGGTTTATGTTCTTAAAATTTCACAAATTTCAGCATCGATATTCTTATAAATTAGATTCTTATAAAAAACAAAGAGTGTATGTAAAATAAAAGGAAAAGGCATTTGTACAGATAACCCGAGCACTGTACAGGTATTTCTGTGTTTTTTTTGTGCCCAGGCCCTGTCGGCTAAGAGGGTAGCGTCCTCTGGGATAGTGTATTTGCATATCATCTTATCTGTAATGAGTACTTTGTTTTGATAAGAGATTCTAGATTCTCGATGTTCTTGTGTAGGAAACAAGTATTTGTCTGTAATTTTTGCTTGGGACAGGAAATGCAAAGGTTTACCGACTCGAGTCAGCAAGAAGTTTAGATGCCAGCAGGGAAAATGAAGATTTCAGCTGCGAACTTGTGATTTTTTGTAAGAATAAGTTAACTTCTTTGACATCACGTACTACAGACGAGCTTCTCTGTGAAGGTGATACTCTGTGAAGGTGATATTAGTTTACCAGTGCAGTCAATAATTAGGGAGAAGATGTTTGAGTCTCTCGTTGCCTCGATTTTAAATGGATTTCTTGGGAAATACATCAAGGATTTGGACAACTCGAATCTCAATCTTGGGATTTTACAAGGTGAGAAAACAGCTGATGATTTATATCGAATACGCTCATCAAGCACAAATAAAACAAGTGAAGTATTTATTAAAGTATTTAAAATAGGTTCCTTTAGGTAAAGTAACTTTTAAGGAGCAATTGCGGAAATGATGCGCTCTCACCTACGACCCATCAAGCAGGAACATACTGTTATTCAGTAGTGTTGTTAGATAGCGGTTTTAAAATAGTGAAGGGTCATTCGGTCTTGGAAAAGGCTTAAAAATAAGGACAGCTTTAAAGTAAAGTTTCAATTAATTAACAGTCGCGATAGTTGACCTTAGTTGACAATCACGTAGTGTTTGTATTTTGCCTTATTATATGCATAATGCATTTTTTTAGCGCGCGTGACTCCTGTCTGGTATTGCGTTACATATTATTTTTTCCGGTGCCATAAATAATAAAAGCTTGTCGTTTCTCGACTGCTTTTGTTAAGCCGTGCTGATCTCGTAGGTTGCTAAGCGTCCAATATATTGTTACTAGCTGTTATCTAGTTAAGCTTCTATATGCTGAAGATTTGTACATCCCAATGTTCATGTACAATTGTAACATGGTGTCCTCTGTGTGTCTGTGCCTGTCAACACCTTTTACGTGCAAGACAAAACATGTATATTCATGAGAGGAAATAAGAAGGGAGTGGAATGATGAGGGTCTTCAAGGGGTTTTGGGGAACAAGGAAACATGGGGTGCAATCCATTCGACCAAAATGTTTGGGATGAAGTTCAAAAATTTTTTGGGGCACATGGATTGCTACAGGTCTGGAAAGTGTTGTTGCATTTGACTTGCAGAAAGAGTTAATAGCAGATGTTGGATCACTGTTGTTTGTGTTAAAGTTAGATGATGATTTTATCAATGAATTTTGTACTTTATCACTGATATTGTATTGTTATTATTATTATTACTATTATTGTTATTAGCAGAATGTTATTGTTGTTGTTGTTATTATTATTATTATTATTATTATTATTATTATTATTATGAGTAACACCGATGAATCTGCTCTTAACAATCCATAAAAGCTGCAGTGATAAGTGTTTTTGTCCACGTTGAACATGCGTCAGCTGGCCCACCTTGAAAGGTGGACTGACTTTTTCGAAACATTTCTGGTAGGACTGAGCCAATCCCTTCAGTTTTAGACCGAAATGTCTAGACAATTTGGCTCAATGGATCATGCCCATGATGATTAGTAAGTAAACAACTTTATTTTTCGAGGATAGTACATGACAGAAAAACTGGTAAACAAGTGGCACTGAGTCTAAATTACAATTATATAATACAATACTAAAAATAAATACAGCAAATTAAAAATGAAAAAATACTAGGAAATATTAAAAAGTGTTTACATTAGAATTTTAGGATGATTTTTGAAAGGTGTTAACAGTGCCTTTCTTTCATATATCAAAGCTTAAGCCCACAACCTTGAAAAGTATGCCCCTCTTCAGTTACCCAGTACATTGTATTGTAAAGTTGTTACCAGATTATACATTTCATAGTTGCTAGCTCTGGTGACACTCCACCATGATTGGTTGGTTTTCAACAGCTGTGAATGTGCAGTAGCCTGAAAATATTCACACTCTCTGTACAGAAGGGATTAGAATTTCCTGAGGGGTAAGGGGTTCTGGGAGACCAAAAAATTTCAAGAAATGCATGAAGCCTTGCTGGGATTTCCTGAGGGGTGGATGATGGGGGATCTTTCCGTTGGGAAGGTATAGATATTTTCTGGAACTATGTATTAGTGCATTGTGCGGTCCATGTTGTTTTGGTAAGTTGTTCCCTCACTGGTCTGTTGTTGAATGCATGGCTTTCCTGTTGTCTCTGAGCCACTGTCTTAGTGGAGCATTCTGCTTTATAGGGGATGTTAATTAAACAATTGAAAATGCTGTGATCTACATGCTGCCCATTTAACTTACATGTACATGCTGCACATTTAACTTAACAAATGATAAAGCACTTGGAAAGGCAGGGTGCAAAGAAACCCAACTTTCAGGCTTGCCCTAATTGGACAATCTGTAACTATAATATACTAGCACATAGTTAAGTCATTTTTATTAATTTGACCCCCAAATGTTATTTCGTATTTTAATTAGCATTTCTATAGTTTAAATTTCCTAAGAAATATTCCCAAGAAACTTCACTTGCCTGTCTGGCAAGTAACAACACAGGATCAACTAGTACTTTGTAGCTTGACTGTCTAGCCATGGGCTAATATTAATGGGTTGATTGATCGACACATCTTAATTCTTTGCATGCTGAAATGTCAGAGAACTTAGATGACCAAATGAATTTGCTACATGTAACTCAAATGGTCCTTCACTCATCGTCTTTGATGAAAATGCTGTTGTAATGATGATAGTTAAACAAAACAAATTTCTCCTTTTGTAGGAAATGTTGTTCTTAGAGATCTTGAATTGAGAGATGATGCATTGGTAAGTTATTGATGAAAATTTCAGGAGTTGCAGTGTACACTGACTGTCTGTGAATAAATTAATCTACTTCTTGTTGGGTTTGATGTTCATGAGTCTGCATACAAGCCAAGTGGCTCATCAGGCTGGAGCTTTAAATAGATCACAGTTTCTCAGCAGTATGAAGCGACTAGGAGTATTTCAATCTACTCCCCCTACATGTGTTTCTAGCCCATCACAAGGTTAGGTACCCTGCATTAAATTCACTGTTACTTGTTTATGGTATGCACCTGGGTTGAGTCTGAGAGGCACTACTGTACATGCAAGAGTAATTAAAGTGTCTTCCCCAAGAACACAACACATGTCCCTGGCCGGCCAGGGCTCGAACCCTGACTGCTCAATCTGGAGCCAAGCACACTTACCATGAGGCCACTGCGCCTCGATCCCTTACAGTGTTCAACTGCTGGCATCAACTTTGTCATAATCCATTTATATGCCTGGGTGGAGAGATCGAGGCACTGTGAGAGTTTAAGTGTCTTGTCCAAAAGTACACTGTGAACACAATGACTCCAGTCAGGGCTAAATGAACCTAGACTGTGACAATCATGGACAAAAGTCCTTAATTGGGACATTAAATGAATGTCCCAAGGACTGAGGACTTGAAGAAAGCGCTGCCCCTCCCCCCCCCCCCCCACCCTAACCATAACAGTGTTGAAAATCTGATGAAATTGCAAGTGCTAGTTTTCAACATTGTATGGGGGTGGGTGAAATTGTTTTTGCATCCGGCGTGCGTGCGAAAGTGTCAAAAGTGGAAATTTGTCCCAAGACTTTTATCCATAATTGTAGACCCAGCGTCCAGTACACTAACCATTTGGCTGGTACACCTCCCAGGCACAACAAATTCCTAGAGGGGTCATTGTTTCTTTTTATTCCTCAGGCTATTGGCTTCAGAGATTCTGATGCTCTTGATATTAAGAACTTGTTCATGAATGAAGTTCCAATTGTACCTTTGGGATCTCATTCATAAAAATATAATACTTTTCACTGACAGTTACTAAGAGAATTAGTATTCTATAACTACAGTGCAGTTATATTTTGATTTCTTCATCACTGCATGATAATAATTAATGTTACGTTGTTGACTGTTGTTTTCAAGGATGGTTTTCATCTTCCAGTCGAGGTGACCCATGGTTATGTTGGTAAGTTCCTCTGTGGTGGCATGTATTGCTTTCAACTGATCAAAGTTGTGTCCTTAAGGTGATTCCTCAGAAATAAATTTTAAAGTTGCTAAACAATTTTTTTTTAAATTTTTTCTGAATGTTCCCCACCAGATCTGTATCAAAAAATGCATGTACAATAAAAAGATATCAGGTCACCACAATTTCTAAAGAGATATGTTGGGCCAATCTTAATTACCTAGTTATTTAATTGCCTAATGATGAATATCAATATTTCATCAATTGATGTTGCGTTGTGTGGCAACTGAAAGCAAAGGTTATTAAAACAATACCTGAAAAAATCTTGTTACTATAGGTGTAAAGTATTGGGCACATGGAACAATGTAATATATAATTTATTGCAAGATCACACAATTCTAAATGACATTGACTGAAAAAATTTATTCCTTAGCTGTACTGTGTTTAGTTTCTATGCAAAACTAACCTGCGTATTTTGTAAAACTGAGCTGAGGTAAATAAATCACCATCATCAAATCATAGTTTTCAAGGCCATAATTTGCATCCTAAGTGTATCAGTTAATTTGTGCCCTCTTTTAGTTATATCTTTTTTCTCTTCTGAACAGTTTTTTTTCTTAATTTTTAACTTATGAGAGGATAATTTGTACCTCAAAATTCTGCAGTAAAAAGTATACAGTACTGTGGCCATGCTTGTTAAAGAGAAAACAACCATTTATTTCCCTGTCAGCTCAGCTTGAGGGAAATCTCATCTGTTAATTGTGTATAACTAGCCTGTTCCAGGCTCTTGGTAGTTGGGGAGCGAGAGAAACAACAAGGGAGGACTCACCTTACTCCTCCCTTGGTTTTTTTTCTCTTCCTAACCCTCGTTTTACTTCTCCCGAAGTCCCCTCTCATTTTTTTCTCTGCTCGCCCATTTTTTTCACCCGTCCCCAACCACCAAGAACCTGGCTGGAACAGGCTAATTGTATAGGTGCACAAGCTCATGTGCACATGGTAATGATGCAAAAATCACAGCTTTGTTATGTACTGAATAATATAATGGATAAAAAAGAACAATCATGGACCCATTTCAAGACACATGTAGTAAAGACCCCAGTGACAAACTGCCACAACCACAGGAAACAGCTCCAGCATAGAATGTCCAAGGTGGTTCATAACATCCCATTCAAAGATAAGATGAATCTTGCGCACATTATTTAATACAAGCCCAGGCAAGCAGAAGAGATCACCACTGATCAATTCAGCACAGTGCACAAGACCTCAATAACCAAAGCCACCTACTTCTAAAATTGGCAACGTAGAATATGAAATATAAAACATTGTAACTGCTAACAGTAACCGCTTAGAGATAAAATTATGCTAAAAGCCACCAATTGTATTCTCACCAAAAATGCCAAAAATGTTTGCTAGTTGCATTGTGGTGAAACGATGTTAAAATTGTGTTTTAAAAGTTATTTGTAATTTATTATTTGCACTCCGACCCCACATATTTCCTATGTAGCTAAATATCTGTTAGCTACAGTAGGGAATTCGAAATGTGTTTACAAACCAACACCCAGCTGAACCCTTTCAAATTACAGGTAAAATCTCTTTGAAAATTCCATGGACCGACCTCTATTCTCAGCCATTTGACATAATAGTCCATGACGTGTATTTGATGGCAGGACCAATACGAGGTAAGGCGATAAGTCTGCAGTTTACTAACTTGGTGCAATAGAGGCTTATGGTTATTTTGTCAGTTACATGATTCTTAAATGTGGGAGTGACAAATTGTACATGGGATAAATATTGTCGGAACCTTTTTTTAAGTTGTGGCTAGTTAACCTTAGTTCTATATACATGTAATCAGCAATAAAAATGACATGAAATAGAACAGATATTGGCAAACTAACCCACAGTTTCCCCCTACTTGATTACCGATAAACACAAGCTTCATCCCCTTCTCATCTTGGTGGTGCGCTGTTACCCATTTGGTGCACACTTTTTCGTTGGTTTCCAAACAGTGTTAATGTCTGTTTTTTTCTTAGACAGACAATATGACCCAGAGAGAGCAGAAGCATCTGAAATTGCAGCAAAACGTAAACGAATTTCTCAGATTGAACAGAGAATGGAAAAAACAGACAGCAATACTTCTAAAGGTTAGCAGAGAGACTACATGTAATAAAATAAATTATGATAAGAATTATGATGGAATTTGCTTATGAAGCAGTAATGTCATTTTGTTATATCACAAACAGATTGCATTGTGTTTTTTCTTTCACTCTGAGGGACAAAATTGTTAATTACTAAACAGGTGACTCATGGAATTCACTTCAGTTGACAAATCTACTAGCTGTTTAACATTTTCCCAGGCGGGAGGAGAGAAGGGTAATCTGTGGCCCCACCCGGATATCCAGTCCCCCTACCCTATTGTATAGCATTTTGACAGAATAGATACCCCTTTAACATAATTTCATAACTGGTCCATATCATGAATAAATAGTCAAAAAGCAGGGTTCTACGTTAAGTTTTCAGCACAACAGGTAAGGGACGTTTACAAATTGGTAAAGCATGAAGTTGGACTTCTGCAAAGGATAATTAAGCGACAATTTGAACTTTTGCACCACTTCGGTTGAGCGAACGTCAGCTTTGTCCCTCTAAGTATGAAAATAACCCTCAGACAATCAAGTTTTCCTTTATTTCTAGCGTGTGCCCTTTATTTCAGGTTGGAAGACAACCCTCACTGACACGGAAAATGAAAACTCAAAATTACTGAGACTTCGGCTTACTTGTGGTTAGAGAGTTTTTTTACCTGTACTACAGCTCTGTCCTGATTTATAGTACACATGGTACTCCATCGGGCGACATCATTCAACATTTCGGGCGACTAGACTAAAACTTTCGGTCAAGCTGATGCCAGCTAGTCAGGCTACCACGTGATTCTCGATCAACTGCCTAATTGTCTCAAATTCCTTTTACGCTGCTGAAGGATTTTATAAGGCTTTTTTTAAACCGTTGTCTTGAATACATTTCAAAAATAATTTCACGATAAACACAAGCTTTATCCCCAAGTGTTTACTATACAGCCAGTAACTGATGGAGTTTATTTCTGTTTTGTTTACCCCTAAAATTATTGCAAAGCTTACCTGCTACTTTTCGTGACCTCTTGTTACTGTTGTTTCTGGACAGGAATGACAGCATTGTTATCTGTAACAGTGCACTGTTTATTGTTTCATCTACATGTAATGTATTACTTTCTCACCAGATTAGCTCATCATAGATGCATATTTTTTGTGACTTCTGAGTGTTTGCAGGCGATAATAAGTGCTCATTACAGGCGGTGAATTTTACCGGTTAACCGTCTGATAAGGATAACCCTGAAAAGAAGTCTTCTAGTCATTTTCATGTAGCCCCTAATAAATGAAATGATGCAGCCATAAGGTGCTTTTGTTCAAAATATTTTAATTAAAAGCTTAACTAAATTTCAGATTTCATTACCCTTTCATATTCTTGGACTTGTGACGCCCTACCTTTTATGTATATAATATACCTGAGGACTGAAAATGATACCGCTTTCAGGTGGAGCCTCCTAGTATAGGCCTTTATAGGAAGTTTCCCCTCCCCCCCCCCCAAACACTTTCCAAAAGGGACAGTAGTTAATATAATTATGTTGCATTTTTATTTAGAAAAGACAAACGATGTCGCAGATGGTTCAGATTCCTTTGTTTACCAATTTGTTGCTCAAGTCATAAAGAACCTAAAGGTAAGTTAAAATAACAATTGCATACCCCATGACCAGGGCGAATAAAATCCTACTCTAATAGACAGTTCTCAACTGCAGACGTATGACATCAGGTGAATAGTGCAAAGCTTAAAGTACTAGTTTAACAATTAAATTATGAGCTTGATATTTCTATGAAACTATCGCCTCATGGAAATCGAGAGCGAATAATCTAATTGTTTTAATAGAATTCCTACTGAAATGTCCTTCAAAAAACGATTTCAATTATTTCTGGTCTGAGAATTAGCTTCTGTCACGCTTTAGAGAATTTGAGCGGACTGAATTGTCAATTTGACATTTTCAGTCGTAAGTCAAGAAACCGTAAATGCCCTCCTTTTAGTCTTTTCAGGAATTTTGTTTATTCATTTGTTTCTAAATGTTATTTCAAAACTTCGGAGAAACGAGGAAACGGTGGACTTTTGTCGACCACACCAATCCACTGCACACTAATGGCTGATAGTGTGCAATAGCTCATGCAGCCAATCAGATTACAGCATTTGCATTAGTATACTAGTAAAATTCTACTAATTGTTAATATTGCTTCATAGGTATCAGTGAAGAACATTCACTTTCGATATGAAGATAAGGTATGTACACTAACAGTTGTATAATAACCCTTGAAAGTAGATAGTTGGAAGAACATTCAGGTGTTAAAAAGTGGCTGTAATAACGAGATAACCTGTAAGGCGGGGGGGGGCGGCCGAGGGGGGTTATCCACTGTATTACGTACTTATTTCGTTTTCTTATGCATACAGCTGGGCAAGGGACCTTCTGGCGTTATTTGGGGTCGCCCCCTCTGGCATTTCCCCGGGCTGCTGTCCTTTGAGGTGTATTTGAGGTTACTCCTGGCTTTCTGTTCATCTGATGGGTTTATCTCAAGCAAGTGTGCTCTAGAATGTTTAGTCAGAGTGATTGTCAACTTTTTTTTATGACAGGTAACGAATCCAGACGCTCCATTTGCTGTGGGGTTTACTCTTCAGAATCTCTCTGCAGAGGTACGTTCAAAAATCGTAACTGCAACGTATTCCAAAATGATACTGCCAGTCTCATCCATGTCCTAAGTTACCTTTACAATAACTCTATTCCTGCCTTCAGCATTAAAGAAGCGATAAGAGTTCAAACCTTTTCGATAAACTGATACAGTAAGATGCAGTAACAGCACAGATTGACTGCTGGTACCCGAGCACTGGTGCCTGGGCACTGGCACAAAATAGTGTTGCGTTCAGACACTGGATATTCCAAGAAACAAAGTAACATTAAGTGCAAGAGGAGTACAAGGTCGAAACCTTGCACCTGAGGACACGGCCATGGCATTGTGCCTGGATTTGGGTGTGAGCACTTTGAAATAAAAGTTTGCTCCTAGAAAACTGCCCAGTGAGAACCGTACAAGAGCACCTAGTGTGAATTATTAGACCCCTCTACTAAGTTCTACTCAATTAATTTTTTCAGACAACAAATGAATTTTGGCAGGAGTGTGTTGTGGATGCATCAGTCAAGACCGTTTACAAGGTAAGGACATAATCGATAATGTTACAAAGAATCACGAAAGAATATTTTTACTGGATCGGATCGAAAGTGTTGCCTCGCACTAAGAACAATGTTTTCTCAGATTCTCAAAGCATGGCATTGGCCAAAATAAGATCGAGGCTTCAATGCATAAGCAGTTTACGTTGGTCAATGGTTCCAACAAAATGTTCTAAAATTGTTATTTTTAAAACACTGAGAGACAAAGCTTCTTTGAACTAACAAGTTCTGTGTACCAAATGCTCCCACAGCGGACAATAATTATACAAGTACCAAATTTTGTTAATTTACAGATAGTTAGTCTTGATTGTCTGTCAGTGTACTGGAACACCAATCTGACGTCAGCCAAGTTTTTTGGATCTCAGAGTTCTTGGAAGGTAAGAAATCAATTATGTAACGTTATATAAAATCGTTTCTTCTTAGATGCCATAGACTAAGTTGATGCTAATATCATTAAGCTGTTTTTGAACCAGTAGCGATTGTACAAACTTGTTACGAATTGTGACCCTGTCATTATTTTTTCAGAATCTAATGAGTGGCGGTGTGTCAAGCAAAGGAAGCGTTCCATCTGATTATGAATTCAGTTTGTATCATGTTTTTTGCACTACTTTGAAATGGGTCGAGAAAGCAATGATTATGAAAGTTTAAATTGGATTCATTACTTATGTTATTCCTAATGATTGTGTTGATTATTTTGTCCCAATAGTTTTGAAGCCTTTGTCTGCAGAATGCCATGTCGTTATGGACCAGTCATCAGATATAGTGCTTAATACACCAAAGGTAAAATTTTGTACAATTTCAAATTGCCTTTTACAACGTTACTGCAGTAATAAAAAGAATAAGAAAAATAATAAGTGCTAAAATAGGTTATTACAGTGCTGTAATTTAGCTAGCTGGCACTGTCTTTATATTGTTGGGCACTGGATAAAACCGGACGATCCTTTTTGAATCTGATGAAAAAACTCTTCCCGTGGTAAAGCCAGTTTTGAAGAGACATTTTCAGTCATCGTTAGTACATTGCTTTGTGATGAATTTTTCTCCCCCTTCTCTGAAATCAGTGATACGTGGCCCTGAACCGCATGTAATCTTCTAATAAAGTAACTAAACAAACACGGTAATAACACCACACACAATGTGCACACGCTGGATGTGGCTGAACAGGCATTAGCGCCTTAATAAAAGTTTTATTCTATATAACTGAAATGAAGATACGACCATCGTAGTTGTAAATCATGAGCGATTTGAGCAATTGCAAATGAAGGCCGCACTGCTCGACCAACTGAGCTATGAAGATACATACATAGGAAGCAGGCCAATCTGTTGAATTCATTAATCAGTGAAAGGAATGAAACAGAGAATGAGGGCGGGCGGGATGAATGAGAAAGATGCGAAGTGCAGACATATAACTGTAACGAAGATGTGTCTTTGTATCAGTTACTTTAAGTATATTTGCGCTGTTACTATCAACTACATGTACATGTATATTTGCGTTTTCAGCTTTTAATTGAGGTATTACAGCAGGAACTGTTGTTGGCGTTCTCCCAGAACCAGGTTAGTAGACGAAAGGGCAGAAACGATGCAAGAGATCGACAATGTCTTTTAGTGATTTAATCAGGCGAGGAATGTTGGCAGTTTAACTTACCTCAGCTCTCATAAGACTGGACAAACATTTTTTGTTCACAAGCTCTCAGACTTCTTGTTTTCCACAATACCAAATTTGTTCTCTAAGATAAGACTACAAAGCCTTTTGGTTCACTTTTAAGCTTTAGTGCCTTTGTGTATTGTGAGCAAGTATCAGTCAATGAGTAATTGTTTTGAGACAGCATAATGCCTATAAAACAAACTAGCTGCCTGCATTGTATTTACTTTTTATTATATCTCTAAGTTAGTACGCGCGCTGTGATTGGTCAATTTAGCGGGCCGTACTCTCCCGCACGGCCCGCTAAAATTTAAAGTTGTTTGTGTTGCCAAACTGTTGCGTGATTTATCGCCAAAATTTCTTAACTTATTTAGCAAGTAAAGGTTTAAAACATTCTTTCACTCTAAATTGTGTGCTAAAGCGTAGTAACGACTTAAAAACGATTTCAAATTGACTCGTTTTGCTTTCGACCTGCTTCAAAAAGCCGTTCCTCATGGATAAAAATCGTTCACGAACTTGTCAGACAAACAATAGAGATATAATAAATATCTTACTAACCTCGTCTTCTCGGTCCGTACTGTAATTTACGGATCCTCGTTTTTTCCCCTACGATTTATGGCCCGCGCGCTTCGCGCTTGGGCCATAAACCGAAGGGGAAAAAACTCGGTCCGTAACTTACGGTACGGACCTCGAACTCGGTTAGCAAGAGGTATGTATTTACATTGTTTTTACATTTGTATTTGTACGTATCTTTTCTTCTTTTTGTTACTTGTAGTTTCATAACGTGATGGATTTGATTGAGTCGTTTGAGCTGATGGCCGTCAATCAACTGTATCAGAAATATCGACCAACAATACCAGTGCGAGTGGGGCCAGCTGTATGGTAAACATCAACATACATACTTGTAAAAGTAGAGTTACCTGAACGCCAAAGAGATAATAGTAAGCTATGGAGGGACAAGGATGGTCAAGGATGGAGAAAATTGACACGGATTGCAAGCGACGAACTTTAAAGATTTAGGCTAAACGTTTCAAGTTCGGAAACCAGGACGTTGTTCCTTCTACCATTTAACATCCAGGAATGAGCCACAGCTTTATCAATACACCATAAATGTTTCTGGTCATAGTCCTTGTTTTAAGCGGGGCATGCTTGTCCAAAGCAACTTAAAACATTTCTTTTTAAGAAAGCTTTCAATTTGTTGGAATAGTATGTTTAATTTTAATTTAGGATCTTTTCGAAATTTATTTAACCATAGCTTGACATAAATTTTTATTTATCAATTATTTATTAATTTAAATTATTGTAAAGCGCTTTTGAATATTCTTTATAGTTTTAGCGCTATAAAAATTCATTATTATTATTATTATTAGATGACAGTTTACATTGTACAGATGGTATGAGCGGAGATGGTTCTAGCTAAGTAAACACCTTACATTTATATATATATAGATTTTTTTATCGAAAGCAAACTTGATTTAAATTTGCAGGTGGAAGTATGCATACACAGCAATTTGCGAGGAGAAAATTAGATGTTGGTCTTGGAGTCGCATAAAAAAACACAGGTACAGAATAGAATACCACGGCAAACGCCTTTTCACTGTTGAAGCCAAGTGTTCGGCAGTTACACAGTTTGTAAAAGTGAATATGTTCTTGCCCGGAGAAACAAACTGGTGAAAACATGTTGGTGTTTTTGTCTTTATATAGGGGAGAGTATAAGATGTACAAAGAACTTTGGAAGAGAAAGTTGAGGGGTTTGAACGAAGATGAAGAGTCGACTGTGCTACCCAGAATCCAGGTAGGGGGGCAAGAAACTGTCTCTGCACAGAATGTGAGAGTCATCAAAATTGTTTAACTTTATCTTAATCCTCTTTCTTTTAGTCACTGGAAGATAAACTTGATATTCCAAGCATTTTGATTGCAAGAAGGCATGCAGAATTAGAAGTAGGTGTTGAGATGACTTACTTGTTGCCTAGTCAGAGTGGGTGCTCAAAACCTTTTTTTTATCTTACTAGCTCAATCCTTTCAAACTGTTAAACAAACAAACAAACAAACAAACAAACAGACAGACAGACAGACAGACAGACAAACAAGCAAACAAACAAACAGGAATTTGCAGTGGCACATCCCACGGAGAAGCTCTTCTTCTGCTGTTTCCAAATTGAATTGGAGTTTAGCGGTTAACTTGAAGTAGCTTGAAGTAACTTAACTTCAATTACTTTTGAAGACGATTATTTAACCAACTTAACTCCTGTTACGATTTGGTGTAACCCACAACATAACCATTGTTTATCAGGTTCCTCCCAGCCAATTGTTTAATCCTAACAAAAGGCACAAGTCAAATCCGTGGTGGTTATGGCTTGGCATTGGTTCTGGCAGTTTCACTGACTATGAAGGAATCATGAGTAAACAGAAACAAGGTACGTGAATGGTATATTAGAACATCCCTGATAATTGACATTGTTCTCAGAACTTCATCAACACCTATATATACCATTAACGGCGATTGAATTAACGCTAAGATGGTACCGCCACTGCGATCTGTTGCGAAAAGGGAGCTTTTCGAATACGCCCTGCAAACCGGAAATTTGAAAGCGGTGGCTTTTTGTTTTCGTGTGAAGCTAGGGAAAGTATTTCTCTGACAGAGGTTTCCTTAAGTGACCAGTGATTCGATCGGCGTACTGTGGACGGAAAACAATTGATGAGTGTTCAGAGTGAAACATCCGTTTTCAAACTCCCGTGTAATGTGGACGCCAAACCTTAGTGTACTGAACGTATTGTGGTTTTAAGAGATCTTTTTACAGGGTACTTTACTGGCAGCGATGTTGCGAGGATACTTTACTGGCAGCGATGTTGTGAGGAATTCGCGAAGGAGAAAAAAAAAATATGACATTTTAGTTTTCCAAGTGCCTTCAAATTGGGTTGCATTACCATACTTTCCATTTCTCGCTCTTTGATCTTGCTGATGGGTTTCATTGAACGTTTTTTCCCACAAAATAAAGCATAAGTTACTTGAAGATGCCTACGAATTTTTTGTACAACTTGAGGATTTATGGCAACTATCTTGCTAACTTTGCAGAAGAAAATGTTTGGTCGAAACTGTCCGTTGCTGCACTTCCTGCCGAGGAAAAAGAGAAGCTGTATAAAGCCATTGATTACAATGAAAGTGTACGAGTCAAATATCCCACTGAGGTGAGAACATATAAATAAATAACAAATGTTATTACACGACTCAGGCACTCAGAGGGCCAATAACTAAAATCAACCAATCAAAATGCTCTATTGCCGGTCCAATATTCTTCAAGTATTTGACCGGGTATTGTCCGGAATGATCCCGCACTTTTGAAAAACCTTCAAAGCTTCTTCATGCAGTCGTGTAATAAATCTCTTATTAACCAAGCTTGCTCGGGACCGTACTGGGAGAATATCGGCCCTCGGTCCTTTCTGTCAAGACCTGGGGCCGATATTCTCCCAGTACGGCTCTCGCGCTTGGTTAATAAGATATATGTATCTCGTTATTCGAATTGATATAAATAACCATTCGCAATTTTAACCATTCTAGTTGTCAGTGTCAGCGACAGTGACAATACGGTCATGAAAGGAAACGTCAAAGCTTACCCTTATTAGTATATCGAGGAAATGTCGAGGACGTTTCTGAAATAACCGTAACAGTAAGCTAATATACATAAGTATATTTTGAGTTCAAATAAAATTTAGAACTGAAAGAATCAACCAGAATGACCAAAGTGTGAGCAGTCTTTTCCTTTTTCTTGGATACGACATAAATACACTTATGCGAAATAAAAGAAAATCGATAGTACTCCATTCCCTCCTCTTTTCTTTATATCGTTTGTATAATTTTAACTTTTCCAATCTCGCGGAGGATTTGACGAAAGGAACCCGGATACTTGGAGTGTACAAAATGACTTCATGCAAAAATAATTACAAAACGCATTTTGACCTGTGTCACAATCGTTATATAGTGAATGGTAATTAGGGGATAGTTCACACTAATTCTTCTTTCTTCTTTAGTCTCAGTAGAGTTTATATCTTTTTGTTGCAGTTCATAAAGTCAAGAATAACATTCAATCTTGACAGATGTACCTTTGTACTCTGTGACACAAAGAACAGGTGTGTTACATGTACATCCTACAGCAGTCTATTTGAATATTTGCAACATTTCTTTATCAGAGCCATGTAATTAGGTAACGTAATTAACTTGTTATATTGACATAACGTTTTCAGTGAAATAGCTCAGCTTGACACAGAGGGATTTGAGGCAGCTTTAGAGCACAGACCAGCTCAGAGCGCTTTTCGGTAAGCAAGCTTAAGAACATATCATAGGTGAAAGTGTTGTTAATCTAGATCAAGCTGATCTAACCTAGAAATCAACATGTTAAAATTTTGAGCATAAATTCTGTAGTTTTGCTGGAGCTTTTATTGACTACATCTGGGCATTCCCGCGTCATACCTAGAGGGAGATGCCAAAAGCATGTTGATGCGGTTTTTCCAAGGTCGCAGAGATGTCACCAATCTCCATAGGGTCAGCAAGATCTTAGCAAACATTATCCTCAGGCACACGAACAAAATAGCTGTATACTTGCTCAAAATTGTAATAATTACTAAGAGGGTATCGTAAGTAACTTTCTTATGTCGTCAATTTATATAGAAAAAGGCCATGATTGCTTTCTTGTGATTTGTTCAATAGGTTTCATGCCAAGATTAACAGATTCAAGATGCTTGGCTCCTCAGAAGATGATAAAGAAAACAAACAATGTCTTGTTTCATCCAAAACTTCTCTTCACAGTGAGTGTGAATGTTCATGAGAGAATTTTACCACCTCTTCAGTTGCGGTTTTCCTTTCAAATTGTGAAATATTCGTTTCCTCTTCAATTTTAGGGCAAGGTACAGCTTTAGTAGAGTGCACTTTAGAAACTAAGCCTCTCGAACGAAATGCAGACTATGCAGTTTCCTTGAAAGTGGAACCTGTTGAGATGATCTATGATTCGGTAAGTTACATGGAAATGTGTCCGTCATCTTATGAAGTTTTTTTGCAGTTTTGTATTTTGTATGGAATCTGAAGCCCTCTGTTAATCATGCATGCAGACTGTTCTTGCAGCTCATGTTTACAAAAGCAATATCTTCCATTTGGCTTCCAATAAGCTAGGATATTTGTCCGCGGGCATAATCTGTTCCGAGAAGCGAACAGTTTTCCGAGAGCGTAGCTCGAGTAAAACCGTGAGCTTCGAGGAACAGATAATATCCGCCGACAAAAATCCTTTTAGCATAATTTCGCGCCAAAAAATGGAGGCTATTGTGTTTATTATCCTTCAAATATTTGTCGCAACATTTTAAAAATTGAAGAATATTTAACATGTATTAACCGAAGTGTAAGTGGCTTGCGGTGGATATTTACCGAGCCGCTTCGAGCTGAATAGTTGTTTTTAGTATATACCAAAACAGTGAGATTATATACACCACAAAAAATTAATTTGGATGATTTCCTCACTTGTCACGGATGCAAATCGGGACGCCATTTTTTCTTGAGTTGCTCGGAGGTAAATAGCAAAGGATATTCGAAGTTTGACGAGCCAATCAGCGCGCCTCTTCAGCTTAACGCTATCCACTGTTTTAGTATAAACTAATTTTAGATATCCTCCAGGTTCAGCCGGGGAATATTCGTTCTCTTGTTTAGACCAATCGCGCACCAGCGAAAATATGGATTATAAATAACAATTATTCCATGAGCCCGCGTTGGATGTGAAGTGATAAAATAACCAACGAGCGCGTAGCGCGAGTTAGTTATAATCACTTCATATCCAACAAGGGCGAATGGAATAATTGTTTTAGTAAATTCTCAAACCGAGTTTTGCCGCCAATTTTTATTTCCACAATTTTACAAAGCGAAAAATTTTAAACTTAGCGCACTATTTTCCATATGACGCAAAACTCCGACTATTGGCTCATAGTCGGAGTTTTTTAGCCAATCAAAAAGCTACAAATGCAATAGTCGGAGCTGAGAATTTACTAAAAGTTGATATCACACATATATACCTTTTTCTGTTATTCTAGATATTGGACTAGAACTAAATTACAATAGAAGCTCATTTGTCATTGTCCCCATTTTAGCCTCAGTTGTAAGCTACAATGAGCGACAAAAGATAGTTGAGACACTTTTAGGAAATGAAGCTTTTTGATACTTAAGCATTTGTTCTATTTTATTTGCATCTAGCGTTAATTCTCTGATACCCCCGCCCCCCCCCTCCCCTCCCAATTCAATGTTGTGTAGGCGCTGTGGTCTGTGCAGTCGAAGAAATTGAAAAATCAGCATTGTTTTGGAGGGAAGGGGGAAAATGTGACCTTTTTAAGACGCTCCAAAATCAACCAAGTGTCTCAGCACTTTTGTCCCCGCGGCATTGTACATGTAGTTCCAGCCCATTTTTTTGGGGGAATTTGAACCTGTCATTGAAATACTTTTGCCATTATACTGTAAGTTATGACTGGAGGAAGGTTTTAAATCTTAAACATGTTTTGTTAAGTCTTCGTATTGCTAGCGAGTCACAAAACTAAGTTACTTTATTTTGCATGCAGTCTTGGAGACAAAAAATGTAATGTTTGTCATCTACTTTGTACTTTTCCAAACAGCACACTATTGATAAAATTATCGAATTCTTCCACATGCCAGAAAATACCATGGTTCAAGAGTAAGTGACCGTTTTTCTCTTCTTACATAGGCATTATGCTGTTGGTAATAGAGATCATCGGCATAGAAGCCTGAGAACACTTTCAGTTCCATTAAGTTTCGTTTGCCCGAATGTACAGTTAATGGAAAGACAGCTCTCAGTAAAATTGCACGCTTGAAGTTGACGATGTCTTTGCTGTCTGTGATCGGGGTTTATTTTCTTAACATTTTAAGTCGTGTAATAAATCCCTTATTAGTCAATCTTGCTCTGAGGCGTGCTTTCCCCAGTCTTTCGCGCACGGAATGGGACCTCCGAGCATCTGAACCGCTAATTTGATTTTAATAGGATTTTTTCAGAAGCTTGGCTAAAATTAAATTCGCCATGTAATCAGACCCTAAGATATAACTGATTTAGTGCTTTATCTTGTAACTTTAGACTTGAAGTGGCAGCGGCGAACAAGCTCCACGAACTGAGAATGTGGACCAGAGCAGGGTTAGAGTATGCAATCACTCATCATGAGGTTAGACGTGACATTTGCTTGCTTGCTTAGATTATCGGAATGATAAATTGATTCTTACTAATAACTGGTTGTGAAATATTGTCATGTAAAATACTGTAATTTAAACCACATGATATGGTCATTAGGAAAACATACTGTTTTTGCAAATTTGGCGCATTTTTCTTTAAATTTATCGCGCAGATATAGGAACCCTTGAAGAAAGTCACTAGTAGTATGACATCTCATGAAAATTCTTATTTTTTTAAGGTCACATATCTTGACTTGGATGTGAGGTCACCTTTTGTTGTGATTCCTGAATATGGAACCTTGCAAAGGCATGTATATGTGATATCTCAAATAGGAGAGACTGTCGTTTACCACATTTACAGACACCGGGAAGAGAGTTGAGCATTTTTGAAGAATTTCGAGGTGGTTGAAAATGTGCTAAAACTCTCTTTCGATTAATGCAATTTCTCAGTCGAAACTAATAAAACTAAGGAGAAAACAGTGAGAAACAATTACCAGAATCTACACTAATTGAGGCGCCGTCATGTAATTCTAACACCTGCCAAAATTCTACGCTGTAAGCAACGATCAACTGATTTGATTGCAAATCGACATTGTACTTGAAAATTTAACTTCACTATACCGCGCATTTATTGCAGTTATATCAGGCAGAAATAAGATAGGTATTGATAGGTGTTATGTATTTATATGTTGTTTTTTATGTTCATATTTTTAGGGATGGAAGTGTCTTGGCGGTCGACTTGGGACATTTCAAAGTCGTCAGTAACTTGGCCTCTCGGGACACAAGTGTTCGAGTATTTGTCAACAAGTTATATTAATTCATAAAGCAAAATAAAATTGTCGTTGACCAGACTTTGAAATAATACTAAAACAGGGAAACGTTGATATATATTGTGATATAGCCCATTCGACATTTCAGAAAAACGTAGAGCTACTTATGTTTAGAGATACATAAGGTACATTCACGATTTTCAAGACTGCTATATTTCATGCATATGTTTTTATATATACCTCTTACTAACCGAGTTCGATGTCCGTACCGTAAGTTACGGACCGAGTTTTTTCCCCTTCGTTTTATGGCCCAAGCGCGAAGCGCGCGGGCCATAAATCGTAGGGGGAAAAGCGAGGATCCGTAACTTACAGTACGGACCGAGAAGACGAAGTTAGTAAGACATTTATTTTATCTCTGTTGTGTGTCTGACGAGTTCGGTAACGATTTTTATCCATGAGGAACGGCTTCAATTTTTTGAAGCAGGTCGGAAATCAAAACGAGTCAATTTGAAATCGTTTCCAAGTCATTACTACGCTTTAGCTCACAATTTAGAGTAAAAGAAAGTTTTGAGCCTTTACTTGCTAAACAAGTTAAGAAATTTTGGCGATAAATCACGCAACAACTTTAAATTTTAGCGGGCCGTGCGGGAGAATACGGCCCGCTAAATTGACCAATCACAGCGCGCGTACTAACTTAGAGATATAATAATTGAATCTACGTCAGTTAAGTTTGTTGCTGATGGTTTTCAAGGGAAGTGTAATTACCGAGATGAGCAGTGACTTGTTTACAAAATTACTGCTTTCTTTAGAAAGCGTCCGATCATGAACTGGAGGAAATGTTCTACGACAAGTTCGAGTTGACTTTGAAAGATGTTCAAGTTTTGATTTTTGACAAGAGTAAGTAACATGCACATTGTTTGAATTACTTGTTACGTTTCAATTTTTCGTCAGTAAGGTTCTGAGATTCTATGAAGGTCTATGAAATAATTTTTTTTTTGAAGGTTTGAAGTGGAAGTCAGTGCAAGGCATTTCCAGTTCCCCTCACCACATTCTGCCATCAACCGCCTTAAATCTCCAGTTACAAAAGAGCATAACAGCTGATAATCCTGAACTGCCAGAGTAAGTAAACTATTTCTCTTTTTGCAAAACTGAAGTGCTATGAAACGTATCAACAATACCGCTTTATTACATGTGTTACAGACAGATCATTTACCAAGTTTAAGTGAGATTTTCTCAAGTCTTCATCTTTGTGATTTTGTTTATTAGATTTAAAGTGTCATCTGTTCTGCCATCTTTGCATCTGAAATTATCAGATAAAAAATTCAAGATGTTGATGAAGGTATGAGATACTTTTTATATCGAGACAATATTTTTGATTCGGCATTTCCTCTTAGCGCACAAGGTGTTCATCGAGAAAGCCTATGCCGTTTCCACTCACTATTAGTAGTAGGTTTGTTTCTTATGGTATCAGTAGGGTAGTTAGTTCTACGTTTGGGTGAAGCGCCATTTTATCTTTTGCGGAATAGCCGAAGCAAAGTTGTTATTATTTATAATTATTATTCTCATTCTCATTCTCGCTAGAAACTTTGCCTTTGCCTTTGTCGTATCTCCCCTGGTTTAAATCTCTGAACTTAACCAATAATATCAGACTGAAATTATCTAATATTAGACTGACCAACTAATATCAGACTAAAAATAAAATGTACTTAAAGTTCTTAGATCATTTACCGTTTGGAGTGCAACAGCCTTCCTTACTTGCAGAAAAGCGAGCTGATGTCCTTTCGAAGGTAAAACGACGTAACTTAGTGGGTTGTGGAATTTCTTGAGTAAGCACAAAACGTTCATTTAGGGTCTAGTGTGCACGTGTGAACTTGTCGTTTTGTACTGAACTGTAAATTTACAGCTTTTGTCAATAATGCTTAGAAGGTAGAAACGCTTAAATGTTTTGTGCCTCATACTCAATATTCAAATCATTTTGTTCTTTTAACGTTTCCAGAGCGTTTTGTGTTATCTTGGTCTAGACATAATGCTATCAGTGTCTGGCTTGACTCGGGTGATTTTTCAATTGTTAGGGAAAATTTGCAAAATGATGGAAATTGGTGAAACACGATAAATCTGAAAACTCTTGTTACAAATCGCAGTAGAATTGGAGTAAGTTCCATCATTTATTTCAGTTGTGATTATCTCTCATCAGAATGAATGGAAACATAGCTCGTCTACTCTTTCTTTAGAGGAAGCAAGCGATCTCCAAGCCTTATTTAATAATGCAATGATTGCACGATTACATAGTACAGAAGGTAGGTTACAGTTTAAATAATAATTCAATAGACATTTTGCTTAAGTCCGAGCTACGTACGTCAAACACATTTATTAATGTGTCTAATTATTTTTTCTTTCTGATATGAACTTAGTGCGTGTTATGCTACTGTTTCATTCATTCAGTTGTAAACTGTACATTTGTTACGAATATTTCATCATTTTTTGGGTTGTAGATGACGATGTTTGGTATGACGCGGAAGAGAATATTTCTGAGGAAAGGTGTGCAAGCCAATTAGCCTTTGCGGTTTGTAATCGAAGGGAAGTTTGAGCGCAAGAAGAGGATAATATTGCATTTAATTTATTAAAGTTTATTTATTGAGTTATTTTAAAGTACCTGAGTATTTTGAGTTATTTTGACGGTCAATAAAATTGCTTTTAAATTGAAGGAAACCTGAAAATAATACTTTACAAAGTGAATAAAGCCAAAGAGATAATAATAAACCATAAGGGAACAAGGGTGGTTAAGGATGGAGAAGATTGACACATTACAAACAATGACATTGAAAAACTCAGGCTAAACTTTTCAAACCGTTTAACCGTGACGTAGCTCGTTTAAAATAATTTAGCAAGGTTCTCTTACATTTTTGTCCTATTATGTGTATCGTTACATTTTTGGGCTCTGCTAGTACAGTTGAACCAGTTTGCTTGTTTATCATTCGTCTTCAGTCGGAAAGTGATTATTATTAAGATTTGTCATTGTGTTGCTGGAAAACTGTTTCTTATCTTTTGTTAGAGCCCACGCTTGTTAAAACCTTCACTTGTTTTCGTCTTTGTAATGTTTGTATTGCATTTTGAATTTCTGCAGTGCTGAAGTCCAAGCTGTCGTTAGGGAAGCCCGCGATGTAGACAAGATCAAGTTAGCTGGGAATTTTAGCATTGGGAAGGTACATTTATGGTGGAACCCTGTTAATTCGAACACCAAAGGGCCATGAAAATCTGGTCATGACTCTCCTTCGCTTTGGTTTAGAGGCTTTATATACGTACATCTCGAGGGAGATGGGTAAACCGGACAGTGAAGGTTGATTCTGAGGGCTTCGGTCTGCAAAGGTTAAACTTAAATTATGTTCGCATGCTTGAAGAGTTTTATTAAAGGAGCTCTGTCACAGTGTTTTCAGGTATTTATACCACATGTAAAATTCCCTTGGAATATCAAAGGAAACCTGAAACTTGACATTAAATAAGATGGAGAAACATCAAAGAGCTATTAATAAATCATAACTGAACGAGCAAGAATGTTTAAGGGC
>CM042749.1:2211957-2214457 GCA_022496165.2 Catalaphyllia jardinei
CATTCATATGTACCCTTACTTTCTCTTCGCCGCTATTCACCATCTAAGTCGACCCCGACTTTCTCTGTCCGACCTCGTAGCTCAGTCGGCAGAGTGACGGTAGATCTAATCCGGAGGTCGTGGGTCCTATTCCCACCGAAGTCAAAAGATTTTTTCTTTACCTCGTGTGGTTCCCTGATTCCCTTTACTAGGGCTAACGCCCAGTGGGTTATTCATGGGTTAAATTACCACTAAAATTTACACTTCAGAGTTAATTCTCTGTTACTTCATTTGTGTTCATAGTGCTACGCGGCACACCATTCATATGATTAGGAAATGGTTGACTCTGCATTATAGTACGTATGGAAGCTCCAGGTGATGAGCTCATAGTATTATCCTTAAAAAGACAAGCTAAACAATGCAGTAGTTGAAATGTTCTCTACTTGAAGGCTATGATATACTCCTGAATTAAGCCAGTCAGACACGAGTTGTCATTTCGAGCACATTGCAGAAGTTGAAAGATTGGACTTCAGCCGTATCGATTTTTTTGTAGCACTGGCCTTCAATCTGAGTGGGAAACTGTCCCTCGACGATTGCTGGAGACTATTACAGAAGAGGACCAACTTGACAACTCCGTTGCCACGAAAGGTATCGCAATATTGTTATGAGTATTAACTTCAATATGTTGTGAAAATTCAGTTTTTAAAGAACATGCCACGTTTGCTGTGATATCCTTGAATGTCGAGCGTTACTGAGGCAGTAAATACCTGTAAAAGGATTTTTACCAAGTACTTCCCTTGTAACTGACAAATCTTGTCAGGATTTCCCTTTGGAACTTAGCTTAAGTAGCCTTTCTGGGTCACGCTTCCCAATTTTTCCGTTCACCATATTTCGCGCTGCGCCCCAACAAACGGAACGCCTTGAAGAGACTAGTGTATACCCAAGCCTCTGAACTTACGCCTCAGTAGAATTAATAGCTACTAGAAAACGTTTAAATATAAAATCCTGATGGGGATATAAATGAAACAAAGGGGATAGACAGTAAATGGTTTTAAGAGCGGTTCCATTTGCTCCCAATTTCGCCGTTTTCTTAATTTTCTAGATCTGGAAATACCCTTCCTGTTACAATCATTTCTTTGTCAAGTTTTCCCAATTTTAGAAAAAAAAAAAAAGAAAACGAAAAAGAAAAGAAAAACTACGAGAGGTTTTAGTAAAATATTTACTGAACTGGCAAAGTCGCACACTTGTCTATGTAAGCGTATTATTACGTACGAGGTGACCTCAGTTATAAGCCTGGTGATTTCTGGAGGTCTCTTCGCCATACATTTAAATGTCTATAAATAATATATATATTTACTAAATTGTCAGCTCCGGCTATTGCATTTCTAGCTTTTTGATTGGTTAAAACACTCCGACTATGAGCCAATAGTCGGAGTTTTACGTCATATGGAAAATAGTGCGCCAAGTTTAAGATTTTTCGCTTTGTAAAATTGTGGAAATAAAAATCGGCGGCAAAACCCGGTTTGAGAATTGACTAAAACAATTATTCCATTCGCCCTTGTTGGATATAAAGTGATTTTAACCAACTCGCGCTACGCGCTCGTTGGTTATTTTGTCACTTCATATCCAATAAGGGCTCATGGGATAATTGTTATATATATGAGGTTAAAAGGCAAAAAAAAAAAAAAAAAAAAAACAGAGTGAAATAATGAAAAAGTAAAGGGATTCATGACTATGTAACTGTTCTAACTGCCTCTGTTGCTTTTATCGTCTATGATTAGTGACTACGAGTAATAAAACAGAAGATAAGAAATCAGAAAGTGATTCAGACGCGGTCAACTTCAAGGTTGTTGCAGAAGTAGAAAAAGTCACTGTCATTCTTAGTTCCATGGATCGCCATGTTGGGAAGGTGGACGTGAAGGGTAAGCCGGTGTCATTGATTGACTTATTGTCACGTGGCAGTTGCTAAATCTAGATGTTGCCTGTCGGGCAACAAGTTGACGATAGGCCCTTGGCACGATCCGGTCACATGGTACGGAATAAATTATGCTGGAACTGAAAATTATACTGCATTAAGCCTGGTCTTCACCAGCGACGCAATCGCAAGCGCATAGTGACACAAACACAAGCACAAGCAATTTCATCCGAACCTTCTAAACTAACGCGAATTAATCTGGATTCAGTGTTTCATTTGGCCAATAACCAGAAGCATAACCATAAGAATAAGCGCAAGCACAAAAAAAAGGAGGAGTTTTGATCCTTGTCTTTGTGCTTGCGCTTGTGCTTGTGCCTGTGTACAGGCCGTTTTCACGGTGATATAAGAATTATTGTGCTGCGCTCGTGCTACGCCTCTCTCTGAGTGAAAACTAGGCTTAAGACTCAGTAATTTTGTTACGAAGTGTCTAAATGACCGGCAGTCAAAACATCTGTAGCCCAGGCTAAATAGCATTCTGGTTAGGCCAAAAAGCACTCTGGCTAGCCTGTTTACGCTTAGCTTTCAATAATGGTAAGGGTAACACGA
>CM042749.1:2216957-2251957 GCA_022496165.2 Catalaphyllia jardinei
GAGCGAATGGGTTGGTTAGCTTTAGACCTAATAGCTGGGTGTTTCCATTGTAACCAATCAGTGGCACTTCTTGGACCAAAATTATGTCTTGAGACCCATGTGTCCGTTATAATTATCAATTCATAACGAAAATTACTGATATCTACAACCCTATTGACCTAACTCTTATGCTCTCTCTCTCTTTTTATCGCCATATAGTGCGATGTGGTTGAACTGCAAGACCAAGTCACTCAAGCTTCTCGCGAAGCTCTTTGTTTGTTTCCTGTCTAGTAATATAGTGGATCTTACCCTGTCTGTATCGCTCTTTGTGCAGTCCAGGAATAAATACCTTCTTCGTCCAAAGTGACATAAATCTGAATTAAAGAGCCAGTATTGGCTACTTATGCCGACATTGTCTCCTTCTTTCAGGTTCAGCAAAAACAGGGCGCAAAGATTGGATTACACATTTCCGTGAATGCACCACAGATTCTAATCCCCTGCAATTCAAGATCAAGCGAGAAACTTATTGCAGACCTGGGTCAGTTGCGCATTACTAATTCTATTGTCAGCTCGTCCCAGCATGGCCTTATTGACCGGATGAATGTAACGCTAAGCTCATTCCAAGTTTCAGGGTATGCGAACATTGCCATTTTATTTTAAATAGCCAACTGGTCTTTCTCCTGCCAGTTGGGATTTTTTAATCATGCTATGCTCATAGTTGTCTTATTGTATCCAATGGCCTTGGAAAGCCTCATTGGTCAATTCAAAATTTTTGTTTTATTTTCTTATTACTGAATTCAAATGCACGTATTTTTTTCAAAGAGAAGTTAAGGAAGTAAAATTACGAAATTGTAAGAAAACCTTTAGCTTGTCATTTTATGTATACCACGAATGCGTTTCACTGTATAGATCTAAACTATGAACGATTTAAGGAAACTACTGTATGTTTGACTTCAAGGCTATTGGCCCATTCACACCAATTAAACTAGTTTAACTAAATTAGGTTTAGGTTTTTTGTAATTCTGCGATTACTCTTTTTAGACAAATGTCAAACCACCCTGTTAAAATATTTTAATGAAAGAGGATTTACCTTGTTAAAGAGGCAGTGTCACGAGGATTTTGCCGTTTTAGGTCACTTCTGTGCTAAAGTCAACTTTGAGGCTTTAATCATAAACAGTATGCTTCTGTAAAGTTACGAAAAAGATATCAAGTGAATTTTATCAGAGAGGGCTAACACGTAGCATCAAAACTTGCAAAAATTGGCCAATTTTTTCAAGTTTCAATCCATTTCCATCCATGCCATCCGTAGCGACAGGCGTCAGGAAACAGTTTCAGTACCTTCAAACAGTCTTCAAAAACACAACTGGGTCATTAGTTTTGGAATTCAATTGATGCGAAGACACCTTCTAGCTTTTTATAAAGTTGCCAAATAGCCCCTTTAAGTGACAATGCCCCTTTAAGTTTTGAGGTTTGCAGGGTATGAGTAACATATTTGTAACCTTTTTTAGCTAAACCACTTTTAGACATGTTGAACATGTTAGTGTGAATGGGATGTATTTCTCTTATTTAGCACTTCTCAAGTAGAGAAATGCCTTAGTAATCATCTGATTGAACCAGTTGAGTTGAATGTGGTAGTAAAGAGACGACTGAACTTAGAGAAAAGTGACCTTCCTTTGATTGAAGTCGAGGCAAATTTGGAGTTGTTTAAGGTATGAATATGTTTGATTTCTGTGTTTGATTTCGCAATATATTAAACATTCTCTTATGTAGAGAGCGCGAGCAGTGCCTGTTGAAAAGAGCAATAAAGTTCAAATATTTTAGAGTGTCATCAGTAGCGATGGACCGCAGGCGCGCACAGAATCTAATACTTTAACCAACGCACCTACGATAGTTAGGTCGTAAAAGAGTTCAACGAACTTTCAAATAACGAGAGCTTTTTATTTTAATCAACATGACGTTGCCGGTGGCTTCTACGATAAAGTTAACCAACATAATACGTTATGAAAACGTTAATACGTTGAGAGCGGAACAACTTATTAGAACAATGGAAATAACAGGAATACGAATAACATAAGAAATACGACACATTACCTGACGATTTAGGAATACAGCAATCGAAATAACTAAAACGTTACGTAGTTATAACAACTTGAGACCTCGAGCGAAATACCTCACGATTTACATAACCCGCGCGAAGGACGAAGTATTTATGCCTAGCGGCGCGGACTGGGCCTAGGCGGGGGATTAGTTTCTACAGCTAACTATTTGTTGCATTTTTGGTAACAGATAAATTTGGGTCTCAATGATTTCCAAATGCTGATGATGGTTTTAAATGGTAACTTGTTTGAGGGCCAGCAAGGCAAGTAGATATATCGTCTTTATTCATGCTGTATCGTCTTTATGCACGTCGTATCGTCTTTCTGCATGCTGTCACTGTGAAGAAGGAGGTAGCATTGGTGGAGTGCTCAATCAAGATATTTTATATTTTTCGTGTGTTATTTGTAAGAAATTATATTTGGTGTAGAAACGGTGGTTCAGTGACCAGCTATAAATAATATTTGGGAACAGACTGGGTTTTGTGTCACGGAATTGGGATACTTGGAGAGGACGCAGCTCTGATATGCAAGTCAGGGTATTTTATGTAATTCTAGTTTTGTTGGCTATGATCTCTAAACTTCAAATCTGCAGGTCAACAGTCTTTTTTGGGTAAAACCATGGTCGGAAAACAAACAAGGATGATTTGTAAGCATTGAAAATGGCACTTCCATTTCCATACAAACTGAAATGAACGTGAAAAGTTTCAGCCGAAGGTTTTTCAAGTTTAGCCTAATGCAATCTGTGTTATTTTGACCATCCATGCCCCTTTTTGGCTTGTCTGTATTTCTTTCGAGTTTTTTCTACAGTTTTAAGCCGTTTTTGCGATGTTTCAGTGAAGTCTACGATCATTATTGTATCAACTCTGGAATTGCAACAGTAACAGTCTAGTCTTTAGTGCACAGTACTTAACTAGTGTAGTCGTTGATACCCCTGCCGTAATTTGGCATTTTTTTTTCAAACAGAGCGCCAACCTCTTCCAAAAGTGGAAACAGAGCAACCAGAGGGGCGGCAGACATCACCAGTACCAGAAACAGGTGTGGTGGCTTTACACGTGTTCTTTTGCCTGGTTCAAACTGTTTGAAATCTGCGTTAGTTGCTATGAGCAATGTAAAGAAATTTGATTGTCTTTATCTTAAAGGTTCTTTGGACAAAACAGATGCCAAATCCATTGATTCAGAAGAAGTACCAAATATTAAATGTCATTTTACTATAACCAAGGTTGGTGCAGATTGTTTTCCTATGAGCTCAAAGCTGGTAGCCCAATTCAGATGTTAACTGGCAAATCCTTTTTGCTGAATATGTGATTTGCAGGCATGCCACAGATGAGGACGTCGCGTTGGAACATGCTACCCTAAACAACTTTCCTTTGTTCTACTCCGACCCAATCGTGATTATAACTCCTCCTTTTTGTTTGGTGAATAGTGTTCCACTATGCTTGATTACGTTTTGCACTTCGTACTGTCTTACTGTAGGTTCATAACAATCATAATCCGATTATTACTCCTAGGTTCTAGTTAGTTCGCCCAAAATTGTCAATGGAGTTTTCAGGCCTTATTTGGTTCTGGAGACAAAAAACATGAGTGCCACTGTCACCATGGAAACATGGATTCTTAATGCATCTGCAAAACTTGGAGGAGTAGAGCTGCTTGATCATCTAAATAAAGGTAGAATTCCTTAATAGAATTCCTTAATAATGGTGGACATGAATAGCTTAGAAATTGTTATAAATTCAATGTTAAATCAGGAGCCCATCACTTGGAGCCTGAAACTACCCCATATTTCTGTCACGGCGTTTTCACATACCGATCTATTTTTAGTTTGAATTTATCTTGAATTCAGATCCCCACTGGAACCTCAGTAACCAATTGCAATCACAAGCACGGACTAATGTCGGCATGTCGAAATGATTTCGACATGATCACGTGTGAGGCCGCATTGTTTTATCCTCACCGAAGATTGTGCTCACGTAGACTGCAACTAGCCTATTTCGCGGGAAAAAACATCTAAAAATAGACTGGTCTGTAAAAATGCTGTTGCATTGGCTTATTATGGGAGTTACAGGCTCCTAGTAATGGGCTCCTGGTAAAATTCATTCTCTTTACTCGTACCTGACAGAACAGCGTTTGATTTGGTAGTGTCAGCAGGGAGTTTACGAAACCACAGCGGCAAGGGCAACGGCGGCAACGGGGACGTCACTGAATTAATGAGCAGTACAATAGCTGTGCACGTGCGTTACAATTCTTGGTACATTTCTTTGCCGTTCTTTGCAAAATAACACCGTGAAATGACCACATGTTAGGTTATCTGGAGAAGGTAAAGCACGACGGCTATTTTTTTTTAAATTGTTATTTCAAATTTATCGCTGTGTTCCTGATTTAGTTTTGCGGTAGTTTTGACACTAATAAATGAGGTAAATGACTTTAGAGTATCGCGAGATTCGTTGGCAAAATATAAAATCATTTTTTAATCGACTTTGTCCTCAGCGTCGCCGTCGTGGTTTCGTACATTCTGTGATGGCACAAAAAGGAAGACTTGAAAGTAATGTGAGGGACTATCAAAACACATTTTCTGACAAAATGCAAGACGCTTGAGATGGTTACGTTTTGAAATACTTATAATCAAATATTTGAGATAGGACTAGGGAACATAACGTGATGTTTAAAAGTTGGACCTTTTTCAATTACTTCTTTATCTTTTTAGATCTTCTCGTAGCTAATTGATAGTTTTGTTGTTCAGGTGAAGATGGTTCACCAGTAAAATTATTATCTTCTTCACGGGACGCAGATCTTATCTCAGTTTCTTACATAAAGGTAGGTTTAGTCAACTTGTAATAAATTAAAATAATTTAAAATAAATGTAACGACGCTTCGGTGTCGCCATGACATCACTCTCAAGTTCAAAGATAGGAAGTAAACTGTCAGAAGAAGATTAACGTAACAAATAATTAATTGCAAACGATGTCACGCAAATGGTGTTTCCCGGATGGAGTCTGATTGGTCTCTAATTAGATTTTATTATCAATGTCAATCTTCTTCTGACAGTTTAATTCCAATCTCTTGAGCTTGACAATGGTGCCGGAACGATTCCAAAACGTCTTTGGTTCTTGTCGCTAATTTTTACTTGTTTGTCTTTACGTATTGTAAAGCTAACGAAGTACAGTAGTTACCACAAAAAAGGTCATATTTAATGAGCTTTATTTATCTCGTTGTGTTTAGCTGTTGAAAACTGTGCAAGTTCTTGGGATTAAATCCCATCAATGTCAAATCATTTATCCCAAACATTGTAGGGCTGACAATCAGTACAGAGGTTGACCCTGTATTTACTTTTTTAACGTAGATATTGTCCTTTTTCTTAAGGTCGATCCCAGATGTCCAGAATTCGAGTCGACGTTTTGCACCATTGAACAGCAAATAAACGTAACGTTTTTCAAATTGAAGATCGATTGCCTGCAAAAAGCAATGATGGATTTGCAGATACATTGTCTTGCTCTTATTTCCAGGTAATAAGTTATGGCATTATGATCCAAAAAGCTGTTATTAAATATAAAAGTGCAAGTCACTTTGCCAAGAACATAGTATTAATTCAATTTAGGGGCTCTCCACAGGAACCCGGTTGGCCAGGCTGTCTCAGTTACCATGGAAGTACTCCCCCCACTCGTATTTTCTTTATTAACATTTTGACGTGTTCATATGAGAAAGTGGGCCAGCCCGGTCACCAGAAACCGAGATCTCGGGATTCTCGGCAACTGGCATGAAACGTTTCCCATATGAACACTCAAGCCCAAGTAACCGGGACGAAACGTTTTTGACAAAGTATACACGTCACTCTCGCAAACAACAAAGTGGCCAAAATAGGTTAAGTATTAGTTATGAAAAGACCCTATGTGGCGAGGCCATTAAATGGTCCAAACGTTCTAGTCCTGAGTTTCACATTGTAAGATACTTAAAAACCCGGCGGAAAATAACTGTTGTTGATTGCATGCATGCATGAGTGCATATACCATCTTTCTTGGAATGGAAATATTAGGATGTTTCAGCTATAATAACTGTAACTACATAAATTGAGACCACACTTATATCAAGGAAAACTTGTGTGTAGAAGTCGGGGGGAATGGTGACGCCCAATGTCAATTCAACGAAATTTAATTTTTTTTGTCAGTCTCGGAGAAACGTCTACAAGTGCTCCAACACCGGTCGTACAGACCAATCCCGAAACAGGCCAGAAAGGACAAAGGACTGTTAGTCTGAAAGTGCAGGCAACTCTGGCAGAAGTAGATGTTCTCTTGAGGCAACCTCGCAGGAATCTGGCTGACATCAAGGTTCGAGGTATGTGAACTTAATGTTGTGGAATACTCAACTTACTCAAATAAACTGTTAAACGTAAACCGATACCTTCAAGCTTAGATCATCCTGTAAAGCTGTAATATCACAAGGTTAGCTAAACTGAATTTATTGACCTTCTTCCCTCCTTCTCTAGTATTCCCTTCTTCTCTGCAGTGATCACGTTTATCTCTGTCATGTCCATTCCATTGTGTTTTCCCTATATGGCGTTATCAAGAAGCCTCTTAAAAGTATAGATTGTATCAGATTAATTGCAAATAAAAGGAGGAAAAGTGAAGGAACTACTTTGTAGATCAGAATTGATAACCGATCTACGGGGGCTACGTACTACCGTACATATAATTTCAATCCAGGAAGGCATTACAAACATGAAACCTTTTCCTCGCAGCATGAACTGACGAGTTTTCTGCAGATATTTTAATCAGCAAACCATTATTGTCAAAGTCAACTGACGTTTGTTCTGTAGGTCTTACGGCGGAGCTGCTCTTATGGGAAGGTGGACTTGTTTTAAAGTCCAGGTGAGTCTGTTTGGTACATGTCTGTTGATCATTAAACTGCGGAGCTGCTTCTATTGGTTTATTTTCTTTCTTTTTATTGCACTGCGACGAATTCAGTTTTGTCGGTTACAGTACAATTTTAACTGGGTAAACTGTAAACATGGATAGCACCAAATCAAAAAACTACTTTATGACTTTTACATGAATGCATAGTCACACTTAAGGGCGTCATCCACAGCGTCAGGAAGTACGGAAAGCGAGCAATACATTTAATACACTCTGGAGGCAATAAATCTTTGATTCGCAATCATGCTCTGGTAAAAAGGAAGATTTATAGAACAGAATTCAGTTAAAAGGAAGCTATTTAATTTGTTAACGTTCGAGATACTGATGACCTGGAATTCTCTTCTATCACTTTTTACAGGCAGAATGACCTTTCAGTTGTTGATCTTAATGCCCAGTCATACTATCCTAAGGTAAAGTTTTCTTAAAAAAAGATAAGAATAACAGCTTTTTTTTTGCGTAGTAGCTTGAACTTGTACAAGGTACAGTTCATTTGTTGAGATGAAACCTCGTCCAAAACTTTGTGGATCTTTATTACTTAAGGCCGTTCGCTTGAAAATGATTCAGTCAATATAATTTTACTGCAGTCAGATAATGAACGGCAAAAAATTGGGGGTCACCGACTTTGTTTCAGACATAAAGCGTGCGGGAAACTACCCTGATTTTCAAAACATTGGCGCATTTAATTCAACATAGTATAAGGGGTTGATAGTTAAAAACATCAACGGTAAGTCAATGGAGGCAAACGATCTTAGTCACATTTTGTAGACATGGGCCTGTTTCGGAAATAATTCCAAGTGTTGCAAATGTTTTAACAAAACTTAACCCTGCATGAGGTATGTGAAACCGCCACACAGATAACCTCACCTCACGTATCCTCTTCGCGCTCTGTTGCGCATAAGGCCGCAAAGGCCACACATAAACGAAGAACGGAATTCGATGGTGCATGCTACAAAAAATTAAAACTCTTCATTACAGATTTTAAACAAATTGGAAAATCGGTAGAAAAAATGATCCATCAAAAGAAAAATATGGGTTACCGAATGTCCAAGACTGTAAATCCAGGCAGACTAATAGCAATGGCCATCTGCCCTTTGATTGTTCATTTTAATATTCAGCGCGCGCGCTTGATTCAAGACGTGGCGTGTGAATTTGCGTGCGCAGTAAGGATGCGCAGAAACAATTAACGCGAACGTCCTTAAGGCAATCCTTTAACCTATCAATTACCTCACTGGAATAATCATTCTACCATATTTATAGCTTATTACCTGCATTGATCAATGAATGACAGTGTTCCTCTCTGGCATTATTGAAGTGAGCACCAGTGGTCTCCATGATATGAAGTATATACAGGCTGAAGCCTGTTAAAATGTGTTTTGTTTATTTCTTCTTGTTTGTTTTGACAGATTATTTCTGTGGAGAACGAGAATGTTTTTGACTTTGAGGTAAGAGTGGACACAGACTACTAAATGACTACGAACTGTTTGAAAAGTGATATTCGTTATCTTATAATTACACAGCTCCAATCGTATCTATTACAAAATTCTCGATCGTGATTGGTTTCGGGCGCCTATTTGTCACGTAATTGGCGCGTGATCATGTGGGTGTCCAATTACAGGTGTCCGATTTGAACTTTTTGTAATTGGATACCTGCAATTAGATACCCACCTGATTTTCACGTCAATTACGTACGCCTTGAGAGCTTCCTTCGCAAAGTTTTCTACAATTTTCAAAACGTAGGAGAAGCGCTACAGACGTTTTCGCTCATAAGAAGTTCTTAGATGACATTTTTAATTACGAAATTTGTTATAGATACGATTAACTGGACCTCTTATCGCACAATTCAGGGAGTAATCGTGCTCGTAATTAATTATGAAATTACTCGCGCGATTTCTCCCCGAATTGTACTTCACTCTGTCCAATTACTATTATCCGTTTGGATTAGCTACATGATTTGCAAGTAAGTCCTACGCCTATGTCATTGTGCAGTTTCCTTATTTACAGACCTTCTCGAGGTTGTCAACATCTGTCACCTTTGGAAAATGAACTTTTTTCTTAGCTAGTGAGTTCTACTACGAAATCGCTTAAATTTCACTGTATTTTTCTTGATAATCTTCAATGCATTGGTATTGAATGGTTTAGCACTGCTGCATTCAAGTCTAGTTATGGGCTTTAGATGAGTTGCTCAACTTGACTTAAAAGGTTTGTAGACAAATACTCCAGGTTATCCACCAGGAAAAGTAATATTTAAATTAGTGATATTATCATTGTACATTGTCGTAGTTCGCAATTTAAAATTAAGTATCTTCGCTTTAAAAACGTTTTGTTTTCAGTTTAAATACTTCAACGATACAAACAAACCAAAGATGGATGAACCAAGCACTGCTGATCTCACGAAGCCAGATGGAAACCTTGAGCTCAACATTGGCAAGATAAACATTGTCTTCCTGTATAGATTCATCACTGAATTGTTGGTGAGCGTTTCTTATTTTGAAGAACATGTTTCTGTCGTTGAGATGTTTATTAATATCTTTGTTAAACTGTTAAACAATGATCACGGGTATTTTAGAGCACTATGCGCCTTTCTCTAAAAAATGTTTTACTTGTATTTTTGGTCTGTTATCTCATATATTGTTGACTTCCTCTCTTTGATAAGCAATTTGTTGAACCTTTAACAAGTCCTCAATCAACCGAGTATGTAAAAGAAACTGCACAAAGAGCAGCCACCGAACAGGTAAATGCCTATAAAAAAATTAAAATTCTGTTTTTGCAATCCTGACGTCCTCACTATCGTTTTATTTATCGTCCTCGTTATCACTTTCCTTCTCTTCCTCGCCACATCCTCCATCCTCATGTTCGTCCTTTTCATCTCCATCCTAACTCACAGACTTATCCTTGCCGTCGTTCTTATCCTTATTTGTTATTGTAATCCTCTTTATTTACCTTACTCTTTCTCATTTCTTCGTCACAAAAACAAATACTTTATTTTTCGAGGTTAAAATACATTATTACCGGTTGTAATACATTATTACATGAGATAATATTTCTTCGTCGCCGTCAGCGTTTCTTCCTCGTCAAATTCTCTTCATGGTTATCATCGTCCTCTTCCTCAGCATTCTTTTCTTTCTCTCCCCTATCCTTATCCGCACTGCATCCTTATCGTTATATTTGTCTTAATCCTTACCTCAGTCCACATGTTTATCAGTTGTTTTCCTTATCTATTCCCTCGTCCTCATCCACATCGTTACCCTAGTAATTGTCCCCAATTCATCTTTATCTTCATCCACATCCCCATTCTCCTCTTTTACACATTCACTTATTCTCTTATTCCCTTTGCATCAGTTTGTGCAATCCTGAAACCGCATCGTTGCTAAAACAGTTAAACTGTATTCGAATCTATCCCAAATGATTTAATTGAACTAACTTGAGCTGCAACGTGAACTGTTTTATGAATTAGATGGTGGAAATTGTAGAGTTTCTACTTCATCTGTATAGATCCCTAGCATTCTGATGTTTGATTTCTTCAGATAGAGTCGATTCAAAGCCAGGGAACCCGCATTGCTTTACAAGTGGCAATCAGTGCTCCACTCGTGATAATTCCGCGCCACTCTCACTCGGTGGATATGCTACTTGTTGATCTGGGACATTTGGATCTTCAGAATGAATTTGATCTTCTACCATTGCCAGGTGAACACGACTACAAGGAGAGTGTATTTGATATCATGGAATTGTCTCTACAATCAGTGCAGCTAACTAGGTAGGCCACATTCCATTTGAGTTTTGCATGCTTTTGTAGCTGAGGACTAGAATGGATTATTTCTTGTGTCCTTCGGAGTACTGTTAAACAATTAGATTATCAGCTCGAGATTTCTATCGCGCATAGAAATCGAGAGCGAATAATCTAATTGTTTTAGTATAAATCTACTAGTCGTTCAAAATTTACTCTAAATCCTCTTTACAGACGCTTCAAAAACACAAAGAAGCGGCCCCCATCGCACGATGTTACGCTACTCACTATCTATCACAGATTAGTATCACCCAACGAGTGGACTAATGCAAATCCTGCATTTTGATTGGCTGCGCTACTAGGGGTCTAATAGTAATAGTCATCGAGTAGCGAAAGTCGCCGGTTTTTCTTTCGTTTTTTCCCCCAAATAAATATTTCTTCTACTTGCATTTGCTCACTTTGTTATTGCTTTTTCTGTCCGACTAGTTGGGTGATACTAAAACAATTAGACCCTTCGCCCTCAAGGGCCACGGGTCAATAGCCCATTCGGCTTCGCCTCATTGGCTATTGACCCGTAGCCCGAAAGCTACGGGTCTAATTGTTAAATAGAACGTGAGTAGCGTAGCCAATCAGAGAATGCCATTCGTGATAGAACGCTAGTAGATTTATACTAATAACCATTAGAAAATGCACAGTGTGAACAATACAGTCATCACTTTGAGAAATGTCTTTGTCGTTGTTCTGAAGCTGCGGCAGGATGCTCCATCAGATCATTTCCTTTTCATAAACCTCTTTACTGAGCAGTAAATGAAGGGAATCGAAATTGTTTTGGCAAGAATCTCAATTTAAATCTAAATTTGGAAGATAACTGAAGGTCTTCGTTAGTTTCTCATGGAACTCTAGTTTCCGCTAGGTTTTTCAAAATGAAGTGTCGATTAATTTGTTCCTACCGGAACAGTTAAGTTAAAGACTTCAAATCAAACAAGTATTAGCGAGTTGTAAATTCAAGTAACTAATGTTAACTGGAGTATTCGTCATTTATTTTGGCGGGCTTTAGAGGTGTCATGGATTTAAGTTCATCTGCTGTTGTCAAGCGGCATCTTATTGAGCCAATAAAACTTGATGCGAACATAAAACGGTCACTCCTGCCTTCTTGCCAAGACGTCCCGATCGTAGAATGCTCTGCCACCTTAGACTTTGTTAAGGTATGTCACCGTTCATTATGTCAAATTTCTTAAAACAAACATGTTAGGCCCTCTGTACAGCGCATCATGCATTGTGTACGTAAGGCTAATGATCATTCTGTACTATGAACTGTTGTCAGAATTTCCTGAACTAATGTTGGTTAGCCCTAGAGCTTTTGCACACCCATAATTTGTCGTTATTTATCGCTTAAAGTAGTAACAAACTCAATCATACCATATTGTTTTGCAGATTTTTTATGTTTCAGAATTTGTGGACGGAGACATGTTTCCATTTTATGTTAATGAATGTTGCCCTTCTTCTCCTCAATTGCGAATTCTGCAGCTGTAGTATCAAGTGTGTGAAATTTGGTGTATGTTGGTTTCTTTTTTGTATAGCTGAATCTGGGTCAACAGGATTACCACGTTCTTACTACACTTTTTCAAGAAAATCTAAAGGAATCTGAAAGTTACGCCTTGATGGAAGGTAATATGCGTTTGCTACTGAACCAATGTATTGATCTCAAAGCTCTAGTCTACATCATTGCATTAACACAAAAGTAGCAATAACCGTCACAGTGTTGGGAAATGACTCTGTTCTTAATTACCATAGATAGTAACGATAATGGTCTCTGATTCTCCGTTGATTTAGTTTCTCTTGAGGGTGTAACAACGAGAGATAACAGGCTCTCTGTTCTCGGTGTTTGAAATTGTGATGGACATTTTCTTTCGTGTTTGATATATTACATCAATTTTTGTTTTGTAGAGGAAAATCAGCCATCTGAAAATTTGGCGGAGCATCGAGAAGAACAAATTGTGCCCACCACTGCAGCTAATACCTCATCAGGTAGGATTGAATTGTTTTTGGTCTCAGCTTGTGGTGCGACTCCTCCAGTGGGTTGAACATTAGTTACATTGTACAATAAGTGCTGCCCGGGAATGGAATAATCAACACCAGTAATAGCGAAAGCAGCGTAAAGGTGTTCAAGATATTTCTGATATGCGTTTCCTGGAACAGCTGTATTTTTTTCATGAATAACCACGACACTTGTTCATCAGTGAAACACATATAACAGCTTTTTTCATTGGTTTATCTCCCTAGAACCTGGTCCAACCCAGGAAGCTACCGACGCAGTTTGGGATCAGATGGTGTTCTCATTTGATCTTGTCGGAGCGAGCCTTACTCTGTACAGTAATGAGAAACCTCTGGTAAGTTAGTTGCAATCATTTATGGCAATCACATCGCAAGGAAATCTTGTGGTACTAAAGGACCGAGGTAGTGAGCAGCTGTGCTTTATTGGTCAAGCGTTTTCCTTAAGGAGCCTGAAGACTTCTCACTGTTCATGTACTCTGCAGGCCACAATGAAGCTTGCCATCGTAGTGTCTTGCTGAGAAGCAATTCAAATTCTGTTTTAGAGAAGTCTGAAATTTACCCAACGCACACAATAAACTAAGGGAGCGTTTCTTTACGAGCGTTTCTTTGGGATGATCATCAGGATCCATGATGCATGATCACCGACGGTTCCTTTGATGCACTATGATCTGACCGGTAAATCCACTGTGGGCAAGGATTCATCGGTTTCTTAGATGCACCATGATCTCGGTGATGAATGATAATGATACGGACGAGCGAAGGAATGCACCTTAAGTGACAGAGTAAGGAGCACTTCATCCTCCTTGTCACTTCACGTGTTCACGTAGTTTACTGCAGCAATGCACCATTTAGCCTTGGGTTTCACTTCATGACTGCACCTGTCTGTAAAAGACCAAAGGCCTAAGGATTTCCGACCGCAAAGATCGTTGCAAGGCAGTTTGATATAGTTTGATATTTTTTTGTTGCAGGATCCATTTGATTCCCAGTCATCGCTTTGCGATCCAGCAACACGGTTGTGTCTGTGTGAAGTGGACAAAAGTGTGGTTACTGTTGTTTTGTCTAGTGACAGATCTGTTCAAATTCATTGCGTGCTTAATGGCTGCGTAGTGGAAGACGTTAGAAAAGGAACAGTTTCTGTCTTTCCAAGGTTAGGGTGATACAAATACATAGATAACTTTTCTGACACTTTTGTTGACGAAGTTTCGTCTTGATTTATCATTTTCATGTTTGATCAAAGGTTAATCGACAAGAAAAAGCCAACCGATGTCAGTGTTTCAAAATCTCCTACCAAAGACATGTGTGACATAGCTTTCTGCCAGTTGCCCTCTGGAGAGATGAAAGGTTTGTTCTCATGGCTAATCTTTAATAAAACAGTTCTACACAAATTTTTAAAAAGGACGTTTTCTGTAACAAAGTACAGTTCTGTGCGTTGCAGTTCCCAATAATGAAAACTTTGATCTCAAGATAGAATACCTGCCGGACTCAAGGAGACTGGCGTTGTCGTGAAAGTTTCTACCCCGAGTAAAATGTGCACTTGTTAACAAATAGAGTAAGTATACTCTGCTTTGGAAACATAACAGTCATCTTTTTTTGGCGAGCCAAACAAAAACTGGCAAATAGAAGAGAATCTGTTGAAAGCAACAATTGCGTGGTCTAAAATGCATAATTAACCTGTAAGTTGTCTTCGCACAAAAATGTTAAACGTCTTTATTGTTATTTATATTTTTTTTTACTTTTCAGTCGACATTTCCTTGCAAAATGCTACCATCTTTGTCAGCTTCCCTTTTATTCTTCCCTTACTGGAGTTCTTCACCTCCCCATCCTCTGACTTGTACCAGCGGCGACAGCGTCAATTCACAATTGCCAGCCAAACTTCATTCGATGCTTCCCTTGGTCGAGTCCTTGGTCCTGCTACAGGAAACGAGGATGTGCCCTTTCATAGGCCTGAGAGTGAAGTTATCACTGCAACTGAGGCTCTTAGTCAGGTGGACGCTGCACCATTAGCTTCTCAAGGGAGCCAGATGAAGATTTCTGTCCATGGTGTGGTGAAAGAATCGGACATTGTTTTACTGTCTGACGCCTCAAGAAAAGACAGCGAGGCACTCATTGTCCAGGTTAGAAGAAATAATTAAAGATGAACTGATTATTGAACTGCATTTTTGAAAATTTCACCTGCTCTCTATTTTTCGGAAATCTTTCATACGAAAACGAGTCTGCATGTAGTTTCATTTTCATGCAAATCGAAGTCATTTTCATAAGAATGGTTTCGAACTTAGACTCGCTTTGAAACAGAGGCACAAGAGCACCGCTATGCTGTTAGTGAGCTTATGTGTGCCAGTTATTACTTGGCTGTGTAGCCGCGTGATGCGGTTTCAGTGGTTCTAGTCGAGACCCACAAATTGGCTCTTGCTCACCGCAGAGTCTCCAGGTGTTCAGTGATTAGAGCATCCGACTAAATCACGGAGAGTCAGTGGATTATTTTTTAAATCTGTTTTAAATTCAAAAGGGAACAACTTTTTATTTTAACTGATTGATTATCATTTGAAATCTAGTTGTGAAGGTAAATAAACCAAAGTAGCGAATTTGGGAATTTCCGGTTACGCGCGCTAGTCCCCCGTAATGTTGCTCTTACGAAGAGCTAATGTTCAAAACGTCAACCTACGGAGGTTGATTTACCTTAACCGATTACAAATTGATAATCAACGCATTGATACACTCGCCTACAGATGCGGAAAATGTACGTGATAAGTAAGTGAAAATATTCGTGACTACATCAGCACGGTGTCGATGCCGCTGGGCCGTTTACATATCAGTTCTCTTATAAATCAGTGTTGTTTAAACGCGAAAAATGTAGCCAGGAGTCAGGACCGTAGAAGGGACAAAAATGCTTGTTTGCTTGCTTGATTGCTTCTGATACTGAGACTTCCGACAGTGCAGGATGTAATAGTCAAGAGCGTTTTCACATGACGTCACGGCAGCCATATTGATGTTTCAAAACAATAAAGAGGCGGCCATGTTGGTGTACGCCCCGAGCCAATCCTGTAGGAGTTGAATTATATCCTCATGGAAACAGTTTCATACATGAGATACATGGCTAATGGCCACATTAGTGAAAATGTTCTTTACTCCTATTCTGTAAATTGAAATACGACTTTTAGTTCTGTATGTTGGATTCGTTTTGTTCACGGGACAAATAGTCGCTCTTTACAGTTTCGATACTTTGTATGTTGGATATTGCTGTTCGTGGAATTTCTTGATTGATAGATCACTGAAATGAAGAAGTCCTAAGATAGGAGAACAAAGGGAATAAAGCAGCACTTACAGGTTCTGTATTTTTTTATACGCTCTTTCAAATTTGTTCATTCAGGCGGAGGTGGAGTTTAAATACAAGGTGGAGGATGTAAAACAAATGCTTTCTGCAGATCTTACAAATCTTCAATTGCAAGCCTCACAGTTTCCTGACGTAAAGAAGACATCTTACAAGGTAACTTTGAAATGGCATTTTGGGAATTAACAAGAGAGAGCGTCAGTTTGGAGTTTCGAAGAAATATTTCATTTCTGTAAGTGCTTCATTTTGTGACTTTTGCCCAACACAAAAACCTAATATAGCTTAGCCCAAGTGCCAGGTTTTTTGAAAGTATTTCCTCTCTTCCTCCGTCTAGGCTTAATATATCTTTAACCCTGTACAAATATGTAAACCCTTCTTACAGGTTTTGAATCCTTGTTCGATGACTTTCAAGTACTTAATGCCTGCTTCTAGCGACGGTGGTCAAGACATTAATATTTCCTTAGAAGAGATGGTGTTTGAATTCTCTCCTGGCTTGCTCACCACTCTCAGCAATGTCGTTGCAGCTTTAACAGGACAGCAAAAGGTTTGTTTGTCCCTTGCTGACACCTTAAAGTTTTCCCATTACATTGCATTTTGATTTGCTCTGATGTTGATTATGATATTTATATTCAAAATCTATGACAAACTTTATTGCTGGCAAGAAATGCATGGAATTAAAAAGTGGTAAATTTCAGCAAAATAATGGATTGCTTGCGTCATTTGGGATTGGACATGGTGACAACTGTGGTTTTAGTTTTAAGACACCAATTCGTCTTCTTATCAGATGGGTATTCTTATTTTTTTATCACATTTCTATGTACACTTCCTATTATATTGTATTAGTTTCGTAAGAGTTTTTTAAATAGAGGCTTGTTAGTTACCTCAACTATTCCGTGCCACCCTCTCTAAATAAAGTGAATTGTTATTATTATTATTTGAAAATCGCTCCATGTCTCCTTTGTCGTTTCGGGGATACCGTGATTCGCTCCTCGGTTGTACATTCAAGTGAGTTTAATCGTTATTATTGGAATTCAAAAGATCAAGTCACATTTCAACTCACCTAGAGCAACATGTTTATTTTTATACTCTTTGTAAAGGTTGATGAAAGCATTCAGACAACAGGGCATGAAGTCATAGCTGCTCCTGGCGACTTGTGGGATTCCAAGCCAGCCTCGGCCGAGTATTGGTATAAGAAAAAAGGTAACGGGAGGTTATGTGGGTACTACTAGGGGAGGTGGGGGGATGTATGGTTAAAACCAGACATAAACCTTGTAATTATAACTCATTTTTATATGTTTTCTAATGTAAACCAGAATTATTTGTTTTTAACGACCTAACGACATCTGTCACAAATTAACCAAACTTGTTCCAATATTTCGTTTTTTAGCAACTGAAGAGTCTAAACCCAAGTTGGTGGCAAGGAAATCGACCGGTGATAAGGTAGGATATGTTAAACTCATTTAGTCTTTAATATAACCTTGAAACTGGGCTACTGTATAAGTCATTGAATATCCAAACTTTCCCCACACCTCGTCATAATAACGTTCTAGTCCCCTAAGAGAAATTCTTAAATTATACGAGAGTATTATTCTTGTGGTTGTTGTTTTTTTACCGTCAGTTGAGTTTAACAACGAAGGAAGTTCAAGTGGCATTTGTGAATGAGATCGAAGGAGCCCATGTTCCAATGTTGTTGGTGCGCTCATTCGTGGCCGGCAGAGTGTCTGATTGGTCCGCACAGGTATACTATAATTATTCAGTTATGAAACTCATTGATCGTAATAAACAGAGTAAAAAATTTCAGAACAACATCTGACTTTATATGATTTCTGATTGCCAATTGTTAGTGTGAAAACGCTGGTTTCTAAATAGATTTTTCCGTTTGCCATGCATTTTTTATGAAGATATCTTTGAGCATATGTGCAAATCGAGCACTTACTAAATCATGGCAAAGAGTTCCATTAATGATTAATGTCAAAAAAGATGAAGTATTTCATGTCCATAGTGGTCAATACGCTTAGCTGCACCTGGCGAATAAAACGCAAACAGCGGTTACAAAGATTTGCTTGAACTGCATAACTTTATGAACTTAACAAATGTTTGTAACCGCTGTTTGCCTTTTATTCCTATTGAAACTAAAATGGCCCAAGTCAAAGAATTTGCACCTAGCGAGTTCTCAGACATGTCACCAAAACTGAAAGAAACGGGTATTTTAAATAAATGTAATAGGCTTAGAATCCCAACTCGCGGGAGGCAAACCAGTTGGCTATTTACAAGCGTGACCAAGGAGTTGAACTAGGGCCTACCGAGATTTGGGAAACAACATCCAGCTTCAGTGGTCCGGGCGGGACCCATGACCACCGGATTTCAAATCCGGCGCCCTTAACAATCGGGCACGCCACCTACCGACATCCAGTTGATGACTTAGCTGGGTTCGATTTACTTTTTTGTAAATTAGCTCAAAGTAGAAGGAGAAGTGTCGGTTCAAGTTTCGTACTACAATGAATGTCTGGCCGCTTGGGAACCGTTACTTGAGCCGGTAATCGTGGAGGACGAGAAGACCTTGTGGAAAGTACAAGTTAAGGTAACAATCTTGGATGTCTGCTCTTTGTAACGTACTGAAAAAGCTTTTGCAGTTTGTGGACTCAGCATGGGCTTTAATTTATTGTTGGACCCAACTTATTAGACGGAATGCATCTGCATCAGATAACTGGCTGATACATCCTCAATAAACCATTCACACTGAACGACTTATGTTAGTGTAGTCAGAATTTGTACGATCCACGTTTTCCACCCGTAAGCGGCCAAAATTGGTCATTGTGATTTAAAAGCAATGTTTCCTCTTTAGCTCTTTCTGGCAGAAGGGTATGTATCAAGCTTCTCTCCAAAAGATGTGGAATCGTGTGACGGTCCTCCGCGAGACATCACAGATGCTTCTAAGTCTGTGGATGTCACTGACTCTGGTATGCGTTCTCAAGCTCAGAAAAGAACTTCCATTAAACGGCCCCGGCGATTGTCTTCGTTGCGGTGTTCCGGTAGGCGAGGATGGTAAGGTTTCATGTTAATCTCGTTAGGCATATGGGAAACTCAATCGCTTCTTCTTCATTTCCCCCTATCCATGTTACTAGTCGTTGTGTACCACTTATATATACACACACTTACACAAGAGTCGCTAGTGTTCTTGGCATTTTTCTTCTGGTCGTGCCGGTCGTGTAAAAGGCCATTCATCTTCTTTCCAATTCTCTTCGTATATCATATATGTCTTCGTTTGGTAAGAACGATATTTCACGAGAGATTTAGTCATTCGTCAATTATCAGTTGTTCCCACTCAATACAATTATTTCCTGCTGGATTTGCAAAGGAAGTTAACGTGTACTTGTCTTGTTCTTTGGGGCGCTTCTTTGCTAAAAGAGTTAACTGGAATAACTGACATTGTTAAAAGCTCTGGGTAGTAGCAGAAATGTTGCAATTTTAAGAAACAACACAACGTTTTTGAAAACGTGTTTCAACAGAATCTTCTGTCATCTTCAGTTTCAATTACAAAGTACAGAGTTGAATATATAGTATGCGCAAAATGTTAATTGACTATGAGAACAAAAGGAAACAGGACAATGTAAAATATTACAAAGACAGTTTTAGATTCAGTATCAACAATCATCAACGTTTGATAAAGTCGATGATTGTTGATGCAGGGGGCAGCCTACCCTAAAATGGAGCATAAAGTTTGTTTAAATTCGGTGAAATAAGTTCAGTTGAATGCTATTGCACTTATGAAGAGAAAGTAGATTTAGAAGGTTTAATTCAAAATGGTTGCTATGGCAAGCAGGCACAGCCTTTTGAGGTAGTGTTTTATACTGTTGACGTTAACACTTCCTGCTCTTTTCTTCTCTTTTACAAAACAAGATTTGACTGTGAACTAAGCATGTCATGTAAGTTTATGTAATTTTTTTTCTGTGCAATGAACCTAAGTTTTGGCAGTTAACTCTTGTTTTCAATGCCTTTTACAGGCTATTTTTTAAAACAGCCTCATTTTATACCACACCCATTGGACAAATCTTCCCCTGTCACGTGACAGAAGTTAAAATGTTACGACTTTTTTGGCTTACAAAATTACGACATTAGCCCAAGTTTCAGGAATTCTTCTTTAATACCTTGCAAAGTACAAAAGTTGGCGTGAAGATAGGAACCAAAATAGACATTTGAGAAAAATGCATTTTAAGTTTTTTTTACAATAAGGATTAAGCATTTAACAAGCCGCAAATAGCGAAGGGTGGGGGGGGGGGGGGGTTCAGATTAGATTTCAAGGGAGGGGTGCAATGGTTGTTCTAATTTGGAAGAAGTTACCGCAGTTTTAGGAAATATTTCTTTTCATAAGGGAAACGAATGAGCCTGTGATGACAATTTGAGGCAAAGCCTTTCACAACTAATTATACCAATCGAGTTGTGCATGTCTTCAATGCTTTTCTACAAAGTTTCGCTTTTCTATATTAAAAGTAATCCATATTTTTGGTCACGTTCTCCTGGTAAACAGCCGTTGCTATGGCCATTGCTACTTCTCTTAAATTTCACACTCATCTAGAGGAAAATTGGCAAGATCATTTCAAAATGTTTTTGACAAGTGGTCTTAAATCTTGTATTTTCCAGAAATTGAATTTTTCATGAACATCACCATATTTTAGGGTATGCAGCCCCCTTAAAACTTTCTTTGTAATATTTTACATTGTCGCGTTTCCTTTTGTTCTTATAGTAAATTAACAGTTTTTGCGCATACTATATATTCAACTCTGTACTCTGTGATGTAAACTGAGGATGATAGAAGATTCTGTTGAAACTTGCTTTTTGATAAACGTGGAGCTGTTTGTTAAAGTGATAACTGATCTGCCATTGCAGGTCAGGAAAGAGATCAAAGGGTGGTCAGTATCCAACTGACATCACATCTGATGATGAAGACGATCTTGACTATGAAGGGGCTCTGGCAACCTTTGTCCAATCCACGAAAAGAGTGTTCGAAGACCCCCCCAGCAATGGCAAGAGCTACCACGGTGTAGATGCAGTAGATGCACCACCACTTAATGAAGTCCATGCTGCCGATCAAGACAGACAATCCCAAGCTACTTACATGGTCATCAATTCACACGACGACTTGCAGCTGACTGTCACCCCAAGAGCTATACAGATCTTATCTGAGCTGAGTGAGGTACTATAAGTAAGAAATATTGCTGCCCGGGTTAGAGTGATCTTCAACTGAGTTTCGTAAAATTAAAACCAAAACAATTACGTACCGATTAAACTAATCAGCTTATCTCAAACCAAAGTAAAACCAAAACCAAATTGAAACCAAAGTAATTGCCTAATTCCTTTCAACATTCAAATGAAAAGTACTTTAAACAAGAGTCACGTAAGGTTTTATGCTTCTTTCATTTAAAGAAGAGCAAATGCGATGTGTTATTTTTTCCTTGGTTCGACAATATCCGAGTGTTTTCTTTTTTTAACGTTTAACAGTATTTCGGACAGAATTGTGTTTTCAACATTAGAATTAGACCAACTGTTGTAGGTTCTTGTAAAACGTCATTTGATGACAAACAGTGCTTTTTTTGTTGTTTGGTTTCTTGCTGTTCGTAGCTATGGACAATGGATAGAAAGAAGAAGCTAAGAACAGTTCCAGAGCCGACATTTGTCATTCATAATGAGGTAAGCAATGGCAAGGATAATGGAATCTCGTTTTTCTTTATGCACTTTGCTAATAATAAACTGAATTTATATTTGGTTGAAGCTTTTGGCCTCTGCATCGGGTACAATAAAATGTCTAAAAACGCAAATAATAGGTGTGTAATATTTACACATTCTTTAGGATGTGTGAAAACTACAAAATGTACAGCTGAAGTCGTTTAAATAATAACCATTTTGCTGGTATTCGTCGTTGACTTGGTCTTTATTCCTAGCTTGGAATTCATTCAGCAGTTACAGTAAGCCCGAACCATCAGGTATGTTATCCGTTCTTGGCTGCTATTGTGTATCGGACAATACCAATTGGATAGACTTTTCGATGTCCACTATAATAATAGCCATTTCGACTATAAGTATTCCACTTTACTTCTTTCTTGGATAATCACTTTCAGATCGAGTAAGTTACGTAGCAAGATCTTGCCTTATCTTTTATTTTAGCTTACCTTTTTAAATTTTGATCCTGTATACTTCTTTGTTTCTTAAAAAGGTTTTCACTAAGTTTTCAATTGAAAATGTTTCTATACTTAGCCATTTTTTAAGTGACTATTAGGTATCACCCTCTTTAAATAAAGTTTGATTAATTGATTTCATTTTTGTTTCTGAGCGCTCGAATAATCAACTTTTTTCGGGATATGTGCAAATCATAACAATCTCATGCAGAATATTTCACCTGTGCACGGAATTGCTTGAACTGTTACTCTTCGAGAACGCCAAAAAGGGCCCACCAAGACTGCAGTGTTCAAGTTTGTAGCATTCTGCGAAGTCAATGACGGAAAAACGCCAAAACAAGATTGAACTTTGAGCATTGTAAATACACAAGTCTTGTAATGTAATGATGGTTCACTGGCAGAAATGAAGAATAAGTGCATTTTCATTTCTTCATATTCCTTCCTTCCTTCGTGTCGTATCGTCTTATCGTTTATTTAATTATTATTATTGCTTGTTGTTGTGTTTTCTGGTCATCAGGTCCCAGACACGGATCAACTAACGGTTCGTCAGAGAATTCCAAAACATACAGCTGTCAGACAGCACAGTCTGGCAGATGTGGCGATGGAGCTGGGCAATAGCTCCCAAAAATGTCAACACCGGGACCTAAAGCGCATCTTGTCTGAGCCTCTTTTCAATCATCTCAGGGAAAAACTGCAAAAAATAAGAACGAAACGAGCTTCTTCAGAACCTGTCTCACTAGAGGCTATCAGAAAACGAAAACTTTCCCAGCAGAATCTGGTCTCCGTCCAAATTGGTGAACAGACAAGCAGTCTCAAGAAAGCCGTTTCTCTAGATTCAGCCACAGGACCAGATATGAAAATTGCAAGGTCACCGCAGCCACCTGAACTATCTTCAGGTCCTAGTAAAGAGTCGATACCGGAGAATGAGGCTGTGGCTATAAGGGCTAACAACAATGTAGAAATTTTAAGTGCCCATCCACCCCCTGAAGAACTTGAAGAAAAAACTGACCCTCGTTCTTCTTTTGGTGAGTGAAGAAACAGAAACCTAGGTTGTTTGCCATTTACTAGTACAAGGACAAACCGGTTCATCAACGGCTTGTGCAACTGTTGAGCAAAAATGCCTGCTAGGTTCAGTTCGGATTGGCCATTTGCCATTTACCACGCACTCAAAGACCCCCATTTTCCTGAAAGACTAGGACAAGTTGAACCTGATCATATTCTAAGATGGTGACTAAGAATTGCAAATGGCAGCGCATTTTCTACTCCCGGATGTTTCGTTTAAAAATTTAGGACTACCTTTTAAGCCGTTCCGTTTCGAAAATTTCGAAATCTTCCAGTCGATCGAGCCAAACTTGTCTTACCATTGACATTGTAATTGCGACCCAAATTCCCGGCATTTTTGGGTAAATGGTGGACAAACCTAGACAATTCAGACTGGATCTTTAGTTGCGTCAAACAATTCATGTTAAGCCCAAAATGGAGAAAACATTTGAGGCTAGTTTCTTATATTCAGATACTACGTTGAAGGTGATGACCGTAGTGTTTTTTTTTTAATGCCCGCAGAAACTCAAGTGGGTCATACCATTGCCAACATCGGTGCCCTAGTTGGTGGAATTTTTGCACCGCATCGTGTTGCAGAAAGCAACGAACAAGATAGTGAAGTTACAGGATCTGATAGTGTTGTGGACGATGACAACATTATCTCTCTGACCGTGAGTTCCATTTCTCTCTTACTGCTGGATCTATCAAAAGAAATTGTACAAGGGGATTGACACCGTGCCATTTATTTTATATAGATACATTTAGTCTCTTAAGGAACCTGTGATGATATTTTCAATATTTTAATTATCCAGAACTACCCTCAAAGTGATAAGACCCTGGAAATAAAAATCAGCAATCTAGAAAAAGGTGTGAACAAATCTTACGAAACAAGGTAAACATAAGACAAAAAGGTAATTTCTGACCGAGTACACACGACAAACTTGAAATAGTCAGAAGTTATTTTAAGATGCAATATTTAGTGACGCTGCTACTATCGCCGATTTTTCGAAGACCTTTTGTGTCTTTTGTATTACTTTTCCCATAGGTGGATGGATTTTACAATATGTCTCCCATCTCTATTGCTCGCTCTGGATCGTATTTATATAAGCTTTCTCCAAAAGATGCTGTGCTTCATGAGGTAATTACTGGATACCTTCAGTGTTCTGTCCATTCCAAATTAGTTTGGAAATGGGTCTAATGAAAAGAGAGATATCAATACAAGTTTTAAGTAACGCATTTCTTTGGATGGAAGACAGTCAGTAAGCTTTCAGTTATCGTCCAAAATTAAGGCCATTCTAAGAAAAGCAGAGTTTGAAAGAATTGTGTAAGAATAAAATATAAAATGTTGCAGTTGCTTGATATCAAACAAGAGAGACCGTACTTTGCCACATTTGCAAACACCGAGAATACAGTTTCCAAATGTTGTAAAACGTGGTATCGAGTGTCTGATATAGTGAATGTCTTCAGTTGAAATTAAAACTGCGGAGAAAGAGTAAGATTAAAATCTAATTTTCAAAAGACATCATGGTTATGATTTCTTTTGTTTGAACTTGATAAATTATTAAATCATTAAGAATCGGACGGCGGGTTTGTTCCATATCATTTTGATTTGCGAGAAAGTCACTTGTGAGGTACAATGTGCATAAAGTTACTTTAAATATGACATTATGCTGACAATTAATTTAATTTTTACCTTTAATGTTTGATGTTTTTCACAGGCCAATCATAAATGGTACCTTGTTGTTCAGGTAGAAATTAAGAATGGTCGCAAGACAGTGACAATCCGGTCACCATTGCAGGTACAGTGTAGGATATCAACTATATTTCGTGCCTTTTGGCATAGTTAGTAATGCCTTATGTTAAATAAATAACCTTATAATTTAAGTCCTCTTAGATTTATCATATTATCGCGACATGTTTTTGTTTTCTAACTGTAGGTCCAAAATCACCTTCCAGTTCCAGTGGACATTTTCGGTCCGCGGCAAGGTTCGACGGGGTCGAGAGAGGAGGATCCTTATGTGAAACTCTTTACTGTCGAGCCATCTGGTGTGCATAACGTTCCTTTGTATGCAACGTACAGCGAAGAGCTTTTTGTGAAACCCAGTGGTTCTGAGTGAGTATGGTCTTCAGCAAGATGGGATACTTGCCTAAGATACCAAGAGCTAGGGAGTTGGGTTAATTAGAAACTGTTTTGAAAGATTTTGTTCATAGAAAAAGAAAACTTTGAACTCAAGTTTAGTACGGCGGCAGTCGTTCTGGTGACAAGCAACTTGCCAAGTGTGGGGGAGGTTGTTCTGCATCTCAGTGGAAGACGTGCGAGTTACAGAATATTCTTCCGTAGGGTAGAGCAAGAGCAAGTTGCCATAGCCACGGATGGAAAGCCCGATGTTGCTTAATTTAATTTTAGATTTTTTCCTCTTTCAGTTATAACATATCATCTTCATCGTTAACTCGGAGTACGTTTATCAAGAAGGACCCTTCGTGTGTGCTGGTTTGTTCTTCATCCAAGGATTCACAGACTTCCTCTGCTTTCTATATCAAGGTGTATACACAGTCCTTTAGTCTTTCGTTTCTTTTCTAGTGAATGCAAGGCAATCTTTTTGTACAATATTTTCCTCATTAGCAGAAACGATTCAAATTCTGATTAAGCTACAAAGATTTACCTATGACTATTGAAAGGGCATAAGAAATCTGAGCCGAGTGTATTGAATGCTCTTTGTGCAGCACAGGTTTGAAAACTAACGAAGCATGGGTTCAGTAGCGCTTATATACCACCCAGAAATTGTGTACTTTTTGAAATCCAATTTCTCCTTGAATATTACACCGAAAGAGCCAAACTTTTCACAGTTAATTACTAAGTTTCACAAGCTCTTTTAATGTTTGAAGTCACTACGAATCTAGCATGGTGCCTTCTCTGTTAGTGAGGGAAAATGTAAAGGTTGATGTAAGCAGGTTCTGCTGAACAAGTCAAGTAATCTCGTATTTACCGTCCGTCATTCCATTTTATATTTATCAAGTCAAACGAGAGTACGTGTAAGAACTGATGCATGATCTTGATTGTAGCTCGTCATTTTATGTGTTACGTTTGTAGGCTTTGTGTCAGACAGACAACTTGAACAAACTTCCAGCTGGTGTTGACTCTCCGCATCACGTGTTCCGTTTGTATCCTCCCCTGGTGGTGCACAATAAACTCCCTTTTGAGCTGGTGCTTTCACCCCAGGTAAGTTAGCTACATCTGCTGTTTTGCTGCGTATTATACCTGACTGTAAAGTATTCTGTGCTATTCAGTTAACGAAGAAGAGTTATGACATCCGATATACTCGTCAGGTTTTGGCAAGAAAAATGATAGCCACTTGCCTTTGATGTATGCCTACATTTACTTTGACTCAGTCAGAAAAGACATACTTTGGTCTGGGTCAAGGTGCAAATTAAAAGAAATTGAGGTTTCTTTCCTGAAAAAAAAATCTGTACAGAAAAAGAAAGGACGAAATACCAACAGAAGCGCTCTCTCTTCCAATGAAGTTAGATTTGCTAATTTCATTTGCAGCGGTTTAGGCCTTTCACTCTTAAGTGGTGCATGTATTTTTTGAGCATATTGTGATGCCCTAAACTAGTAAAACATATTGAAAGCCTCTCTACCAAAAAATGGCATTGCATCACTTGTTAGCTTAAGCGGAATGCAGACAGAACTTTACCCCTTCATATGTTAATGTTTTGGGTATCGTGTGTATATTTTGAAGTAATTTGTTTGCAAGGTTTAATCAATTGATGTCCCTTACCAGGAGAAAGAGGGAGAAGGCAAAGTCATTCTTCCTGGAGATAAAGCGCCTCTTGTCAGTGGGTGTCCAGAAGACGTCTGTCAACTAAACGTAACGGTACGTCAGTGTTACATAATTATAACAGAAGTTGCTCTTAGCCATTTTTAAATTCTGCATAGTGCATTAATAGTTGGCCTATATTTTGAGTTTTTCTTGGCTTGTATCAAAACTTCGCTTAGCTTCTCGAACGTGCGGAGAAAAGTGCTCGGCCGATTGCTAATTTCATGCAAAAGTCAAAATTCCTCTCGTTGAAAAAACTGACTTGTACAATGGTGCTCATAAGGTGTTAACGAAATAACAAACGGGAAAGCTTGAATGACTACAACTATAGCTAAAGGTCCTTAAAACACATCAAAGGATTCAAACGGCCGGTACTGCTCTGGAAAGCTTTACTTAACATGCCATGCAAATTCCTCTTTGATTAGAGTGATCGTTTCTGATTGTGTCGAGATGCTTGTTTTTTTGATGAGGCCTTCGGTCATGATTGCTGGATATTGATCAAGTTCAGTTTTTTTAGCGTGCTCTTAAGACGCGAATTAGTCAAGACCCATAAACACAAAAACGAGGCCAATAACCAGCCGTCTTAGCCGAACAGGTTTGGTCATAGGTAGATGAAGGTACATTATGTAGCGCAAAGAAAAACTCTTCTGTGCGTGACAGCGGCTAATTCCGAGCCAGCAGGATAACCCCATCATGCCTGGTTAGCCAATCGTAACATCTTGTGCCCTCGCGGAGCTCGCCACATAACAAATCTACAGTGTACACACTGTATTATAAAAATAATGGTTGTCTACCCTTCTTCGTAGCTAAGAGATTACAAAGGAGTCAACTGGATCGGACAGTTAACCGTGAAGGAAGAAGGTGGCAATTCGCAAGAATTGCTTATGCGATCGGAGGAAGAAACAGCAAAAGAACTTGTAAGTTCGGAACGTATTTTTAATCTGGTTCACCTGAGCCGCGGTATCCTAGAGCGTTCTTCTGAAAATACGAAACTTCGAGCACAGTACTCCCTTTCTATGGCTGAAAACTAATTTAGGTATAGATTTCAAAAGCCGTGTTATTAAGGCAATCGCTTGGACCTCAATCCTCTACTTGATGTGAAAAAAAAAAAACAGTGGGAAAGATTGATAGAAGTTTTTTTCTAAAATGTCAATTAGCTTCCAACATGAATGAAAATGACTCGAAAATAATTATGGACATTTAATTTTAGTCTCTTGGAGTTTTATCAATGCATCAATCTGGAACAAGAGAACTATTTATCCACTCCCCGTACTGGCTTATTAACAAATCTGGATTGCACGTCGAGTACAGGGTAAGTGACTAAAACCCTACCCGTAATAACTGCCCTTAAAGGATTTACGCCACGCGTCTTGAAACGTTTCGCCTACGTTTTTCACGTTTGCCGTTTTCAATGCGTGTTAAATCTTCTTTTACCCTAAGTATTCTTGTGCTTTATGGTTTATTATTATCTCTTTGGTGTTTTTTATCTTAGTAAACTACTATTCAGATTTCCTTCAGTTTAAAGGTGATTTTGTGCGGGTCCAGAAAAAATACTCAAATTGCGTGAGGTTCTTTAATTTTCAGACCGCTAGCTAACCTAGAAACGTCTTGTAATGACTTTTTAATCCCAAAACAAAGTACAAAATACGTCTGGCCAATCACAAGAAACGAAATGACCCAGGAAACTTACTACCCCTTACCACCCCTACACGTTACTACCCCTGATGGCAGGAAAAGGAGCATAAGCTTGCAAGAATTTTTTGTCAATCTGAGATCTTAGCAATCCTAAATATAAATATTCAAGCGGAAACTGCTCCAGATGAAGCGATCATTACCATTTTACTGATTGTTGCTTGTATTGTCCTTTGACCTTTAATTCATGATGTTCAACACAGGTCTCAAAAACTAAGCAAGTCTATCAGCAATCTGCAGTGGAAAAGCACCCACTTCTGTTCAATTTCACTGAAAAGTCTTACAGAAAGGTAAGATTTTTAATTCTTTTTAAAGGTTTCTTGTCAGTAAAAGGCGGCCTTATGCGTCCCATGGCGCAATGAGGAAAGATGATGATGCCAGTAAAATATTAGTTTAATACTCGCGATATTCTTTGAGTGCCTGCGATATTCTTTGAGTGCCTGATAGCAGACTTGCCGTATGACTTGTATCGCCTAGCGACGTATTTACCGTGGACAGACATGGAGAATTGACAGAGAATTGATCATGACAATCGTAGGAGATAAACATAGAAACGCTTCAAAGTTTAGTTACAAAGAAGCGCTACTAATTTTAACCAGTACGGTTAAACGCGGACAAAACACCGTTGTTTAAACACTGTTGTTGATCAAGCTTTTGCTCGATCAACAACTCGACCCATCAGATTTCAGTATAAGGTGATAATTGTAAATATAATCTGTTTCTGAAAAGAAAAGTAGGGGTCACCGAACGTCCAAGATCGTTAAATCCAAGCAAAGCTATAGCAATGGTCATCTGCCCTATCAATGTTCTTTTTAGTACTTAGCGCGCGCACTCGATGCATGTAAATTGTCGTGCGCAGTAAGGATGCGCAGAAACAATTCGCGCGAACGTCCTTAATGAGGTCGGTGCACTCATTTAAAGATTCTTGAGAAGAACCTTTTGATTTTAATGTCAGAACTCTTGCGAACTCATGCGACATTGATTTTGTTTTTCATTGCGGTGCTTTTGTTTTTTGTAGGCCAGACTCAGAGTGTTGGGACATTCATGGTCCAGTAAGTTTTCTTTGGACGCTGTGGGGGATTCCGGAAAAGTTACGTGTAAAGCAAGCGAGGGTACAAAGTTTGAGGTAAGATGATAGTTGTGAGAACTTGTCACGTCAACTACTCGTTCTTCCTTTCGTAAACTATTCAACAACTTTTCCAACATGCCAGCGCATATGGTCAAATAAAAGATACAGCCGGGACGATGTCTTTTATGCCAGTAGATCTTTCGAAAGAACTTCCAACCCATTTCAAAGAATTTAGTGTATCTGCTTTTTCGTGAAGTAACTTTAAGGTAGAAACACACAGTTTAAAGTTTGCAAAACATGTTTCGGATGATCAACATCTATCATCAGTTGTGTCTTTCTACCTCAAAGTTATTTCTTGTCTGCTACTAGTTCTCAAATTTTTCATGAAGCGTCAAACACCATTTACTGTTAGACTAATACCCAAATTAGCTCTCTCTTTTTTTTTTTTTAAAAAAACTTCACTATAAACAGTAATTCTTCCTTCTCTTGTGCTACAATTAGACATAACAAGGCTGAAGGCTGACTGGCAAACTTAACGGTTCCCCGTTAGCCTCCAAACTCAGTAAAGACATATGATTGCCACAGCTGCCTTATTTGAACAACCTGCCCTGAATTTGAATATACAGCAACTGAAACGATATGTCTGGTTGTTTTGTTTTTCTTTCCAGTTTATTTTGCAAATAGAAATGTCAAGAACAGGTTTGACGAAAATTGTGACTCTGACTCCTAAATACGTCATCATCAACAATACAGAGGTACAGGATATGAAATGTTTATTTCTTTGTGCCGGGTTGGATATTAATGCAGGATGTCAAAAATAAATTCCATCGGGTCAATTTCCACTGCTCCCAGCAAATTATTTCAAATTGTCTATCCATTTGTCAGGTCATGTAGCTGACCTGGCCGGATTTTTGGCCTGAGACCCCCTTGTTATACCAAACACTGTTTTTTATCCTTAAAGTAGCTTTAAGAAGAAGCCAATCATTTTCTTTTAACTGACAATCTTTGGCAATAATTTTTCCCTCTAGATCTCGGTCTCATTTGTTGAGAATAGGGTGAAAAATGCTCTGTGGTTTGTTGTGGAGCCTGGAGAGGTGAGTAGTATTAAATTGACTTGGTGAAAGTAATTGTAAGTAACTGTATGTTCAGCAAGTAACGAAAGTAGAGTATTTTATTGTCAGTAGCATAAGTAGCCCGTATTGGAATTAATGCTGTAATCTGATTGGCTGAGCCATGGCACACGATCAGCCATTAGTGTGCAATGGCTGGATTGTTAAAAATGTTGAAATTGTTAAGAAAAATGATGTGCGCGCGTACCCAACTTCAATTTTAAATGACAATTTAGTCCGAGCGATCGTCTGAAGGCGCAAAGTTAAATGATACCTCGAGAATGTCTGAAAACCGTTATTTAAAGTAAATCTTAGTAAATTTAAAACTGACAAGATTTTACATATGGTTGTTTCGTAAAATTATATATAAAACTGTAAGTCTATGAACAAATAAAAGTAATTATTCCTCCCAGGAAGACCTTTTAAGAACGATAATGGGCAGGTTTTTTCAACCGACATAAAAAGAACTTCCGAGCAGCAATTGTATAAATGTGACGTCCTATTAAACATTTCTCAACTCCTTCATCTCTAGAGCAAGCCATTTTGGCCAAGAGACAAGTCCAGCTCTATCGTTTTGAAGCCAACCCTGTCAAACGTGATCTCGCAACCGTTCAATTTTAACTCATCGCATACAACAGTTCTGAGGATTCCTGAGCTCCAGGCCCTCACGGTCGACGTTCATGGCGAAGTAGAAGACTCTGTCACAACTATAGTGGTAACACCCTTCTCCCCTGGAATTGGAACGATTAGAATTGAAAACCTGTGCGACAACATTCCAATCCGGTTTCATCAGAAGTAAGTAAAACTGTTAAGTGACTAAGGCCCCGTTTACACGGGTCCGGACAAATTTTCGCACGGACGAATTTTGTTCCTGAACCGCCTGTTTACATGGATGGGTGCAAATTATGTTGCAGTGGTGTTTACACGGATCCGTGCAAAGTTTAGTTGTAGCATTTGATTCCACGCCATAACCGTGCTATCTGAGCAAAAAGTTGCACGGTTCGGTTATTTACACGAGTCCGTACGAAATATGGAACCGTGCCGGTCAAAAAGTTGATCTACTTTTTTCAGGTCCCAAACTTGCACACTTCGCTGTTCAAAAATTTGTCCAGTTCCCCCGGTCCCGTGTAAACGCAAGGTGGAACCTTGCAAGTTTTTGTCCGTGCAAAGACTTGTCCGGATCCGTGTAAACTTGAAGAGATCGAATCCTGAAAAATTTGTCTGAACCGCCAGCAATGCTATGAAAGACCCTACATGATGAATTTAAAACACGTTACTGTTAAACGCATCAACACATAGGCACATGGTATGGAATAAATTACGCAGGGACGCAAATGACGCAGTGGAACTTCCAAAACAAAGGAACTCTTACCAGTCCAGCCCGACTTTTCTTTGTTTTGAAAGTCCCACTGCGTCATTTGCGTCCCAGTGTAATTTATTCCGTACCATGTGCCTGGATCCTGCAAAGGGCCTATTCGAAATTCGTCACAAATATTTTTCAATTTCGGTATTTGTAAGTATGCTAAAACGTGGTCTCTCGTCTTTGATATATATCATCTAGAATTGGAACACAACGTTGTTAAGGTAGTATTATAAATAAAACATGGCCTTGCCAGTTTGTTTGGGACAGATTTTCACACTTGCTCGTTTGATTAACATTAAAATTGATTTTATGGTTCCTGTGTACTTTTTTTTCCATATCGGTTTTTTTCGCTTTTTTTATGGTTTTCAGGGATTCTGGGCAAGTCACGCTCCTAGATTCCAAGAAAATGATCCTTTACACTTGGGATGATCCTCGAGGCGTGAGAAAACTCCTTTGGAAACCATACATGGGAATGGATAAGCCATTAGAGATCCCAGTGGATAAGGTAAAACATGTCGAAGACAAGAACTTTTTTGGTGTTCCGTTTTTATAAATTGTGCAGTCTGGCTTCTGTCTTTCTGGTTTTTCTGTAATAACTCTTCAGAATACATTTGATGAGGTTACATTTTTAAAAGTATCTTGTCGCAAGCTAGAAAGGCGACTAACACGAAGTGTTATGGTTGGTTTGGACCGTGTTTATATGGTCTACTTTTTGGTTTTTGAAAAGTGTAGTATTGATTTCGGCCGCTTTATCGAGCTCGAGTCCTACGACCGAGTCCTACAACCGTGGAAGGAGCGCGCGCTCCTTTCCCGAACAGCGACTGGTAATTGGACAGTGAAGCGAATCGTGACGGCGCTGATGCTAAGTCTCCTTTTCCGTTGTTTTGTCTCTTCCTGCCTCATTTAAGAACTCTAGCCCAAGAGGAAAGGTCGGAAATTTGCCTTCGTTTTGGGACTAGTAGGCCGAGTCTCTGTTTGTATCCATTATTGTTCCGAAATATAATACCCTCCCCACGCTAACAATGGCTGCTTGCGCGAAAACAAAAATTTCTGGCGAAGCGATTTGCTGACGCCATCAGCGAGCACTGTCGAGATTTGGAGCACGCTTACGTATACCGAATTTGATTGCGTGGCTCTGCTAGCTATGTTATAATGACAGTCATTACAGTTCTGTGAAATGTAACCGAGCCTCTATATGGAAACGAGGTTAAGGATGTTCTTGTGAGGGCAGAGATTAGATATTAGTTAACAAGATAACATGATAGTTTACATTTGAAAAGTAGCAGGGTTTGTACCATAACGATGTCACTTCTTCCCTCTCTTCTGTTTAAAGGCTGAATAGACAAGCCTGGAACTGTAAGTGGACACGCTCGTCTTTTTCCTTTCCCTCCCCTTCGCACGCCTACCACACAGGCCAAATGAGCTATTACCCCAAACATTTTTTGTGTTTGTTTTTTTTTCTTTTTCGACGGAAACCAAAACCACTCTTGACTTGACGCTGATGGTATGTTTTTAAATTGTAATCTTAATTGGCTCGCCCCTTGTTTCATATCTGCCGTGTTTGGTTAGAAAAATTATTTTGCATATTTGAAGGTCATTACAGAACCATTCTAATTACAGGATGATTTCGGCGAAATTCGAGTTGAACTGGATGAGAGCACGCCGCCTGTTATAGATGACCGGAAGCAGTTAGAAGACAGAGACGCCACTTGTGGGATGCTTTGTGGATCATCAGTCGCTGTATCTGAAGGAATGGATGACTTGGACGGCGTTGATGGGCCGATGTACCACAGAGTCAAGAAAACCATCCATTGGGTATCTGTGATGGACGGCCTTCAAAGAGTGCTAGTATTTGTTGATGATGAAAATCTTTCATGCCTTGCTCGAAAGGTCTATTTATTTATTTATTTATTTATTTATTTATTTAATAACATCCATTTTGTGAAAATGTCATTAAAAAAAAGAAAGACACTACATAAGGGACTAACGTACGGACTCGAAGTCCCAGCGAGGTCAGCCCCCATAAATATATACTATACTAAAACGTTCGTATAGCTTTCGGTTCTAATGTCACAGATTATGTTATCATCTAAATGTTTCTTCAAATGGCGCGACGTCTCAGCTACCTTACAAACAGAGCTATGTTACGGATTACCTGGAGATTATAGCTAGTTCACCAAAATGAAATGTTACTATAAACTCTAATACGTTTCAATAGGATGTTGTCTTGTGAAATCCCTTGAAGAAATTGCCTTTCTAAGTTTCTCTCGAAATTCGTTGTAACGTTGTAATCGTAACTTGAGGAACCGTAAATATGGCGCCTGTGCTCAATTCTTACAGTTTAGGGTTGTAATTTGATGATCAGTGAACCATACATTTTAGGTAAAACGTTAATTGTTGGACAAAGGAACATAACATAACTCTTTGTTTAACCCATTGACTCCCGCGCCGCGCGTTAACGCCCGTGACAATCCTTGGCCTTTCTTCCACTTCTGGCGTCGTCATCTTTGACCAAAATTGGCATCATCTGCTTTCAACTTCTGCAGGAGGAAAAGATCTTTCCAATGATAGGATCAGAGTGTTCGGCTCAATGGAGCATGAAATATGCACGAAAATGCTCGGAAATTTGTGTGAAAAGCTCAGAGCAAA
>CM042749.1:2256957-2264093 GCA_022496165.2 Catalaphyllia jardinei
ACGAGACTATCCCCCCTTGTTGGTTTTTCTCCCGCTTTAAGCTGTTAACCAAGTGATGATGCCCTTAAACTTATTAACTTCGCATTTTCCTTCGTTAGATCAATCTCAGTTTTTCACTGGCGTCTTCGTTTGACGAAGACGATGAAGGCCAAGCTTTTGCTCACGCCTTGTTGGATTTCTTTATTGATTCTATCGGGGCAACGCTAACGGACATCAACGATGTTCAATTACGGTAATGGTACTCAACTAGTATAGAGTGGTTTGCACTTTTTTTTAGGGACATGGATTTGATGTCAAATGAATCTTTTGAGTAGCACGAGTTCCTTACAACGACACTCACAGAGTTATGCATGTCTACCCCCCAAAAGCCATTTTTTTTGTTTATCATCACGCTGTTGCTCTCTCAGTTCACTTTCCAAAGTTTTGATGGTACTTTGCTTTGCCTTCGTAAAAAGTGTATCATTATTTTGTTCTTGCAGGATGGCATGTTTTGAACGTGTCAGTGTATTTTTGACTCAAGAGAATCTTGTTGCCCAGATTTGGCGACATTATACCATGCAGGTAAGAAAAACTTTATCATTAATTTGAAATCGGCCACATTTTACCAGTGTGTATGTGTATGTATATACGTAATTGGCCACTCCCCATTGGGGCTTTTAAGGACCAATGTAAACAATCAAACAACAACAACATGGTTAAGAATCCCAACTGGTGGGAGGCAGACCAGTTGGCTATTGACAAGCGTAGCCGAGAAGTTGAACTCGGGGGTACTGAGAACAACATCAGTTAGCGGTCAAAACGGGATTTGAACCCGCGACCTACGGATTTCAAATCCGGCGCTCTAACCCTTCGGCCACGATGCCTCCTCGTAATCAGTTAAAACATCATCACCTAAGATGGCAGAATTTTAAAAAATCGGTAACAAATGATAGTTTTTGTTGAAGAATACAAGATAATTGCCATTACTAGTTTACAGTTCGTTTTCTGGTGGCTGTTTTCTTTTTTCTCAAGCGAACTTGTTTTGTCCTTACGGTTTGGTTCATTCCTTTTCTTATCTGCAACTAGACTACCAGTAGCCCATTTTTCGCTTAGTCGTCGAGCGAGACGCGCAAGAAACCCGCGAGAAAAAATGGCCGCGCGAGATCTTGGGGGCGAGAAGCACTCTGCGGACTAAGCGAAAGAGGGGGCTACTCGTAGTCTAATCTGCAGCGTAAGAAAAGCATCATTCTTTGCCCTCCATATCAATACGTGAATTAATCCGCTGGAATGACCATTACGTGTCTTACCTTAACCTTTTCAGTAATCAATAAATTGCAACGAATGTCATTCCTTAGCCTAGCAGACGTTGTGACAATTGTCTAAATGTGCTAATTTCTTAGACATTTCAAATCCGTCATAGGAACTTTTTTTGTTGTTGTTTTGTTTTTTTTTCCACAGGGTGTTCGCCAAATCTATGTCCTTGTACTGGGCCTTGATGTGATTGGTAACCCGTATGGACTCATTCATGGGATTGGCGAGGGAGTCAGAGACTTCTTCTACGAACCTTACCAGGTGAGGCTTGTTACACTTCTTTTCAGATTTTGGGCTTTTGTGATTAAAGAAGAAATGATAGCTCATTTATCAGTTATTACATGTAAATGGTATCCTGGTTCTTTCTTTTTTGTTTCTTTTTCTCTCAGGGAATCGTTGCAGGACCCAGCGGGTTTGCTGAAGGAGTGGCTCGTGGTGTGAAAAGTTTGTTGGGTCACGTGATAGGTATATTAGAAGACACGTTTTTAGGTTGTGATTGTTGAATGTTCATAGTTTGAGTGCCAGAAGGAGAACAATGTATGGGGTAAATGGGTGATTTTCTGCAGGCGTTCAAATTTTACTGTTTTAAGCTCCATTATTTTTCTGTGGCTGTGTTGATATTTAATAAACCAGTTGTTATAAGTTGTCGCAATTAGTACCTTTTGCTGGTTTGCTGCAGTTATAAATTTGTTTAACACCTTGTTATACCAATTTTAAAGCATTGTTTTACTTCCTTTAAGGTGATACTGCAGGGGCGTTTTCTCGTATAACTGGCTCCTTGGGGCAGGCTGTAGCTACGCTTACATTTGACTCAAATTTTCAGATGGTATGTACCTCATTATAGCGGTCTTCTGGGCCGTGTCATTATGCTTCAAATTAAGCCTAAATTTTTTGAGTTCGTCGTTTGCAGTCCGTGTGTGTCAATCTTTTCCGTCTTCGCCCATCCTTGTTCCTTTATGGTTTAGTATTATCTGTTTGATGATATTCATTTTAGTAAACTATTGTTTTCAGGTTTCCCGCAATTAAAAGGTGATTTAGTACCTGGCTAAGACAATTCAAAATACAGTGAACCTAGGCGCAATTAAATTCAATCAAATATTGTTCTTATAATTGTCCTCTACGAAGGTTATACCTTAAACTTTTCGCCATAGTTTTCGTCAACACCAGTCATGTTCAGCACAGAATAGTGATTACGTCAGTGCATTTTTCCACCATACACAGACATACCAGGTACAACTAGTTAGAAAGTACTTGTATGTCTGCACTCAACATGTGCTTACGATTTCTTTTGGTTTTCTTCAGCGGAGACGAATGCGCATGCACAGAGGGCCTGAAGGCATCGGCCAAGGACTATTAATGGGAGGAAAGAGTTTGTTAATGGCGAGTTATTTTCTCTTGAAATTGACATTTACCCATCAAATATCAACCGTTAATTGCACTGACATAAACGAAGACAAAGGGACTTCAAAGTACCACGCTTCGTGCTTTAGGCTCGATTTCTGCCGCTCACTCGGGTCATCGGCTGTTAATCGAGCCTATTCGTGCTTGTGAGTCGTTTGATTTTCGTCTGTTTCATTTCAGGGTCTCTTCTTCGGAGTGACCGGAATTGTAGTAAAACCTGTGGAAGGTACGTGTTTGAACATGACCTCAATCGTGCTTTATAGCTGGTCAAGAGATGTACATAATCGCTTGTTAGACTGCCACTTTAAGAAAATGATGTACAGTGGTATTTTCGATGTACAAAGAGAAAACAAATTCTCAACTTCCAATATGTCGCCTTTGATTCACGCTTTTAAATCTCACTCTAACCCCTTTTATTTGTGTTTGCTAGGAGCTGGAGCAGAGGGCGTGGAAGGATTCTTCAAGGGGATTGGCAAAGGTCTCCTTGGACTGCTAGTTCATCCAACAGGAGGAGTTGTTGATATGGTCAGCTTTACACTTGATGGAGTGAGAAGGTTAAACTTTTTGTATTACAATCTTATATCACAAATACGTGATCTAGATACCGGCCCCCAAGCGACGAGAAAGCCTGTACTAACTGGACTAACTGAGTGGCTGGCTGACTGACTTTGTGACTGACTGACTGACTGACTGACTGTCTATATGTATGATTGTCTAACTATCTTACTGACTTTCCGTTTGACTATATGGCTGGCTGACTGACTCTCTTACCGCCTGAGTGACTAACTGACTGACTGACTGACTGGCGGACAGACGAAAGATTCCTCGTCACAACTGATGGTTCAATTGATTGACACTCACTGGCTGGCTTCGTAATGTGACTGTCCAGCATGTCTGACTGTCTCTCCCCGACAGACAGACAGACGGCCACAAACAGTCTGACTGACAGACTGGCAGAATGATTTTTTAAAGAAAGAAGTAAACAAAGATCTGCCATATATTATAAATATTAGGAAATAATGATAAAAGCCATTGGTTTATAAGCGAACACACCAGTAACTAAACACAATTTTGTGTAGAATCATCATTCTTTCGAGGGCTTTACCCTATTTCTTTGGAGGTGAATCTTTTGCTTAAATTCTAGTTGTTTTGTTTTGTGGAGGGGAAGTGCCTGGTAACTTTTGGCTTTGTTTTGCAGGTCAGCGGAACAGAATGGCGAAGACATTCCTATAAGGAATAGGCTTCCTCGCTTTACAGCTCCTAATATGGTAAATAAAGCAACGTAAAAGAACTAGTATTCTTATTGTAGTATTATGTTATATTCATATTTATTTTGTCGCACACCTGTATGCAGTTTCACTTTGCAATGATCGTTTAAAAAGTAATTGAAAATTAACACTTTCGACTAATAACCGCCTTTTTTTCGTCTTAAGCCTCTCAAGCCGTTTTCAGAACATGACGCTGAAGGAGATGGAATCTTAAAGGTGAGAAGTTAACGACATACTTTCACTTGATTAGGGAGGAGTGGTGGACTCATGTTTAGTGCGCTGGACTCCTGATCGAGCGGTCCGAGTTCGAGCTCTGGCTGGGGACATTGTGTTTTGTTCTTGTGCGCAAGACACTTTACTCTCACAGTGCCTCTCTCCACCCAGGTGTATAAATAGGTACCAGCGAATTTAATTCTGGAGGCTAACGCTGCGATGGTTTAGCATCCCTTCCAAGGGGGAGTACATATACTCCTAGTCGCTTCATGTTACAGAAAAAGAGTTAAGCCCCAGTCCGATGGGCCACTTGGCTCGTATGTAGACTACTTTACCTTAACCTCACTTTGTTAATATTGTCTTTTATTCGTGGTTTATATTTAAAATAGGCGCTTTATTTAAGACTATACATTTGAAGTTTTCCTATCTGGGAAACCCTAACAGCTGTATAGAGAAACATTGTATAAATATTTCTTTTTAACTGGCAATTTATGACGTGACTCTAACAAAGTGCTTGGATAAATTGTCGATGTAGTGGTAGAGTGGTAAAATTAGCCAAATGATTCGATTGCCTGAAGTGTTTTCTTCAACAGAGTTTAGATCAATTTGACGATGTTTATGTTGACCACATGGGCATTACAGAGGAAGACTCGAGTGTAGTTGTCTTGTGGACTGACAGGTTTGTGGATCCATTGTCCATTGCTAACTCAAACGCACAGGACACCCAGCATTATTGGTGTGCTTTTGACTAATAATCATCTAACGGAAGAAATTCATAGGAAAGGATGTTGGCAAAGGGAACACGTTTCACCAAAACGATAAACCAGCCTAGTCATAATTATTGAATGAATTTGTTTTTGACACATCTGTACTACACCAGTCAACCTATGTTCAGATCCTATTCAATACCGAGATACATTTGTACCTGCAAGAAAAGGTCTTACAGGTGAATATATGAAAGTTCATATATTTAAAATGCGGAGAATGATATTCAGATATCATTGATCATCGCGGTTATGCACACCACTTAAGCAGTTGTGAATTTGAAGCCTGAACGGGATTCGAAGCCACATAAATTTCACAATTACTTAAGTTGTGTGCGGAACTGCGATGATCAATGATATCTTTATAAGAAAAGGTCTTCTCACGAAAACACGAAAACGCGACATGGAATTAAACACTCGTGTTGGTTTCCCTTTTGCAGGAGAATACTCAATTTGTACCAAAGGAAATTTTGGCACAGCTGGCGGGTGAACTGGAGCTGTCTGTACGAGAACATTGCTGGCTTTCCATTTCTCACGACAAATGCACTTGTCATCAAAGAGGAATCAACAAAGGTAAACGACTCGAAATTGAAGCCGTATATGATTATTTTATAAACGTTCTTTGATATCTAGGGTTTTTACGCAGTTCTACTTTAAGTGTTACTTGATGACGTTGCACATGCATTTGCTTGGGTTCTTGATGTACTCGTTACGTACTAATTTTGGAAAAACAACGTTGTCGGCTCTGGCACCTGACCATTAGCAAAAACTACCACGTGACATTAAAGATCTCGATCTTTCTATTCTCCTGAGAAAAGCTAAACAGTATTTATTAAGGAAACAAATGTAAAATCCAAGTCTTTCTAATTCCTCTACTTTCTGTTTTCCACAACAAGTGTTCGTGAACGTGTGTGTGTTGTGTATGTATGTAGATGTCTATATTTTCAAAGTAAACTCAGCAAGTCTAGTGTCTAACAAGAAAACTGTGGTTTATTTAGGCGCAAGGTATTTCCATCATTGTTATCACTATGGTTTAGTTTAACCATTAAATACCTCAATAACGTGATGTAATAAGAAAATGTGAAATAAAGTGTTGGTGTTGTTGTAGTAGTTATCACCCATGCTTGAATAGTGCGTTTTTCGCTAGTGTCGATAGTGCTTCACGTTTGCTTTGCTTTTCCTTTCTACTCTAAGTGATTGGTTTAAAAGTTTCGCGTCATTTTGTTATCCAATCAGAACTGAAACCAAACCAGTCGTCACTCGCTGCTGCTCCCGTTTTCCCAAAGCTTTGCGTAAACTGTGTGTTTGCTTTAGACTTTGATGTCTTTGTCTTGTTTGATTGGAAGGAGTGATTTCTTTAGCTGTTGCTTTACGACACTCATTTAAAAACCTTCACATTATTTGGTTTTCTTAATAAATCACTCTTTAAATATATCATCAGCAATGTTTCATTTTCTGTTTCAGGATCATGGCCCAATTAGTGATCTTTCAGTTTCTACGCACGAGGTAGTTTCCAGCAACGAGGCAGAACTTCAGGTTGGTTGGTCTCTTTCAGGGAAAAAAAGTCAAATTCTTGTGAGGTAGTTTTACATGTGTTCATTCTTCGCTGGCTTGTGTTTGTTGTTTGTTGTTTGTTGGTTTACCTTGAGGTCATTAAACACTTGATGACCTCAAGGACCTTAAGAGTAGTAATAGGTCAGCAGAATTATCCCCGTTACTGTCTAGGTAAGTCTAGGTAGGTCTAGGTAAATAATTAATATTCAAACTGTCTAGGTAAAATGCGTTCCTGCATACTAATTTTTGTCTTCCTCCATACTAATAAGCGTCGCTCTTTTACAATACAAACAATAAGGTTGCCTGGGTTTGCCCGCTAGTAGTTATCCCTGTTTGGCTCATGAAAATATCTATTATGTTTTTATCTGCACTCTCAGCTTCGCTGGCGAGAGAGAGAATAAAATCTGAGCTAAACTGCTCGAGTTTTCCGCTCCGTTAGTCACGCACTGAACTCCACTTTCAACCCTACATTTGCATACAAACTCTTCAACGGAGAAACCCATGGGGCTTGCTCTACCATTGAAATGACAACAATAGAAGTTCGGAGCGCTAATTAATTGTCAACACGCAACAATAAACATTTTTGAACAACACGGTTCTTGAATATTACTTTTATTAGCGAATACAAAATAATAATACACAGAAA
>CM042749.1:2282300-2300135 GCA_022496165.2 Catalaphyllia jardinei
GGGTTCGAATCCCGTTGAAGCCCTGATTTTTTTCAGGCTTCTTCTTTCCAGTTGCTTAAATTGGAAAATTTACTGTGAGGATCATACTTCACTTGCATCTATAACCGCAGTTCAAATATGAATTATTTCATATATACATCATATAACTTCACTGCACGGGAAAATATGAACTCAATAATTTGACCTTGCTCCTAATGTGTGGCTTCATAGCTCAGTTGGTAGAGCATCGCACCGGTATCGCGGAGGTCATGGGTTCGAATCCCGTTGAAACCCTGATTTTTTTTCAGGCTTCTTCTTTCCAGTTGCTTAAATTGGAAAATTTACTGAGAGGATCATACTTCACTTGCATCTATAACCGCCGTTCAAATATGAATTATTTCATATATACATCATAAAAACACCTTCAATACACATGCAGTACTGATTCTGTTGTCACAATAAGCGGTAATTAGTTCTATAAATACCCTACGGCCTTCCAAATAATTTCTCTGCCTTTTTCGTCCGTTTATTTGACTGTAGTCACGAGATAAAAGGAATTCCTATTTTTGCTCTGTACATTTTTTAGGTCCAGTTCTGCTTTAGTGGAAACTCATGGTCATGATAGTACACCAAAAGTCATATTGGAATGTTTTCTTCTAAAGCTGTATCTGTAGGCATACAGTTAGCTTATCATCTATGATTTTTTGGGAGGATTGGGAAGTTCAATATATAATGGTGCAAAATGCTAATGAAATTCAAATAAGTTGTATTTATTATGTGTAAGCGTTTTAAAAGAAGCATTTTTTTCAAAATCTGCCTAGCATTGGCAGTAGGTTCTGGCTACTGGCCATTGATGTCAAACTGTAAACGAGGATGTAATATGAAATAAATGACAAAATGTCTCTTTACATTTTTTATTTGATATATTTATTCAAAAACCTCAAATAATTGTTGCTTGTTTATTTAAAACTCTGTCACCACTGCATTATCTAGACAGTTCATTTTTAAAACTGTTCATATCCTGGCTTGTCAAGCATCTGTGGGTGAAATGAAATTCTGGGTTTACCTCGGTATAAAAACCTGAAGTTTTTCTTTGTTTTGTAGCTATTGTTAGGCTTAGGATCTATTATGCTGACTTCTTTGCTTTACGTCACTGGCAAGTGTTACAGCTTCTGACACCGAGGATGGGCCTAAATTCTTTTGCGGACGATATCCTCCCAACACACCTTGGCAAGTTACTTTCAAGTTTTTCTTGTATCTCTGAATAAATAACAACAAATAATTTGATTATAAACCAGTTCTGCTACCAGCGAGGTAGCAATAATGAAGAGCATTTAACTAACATGGTCTATGTAAATGTTGTAGGCCAAAACGAAATTCGAGATTAATTAGACTTCGCGTCTTCTGTACACAAACCGAAATCCAGGTTAATATATTTTTAACCTAGTTTGATTCTCAATTTCCTTTGTCTTCTAACTCTATTATTCCTGATCTATGAATAACTAGGGAACAGACAAAGGGATTTCATTTTAACAGGCTAGTACAAGGAGTGCTACACTTGAATGGATACCAAAATGTCATGGTCATTGGTCATTGAGAGGGTGTTGTCAATATCATGTGCAGTCTAGTGATAAGTTTACTGGCTAAGAAAGCCAGAACCGATCAATGCCTTGAATCAAAACAGCAAAACGCATATCTATAGTTCCCCTAAAGCTGCATGCATCAAAGTCCATGTCGATCCGTTGAGACATCAAAACCCAAAGTTTTCCGCTCCAAACTCTAATTTATGTAGAAGTTGTTTATTCTATAAGGCCAAAAACACATTTAAAGTAGGATTTTACATTGAAAAACTGCAAAAGAAGCGATATAAAGTGGTTATTTCAGTGTCCCTTAAAGATTTTCTCACGATGTCTACCACGAGCAAATTACCTAAAACGAAACTAATATCATCGCGATCCTCGTGCGCACACCGCAGGTGAGATTTTTTCCTTCAATACATTGACAGTATCTAGAAGAAGCCTGACACTTAGAGACACCACTACTGAACAATACCACCATCGACATCCGCTAACAATCAGCTAATGGTATCCCCAGTTAGCAGGATCTCTTAAAAAGGACTGTCCCTACAGGGAGGCTGCTAATTGGGGGCAGCAAATTACAGTTATGCTTCTTCGTTTGCCTGAGGATGCTAAGTCTAAGTCTAAGTGTAAGTTAAGTGTAATGAGAACATATATATCAAACTCGAGAGAACATGCATACTTTTCGGAGCCACAGCCACTGAGAAGGAAACCGACTTACTTGCCTCGATAACTTTTGTCTTTTTTGCCTCTGTCACCAATTTTTCATGGACATATAAAGAACGTAAGTGATAAATGTTTAGTTTCTTCAGCGCTGTATTTAGCGCTGGGGCGCTAATTTCCTTTTCTACAGCTTACTCTGTCAGTATCGCCTGAGTGCCAGATTTGCAAACCTCTTGATCAACTACACAACTGGGCTAAATATAATCCTACTTTATATTTATCCATCCCACCAAGACAGAATTTATGTTTATGGCCAAGTCTCCTTTTTCCGGTCCGATCAAACCTATCACTTTAGTTGACAAGCCCATCAACTGTGTATCCAGCTCGTCCTGCTTTGGGGGTTACATTGGACAATAGACTTGGTAGGTTTCCTTATATTAAATGAACTGTTTCTAACTTTATTCCTTCATATCGATCCACTTTGGAATAAATGTACCCCAAAGCCATCTTTACCAAATAAAGAATTTATGTATATACGTAGCTCAACGGATTGAGGAAACTCGTCAGAGAGGGTGTGTTTATCAGTGACTGGGCCCTTTTTCCTTTTTTAGCATTTTAATGAACAACAACTGAGCTTGTAACCCAAGACTGACTGGAAAATTTGTTGTTCTCATAATCATGATACCGTTTGCTTGTTCATATGTTCAACATTACATTCAGGTGAGAAAGCAGACTTCACAAACCACTAGTTTATTGGCCTAGTTTATGATATTTCTTTTATGTTGATGTGCTATATGTCACTTGGGCAATGGGGGCATCTATTGCAATTTGAGGGCTTATTAAAAAAAGCGACACTCAAGACGGAACGTTACTAGAAAAGGAACCCAGTTACTAAACTGAGGGAGTGGGCGAAGTCGAATAATTTTGAAAATTCTTATTTCTTTCTGCATGTTTTAATTAGCTGCTGTATACGTACATGTTTTGGTTTAACTCCCGTTTCTAACAAAAAGGTCGTAATGATTGTTTATATCAAAAAACGAAAATGTGATCGATTAATGTCAAGACTCCAACTGCATGTCGCTGAGATCACCAGCTGCGTGAGCAGAGATTAGTTGTGACAGAAGATCATCTTTTGAGGCTTGACTAGCACACTCAGGCCAGTTTCTATCTTCCTTTATTTTTAGGAAATTACGCTGACAAGAAAACAACGAGCAATAGGGTAATCGTTTGGTATTTCGGCAAGGAATCTGAGGTCTGTCTTATTTTTTCATGAGGTGGAATCCGAACAATCAGTTGTTGCAATTTTTAGTTTGCAATAGCATAACTTCGAGGTGGGTAGAATTTATGCTTTCGCCTCTTTCTGCGTTTGCTTTGTTTAAAAAGTTTAGCTTCCTGTATATTGTTACGTGTCAGTTCATTTATGCTTTCGCTCGCCAGGCGGTTTTCCGGTTCATCCTCGAAATTCGATAATTTATTTGCTAAACACAATTTTTTACAGTGATACCTCAGCCCTGCCGCACTGCAAAGATTCGTACAACACGAAGTGAAGCGAACAGGTCACACAACTTAACGCGATTACAGCATTAGTTTATAACAGTCGAAACGCAATAAACATATTAATAGACTAACCACTGCACGAAAAAAACAACTTAAATTTGAAGTTTTAGTTTAAAGAGTTCCATTCTTTTGGGGACAAATTGTAAGGAAAGGAAACTTCTTAAGGGCTCTCTTCATGTTTCGTCCTCAGATAGATTAGACTTTACCTTCGTTCCTAAAACTTGGCACTGGCTGCCAATGTTTAATCAAAAATTGCCGTGTTTTGACGACATTTTGATGTCCAATGAAACGAAGTTGTACCAGTCTCATTCACCTGACATTTCCAATTTGAACCTTATGCAAATTATGCGACTGTATCGGTTGAATTAAATGCACTAAACCTGAGGTAAAATGTCATGCTATAGTAACAACGAAAATTCGAGAATCATTAAGGTTTGCAGCCTTTGAATACAGTAAGTGTAGGCTTTAAAATCGTTGAAACCCTATATTTCCCGAAGTCTTCTGGAACTTAATCCAAGCCAAGGACCGTAGAAAGCTGATATTTTTTGTTTTGTTTGGTGCAGTGCCAGTATGAATACAAGGCCGGAAATTTTACACCAACTCGTGCTACGGATCTCTTTCACAGAAAGTCAAAGTAATATAAGAGAAAGGAGCAAACATCTTTTGAGTTTACTCCCAAAACATACATCGGAAATGCAAACAACCCAAGCTTTTTGTTTGAGTGGTGGTTTGTAAATAATTAAAACTGCAATGTTAAAGCGATCGGGAGTTAAAGATTTTTCCCTCACTGTTCTCAATATTCTTTGATCCGGATACATGGGTAAGATTTTCAGATATCGAACTTTGCCCAATATTGTTAATCAAATTTCTCTTTGACCTGCTCTAGGTAATATTTAGGTTTTGATGACTTAGAGACGTGGGAGAGATGGAGTGAACCGCAGCACCTGGCAGGCAAAATCTTGAATCTGAATCTTAAAAGTACAAATATCCTTTCAATAATCCGAGCTACCTAATGGCTGATTTGCTTCCCAATGACGAGCATTTTTTGGGAAAAAAGAACGCGTATTTTCTTGGCAATGTTTCCTTGTTCTCGCAAACGATTTCTTAGGGATTTTGATGAGATTGTCATGTTGCATAATTATTTATAAAACTATCGAGGACTCGAAGGCGTTATTTCCTATTTTACAAACAAAATGAAGAAACCTCTGGCGCCACTTTCAATAAAAAATCAAAGTAAGATAGACCACAAATTGTGCTTACGAATGCCAGCAAGTTTTGTTCGTTCACTCTATCAGCGGGCCACGTTATAAAATAAGTCATTTGAAAGTCAAATAAGCATTTGAATGACCTTCCTCTCGTCTGTGCACAGTGTGATAAATTTTATGTACACACCTTTCCAGGTCTGCAACTTCTGTTTGATTTTACTTCAGCTGCTTCTATGGAAAGAAGAAAGCAGCTTGATGCCGTTAACCTTGCATGAGTTATTTGAATTGTGGTAAATTTCTATCAGGTTCCTCTCATTCAGATTTGGTATCAGTTCAGACAGGAGCTCCTGGTTCAGATAAGGCCTTGCATTTTTCCTGTGGACTCGACACTAAGAACTACAACCACTACAAACCTTTCGGCCATCGTAAGAATGCTTTTGTCTCGATCACTATCTTCTATACATTACGGAATTAAGTGTGCATTAAACACAACTTACAAATATATGGAAGTCACACACAAATATCTCAAGAAATGAAATTATTTTTCCATCTTAGCTTTGCCCTATACTTCGCAGATTGACTTTTTTTATTGTGAATGCAGTTTCGTACGTACGTCTATGTTAAAAGTGTTTTTAACTCAGTCAGGCGGACAATAATAGAGGCTAATTATAATAGCACACTTTCTGAAGGTGTCCGTTTAATTTAGGTATTACGAAAATATTGCCAATCGCTGTATGAAGTTTCGAATGATGAAAACTTTCATTATACCTTTTAGGGGGAAAACGCACGGGTGAATTGAGTGGAATCAGTCGAACGCTGTCGGTTTAGTTATAATTAACTCACGTACTTTAAATAAATATAGACATGACGAAGTGATAAAAACGAGTGTGTCGATGAAGAGAAGAAATTAAAAGACGTTAGACTCAGTATTACTGGGAATGGTTCCCGCGACCTATGATTTCGGAATCAATTCCATCAACTCACCACGCAGTTAAATAAAGTAAGTGGATAAAGTAGTTTGGCGGGGTTGACACGTCGCCTTGCAAATGAACTGGACAGCTGTATTATTGAAAACCCAACACACTCAATGGCCGGCAGTTGTGTAAATCGGCTTGAAAAGAAAGGTCACCCATCATAGTACTCACCCTGCCAGGCTTGACTCTCGTGATTGAACGAGACACGATTTTCCTTGTCTCAGACAAGGTGCTTTCATGGTATGACATCCCCATATTTTTTCTGTTACCGTTATGTGTTATGCTGTTTCGCAACAATGCAAGTGATCGAGCTTTAACTTCACTTTTCTCCTCTCATGCTCGTTATATGAATGATCTGTGACCTATGGTTTCAAAACTCCGTGCAGTGGTTACATAACGTGATCTATTTTTTTTAGTAAACTACCTCAAAGCCATTTTGATTTGAACATAATTTTCGTGCGGAAACAGCACGACAAGCGAGATAAGCCCCTCCCCTCAGCTCGCGTAGTCCATCAGAATGCATGCGCAGGATTTGGTTCATGTTGCCCTCTCATGACGAGTTAAAATTTAAATTCGCTGCACTTTGCCAAACGAACTGCGGAAAATTTTAAAACAAGATGGTTGTATCAACTTCGCTGCCTAGAAGAAGGTTGGTGTGGACTCTAGAAGATTATTCAGATGTCCGTGTCTTTTGAAAAACATCTGTTATGTTTAGAGGTGTTTGAACTTAGTCGAACGTTAAAAATTTAAATTAACATGCAGAAAAAGGAAATCAACTTTCGGCTTGTGTGTATATTACATGAAATAGCGATGGTAATTCGTAATGGCTGACGGGGGACTGAACAGGAACAAGTAATTAAAGAACAGGAACAACTAGGATGAGTGATGCTAACAAGAGTAATTAAAGTTTCGCCATTACTCCTACTTGCGAGGAAACAATGGAACAGCGACATTTTCATATAAACAAGTAAATGTGGAAGCAGATGTTGGACTAAGGAATGAGACATTTCCAATTCGGACGGAAACTGCGGAGATTATACACGTTTCATAACAAGGACCGGGAAACTATCGTTATTCTTCGCAATTACTGAAATTCAAATAAGACAAGACAAACACCATTTCAATTTAATGACAAAGAAATTTACGATAGTTTAAAACAGAAACTGAAAAAAATCACAAAGAACCCTCGTTCCTGTCATTACAGACCTAAAATTAGCAAAAGACTCAAAATACTCCTTCGGATAATCAAAGGTGGAGGTTTTTTTTTATCTGTCAAGAAAAAGCGAAATATCATTCTCCTATTTACACAACTCAAACACCTTTCTGCGCCTTTTGTTCTACTCGTTTCGCTATTTTTCAAAAAAGTCATTATTTATTTACGACAGAGCAAAATATCCCGTACTTTGTATTTTTTTTCGTGCCGCTTTGTGACGGTTCGGTGTTGAGAAAACGACCATGGAGTTTTTTTAACCATTTAATGCGTGGCGCGTGAATGACACACGGTGGTGTTCTAGAATAAACAAAACACTAATTTCTTTCTCTTCAAATTATCATATTCTGGCAACTATACTAAGGGAAGATTTTACTTTCTTGACGAGACGCAATTTCAAGCATTGGCGATCGCTTATTACACGCAGAAGACAGAGTCTGACTGAGGTGAGAAAATCCGAGAGGATATAGGTCCATAGAAACAGCATAGTATGACAGCCGGTACCTAAAACGTTTCACCACTGACATATGCTGGTACCCGTGTGTTGCAGTCACGGATTTATCATATACAACCTATGGCTTCCCTAAGGTCTAAAATAGCTCTTAGATGAAATGTGGTGAACAACAGTGTAAATTTATTTGACAAAGACGAGAAAAATCGATATTTTAAATCTTTTTATGCTAAGTTTGGAAGTCAGGTAATGTATTCCTCGAGTGACCAAAAAAACAAACAAGAAAAGAAAGGAAGACGAAAAGAAAAGACAGTAGATAATTGTCATTGTGTAACGGAGATTTTAAAACCGCGGTCGACTGCCAGGAAAGTTGTGCAGAAGGCAAAGATATATTTATATACTTTCACAGCACAGTGGCTCCATTTCGGTATCAATGAATAAATTAATATACAAGTCATTGATACTTCGCATCCTTGGTCGCTGGTCAGATTTGAGAAGCTTCTAAATCATTTTTCTTGCCGTTTGTATTTTCGCAAATTTGTACAAATGACGAAAAGTTTGACTGAGCAAACATTGCAGTTAATTTCGCCATCCTAAGCGATGTATGTTTCGTTTATTATGTTGGGCAAACGTTTTGTAGCTTCGAGCTTTCTGATCTTCCCGTCGCAGCTGGCTGTGTCACGTGGCTTTGATGATAATAAAATTGCACGGAAGCCATGCATTTTAAACGCTGAGTAAAGTCATATGGCACTATCATTTACTTGAATTGTTACGTGTTACGGTATTATAAGTTATAAAGACTTGAAGCTAAGGTGATCAAAACGTACCTGGTACCCTGGTCCCAGAGGTTTTTCTTGATTTTTCACTGCATGATTGAACTGCGAGAGAGCCGCGAAGCGGTGAACAAGAGTCGCGAAGCGGCGAGATCCAAAAACCTCTGTTTACCGTGGATATGAATCTCAATTTCATGCAGACGCCAGGATCAGGATCTGACTCTCGAGCTCGGATTGGTTGATATTTTTACAAAACACGCAATACAATTGCTCTGTTTGATTGGCAATACCGAGGGGACGGTGTGTAAACGTTTGCCTATATCGATCTTTATTGGGGAAATAATTTGTTTGCAAAGTACTCAGGCAGTTCTCAGCTTATATAAACGTTCAAGATTCGTCTATGTTCTACATTGATTTTGTTCTCGACAGTGCCTTTGAAGGAATTTGACTCTGTGCTCGAGGGGCGTTTTCCAGAGACTTAAAGTGTCAACGAATATCAAAGCCTTGCTCGCAGTTATAAATCGCAAAGTGTGTTCGCCATTTTGCCAACCGGACATAAAAAGTCAGTTGATTATAATTCGGTTGATCACTGATGTCGGCAAATACCTGAGCCTGATAGGCTATTCATACCCTCACTATGTCATATTGGTTGTGTACTCTGAAGTTTTTTGTGGTTGACTGTCAACAACAACAACAACAACAACGACAACAACTTTATTTATAGTATAAATTCGGCACAAGAAAGACAGTTCCGCAAATAGCATTGCTAGTCTGAGCGGAACAGTGATACAACAAAGAAAAAAATAGTCAATTACAATGAAAATAAAAATTAATAATAAATTTACAATAGGATACTTACATAATTTTTAAACAGATTTTATCAAATTATTAAATCGTTAAAACGTTAACATAATAAAGAACTCAAGTTCAAATTGTACGTTTTTAGGGCAGAGGTAATTTGGGAAATATCAATATAGTCATCATGCTTCTTAAGAATATCGAGAAGGAAAGAGTGGAGTTTTGTTTGGAAGTGTTTCTTGGGGAGCTCTCTTAATGATGCTGGCATCTCATTCCAAATTTTAGCTCCTACTCTTGAGAGAGCTCTTTTTTGGATTTCTAACCTAGATTTTTTAATATAGATTTTCGACTGTTAATATTCTTAATATACCATTTTGACTCTGAGACATCGCGAACTGCAAAACCATTTCATTTCCATTTCAACGAAGACGTCGACGAGCACCATCTGCTCAAAGAAGCTTATGCCTGTCTAGAAGTCCCGAGGCCTTCTTACAAAATGAAAAGTAGAGATACTTGCTTCGGAATATGTTTAACAGCAGAACCTTCGCGATCGGTGCGGATGAAAACATTCTCGCAAACGGGCACATTGACCACGGCCATGTAGGTCAAAAGATACCACTCTTCACCACCCGAGTGGAAACATTACCGGCTGATAAGCACGTGATTGCTAAGCTTCCATTGGTTGCTTTTTGAATTATCAAATTTGACGCGTTTGACAGCTGGCGTCTGAAAAGTGCGATTCAAGTCCAAGGTAACCAGAGGTTTTTCGTTCTCTCCGCTTCGCGACTCGTGTTTGCTGCTTCACGGCTCTCTCGCAGCTCTCTCATGTGGTGAAAAATCAAGAAAAACCCCTGGGACCAGGGTAAGTACCTGGTGGGAGCTGTATGTTCGCACCTCAGAATTGAATTGACTCTGAAATACTGTAAGTACATAAGATCGCATTTAAAGTAGCTTTCTACCAAGCAACTGGCTTGAGTTTTCTTGAACGAAAATTCTCAAACATTTTGAACGCTTCAGTTCACATAGGGCAAATTTGCTACCGGGTGATACTGCGCTGAAAACGAGATTGAGAAAGAGAACGTCACCAAATGGTTTAACTGCAAGGCAGAACAATAATGATTCTGCAGGGGCGTTTTGAATCTTTGTACATTTCTTACCCGTCATCTGCAAACTGACAAAAAGGTGAAATGACCAGGTTCAACGTATTATGCAGAACGTGAACCTCAACCGCAATGGATACATTTTTCGTATCTTACTTTGGACTGGAAAGCTGTCAGTTCATATCTAGCCCGAGTATGTTTTTAAACTGATAGACGTGTTGAACAGATGTACTCAGTTGCGACATGTGAGGATAAAATGTAAATTCATACTTTCTTGTTTGGTGCCGCCGTCGTCATATTGCGAAAGCTCACTTATTGTTAGTTGTTAAGAGGCCCTGCCCCTAAGAAACGACCGATCATTTCCGGCTAAAAAATAGAATCGGCCGATTTTTATCTCCCAAGTAAAGGCTACCGAGTACTATTTCAAAATGAATTTCTTTTGTTTCAGTTTCGCTTTAAACCAAAAATATCGAGCCGCAAACTTTTTCCGTCTGATAGCAGCAAAATCAGGCCGGAAATAAGCTCCCGCAAAAAAACGGTTCAGAAATCACTATCGCAACGCAAACTAATGAAAAAACTACAGTGATGTAGAAAAAGACCTTTTAATGCAATATCATTCGATAAACATCGAAAAACTGCCGAAGCGAATAACAAAATAAAGTATTAAATATTGCATACTAAACTCTTGGGTCTTCGGCCATCGTAGCTTGATTAAAAATATGAAACAAACAGCGGTGATAAAAGTATAACCCTTACAAATTTTTTGAAAAGCTATTTATACTGTACAAATGGGGGTCTGGAACCTAGACAGAAAACATCTGCAATAGAAATTTAAGACGTTTCAAATGGAAACTGTCTGTAAGGGGACAATGAAAAGGCTTTCTTAATAGAGTAAAAGCTTTTCACTGCTGACATTGGCATTTCAAAGCTGGCTGTAACTCTTTTCATTGTCCCTTTGGAGGAAAAACTAATAGTCGAATCGTCACCCTTTCCAAATTCACGGTGATTAATTTACCTTTATCAGCTTAAAACTAGATGATCTTTAGTACTTTGTTTCCGGCACTACTCGCAGACGCAGCCCAACAGTTTTACTGGAAACTAATCACCTGAAAACAGAATTTTCTCCATATAAAATATTTTTCCACAAGAAGCAGCTGAGTTATTTATGATTCTTTTATACTGCTTTTTTTTAAAGAAAGAGAATGAGGCCGCGTTTACACGGGTTCGGACAAATCTTTGCACGGACAAAAACTTGCACGGTTCCACCTTGCGTTTACACGGGACCGGGGAACTGGACGAATTTTTGACCGGCTAAGTGTGCAAGTTTGGGACCCGAATAAAGGAGGTCAACTTTTTGACCGGCACGGTTCCATATTTGTACGGACCTGTGTAAACACCCGAACCGTGCAACTTTTTGCTCAGATAGCGCGGTTATGGCCTATAATCAAATACCCCGAGTGGTCTAAACTTTGCACGGATCCGTGTAAACACCACTGCAACAATTTGCACGGATCCATGTAAACAGGCGCTCCAGGAACAAAATTCGTCCGTGCAAAAATTTGTCCGGACCCATGTAAACGTGGCCTGAATTAATCCCCTCCCATTCCCCACTCCACCCCCATCCCCCAAAGAGAAAGAAAACTGGCGGTGTGCTTTGCGTGACAGTTTTCACGATTCTCAAATGTCAACCTCGCAAAATTACACTTTGCATGATAATATGTATACTTCCGACGAAGGGCTAGCGCTCGAAACGTCAGCTTCTGAATCTCTTTACGGTGGCTAATTCACATTATCAACTCAGCTGATAAAACCAAATTATCTTGTAATACTCCCACCGACGCAGCACCACAGTTTCTTTAGAAACTTACCCCCTTTACCAAGACGAAGTTTGTGCGTGGTTTAGTCTCGCTCGACTGCTGACTGAGGCTGCTAGAAGATTATTTCTGTATCATTTTCGTTTTCTGGTTTCCCGAACTTGTTCAATGCCTCGGCAAGACTTTTTTTTACCTTATCGTTTGCCCAGTCACATAAAATATTGTCTTAATTCTCAAAACTTTCCGCCATTGTTAATTGACAGAGGGAAAAACTTTGTAATGATGACGTCAATCGCGCATCTGTCCTCCAATAGATCATAGGCGAGAACCAATCAAAATGCGAGTACAACTTGGGTTATTATATAACATGTAATACACAGACTATTTAGAAATAAGTGATATATTAGACGATACCACAAGTGTGGGGTTGTTTGGGGTGACTATATGGGTTCTTTTCTATCTTAGCATCAGCACTGCACTGATAAGGCCCAGAAGGCAGTTATATATACATTTATGTATAATAAATAATATAATCGACGAGCTGGATTGTTTGGTCCAAGACATTTCTTTTGCTCTAGTCTAACTATTGAGCACTCTAATAGCCGATGAGGCTTTCAGCTCACTATTCGGTTAGATGTATGTATATATATGGCAAAGTTAAAAGTGACATATTCTGTCTTCAGTAGGGGGTGCGCAATGCATTGAGATGAACAAAAAGGAAAAAAAACCCGTTGCCTTTGTTTTTCGAAGGCGTTCTGGTGATAAACATGAGGAGATGCCAGGGAAACAAGGAAATATTTGTTGGAAAAAAAACTGTAGACAAGTGTTTCCACAGATATTTCAAGTTCGTTCGAACCATCACGAGAGTCAGCCAATTCAAGAGCTCTATAAAAGCAAAACAGATCATACGGTTCGTGTTTCTTTTGTATGAGAAACGTTTTAAAACAATTTTTCTGTTTCCATAGAACTACTGTAAAGAATTTCAGCCAATCATAATTCTCTCCTTACGTTTATTCGTAAACAAGAATTATATTAGAACTTATGTGTAGTGATATTCCTGGCAACATTTTAATGAATTGCATAAAATTTCGCAGTATACACGCAAGGAAAAGGAGAAATTAGTTCATCATGGTTGAAGGTAAAGGCTAGGCCACAAATAGCTACATTAACTAAAATATTTTTACCTGTATATATTTAAAAATGACGTGAACGAGAAAAATTAGATCTTGCCATCGGCAATCGTGGGAGCCTTTTGAGGAAAGGATACACTATATTTTATGAGAATAAAAATGTTATAACAATATTGACGCTGAAATGTTGGAAAATTTTAAATAACAAATTTACAAGAAGTTATGTGTGCCATATTAGGATTTATTTCCCTAAGTGGGGCTCCAAAATTACTTCAACGCCATCAAAGTCGTGCTAGAACAGATAATCTGACGTTGAGTTGGCAACGTCCGCTTTGTATTCCTCCAGCTTAACTAGCTAGGTATATTTACAAGAATATTTTGAGCCTTAAAATGGACGGGAAATAAAATATTCAGTTTGGCTGGAAAAGGGATATTCTTATAAAAGTATAAACGTAATAATACATGAAAACGAATAAAATCATTATTATTCGACCGAATAAAATTACTCTTTTTAAATCATAATAAAGACAACTAAAATTTTCCTTTGATTTTAATTATAATCTAAAATTACAGGAAGTTTTCCAAGCAAGTGCTGAACTAAACAATTTTTTGCGGCATATTAATTACTGACGTAAAGCGAGAAAAACAGAAAGGGTAATGTACATTTAGTTTCTGATACATTTAAAGTGAAATTACCTTTTTAAAAGGGCATTAAAAAAGGAAAAACGTACAGTTAAAGTAGAGTGGAAAGAATTTTCTTTCGGCAAGTCTCAGCGATGTTTTAGTAACTCCGTAATTAATACTTTAATTAGTGAATCTTTCAGCGGCATGACAGCTTAAGAACTAACTTTGGCGATGCATAACTGATTGTTAGTAAACAAAATGACATAAGGGAATTATTTTACATTTCTGTCATGGAAATGTCTGAATAAAATGCAAATCTATCGGATACATTGAGAAAAACTCAGCAGTTTAAACATATTATTACATAACCTTCAGAATCTACAAGGTGCATATATCGATAAGCACATAAAAGAATACGTTTTAATGTGTCTAAATCTGTTCCGGTGCTTTGAAAGAAAACCGAGGTGTTACAAAAAATGTTACTGAGGGCCATTATTTCGAGGTAATGCTACATTTGAATTTAATGCACTCTTGATATTGGGATTCCTATATGGAGTTCTTTTTTAGTTCTTGTGTTTGATTTAATAGTTTAATAGATTTTCTTCCCTGCGTGAGGGTTCTGTGAATAAAGTCGCATGAGTACCGTGTAAAGACAAACTCATGTAAAATCTTTAGCGCGAGAAACACAGAACTTTACATTTTAAGTGAACTTTGTTTTTACTGTAATTAGCTACACGTACGTTTTTTAAATTCAGGATTTCGTAACATGGTCCTGTGGCAACTCCTTCCATTCTGGTTCCTACCACTTGCCCAAGCACAGCCTTCCGCCAAAGTACCCCTGTACATCGGCTCAATGGCCCCTCTCACTGGAACGCGTGCCTGGTGGGGAGCAGGCATCACTGCTGCCATGCAAATGGCTTTTGAGTACATCAACAACAGCTCTGATATTTTAGCATCTTATGAACTAAGATTGCTGGCAAATGACACAAAGGTGAGAATTATCTTGATCACCTCAGCTACATTTTATAACAAGTGCCCGTAAGGCAGGGGTTACAAGATCTGAGAAGCGATAGAACGAAATTCGAGCAAGCGGAAACATTGCAGTGAAATATACATGTCGCACTGTGTCACACTGTGTTATCTTCGTACCAGACACAATAGCAACATAATATGATAAGCATAATTGTAGAAAGGGCCTCACCACCGCAGGAGTTTTTTTTTTATCCGTATGCTTGCCTCGCTATTGAGAACGGGGCTAGAGAAGCATGGTAGTGCTATGCAGTCCTGTATGGCCGGCCATAGTTCTTAATTCACGTAGTGTTAAATCTACAGGATCTGGGCAAGGGAAGAGAAAACTGGAAGCAGAGCGCAGCCTAGTGGTCGTGTCATGAGCGTAATAATTAGGATAATTTGCAACGTGTGCGCACACAGTTTTGAAATAACTCTTTATTTTAAGTTCAGGTAGATCGCGCTATTTTCTGAGATCGCACTTATTTGTATAGTGAGATAGGTCTAAAGAAAATAATGTAACATGTTTTCTTCCAAACTTGTCTAATTTGGTATTGATTTCGTAGCCCCTTCTAAATCACTCAGTAGACTAAGATTCAACCGTGACCAGCTGTGATTTCCGTCAGATTAGCAGTCCTGAAGAACAGTAGCTGGTTATGCAATGAATGAATATTTACTATTCAATACCCAGTGCCATTGTTCTCTCTCTGCACTAAATCACTGATTGCGGTCTTAAAAGATGCAAAACAACTATCTGAGGAAAACGGGGGCGGTCCTTTTTGTTAGCAGGGAAATTATCAGGGGTAATATAATTAAACGTACTAAATAAGCATGCTGCAATATTAAAACTAGTATACCTAAATGGTAATAATGCTGCCGAAGGGTAGAACAGCTTTAAGTATGCTAACAGTTACCCTATGAACTGAACTGTGAGGAATTCATTTGCACAATATGTTTGAATCGTTATGCTAGGGAAATCAATTGGAATTGTTATTGGGTTGGGTGCTTTGTGAATAGATATTGCGTGCAAGTGCCCTTTTCTTCACAAGAATTTTGAACTTAATACACGTTTTGCAAGCAGAAATTGACCATGAACTAAAGGAAAGGCAAATTTTTACATAAGTGAAGTTAATTGTTGTGTAGTGAGCGTAGCGAGCGAGCAGCAACATAATCAGGATTTAAAATTAAAAGAATATGTAAAAGGAGTACGAATTCTAAAATTCATGACTTTTCATCAGAATGCATTGTCTTTAACAAGCAGATGAGGAGAAATCATCGTTATTAAACTTGTAGAATAATTAAAACAAACGGAAGTGTAGCACACACTTATTTCATATATGCTACGATCTACTCCTTTTCATCCTAACATGAATTTAAACTTAAGTTTAATTTTAGCATTTTCACATATCCGGCGATGCCGGACGCGTGTTCGACAATGTCAACAGTCCAGAGACATTTAATGCGTACCGGTACAGAATTTATAAGCGAGATTTCTGCGGCTACAATTTTCACAACTTTCAATTTCCACATCTTTCGATTTCCATCCTTTTGATTTTCTGGTAAAGGGGAGCTAGGTGTGAATCGTATGTGTATGTACTTTATTGTCTCGATCCCTTGTCACGGTATTCGGTCATCTCGCCACCAAGAAACCATCTCGCCACCAACTAACTCGCCGCGAAGTAAAATATTCGAGATGAATAAGCTGTTCGAACGAGAGTAAAGTAGTCGAGATGGAAAAGCTGTTCATACGAAGTTCGTTTGCCTGTCTGTATGCAAATTACATGTCGCAGGTGAAGTGATTTGATAAATGGTCCGTTGTCTTGGGCAAGCGACATTAAATACGCACATGTTTTTGTAGCATGGTTTCAAAACAACACAGGTCGCGCTCTTGTTTGTTTTTTTTTTTACTTTCTTGTTGTGATTGTGCAGTAGTCCTTGCATTGCCTTCGTAGCTGATTATTTATTTTTTTATTTACTTTGAACACAACCAAGCTATTAAGCTGATATCTTAGGGCTACCGCCGGTGCATCACATCGTTCAATGTAATACGAACTGTGTGGGTGTTTTACACAACTAAACAAGGTAGAACGAATTTCAGTCTCTTCGGCTTGTGGTTCAATGTTATTAGATTATTGGTAATCGGTAATCTTTGGGCCGGTAACCGTTGTCACACCTCACCATCGATTCGTCATGATGCATGAAGTTGATGGATACAATTTACACACCACAACTTGACACTGCTTTAAGAAACAAGCAACCACATGGTTCACAGCGCATCCTAAATCATCCATTGGCGCATAACCACAATTCCTTGCGCCATATCACTGCGCATCCTAAAATATTTCCGTTCGCGTATAACCACAATTCCTTGCGCATACCACTGCGCATCCTAAATCTCCAATTTGCGCATAACCACAATTCCTTGCGTTTGGTAAGAAAAAAGTGATTGCAAGCCCCTATAATGTAATCTTCTGCTGATAAGAGAGCTGCCTCGCTCGTTTGCTTCAGGCTCACTCGCTGCGGCAGCAAATATTGCAGGCTGCAATATTAAAAATAATGCAGTAAAGTGCACAAAAACTGATAGCTTACAACATTGTCAACAGTACCGTTTGCGTTTAACTCTCGTTCATTGTTGAATTACCGGCTCTCTGCTTCTTCCAAAAGTCAAAGACTTTAAAAACCCACGCCCATTACCGGCGGCTGGCGTCTGATACCCAGCATTCTGAAGCTGTAATTGGCGTTCTAAATCTTTGCTCTATTTTAAAAAAAAGAAAATGGAAACGCCTCCTTTAGAATTCGATAAAGAATTAAAGAACTGACAGAAATGTCGAAACGTTACGTTACCTTCGAGTTCTCCTTAAATATCCGCCTTCGTAGAGCTCTGTGTGATAAATAATCCTTCGTCTTCCGACAAATCCATCGTCTTTCTAAACCAAGGGATTTCTGCTGAAATATTTGCCTTCGTAGAGCTC
>CM042749.1:2309907-2319907 GCA_022496165.2 Catalaphyllia jardinei
CTAAAACAAAGGCGGTGACCCCCCATTTTTTTTACATTTGTGACATCACTAACTCATCATCTTTCAATAGTAAAATTTTCAGAAAAAAAATCAATGTTAGAAAGTTTTGGCGCGAACGTCCTTAAGGATCGCCCGTAGCACTTTCCAAACCTTTATCCTTTATGAAACTGATGCCACTAGTTCATTGTAAACGGATCTCTTTTTATTTCCAGGCTAAAGTTTTCACCCTGGATATAGCGTTTACAATCGCTTTTGGATCGATGTTTTCAAAGACTTGGCGTGTTCACAGAATCACTAGAAAAATCCGAGTGCGCAGAAGGGTAAGCGGGGTCATCACCCAAGGCGTGGCGATTGATATCAGATTCTCAAACACATAACATGAAATAATTCATCTTATTATCCAACTGCACCTCGTAGAGTACAAATAACGCCCAAAAACAAGTACAAATATCACGCGGTATTTGTACTCCAGAGGACCGGTTAGACAGATTTGTTTGCTGGTGACCAATCAGTTAGCTGGATTTCCCGCGCCATTTCTGTTCCGCCATACTTCTGTCGCGCATTCCCCGTAAATAAGATATCCGCGAAATTCGCCAGCACAGACATAAAACTTTGGCGTGTTGGATAATAAATCTCTTATCAGACGTTTTGTTGTGTAGTATCGCTGAGACACAGAACTAGCGCGCGCTGTTGACGTAGTGATAGCGCAAGCAAAGAGAATTTACATTTGATAATCAAAGTTTACAAGTTGTTTTCCTTTTTCTCGTCGTGGTGTTTTCTAAAAGAAATAGAAAACATGTACTCCGTGTTTGTATCGAGTTATACAAACACTCGTGAAAGTTTGGGAGAACTCGAAAAAGCTATGGAAACACTCGCCTGCGGCTCGTGTTCTCACAGCATTTCTCGTTCTCCCAAACTTCAACTCGTGTTTGTATAACTCGATACAAACACGGTACATGTTTTCTATTTCTTAAATATAAATTAAAATAAAAAAAGAGGTTGGAATACCCGGGTTTGATTAGCATAGATCTTGACGATTTCACTTCTCCACTTACTCTTTAGTTTTTATTTCGATTGAGAAGATATATTAAACACTCGAAAGAATGTTTCATCGGCTATCCAAACACCTCGAATTTCCGCAAAAATACTCCGCTACGCGTCGTATTTTCAACTCTCTTCTCAGAGTTTGGATATCCCGATGAAACACTGTCTCTCGTGTTTGCTATGTTACTTCAAACTATATAGTGCTCTAAAAGGTTAAGAAGTAGTTGACGTCGGAGTCACGATCTATAACTATCTAGTGTTTCCGATTGTGAGATCATATATTGAAGTTCTTCGGTTGATTCTTAAAATGAAACTTCAGGAAACGTGTTTGATGCATGAAGATCACATTTTAATGTGTAGTTTAACCTGATCACGTCATATCACGTGCTCCTTGTTTATTGCAAATCCCTCGTGTACGAAATTTCGGGGTGCTCTTAGTAAAATGACTCATTGAAACGATGAGAATCAGCAACCCTTTGAACAAAAACACAAAATGAACAGCACACCAATCATGACAGGCCTCAAGATATCCAAACGTCAGTATTATTTATTACTTAAGTTAAACTGGGTGAAACGATTATGCTCTAAATCGGATGCTCCATGGCAGTACATACCAAAATCGCTCCTAGCCGATGTTGGCGGTACAGAACTGTTTAAATGTAACTATGATTATAATCTCCTCGACCTAAACAACCATCTTCCTGCTTTCTACAAACAAATCATTTTTTACTGGCAGGACATCGCAACGGCCATACCTAAAAATAAAAATGAAGTTCTCTCACAGCCAATCTGGAATAATCGATTTTTAACTGTGAATAAGAAAATGGTATTCTTTTCTCATTGGTATCACGCAGGAATAAAACAAATCTCGGATCTATTTGACTCTTGTGAGGGTCGTTTCCTTCCATTTGATTCTTTTCGCAATAAATTTAATGTAAAATGTAACTTTTTACAATATTATAGCATTCTTTCTTCTATTCCACAAAATTGGAAGAAACTGTTGCAAGAAAGTTCCAAAGACCCAGTCACACCTCCCACCTCAATCTGTTCACTATCATGCAAGGCAATATATAGTATCCTGCTTAGCCTTGAAGGTCTACCTCCACCAACTTCTGAGAAAAAACTTTTAACGTCTGGCGTTGAAAAAAGCGACTTGAATAAAATCTATCTCCTACCATTCAAAGCCACGAAAGAAATTAAATTGGCAATGTTTCGATACCAAATCATTCACCGAGTTTTACCAACGAATAGCTTGTTACACAAAATGAAAAAAGTCGCTTCGCCCTCCTGTCCCTTTTGTCCTTCAGAGTGTCAGACCCTGTGGCATCTGTTTATAAACTGCAAATACGCAAGTCCTTTTTGGAATAGATTCCAGGAGTGGTACTCGACCTCTAGTAATACGAAACTGCTACTGTCAGAACTGGAGGTTATGTTCGGAATTATTCGCTGTCACACCTACTGTTTAGCCCTCAACCATCTCATTATTTTGGGTAAATATTTCTTATATGTTAACGCTTTAAATACCATAAAGTGCCGATTCGATGATTTTGTCTCACTAGTGCGCGACAAAATGTACCTAGAAAAATATATTGCAGTTACTTGTAATAAGGAGAGGGAATTCAGGAACAAATGGAAATTTTTTCTATCTTTATAAGTTTGTGTTAAATCCTTTTTTTTCGCCGGCTTTGTATCTCAATTTGTTCCTTTTCTTTGTCTTCTTATATGCTAATCTATTGAATTCTATAAAATTAATACCCTATTAGTATTGGTGACTCGACAATTAGCATGTAAATAAAAACGTAAATAAATCAACTGTAATAGTGTAATTGTATTGTAATGCATGTATCTGTAAGTAGTGTAAGTTAACACAGTTTAAACATCGTGTAAAAGGTAATTATAATGCAAGTACATATGTTAAGTTTTAAGTAAGTGCAGTGCAAGTATATTTTAATATATAAGTTGAAATGTTGTAAACATTGTAAGTGAAAGTCATGTAAATAAAAAAATTTAAAAAAAAAAAAAAATTATTTACTCTTCAGATTCCCACATGCTTTATGCTTCTTTTAAAGTTATTCAAGCTGTATATGAAATAATTCATATTTGATCTGCGGTTGTAGATGCAAGTGAAGTATGATCCTCGGAGTAAATTTTCCATTTTAAGCAATTGGAAAGAAGAAGCCTGAAAAAAAAAACAACAACAACAACAGGGCTTCAACGGGATTCGAACCCATGACCTCCGCGATACCGCTGCGATGCTCTACCAACTGAGCTATGAAGCCACAGATTGGGAGCAAGGTCAATTTATTGAGTTCATATCTCCCGTAAGGAGTGAAATGATGTAAAGTGTATATGAAATAATTCATATTTGCACTGCGGTTGATGCAATCGCACCGGTATCGCGGAGGTCGTGGGTTCGAATCCCGTTGAAGCCCCGATGTTTTTCAGGCTTCTTCTTTCCAGTTGCTTAAATTGGAAAATTTACTGCGAGGATCATACTTCACTTGCATACTATGTTTTAAAACAAGCAAAGCAATTCTATTTACTCATGAAAAGAGTTGTTTTTTTAATTTTTTTTGGCCTTTTTTCAATTAACAGGTGATTAAAGACATCCATTTGTTTGCAATGATCTTTGTTCTCTTGTTTGTTGACGTCGTAATCATCCTAATATGGTCCTTGGTAGATCCTTTGCGTAAATATGAGAAGTTTCTAAGCAACGAGGTACCATAAACTTCTTGCTTTTTTATCATGTCAAATATCTTGGAGTAACTAAGAATATTTATAAGTCATTTTCATGACTTTCAATTTGAAAGAAACCTCAGAAAGCAATAACAGGCCGAAGTTTACGATTGAGGAGAATAATTTAAAATTTGGCCCCTTTTTTCAAGATGCTCCACTGATCGTTGACGTGGACTTTTTATTAATGATTCATTTGCCTCTTTTACAGACTAATGAACCACATGCGGACATTATCTACCGGCCTATGATATATCACTGTGCAATGAACAACTCATATGTTTGGCTTCTTTTGGTGTACGGTTTCAAGGGAATTCTTCTTATATTTGGATTATTTTTAGCGTGGGAGACTCGTAAAGTCAAGATAGCGGCACTGAATGATTCACACCACATTGGTAAGTCCAATTATACCTCTAAGTTTCTGACAACTGTAACATCCAGATTCATAGAGAAGCAACGGTTCATTAAAGCAACGGTTTAGCTATCTCAGTGTTGCCTCGGTGATCTAGATCGATAATTGTAAACCGTTAAAGTAATTTTTAGAATGTTTAGTTCCGCATTATATTTGTCTTAATACTTTTTATTGTTCATGAGCCTAACGCCTGGTGGGCTGGGGAGTGATGAGCACAAAGTACTCCCTCTTTAGATCGTTTAAAAGATAGACTTAAAAGTAATAAAACATGATTGTTTGCTTTAGTGATAAGCACCTGTCAATCATGGCGGCAAAGATCGTTGAAATGGCACACATTTTAAAATGTCCGCCATATTGGATTTCTTTTTAAAAGACGAGCTCTAATAATGCTTCAAAACTCAGGAAAATAAAATCGTCCTAAAATACCAATTAGAAACAGAAAGTTAAGCTTTAAAAAGCCTTTAGACACGATAATCAGGGAAACTTCAGGTCTTGCCTAAACATAATTGATACACATGGATGCGAACGTCCCTCTCAAATATTTTTAAAGAAAAGTAATTTTTGTGAAAAGTTAGAAACGTTGACTACTATAGCTTGAATGCTGAATTTGCGCGGGCACCTGGCGATACTCTACAGTAAGCAAACCGCAGTTTGACCCCTCTCAGCAACAAGGTCGCTTACGAAGGCGACAAATTAAAAGCCTCTTAATTTATTATTTTTTGTTTTCTCTGCAGGTATGGCTGTGTACAATGTGTTTATTGTCTGTACGATAGGAGTTCCTATGGCAATTTACAGTGAAAATCAAGAGTATGAAATGTCCTTCTACGTCATAACCGTCTGCATTGTATTCTGTACCACTGTGACGTTATGCCTCGTCTTTGTACCAAAGGTTTGTTCGTCTTTCTGAGTAAAATCCAAATACTTGAGGATTTTAATAGAAGAAGGCCACTGTATAAACTGTTATCTTTATCCTAGATGATTAGTAAAGTTTTCAGATGTGATAGAACTCCTAGAAACTGTCAGATCATAAATATGAGTTTCAAGCATAAGAAACTGTCAGATCTTAAATATGTGTTTCAAGCAATGGTAACAATTTAGGTAAACACATTCATCAAAGGTACCTCTCCGGTGGACACTCAAAATAAAGCTTTAGCAATCAAAGTTATTTTGAAAGCTCGATAATACAGGTTCCTTCTCGAAAAAGTTTACTTCAACGTTCTGGACAATTTTTCACCGTCTATTTTCATGGGGTTATCTTGGTCAAGTGATAGGTAAAAGAACTCTTTGATGGCCCATATTGACAAACTTCAGTGCTATCGCATTGGCTTTCATTTGTTATGAGGTTCATCCACGCAACATTACCGAAAAAAAAACATTAAAAAATGGAAGCAAAAACAAACAAACAAACAAACAACCACGCAAACAAACAAGTAAACAAACAGATAAAAAACAAATATACAACAACCTCAATACTCCTGGAGGAATCAGCATGGTTTATATATAGAGATATATAGTAAACTGTGCCAATGACTCCTTGAAATTTTTTGTTTTCCTTAAGGAGCCTAAATTTGATATCTCGGCCAGATTTCATTTTAGGTTTCGTAAATATTTCTCATCAATACAGTTTTACAATTGTACAATTGTTCAGTTTTGTACAAAAGGTTTTTCTCTTTCAAAAATGTTATTGTATTCATTTTTCGTCACTCTCTTATCAGATAAGAGCAATGAAGAAAAGAAACTTGGAAGAGGTACACGATCGATTTCCGACAAATGGATTAATAAAATACGAAACCAAGGACCTCAATTATCGCCATGAAAGCATAAGAAACAAGGAGCAACAGAGGGAGGTTGAACGACTTCAAAAGTTGTTGGAGAAGGTAAAATCTTGTGAAGATGTGTTAGGTTTGATAAAATTACCTTAATTCAGTCATGATCTTTGAATGAATACAACTTACACTCAAACATTTAAGCAATGAAAGGTTCTTCCATTTCTTCCCCATAGATGCTAAAGAGAGGTTATAATGATCAGATTTTAAGAGAAACTTAATTTTCCGAAAGAGAGGCACGACTTCTTCACTCTCGGCTGGCATGTGACTTAAAATGGCTCAAAACAGTTTCCAGTCCTTTCTAAGACTTAGATTTTGATGAATTATTATCACCACTCTTTATCAATTAATGCTACAATCATGGTGCTGAAAACCTGCCCAATCATTGGAAACACGTTTTTATCATCACGACACGATAAAATTGTTTAATATTGTCAAATCTCACAGCGTTTGGCAAAGTTCTAAATACATAGGGCTAAGAGCCGCCTTAAATTTTCAAAACTTTCAGGTGGCTTTAAATTAAACCTCATGAACAGATCTTTTTATAGGAATCTGCCAAAAGTTGTGTCATCCTGCTAATTAAAATTGGATGATATAAAAAATTCCACCATGCTGTTTTTGAATTATAAGCCCTTAAGCTATAATTAAGAGTTATTTTAGGAGGTCAAAAAAATTGCTATGGTAGCCTATTGGGTCACGAAACGATAGCAACGTATTTACCGTTAATTATGCGGTTTTTTGACACAATGATTGTAGCAGCAATCTCTTCTCCCAGGTGTCCCTGACACATGCAAATAAATACAATACTAAAATACACAAATTGTGAATACATCAAGACTATAGATTAAAATTGATATACTACCACTAAGAGAAAGTCAATTATTTAGCAGAAGTATTGGGCCTGGTCCTTTTCAGTGTTAAGTTTTAAATGAAATGACATATCCCTTCCAAAATAACACTGAAGAAGGGCTAGTCCCGTTACATTTGCTAAATAATTATCGTTCTTTGCATTATTCAATTACTGCCACGAAGCCACGAATCTTCTTGGAAAACGACACTTAATATCATAAGAGTTCTGGAATGAAAAACTGAATAAAAGAAATCTGTAAGGTTTATCTAAATTTAATGATACAAGATGTTGCAACATAGAGAAAGTATAATGGTTATTGGTTATAATTATCGTTGCTCAGACGCATCCCAATTAATAACGTAACGCCTGCCTCCATTTTGCAGACACAAATGGAAAAAGACAAAATGGCTTCACAAATGTCACAGCTGATTTCCAAGCCAAGTTGCATGGTGTGAAACTGACGAAGATGAAAACGGTCATTATCTTTAAATCTGTACGCGTAGGGGTAAGAAGTTGCCAGCAAAAATACGCGACTAGGGGAAGCTTGAATTATTCAGTCGAACGCTGGCTGTAATGTCTAATTCAGACACTTGATGCACGCAAATATCAGTAAATGCTGTCCAACTTTAGTTAATAAAAATTAAACAAATTAACATGTAAGCCAAGGAACTGATTCATTTCCTCTTATCATATGTTTAGCTATGCACGTGGACGACAACTCAAACCCTGTGCTGCGATTGGTTAACCTAGCCGAATGGTCAAGATGACGTAATCTTGCTCACTCGGAAATACCGGATTTAAAAATTGATGGATTAAAAGAACCGTTTCCATTTTTTTACAAAGCGTCTTCATACAAGATGGTTGGATTTTGGACCCATTCTCGTGCTGTCTCTTCCATTAGGACGCAATAAAACTTGGCCAACATGATCCAAGTCATCTAGAGCAAACAAGCTTAGTCGATAACTTTTTTTTACATTAAAGTTCGTCAGAAAGGATCGTATGTCCAGCAAATTAAAGGGAATATATATAAATTTATAACCGGAATGCATGCCTCATTACCAATGCACCTGCCGTTGGCCAGCAGCTTATAACAGGAAGCCAGGGACGTGGGCTACTCGTGTGATAATTGGAAGCGTTAGAGTGTTGGCATGGCACAGCTAGCATTCAGAGTGGAATCTTGTTCCTAGACATATGGATACCGGTACCAATACAATTGTAAAGCATATACAGAACTAAATTAAAGAATGTCACATATGGGTTCAGTTGACCAAGTGTAATGTCAAAGTGACTGGATCTTGGCCAATTCGTTTTTTTTTTCTTTGCGTATTTTTGGACCAAGAGGGAGACGATGTTCATAAACTCGCAAAAAAGAACGAGGCCAATATCCAGTTATCTTGACCGAACAAGCTTGGTCAATAAAGGATTTATTATATGACCTATGGCGAAATTTTTCTTTCGGTACATGGCAGGTAGTCCAAAGTTGGCAAGATACCTCAATTTTGCCCGCTCGGGTAGCCAATCACAGCGCAGGATTTGATTCATCTTGCCCGCTCGCGGAGTTGGCCATATAATAAAACGCGTTTCCTGTCATATTTTGTCATTTGTTTTATGGTTTTCCCCTTTGAGCACAGCCCAAAGGCAGATGTATTTCGAAGATAATTAATGCTTTGCTAGACTTTCTTTCGAAATGCCCTTACTAGAATGTAATCAATTTTCTTTTAGAGAACAAAATTACATGAAGTTCCACAACAACATAGTAAAAAAGCTATGAAAACACCATCATAAAAATTTAGATGCAAGTGAAGAATGATCATCGCAGTAAATTTTCCAGTTTAAGCAACTGGAAAGAAGAAGCCTGAAAAAAAGATCAGGGCTTCAACGGAATCCCGTTTTTTTCAGGCTTCTTCGTTCCAGTTGCTTAAACTGGAAAATTTACTGGGATGATCATTCTTCACTTGCATCTACAACCGCAGTTCAAATATGAAATATTTCATATCTTCGCATCATAAAAATTTAGACATATGTCATAGGGATGCACAACGCCAAAATGATTCAACTGAATTTCAAACACTGTGCTTATTCGGCTCTATTGTCCCTATCAACGAGACAAGAGGTGTTAAAGCGGTTGAATGACCAAATAGGGTTTGATGACAGAGGAAGTTCTATACATTTATGACGCATAAATCACTGTTTTTACAGCCAAAACAAAGTAATCAAATAATTTCTAAGATGGTTCCTTAAATTGCAACCGCCTTGTACTTCTAATGCTTCTACGATTGTTAGTCGTGTCGTTGGATCTTGTGCCAGTGGATTCAGCTTTACTAGCTGTGTCATTAAAGAAACGATGACCACAATAAATATGAGCGCAAACATTCATGTTCCTGTCATATACACTGTAAACGATTGGATTGATTGCTTCGTTAATAAGTGTTCCGAAAAAGGAAACTTCATACAGTGTATGACCATGATGTACACTTTCGGTGCCAGAGGCAATTCTCCAAATGCTCAAGACAAATGTTGGAGACCAGCAGATAACAAAAGCCAGCATAATCAAGCAGGCCGTTTTAGTGACTCGCCTTCTGCTTCGTCGAAGAGCAATTCTTGCAGGCCTCTGAGCTGGTCCTGAACCACGAGTCTGCCTTCCAAGTGTTATTTTGATCACGTGGTAGTAACACCAGCAGATGACACAGAAAGGAAATAGGTAAGCCACACCAAATTCAACAGCTTCCTAAAGTTTGTTGAGCCATGGCAGTGGAATAGCAAGTGGTGTGCACATTTGGTAGAAATACCAATGGCCGCTAAGGCAGGAACTCCCCATGACAGCGCTATCAGCTGCCTAACGAGTCTTGGTTTGAGCTTAGGAAGATGGGGATGAGCCAAACATCGATATCGATCAACTGCGATAAGTGCATGAAACATAACGGCTGTACCGGAGGCTGAGATTTGGACGAAAGCGACGACTTTACAAAGGGTGGTCCCAAACATCCATGTACCGAAGAGTCGCCGTATAAATTTCAAAGGGAAAAGCAACACACCAACCACAAGATCCGACAGGACCAGGTTCAAAATAAACTGGTAGGTTGGATGGTTTTTAAGAAGTACTTTCTTTCGCTTGGTCAAAACGTAGGCAACAAT
>CM042749.1:2324907-2326608 GCA_022496165.2 Catalaphyllia jardinei
AAGTGGCGTGCACATTTGGTAGAAATTAACCGGGACAACTTGAAACATGTACAGATATGGAGTGGCCACCAAGGCAGGAACTCCCCATGACAGCGCTATCAGCTGCCTAACGAGTCTTGGTTTGAGCTTGGAAAGATGGGGATGAGCCAAACACCGATATCTATCAGCGGCGATAAGTGTATGAAACATGACGGCTGTACCAGACGCCGAGATTTGGACGAAAGCGACGATTTTACAAAGTGCTGTTCCGAATGTCCATGTACTGGCGAGTCGCCGTATGAATTCGAAAGGGCAAAGCAACATACCAACCACAAGATCCGACAGAACCAGGTTCAAAATAAACTGGTAAGTCGGACGGTTTTGAAGAAGTACTTTCCAACGTTTAATCAGAACGTAGGCGATAGTAATATTACCCAGGATAGCAAGAAGAGTTGTCACTCCTACTGTAAAAACACTTGCGATGTGATAAGTTGCATTTGCCATATTCAATCTAGATTCCGTGTTGCTGAGGTAAGCATCATTCGCTGCAATGATAAACAAAATGATAAATCAAGTTTAGCCAAGCTTACATAACAGGGTCGTGGAAACCATTTGTTAAAGACCTGAATGGCACAAGCAATTTTCAGGGAAGTGATCAGCGTGGATGACGCAAGGAAAATAATAAAAAAAATAAAATAAAGACAATTAAGAAATGGTTTGATTACTTGTTTATTGTCATATCTTTGGTAGAACGCAAGCAACACGATTGGTTACTGTGAAAGCGAACATTCATCTTGGGCAATTAAGATCAACAAGATGTTGATATCCATTACTTTTAGTGCTCTTAACACGGCAGTTAGGGAATAGAATATAGATATAGAAAGATGGTTAATATTGTAAAAAATTCACTTGTGGTACGAAAATTGTGAGATATTCGCCTTTCAGAGACACTTGTAGTGCATTTCTCGGAAATTTGTTGAAATTGATCGGGAGCTAGAAACGAGAGAAAGGACCAGAGCCTGGTGTTTAACATATGGACAGTAAAATAATGTAGTTGTCCATTTTTAGAGCGCTTTCCAAGTAAGGCGGCAAACTTCTTAAGGCGAGCAACGTTAAAGGAAAAGATATAACAAAGCACAGGGATTGCACGAAATTAAATTGGAAATCAAGCACATCTTAGAAACTGAGTTGCAGAGCGACCCTGCGTCAAACAGTGTTTTATTGAAATTTATTCACAGCAAAAAAGAGTTCACGTTTCGTGTTGAAGCTCTTGAGTTCTTACTTATACACATCTGTCAATATGAAAAGCAATTAAATGTTTCTTAAATACGGATGGGAAATTTACTTTAAAAACTCCACATTTCCCGAGCGCAATACAAATGATTATCATTTGAAAGCTTTCCGCTTTTTTGTACACTTTAAATTTATTAACATGTCAAGCCATATTTTTGTTTGAAATTTTAGTATTTCGACAATTCAGGGCTATGCTTTGAACAAATAGATTTTCAAGAAAATGTGATCTGCTGTGAAAACTGGCCATGGAAATTCAAAGGTTTCCCAAATTGGCACATTTACTATAGTCTAAGAATACTCAAGATACTAGATGTGAACACTTTCAAGTTTCATCTAACGTTATAATCATCGAGAAAGCGGTCAAATTACTGAACAAATAATCTAACCCTTTAATGCGCACTGTTGACTTATAGATTTTACTCTGTCTAA
>CM042749.1:2326618-2344828 GCA_022496165.2 Catalaphyllia jardinei
TTTTTTTCCCAGTTGTTAAACAAATAACTTTTTGGATGACTTTTCTTGATTTTTACTTTGATCTGAAACAAGCACTATACAATGCACTTTGAGTCCGATATAGTAGTTGCGCTAAGCGTCATTTAGCGTCATTTCAACAGTCGCTTTCCAGGTTAGGGTCTCCATTCGTTGGTAAGATTTGTAAGGAACACAATATAAGCATAAGAAACGTCATCATCATCAACCACAACAATAAATAAAAAACGACACCGACAAAGTTGACTTTCGGTAATGAATAAAAAAAGGTTTGATTGATGGTTAATTTACTGCTCAGAACAAAAGAATGAGCTTTGTTGGCTGGTTGTCTACAACGCAATTATAAGGCAGGTGTTAAACGACCTTTAAAGGATCCTTAGGCCAAATCTTTGCTTTGTAAGCCTGACAATATGACATATGTTAATTGTCACACAGGTGCAATGAAATATAAGTGACATACACTGTTAGACACACAGTTGAAAAAAAAAAATAACCCTAAAGGTTTATATATACGATCGGGAAGTTCTTAAGCAAGCATAAATTACAGTTTTTTCATTACTCGATAGACTAAAATTAAAACAATCAGGCAGTTCTTGAGATGGTTCCTAAAACTGTAACTGTCGCATTGTGTTTATCGTTGTGAATCCTGTTATTGGATCTAATGGCACTAGATCCAGTTTCGGACTCGTTGAAGACGCGTATGTGATGATCACTCCAGATGTAACCGCAAACATTTATGTTCCTGTCATATAAACTGCAAATGATTGGATTGATTGCTTCGTTAATAAGTGTTCTGAAAAAGGAAAATTCATACAGCGTGTGACCATGATGTACACTTTCAGTGCCAGAGGCAATTCTCCAAATTCTCAAGACAAATGTGGGAGACCAGCAGATGACAAAAGCCACCATGATCAAGCGGGCCGTTTTAGTGACTCGCCTTCTGCTTCGTCGAAGAGCAATTCGTACAGGCCCCTGTGCTGATTCTGAACTACAAGGCTGAGTCCCAAGTGTTATCCGGATCACGTGGTAGTAACACCAGCAGATGACACAGAAAGGAAATAGGTAAGCCACACCAAACTCAACAGCTTCGTAGAGTTTGTCGAAGCCATGGCAGTGGAATGGCAAGTGGCGTGCACATTTGGTAGAAATTGACCTGGACAACTTGAAACATGTACAGATATGGAGTGGCCACCAAGGAAGGAACTCCCTATGACAGCGCTATCAGCTGCCTAACGAGTCTTGGTTTGAGCTTGGGAAGATGGGGATGAGCCAAACATCGGTATCGATTAACTGCGATAAGTGCATGAGATATTACGGCTGTACCAGACGCCGAGACTTGGACGAAAGCGACAATTTTACAAAGGACTGTTCCGAATATCCAAGCACCGGCGAGTCGCCGTATGAATACCAGAGGGCAAAGCACAGTATACTGACCACACGATCTGACAGAACCAGGTTCAAAATAAACTTATAAGGCGGACGGTTTTGAAGAAGTACTTTCCAACGCTTAAAGGCCCCTAGTCAGCCTCCGCCATTTTCGATGTCATCGAAATTATTGATATAGCATGGTGAAGCGAATTCTTATTGTTTTACTGTAAGCTGTGTTCCTGAAGGTATGTTTAATTATCTTGAGTAGTTTCACAATGATTTTTCTTCGTTTCGACAGGTTTTGAATAAAACATAATAGCCAAATTCTCGCATGTAAACAAAAACAAAGGTGTGGCTGACTAGGGCCCTTAATCAAAACATAGGCGACAATAATATTACCGAGGATAGCAAGAAGAGTTGTCACTCCTACTGTAAAAACTTTTGCGATGTGATAAGTTGTATCGGTCATATTTAATCTCAATTCAGCGTCACTGAAATGAACATCATTCGCTGCAACAATAAACAAAAATGATGAATGAATTTCAGCCATGCTTGGTATAAACTATTAATGTACAACAGGGTCACGTAAATGATTTGTTAGTGATCGCGGGATGACGAGAGCACCTTTCAGGGAACTGATCAGCTTGAGTGAATGGCTCAAAGATAATTTAAAAAAACTGATGAATTGTTAGATAACTTTTTAATTTCTATGTAGTTTGTGGAAGACACACAACATGATTTGTGACGTCGAGAAAGAACACTCAACTTGCACAATTACGAACAACAAGAAATTGCTAGTTATCACTTGTCGTGCTCTAAATCTGGAACTTACGAACGAGAGTGTAGCTAGAGAAAGTACCTTAACATTGCAAAAATGTAAAAAACAAAATAGGTGACGTACATGTACGAATCTATATGCAATTGTCTGTAGCTCAAGCAATGTAAGCGCGTAACAAAGTTATTAGCCTGTCAGTTAAGATGCTTGCCGTGAATTTCTTTGTAATTTGTTCAAATTAACCTGATGAAACGGAAGGAAGGATCATATCCTGTTGCTCAAAATGTAGAAAAGGACAGTAAAACAATGCAGTTGTCATTATTATTGCGCTATCCAAATACGCCGCGGCAAACTTCTTAAGGCATTAAATAAAAACAATAAAGAAAGTAAGAAATATGCGATGCTCGCGATCAATAAGATTGACAGAATGATTCACATTTAAATCAACGCTATTAAATGAATCTGAGGTATGGAGCGACGCTTTGGCAAACCGAGTGTTTTAGCGCCGGTAGATTTATCCACACCCAAAAGGAGTTTATATTTCGTACTGAAGCTGTTGAGTTCTTTTTCATACATCAGCATATGAAAAGCCACAGTGCATTTTAAATCTTTCTGACCTTCATGTTCAGTGCGAATCAGTGTCTGTACGTTGTAGTAATTAAAATTGCGCTCAAGATGTTAGACCCAAACACTTTCAAGTTTCATCTAGTAACGCCAGAATCGTCAAGAGAGCGGTTTTAAAGTCAACTACTTTACAAACTTTATGTCATAAACAGTTTTCACACATTAAATGTACCTAGAGGTTTTGGCTCCCCGCTTAGTGTTGTACCAGTTCTGTGCTGGTCGTAGTCTTCAGATCATTACGTTCCTTGAACTAATAAACCTATTACCGTAGTCAAAATTAAACGAACACGGCAGGTGGACAGCGAAAAATCCATCATATCCACGACAAACTGTGTATGGCGCATTTATAACCTTTGTGAGTGCTTTGCATTTACATCAAAATATGTTTTTTTTATTATTTTAAATGTTTGTATGTTTCCGGTTCATCGAATCACACGTGAGTTTAAGCTAATGTTATCCTTAGATTAGATTTACTGTAATCTTTTTAGTTCAAGGATTTTTTTCAGTAACTGAAACTGGAAGTAAACAAAGGATATTCTGATATTTAATACATTTTCAAGTAAAAATATCGAGAATCCGTTAGCAGGACTGATCATGATAATGTAGGATATAGCGTGCTCTGAATGGTAAAAAGTATTTGGAAAACGTAAGTTTTGACAGCAAATATTTTCAAGTCATGTTCTTTACTTTTTTCGCGTAGGGCTGACGTTAAGTATAATGAGTACATCTTACATTAGTATTAACGTGGAGGCCGAGGGTTTTTTGGCTAAATCTGTAGTTTAAAAGCGCGGACGTGATATATTTCTATGAACTTAAATAATGCCTTTTTTATCAGTACTTCATCAGAATTTGACTTCAGACGTTCACTGTAACTACTTTTTTAGACAAATGGCATTAAGGTTGGGAGCCAAAACTATAATAATTGAATTCATTAAATAGTGTTTTCGCTTCCACCTAACATACGTTTAATTATTCGGTCCCACGAGCCTTTGGCTTAAACACTGACCAAGGATAAAGAAGATTTTTTTAAAACGTTTTCGAACAATATAATTCGTGGCAACGGTCGATCGGCATCAGTCGTTAGGCTGATTTGCCAAGAGAACGGGAATATCACTTGACGATCAGCGCGCGCAGAACAAATACCCAAATATGGTCAAATTAGAGCATTGTCCAGGCTTGTTGCTAAATCAACCTGTTATGTGAATGAGAACGAGATTCGTCAGCAAAAGCACGTATAAGCCGGTGTTTTAGGGCAAAGGAATTATAGACTCAGTTTGCCGCTTTCCTGCTCTTGTTTTTTTTCCCAGCTAGCGTTAACTTGTTTTTGGGACAAGGGTGATCAACAACTATTAAATTATTAACATCGATTCTTTGTTGTTATGTAAAAGGCTTAGTTTTGAAGTCCAATAAAAAGGGAAACATTTGTTTACATCTTACTTTTTGTGCAAATTTGAATTATGGAATATCAACCGAGGTTTTTTTACCAAGGGTTAATTTCACATTTTTGATGATATTTTTCCTGTTATACATTTTTGTTTGTGTTTTTTTTTGCAAAACTATGATCCATCCGTAAACAACGTTTCTATCTGTTTTCTCTCTAGTTTGTCTGCCAAGGTGTTTAATTGACTCTTTGGAGTCTGTATGCTACCAAACGGTCAAATTAGTAAACTCTATAAAGTAGGTCCATTGGTCATCACGTTACTTTACTTCACAATCGGAGTCGAATTTATTTACGGTATGTTTCAATCTGGCCAGATCAGCCCTTTTAGGGTCCAGATGTCACTAAATTACAGAATAAAACTTCAGTACTAGGTAGCCACTATGTCTAATGTCGTTCTTGCTAGTTTGGCGTGCTGTGTTATATCGGGCATCGAGAACTGGTCATCCTACGGAGTCTCATCAAATGCTCCTCTTTACTAAACTTCGAGTCGTCCATAACATGCTCTAATTGCTTGAAAACAGCGTGAAATACGAGTAAAAAATCCACCTTAATGCTCAAACCCGAGAAATGATTTATTTTTTATTACTTATTACAGATCAGTTGGAATATTTCGATTACTGAAGTAAGATTGACTTAAATCACTAAAAAGAAACCCAAACAGTGTTCTTTTAGTGTCTGAACAGCGGTTTTTTTTTTTTGCAGTGGGTTTTCGTCTTGATAAAAATAAAACCATTTTTCGATAATTGAAAAAAGATAAGAGAAAGGTAGAAAACAATATTTATAAAGGGCAACAATAAGCAAAAACTTGAAAACGACGACCTTTGATGAGTAACTTACATTATTTATTATATGTTGCTGTGAAACCAACTGAAACCGAATTAAATGGTTTTAACAATTTCGCAGTAAAATCAGTTGCTTCTGGAAAATAGTGGAAAATATCACGTGTATTTGCATAAGTTGAAGTTATATTGCTTGTTCGCCTCTTTCGACTCTGATTGCAATAAGTGGGCAAACTCAGGTTCTAATTTCCACATGGAAAATTAGCGCCTGTCTACATGCTAACGAGCGACTATTCGTGCACAGATTGAAAAGGAACTATTGCATAATTTTTGAAAGGACTGCACTAACAACAGTTCCTTTATCTCTTAACGATAGGCTTCTTTGAATAAAGCTTTCTTGGACTTAATTGTCAATATACCTGTATTAACTTTTTTGGAATTATGTCCCATAAATTTGGATTATCACCAGTATAACTTTTACGACGATCTTTAACGTTTCCTTGGCATTGAAAGCAGGTTCCTGTAAGCTACATGTTCAAGTCAGACAGTTTTCTAATATTGCTCGTGCTATATTTCTCTAAGGGTCCTTAATTAAATTTAATTACGCTTCTTCTCAAGGTGTCTAGCTATTTGCATTTCCTTACTGTTACTTTGGATATTGTAAATGAAAGTTGGCAAGCAAGTTAACTACTTCCGATTTATTTTTGGTGTAGACTGATTTCTCTTAGTTTTGTTTTGATCCAAAAATTGTCTTATCATTGGACGGTTGTGTAATCCATCTATGGAACTAAGGGTGCGTTTCTTTTAAAAAAATCCAAGATTGGATTTTTAAATCCGAAAGAATCCGAAAGGGCATTTTGCGTTTCTTTACTAAACAGATCAATCTAAGATCTTTCGGATCATGGTACGTCAAAGGAACCGAAGAATCCACTCTGGAAGTGGATTCTTCGGTTCCTTTGCCGCACGCTGATTCGCGAGATCTTGGATTGACCTGTCTAGTAAAAAAACGCAAAATCCGTTTTCAGATTCTCTCGGATTTAACAATCCAATCTTGGATTTTCTTAAAGAAACGCACCCTTAGAGGTGCCCATTTAGCTTCTCAACTCGTTCAGGAAGTTAAAGTTATTCAGTAAAAATAAACAAAAAAACCCAAAAAATTACTGAGTAAATTAGCCCTAGAATATTCAGCCTTAACTGAAAAAAAAAGTAGTAATTAAATTCTTCTAGATGCCAAAGTCATGTTCTTGGTCGCTAAAGGTAGAATTAAACGTGTAAATGATTAATATCAAATTGTTACTCCTCTTAGTGTAACTGGATAAATGAATGAATTGATTATTTTCTATTTTTTGGCTCCATGTTAACTGACATCAAACCAATACTAAAATTATTTTACGAATTTATATTTCATGGTAGTACCCTTTCAACCGCTTTGTGTGGTGTTCATCCACGCTGAATGGTCAGTTCGGTTGTTACTTGGTAAAGTTTCGTGAAGGTTTCTGACATCCACTTGATTCAGTATGTATTCATCTGGGGTGTAATTTGTTTGATTAGCGTTCTGGCTTGACCCTCCACTTTCCATAAGATGTGGGCAAATTATGCGAAGGCCAATACGTGCTTTTAAACTTCTATCGAATGCGCAATAGATGATAGGATTAATTGCCTCGTTGATGAAAGCCCCAAACATAGCAATTTCATGTAGAACGTGTCCTCGGTGAATGCTTTCTGTGCCGGATACAATCCGAACAAAGCTCAGAACAAATGTCGGGGACCAGCATATGATGAATGTTACTGCAACCAAAGCTGAAGTGCGTGTTACACGCCGCTTGGTCCGCCATATAACGGAAAGCGACGTATTAGGGAAGTGAGCTGCTACCACCAGAGGGCTTCTCCCCTGCATTATTAAAGTCACATGAAAATAACACCAACATAACACCACGAATGGGATAAAAAACACAGCGAGGAACTCTATTGCCTCGTATAGCTTGTCCAGCCAACTGATTGGAATTGCTAACGGAGTGCAGATTATCTTAGAATTGATCTCTTGCACCGTGAACATGTACAGATAAGGAAGTGACATCATGGGTGGAACAACCCACGAAAAAGCTATCATTCGCCTGACAAGTCTTCTTTCCATCTTGGGTAAATAAGGACGAGCCAGGCTGCGATATCGGTCAAAAGCAATCAACGCGTGAGTACAAACTGCCGTGCCCGATACAGCAATTTCAATGAACTCGATTATCTTGCACAATGCTGTTCCGAAGATCCACTCGTCCAGAAGGTCTCGGGTAAATTCAAAAGGAATTGTGAAGAGGCCAACAACGAGGTCAGAAAGCACTATGTTCAGAATGAATTGATACGTTGGGCGATTTTTAAGAAGCTGTTTTCGGTATTTTGTCAGCACGTAGACTACTAATCCATTTCCAAAAACAGAAACGATAAATATTACAGCAAGAAATGTAGCCTTCATGATATCTGTGGGTGAGAATGCCATGTTAACGACTGCATCTCTATGTGCAAGAAACAAACATTATGAACGTAGTAGACGAAGGAGTTAATCCACGAAATAGATTGACTACATCGCACACCTGCTTGTAAATTTATGACAAGTAATTTATATCAGAAAAAAATCGCGATATTATGTATAACCTTATTTTTTCTGCCCACCACTTTATGACGCAGTAAATTAATAATTGAAAAAGAAAACTAAGAAAAAATATGTGCGAATAAAGGAAAATTTCCGAATATATGATGATATCACTGAATGGAAGCAGCCATTAATGGATACACAATTTTCCTTAACCATTAGTCACTAAAACTCTCACATCTCCTTCCGAAATGAATTTGCATGAAAAAGGCGCGAAGTGTTTATTACCGCTGTTGAAGAAATATGTCACGTATTTTGAGGATTTCTCATTTGTTTGTCTCCAAAAAAAATTGTTGTTTAAATAAGCAAGATTGTAGCAGTCATTAGTTGAAAATTGTCATTACTGGGAAAAAGGTTTTCAAATCACATGCTACAGCCATTTACAGCTTTTATCATTTAAAAATCGAGTTCCAAAGAAATTGGACGGTTTTCGCAAGGAAAAATCCTCGCCAAATGCCCAAAGAAAGGGACTGGTAGCCTTCAGGCTTGATACACCTTTCCGTAACCTTGCTTTACTGTGATTGGTTATATTTAGGAGCAGGTTGGAATTAGGAACACTGGCACACTCACTTAGGTAAAGCCGTCGGTGTAGTGATCTCAAACGGAAGCTTACGTTTAAATGACCTAAGGTCTATTTTCCATAAACCCATTTTAAGCTGTCTGGGTTTATTTGTGTTTTACTAAAAGGCACGGTTTAGCTATAGTTGGTCGACGTTTTCATTTTAGGCGGACGGAAACTTACAGTTAATTTGGCTTTATCAACTGGGTTGATAATGTGAATTGGCAAACCGTAAAGGGATTCGGAAGCTGACGTTTCGAACGTTAGCTCTTCGTCGGAGCGAACAGACAGAAACTTAGTGGCAGTTAAAAGTTGATCTCATTGAAGTTTTCTGGTAAAGTACCTGTAACAGGTGCAATCTGTATCATTCAAATCAACTGTTGTTTGGTTTTTTGATGTAAAAGTGCAAAATCTCAACAAATGCTACTAACCTGCAAAAGATGAACGGTTCAGTCAGCCACTCCAACAGAAAACGGGTGCAAAAGTGTCTTCCTAGCATAGGAACAGATCAATCAATATCAAACCAAAATAGTTGCTTCTGAGATGGCTGGTCCCCACAGAACGTGATTTAAATCGCTGATAAGAAACGAGACAAGCGAGCTGCATTTAGAGAATTGATCTTTTACTAAGATAGCGGTATTGCCACAGCTTTATTTATCGAGAAGTTGAACGATTTTATATGCTTCCCACGCAGCGTCTGAGCTATGCTTACTTCCTTGTTTAAAATATCCATTATTCCTGTTTTGGTTTAGGCCGGAATTTGTCAGGTTGTAATGCGTTCAGTCAACAACGGCTTAGTCACAAACAGGCAAGCTATTGTCAAATGTCTTCAGCTCCAGCAAAATTACCAGCGATAAATCATAATCTAGCAATGTAGTGGCTACTCTTACCTATCGATAACTTGAACAAAATATTATATAAGCCTCCCTGCGTTTCATCGTGCTTGATCACAGGTAAAGTCTTTAACCGGCAGTGCGCTGTGCACGCAGTAAGGCATCTCACGTTCATCATAATTGTCTTGTCACCGGCGCTAGGCTCCGTTCGGAATATATGTGTACCTAATTGGTCACTCCCCATTTGGGCTTTTCGGGACCAGTGTAAACAGACAATGATAAATAAATGTTCAAATAAACATGACCAGGTTAAGAATCCCAACTGGCGGGAGGCAGACCAGTTGGCTATTTATAAGCGTAGCTGAGAAGTTAAACTCGGGGCTACCGAAAACAACATCAGCTAGCGGTCAGAACGGGATTTGAACTTGCGGCTTACGGATTTAAAATCCAGCGCTCTAACCACTCCGTCACGCGGCAGGTAGCGAAAGCTCTACTAGACTTTTAGAAAAGCCCTTCGTCAATTGTTTATCATTGACTGCCGGGCGAAGGAGACATTTTGAAACTTCGTCCATCATGCGTCACGTTCTTGACGACACTGCTTCGCGGACTAAATTAAAAGCTCGCGGCTCGCTTCGCTCGCTAAGATAGCTATTCAACCATGAAACTTTACTTGTTGCAAGACTAAAATCCTATACTTGGTCAGTAAAACAGGCTAATTCTAGATCATTGCTGATTCCTTAAGGTGACATCGGTGACAAATCGCGCAAGAAATTCCCTTTGCTCCTTGAACCCCTCTGCCATTTCCACTTGATGTAATGGCAAGTGGTAACGAGCCAGGTCTGGCACCATTTCCAAAACGATGCCATTCTCTTCTAAAATAGACAGTGGAAGCAGGTGTGCGTGTGGGTGTAATGAAAAAGAACGACAATTACTTTCGAAGGGATCGACTTCAAAGCATGTTGGCGAATAATGTTTTTTTCTGGAATTGATTTCTTCTTTATGTGTGTCTGCAACGGATATGTAAGGATGATCGTTGAATTGGAAAGGAGTTTCGTAGATATTCGCCCGATATAGGCAAGGGCTGATCGGCTGAGAGTTCCAAAGTAATCAGCGGTGTAGTACCTGCCCATACCGCAGCACCGTGAGAGCTTACGCTGTCCAAAACATTGTTTGTTTATGCGTTGCTAGGTGCGGTACTCGCCCCAGACTTCCGGTTCCTCAATTTTGACTTTTGAAAACTGGGAATAAGTTTCAAATCAAATATGTCGTCTACGAAGCAAAGAGAGCTCGAACAGTCAAAACAACATCGCAAGGCAGCCACCAGAATCAAAATATTGTCCAGAAAAGCGAAAAATGGATGCACAGCCTAACAACCGTCCCGATTCCTTACTCGCAAATACCATTCGCTTCCGGTAAAAACACACATTTTAGCTTTGTCGTTCTCGGCTCTTTGTGCGAATTTTGACCCAATATCGATATTTCCGTAAATAGGAGTATTAAGAAACATGATTAGGGAAAAAGATTGGAAAATAAAATTTGGCAAGTATCCAAGACACATATTGTCGGTGATGACAATTTTACCTAACGGCGGCCTGGGAAAACATGGACAAACCAACAGGGGTCTAGTCTAGTCAGTAATTGTCAAGGGTTACTATTGGCATACATCACGTCTGGGGTGCCTGGGCGGATTAATGCATTTGGCGTAACAAAAATAGAGTTTCTTTTAATCTTTTTTCCGTCTATGAAAAACAGATGTTTTCACGCGCAAGTGGCAGCAAGTAGCTTGAAGCGGTAAAAACTTTAATTTTATGCTTACCCTTCGTTTTTTAAAATGCAAACAAAATTCTCGAGGCGGTACAAAAGCGTTTTGACGCTTTGAGGTCTTGTGATTAACATTTAGTCACCTTTTATTTTGAGGGACCACTATTCACCTCCACTTCGGTGAATAATTGTTAACTATCGGCCGGGCATTTAGTCTATTTGAGACCGTGACCGGCAGTCGGATAGAGACCATTGCGATTATATGGTACGCACAAGCTTGCAGAATTGGGCCACTACAAATCCCTAATAATTTTTAGAATCGCCTGGCTATTCTACACAAACATCGCATCTTCTCATTAGGTTCAAAAGAAGCTTTCTGTAGCAATTCTTTAAATAACTGCCGATGCAAGCGTAAATTTTTTAAGTGTCAAGCATATGCCGATTTTATAGTATGCACAAGCTCGGTTTCTTCGTCATCTTACACGCTAACATAATTTTTGGAATCGCTCTGCATTTCTAAAGAAACATCAAATACCATCAATAAGTTTGAAAGAATCTTTCAGTGGAAGTTCTGTGAAAATTTCTCACTGCCGTGCATTTAGTCTACTAAGACCTTGCCCGGCTGCTGGACATTAAGACACAGCGAAAATAAAAACACAAACGGTTGACGTAAAAAATAACTGCCCACGGCTTTATTAAACCGCCTTTTAATGTCTAAAGCAATTTACAAAGAAAATTGTGTTCCGTTTACTGCAACCGATGTAGTATAAGCTTAAAATTCTACCTTGAATTTTGTTTTCTTCCTCTGGCTGTTCTCGGCGACAAACACATTCTCTTTGCGCTGGCATGATTTGACATTGCTCACAAGAACACCAAAATGTGCCTTCTAACCGATCGTTTACTTCTTCGTTTTCACTTTAGCTATCCGTTCAGAATTAGCCGGAATTCGGATTTACGCATACTAATTTGGATTTACGCATACTAATTGACATTTCCTGCATACTAATAAAGTGCCTTCCCCACACTTCTAATGAAGTGTCTTGGTTAACTAATAAGCTTCGCTCTAGTACAATACAAACTATAACCTTGCCTAAACTTGCCCTTTAATAATTTACCCCAATTGGTTCATGAGAACTCTTTTACGTATTCAAAATAAAAGCGCCAATTTTAACGAAAGCGTCATTAACGATTATCGTGAAGATGGCTTTTTTCAGCAACGTTATTGATCTGCAAACTGCTTTGAACGCTTGTTAACTGTCCGATATAGGATAGGATAGGATAGGATAACTTTATTTAGACACAGTAAACTCATCAGTGACAACTATAAAAACCTAATTATTTACTAGAATTATTATAAATTATACAACGAATAGAACGACATTAATCTAGAATACTCTAAATAATTGTAGCTATAATATTAAATGAAAAAATAAAACCTGCTTTACATGAGAGCCGTGCCAGCCCGGAACGCGCTAAGGGAGTCAGCCTGCAGCAAATCGATTGGTAAGCTTTTCCAAAGAACTGCTCCAGAGTAACTGAAGCTATTGTTCATATGGTTTGTGTGTGGCTGTGGGATGGCTAGTTTGCCCTCCGTGTCCCTTAAGGAGTAATTGGAGACGCTACTACGGTCAACAAATTTGGAACTAAGGTAATCTGGAGTAAGACCATTAAGCGACTTATAAACCATCACAGCCTTATGGATTGTTCGTTGAGAATCAACTTTTATCCATCCGAGTTTTTAATGAGGTTATCAGCGTTGGCATCATAGTTCGAGTAAGTGAGTATACGCGCAGCGCGATTTTGAAGTTTTTTAAGTTTACTGGCTAGGGTTTTGCCGAAACATCCCCAGACAGAGTTACAATAATCAAAGTGAGGCTGTACGTACTAAAGACATGAAGATTGATCGGAGAGTCTCATGTGGAACGAAAGACCTCACTCTCTTCAACGCTCCGATACCAGACGCGATTTTCTTACATAAATTCTCAACATGAACATTCCAGGATAGAGTCTGGTCAATATGAACACCAAGAGATTTCGAAGAGGTAACATGAGTTATAGGTGCATCGTACCGTCAATCATAAGTGACGGAGGATTGTGAAATGTGCTTAGCCTCTGCCTCCATCCGATCAACATAAACTCAGTTCTAGGCCTACTCTGGGACCTTAAGTCGCCGTAACTTAAGGCGACTTTGGGCGATTTAAGGCGACTTAAGCAAAATTGGCAAAAAAAAAATCATTGCGACTTTAGGCGATTTAAGGCGACTTAAGGCGATTTTATTTGACTCAAGTAATAAAACTGGAAGTTAGCAAAGTCTATAAAATTGAAAAATATTCACAGAATCCCTCACAATAAACCAATATTACCTAAAACATATATTATGATAATTATCTTGCTTACTTTTGTATTGCTATAAGTCACCATAGTCTCAAGTATCCCAGTTTCAAACCATTTTAGCTAAAAATGGTTAGGGAATTACCACAACAGTTATTGTTCAAGTATATAGTCCAAGCTAGTCTAGTCAATAAATAGCCAGGAATAAACATGGCAACTGGTATATGCCTAAATTAATTATATCAAAATACAAAGCAACATCTAACAATACTATAAAAATATGTAAATAGTGACATAACTTTTAAGTTTAAGAAAATAGAGATGATTTACAGAAAACTAATTAATTTTCCACAAAATAATTAAAGTTACACAAGATTCTTTGCCTGTATTAAGTCTAATTATTTCACAAAGCTTTGTTGCTTTGGGGCTCTTACTTTATATAGTGTAGAAGACGCAGTTGGCGTACAACAATGAACAAAATAGGTTAGTGATGCGTTCTATTGTGATGTGTCCTGTGCTGTCCTGTGTATTCTACACCAAGAAGCCTTCACAATTAATTTTACCAAGGTGACAATTTTTATAATTATTTTTATTATTATAATTATTATTATAAAAATTATTTCTTTGGTAAAATTGTCTCCAATATTTTTGGTACTTGTATTGTCGATTTTGGCATGGAAGTTAGGCAAATCAAATGCCTTTTCAACAGCATCCATAGTTCATTGATCCTTTTCTGGGACCCAAACAATTTGTTGTTCTCCTGCCTTTGTCAGAGAAAACACCCCAATACCATTTTGCCAACCACGTGATAACTTCTGGTCCTTGGTAAGAAGACTTCCTTTCCTGTCTTCCCAACAACTTTCTGACTCCATAAAACTTTGACGTCTCACTTACAGAGAACCGAATTTTGTTGGAAGATCTCTACTTCTGCTGATCGGATCACCAGGACCAAGTTCCAAGTTTTGACTTGGTTCAGCCCCGCAGCGTTTGACCTACAAAAAATGAAATAACACTTAGGGCTGGTTCACATTTTGACATAAGCGTAAGCACAAGCATAAGCATAAGCATAAGCATGAGAAAAATAAGAAAAACATGTGTGAACCGGAGTTACATAAGCATAAGCACAAGCATAAGCATAAGCATAAGAAATGGAAAAAGTTCCATTCCTTGTGCTTATGCTTATGCTTGTGCTTATGCTTATGTCAAAGTGTGAACCAGCCCTTAAGTTTAAAGTTTTGTGTTTGGGCTTGTAACATTTATTTAGTCAGCAGAAACTAACTACAAGTATCAGGCTGACTTTGACACAAGAATTATAAAATAGAGCTAATTAAAATACCTTGCAGCTGTCCAGAAATTATTGAGTCACAACGAAATTAAACAAACTGATGCTTGCACTACGAACACTGCCTTCCGCCATTTTAATTCTCCCAATAACCGTAGCGCCGCTATCCTAGTTTCCATGCTTCGAAGTGAGGAGCGGGACACCTCGCGAGTTTCCCTTCTTTTCGCCCGTACCGCAGCCGTACCGTGGAAAATTCGAGCTCTCCCGCCAACTACGGCCATACTATCTGCTATAGCGAAAAAAAATATTTACTTTACCTCGAATTGTGTCCCCGGGAAGATTTTTCTCTCCACAGTACAAGCAGGTAGCCAGTTAATAGAAGGAAGGTGGACTGTCTCAGTGGGTGTAGACTTCAAAGATTTCAGGCCAGCATGATAATGTACCCCACGAGGAAGAAGCACGTGAGTGGTCTCGTGTGTACTTCAGTGCAAACAAATTAAGTCACGTGCTCAAATGTTGGACCGGCGGCCATGTTTGCTGCTGAAAGTTTTTCTCGGAAAAGGAGAGGTTCATTCATTGATGTTGAACATCAAACCAACGATATATACGAAAAAACTGTCAAAGCCTTATGTTAGATAAATATTTATGTCTTTAGTAGGTTCGTTGGGTTGCAAAGCTAGAACATGCACAGCTGGTCGAATACGGTGGTGGAAGCTTGTAGTGAAGGTTTATGCTAGAAAAATGGCCCACTTTTGTCACTCTCTTGCTCTGGGTAAGTAAAGTGTCTAAACTTCAGCTTCAGTTCAGTTCAACTGACTTTGGATTACCGCATTTGTACTACTTAATGTAAAAGTGACTGGCAAAAAATGTAGCTTTTCTCCAGAATACCTTTCTATTTATTTTTTTTTACTTTGATGACCCAGAACTGTAACTTGTGTAAGTTTGATCTGATTCAGTAATATAAATAAATTATTGCAACCACAGTCATTTGATTTTTTGTGCCATCAATCATATTTTTATTCATTTCCTGGAGATAACACACAGTGAAATGCTCACAATGAAATACAAAACAAAAATTAAGTAGGAGTATACATTGTCACAGAGACATTTCCTAATTCAGCATTGTTTGCAGGAATTAATCATTCTATTTAATACATGGTGGTTTGACAAGTGCACAACTGTTATAACATGTGGTTTCCATGTATGTGAAAGCCATTGCCTACCCATACTCCATTGCAGGGTTTCCTCCCGCGCAACTACCTCCTAGTTTTACATGTGGGAGAGGGGGAAGGGAATTGCCAGAGTACAGTACCCTAGAACACAATGGGTGATCCCTACTAGGGGACAAAATAGGACTCCTCTGATCCTTATGACTGGAACTGAGTTTACCTATTGTCCAGCTTAATATCCTCCTTATGGGTACAATTTAAAAGGAGGGAACCCTTATAACATTGTGTAACCAATATTGACCTAAGGTGACTTAGGCAACTTAAGGCGACTTTAGGCGACTTAAGGCGACTTAAGGTCCCAGACAAGGCCCAGTTTTAGATGCGTTAAGAGTAAGCTTGTTAGCAGTTAGCCATTTTTCAACTCTAGCAAGATCCCCATTTAAAACGGTATTAATATTTTCGATGTTATTGCTAGCAAAGGATATGTGTGTGTCATTGGCATACATTCGAGGTTCAGCATTTGAAAGACATTGACAAGCGAAACATTGACAAGCGCACATTTTCGAAAGCGTAATAATTTCTGAAGTTCTCTAGCTTTCTTTGAAAACGTTATCCGATTTTCGAAACCGTGCTCTTTTAACCCTAATTGGCTCGTGAAAAAATAGAGAATTAGAAAGCTCTACCATTGAAATGACAACAATAGAAGTTCGGAGCGCTAATTAATTGTCAACACGCGACAATAAATATTATCGAACAACACGTTTCTTGAATAACACTTTTATTAGCGACAGAAGTTAGCCAATACAAAAAAATCATACACACAGATTTGAAATGAATACACCAAAATTAAAATAACTACCAAGTGTTGACACAAAGTAAATCAGGAAATTAGGATGCAATGAACAATAAGACTGAAATCCCCTTAATAAAGAAATAAATTCCAATCGAACAACACACTAGATATTGGTTTGAAATACATTTGTATTGGGAGCAAAACACAGTAGGTCTAGATCTCAAGCGCACGCGTAGAGAAACACAATGTTTTTACAAGTTTGTTTTTAGCACGCTCCCGTTAGACATTTAGGGATTGTGTAAATAGCTTTCTCGCTTTTTGTAAATTGAAAATAAATATTGCTCTATATAGTTTTTCACTCGTGTTAATTGTACGTATATTGAAGACTTAAAAAGTTCTGAGGAATGTAATTATAGTTTGTAAATACATCATTGGTTGAATTTAATCATGACTCTCTCTTTAGCCACGTGCGCCCAGGAAAAGACACAACGCTAAAATGTGCCCTTCCGGCCCTTTAAGCCCGATAAGCCCTCGAAATTACCAATATATTTCGAGTCATAAACAGTTCCAGCGAAGTTTATGCGAAGGGCCGTAAAAGGACATAACACAGGACAAAAAGGACATTTGAAGGACAAAAGGGACAAAACGAGGCAATTCAGGACAAAAGGCCAGAAAGGGCACCTTTTTGGGCTCTTTCTTTTCTGGAAGATCTCTCGCGCGTGGAGTCTCGCGAGGGGCTACCACGCATTGTTTCAGATTTCTATGAATTATGAACCTTTCACGATATGAATTACAGATTTGCTAACGCTTTTATGTCTTTTATTTATATATCCAGGAAACTTGCGTGTTTCTTAACACTCCTTAAAACACTTTGCTGGCTTTCTTCCTGACCTAATTTGAGTAAATTATGTGTTACGAGCTTTCGCAGGGTTTCGCCTATTTTATGATCATTATCAACATCGCGAAGATATTTAAAAGGTTGAATAAAGCTCTCCATCGACTTTCCTCTAGCTCTCTCGAATAAGAAAAACAAAGCGTAGTGTCCACACGTATACATGCGTACAACTGACTAATGTGTACAATCTCATTTATCGAAAAATGGTTTTGGGGTCAATCTCTTTGTGATATTCGCGAGCCATATTGCTGTTTTGTAGTTTCGGCAGTCAGTTACGTTTGAAATATATTTAAAATTTAGTTCAGATGTCAAGAACATAAAATATGCTTTAAATAGGAAGATTTAAACCTATTTCAGGTAGCAATACACCATTTTGCTAATGATCAGTTCCTTTTGAATTGTGGGTAGATCCAGTCCTTTGTGGGGGCAAACGGCCAGTTTAAGACAATTTGAATTTGTAATTTTGCCTGTTTGCCCCCACAAAGGACTGGATCTACCCACAATTCACCAGGAACCGATCATTAGCAAAATGGTGTATTCATTTTAACAACTAAAAAAAAGATGGAGGAGGAGGAGGAGGAAAACAATAGAATTGAGGAGGAGGAAAAGGAGGAGGAGGAGGAGGAAGGAAAACAATAGAATTGTGGTGACAGTCGTGGTGGCGGTGGTGGTGGAATACAATAGACTTGTGGTAGTGGTGGAATACAATAGAATTGTGGTGGTGGTGGTGAAATACAATAGAATTGCGGTGGCGGTGGTGGAATACAATAGAATTGTGGTGGTGGTGGTGAAATACAATAGAATTGTGGTGGCGGTGGCGGAATACAATAGAATACTGGTGGTGGTGGTGGTGAAATACAATAGAATTGTGGTGGTGGTGATGGTGGTGGTGGGATACAATAGAATTGTGGTGGTGGTGGTGGTGGTGGTGGAATACAATA
>CM042749.1:2350420-2365420 GCA_022496165.2 Catalaphyllia jardinei
AAAAAAAAAAGGTCCGCAATGCGTATGTGTGAGGCTTACGAAATTGAGCTGCTTTGATGGGGAAGGTCAATCACTAAAACAAGATAATTAGCATACAATAGTCCTGAAATGCTTAATTTCAAGGTAAGGGTTATTGGGTAAAGTTTCATGGAGGTGTCATTTTGACACCAGAGGTTGCACATGTAACCTTAGGATCTAAAGAACTGAAAAAATGTCAACATTATGTCGTGCAGTGGCCAAATAGATTCAGTCATGATTTTGTTTACGTAGCCAAGTGGAATTGGGTTCTGAGTTTGTCCAGTGCAAGTGATGTGAAATTATTAACTCCAGGGAAGCATTTTGTATGGATGTTTTTGGAACCAGTGCAGGAGCACAAAACTTTGCAGAAGGGCTGGGACGTGCAGGAAATGATGTAACCTACACAAGAAGCCACATTGGGAGCTTGATAGGCCTTATCACGGTTTTGGACGCCATCTTGATGGGCAGGCAAAGGGGTCAGAAATTACAGTATTTGTGTGGGAATCCGATGGCAAATACCTTTTTCCAGAATTGAATTTTCACAATTCGTGAATCAAAACATTAAAATACTAAGTAAAAGGTTGTAATCACCAAGTTTGAAGGGTGTAGCTTTGCTAGAAGTCGCTGAGCTAACTTTTTTAATTTCCATACATTTCTCTGTAAAGTTTTTACCACGAACCGCGTCTAGACGTTTGTCTACCCTGCCAAATTTACAGACAAATATATGGAAAATTAGAAGAATTAACTGGACGTCTTCTAGCAAAGCTAAATCCTTGAATTTTGGTGAATACAATCTTCTACAGTTTTTTTAACGCTGCAATTCAAAAATTGTGTAAAATTTAGTTGAGGTAAGTGGCTATGAGGTTGCAAATGGAAGAATTGGGGGGGGGGGGCCCAAGACGCATAACAATATTTAGAACACAAGCAATATTTTAATGACTCATATGTTGAGTAGTGTTTATTACATTGATAATAATTTTTAACCCAATAAGATTGATATTTTTAACTGGAGGTTTAATTTAACAGAAAGTTCATTGGAGAATCGAGTTTCGAGACACTGGAAACGTTAAAATTCTCGAAAGCAAAACAATAGTGATGAACAAAACAATTGATGCGAGTGTGTTGTTTTCATTTGCGCGACTTCAACCGACCGCTCAAAACGTAAACAAACGTAAACTGCGAAAAAATATGTTTTTCTTTACGAACCAGCCTGATATACAAGAATTTGGAGCAACCACAGAATGCAGGGCCACTTCGGACCACCTGTTTCACATGTGTCAAAATCTTTTGAAGAACGAAGCATAACACAATAGGCACCTTTGTGATTCAATGAGATGTAAATAAGTGGCCCTGTATTCTGTAGCTTAGCCGAGCATTATATTGATGTTTCTCTCAGCTTTACCGCACGGAATGGATTCAGCGCGGCACGACAGAATAACCAAGCCGCCGAGACGTCACCAGGATTGCACCGAATTCGTGTTTACATGAGCGAAAAACTGATATTTTGAATCAGCAAAAGAAAAAACTAAAAGAAGGATACACACATTTCAAAATATACAACTTATAACTACATGAAGACCGCCGTACGGATGTCGCCGATCGATTATGAACTCGAAAATACAGAAAGAAGAAAAATTATTACCTTAGGCTCCCAAAGGGAACTGTCTCCATGCATTATATTAAAGATTCTTAAAAGGATGTAAAATTCATTCACTGAAAGTAAAAGAACTGTACAGCGCCGCAAATGATCCCCGACCGCAAATGATCCCCAAATTGGATCGCAAATGATCCCGAACCGCAAATGTTCCCCGATGTGGACCGCAATTGATCCCGCCGGAAAATAGGGAATGGCATGGAGTTTGTTCCTCGGGTCGAGGTTTCAATTTTTAACATAAACAGAAGCAAGTCATAACTAACAATATTCTATATGGATATACTGAATTCCCATGATAAATAGTTCTTCGGATAATTACAGTAAAAGTTCTGCGGAATGCCTTGTAATCGGCTTTTGTCTATATATATAGCCATAAAACTTCATAACAATTTAACCGAAGCGAAAATTGCGAGCGAATTAGTAACGTCAGCTCATTCACTCAATATTATGCATCTCAATTTACTCAACTAAGTTGTGTCTTATTTCCTGGCCTGCACTTCTGGCCATACCTTGAGTGCTACAGACTTTTCATGTGTGGTTTCCGGTTTTGTCCAGTCACGCGAAGTGAAATACTTTTGTCATCGATGTTGAAAGTCAGTAGCAAGAAATTCCAACGGATATCGTTCATGGTTGTAGTGTGTAACCTATCGTAGCTCATGAAGCAAGACTTCTTCAGTCTGAGAATTTTACCTAAAAACAGCTTACGGCTGCCATTCTACTTCTAGTTTGTAATGATATGCGGTTTTTCGGCGTTTCGTTTTTTTTAACACGGGAAATTAAGGTAAGTGTAAGATCGCTCAGCATAGTATGTAAGTTGATCAATCAGTGCTCCTGATCAGACTCAGTACACGTTTTTATACTGTCAGTATGGAGTTTCTGGCTGCAAATTGGAGATGCGAACTGAAAACCAAACTGGCTTGTAGTGTTGGGAAGCAGAATTTCTAGCTCATTGGATGCATGAACATGTCGCGAACCGGCTGTTATTGTTGGTGTTAACACTTGCATTTGTATTTCTCGGGCAGCCGATAAAACAAGGAATATGGAACATCCCGGAACATACCGGAAGTTCGAATAATTATGATAATTATGAGAAAAAAATTGGTAAAATTAAATTTTGGGCTTGCTCACGTGACCATTTGGAGCGCTCGGATTGGTTACGTGACATTATGTTTCTTCTCGCGGGCAGAACAACTTTGCTTCGAGATGAATGCGTACGGAAGAACTTTCCACCAAGGGAAATCCATTGAAAAGGATGTGAGGTCACTGATTATTGATGATATTTTGAGCGGAGGCGGGATTGTTTCAACAGAATACTACCCAGGAAGTTTTAGAGCTATAGAATCAAAGTACAAAGTAAGCGGTGTTACAGTTTCAAACGAATGGAAGACCTTTCGTCAAACGGAAGAAAATCTCCCTCTCCATGCAGCTAGAGGTCAACCGAAAATACTGGCAGATCCAGAACTAGATTTGGTCCAGCTGCTGATAAAATGTAGACCTTCAAGAACTTACAAGGACGTTAAAGAAAATATCGATGCGCAGTCCACGTTCACGGCAACAGCTTCGATTTCTACAAGAGGCCGTGCTGTCCAAGAACGCTTAGCAGAAGGGAAAATGAATTGGAAAGATGATGAGGCCAGCATGCGAAAACTTCACCCCTGACAATCAAGTTGGATACTTTAATAGAGTGTTAAGACTTGTTGGACTGGTCAAATGTCAGCTTTTCCTTTAATATAAAAATTTTCAAACGTACGTGATCTAAAAATGTAAACACGCAAATGTGTTTGTTCATTCTTCAACACTGTATAGTTAACCAGTATTGAATGCAGGTTCAATTTCTACACAGAAATTTATGTTGAGTATCAGGTGGATTTAACTTATTAGCTTTATTCATTTGTTGTTGTTTTGGTAAGCGCTGCTCAGTTTTATTCATGTTGCTGTTTCGGTAAGCGCTGACTGTAAATCGAGGAAATAACCCATTAACGATTTAAATCAATAAAATAGCGGATTTTTTTTAATTTCATAGACCTCCAACATAGATCAGTTATTTTCTTGCAGAACACAAATCACCTTTACTGATTTAATTGGTAAATAACAAGTATTTCAGAAGTACAGTAATGTTGAAAATATAGACAAAAATATGGAAAGTCGCGGTTTAAATTGCAGCACCCACGGTTCTAAGATTAGCAACTCGCTGTCCGACAAATCAGACAATAGAAACGTTGAAATTCAACACAATAAAATTTGCTGTTCTCGACTTATACGTAAACAACAAAGTATAACTTACAGAAATAAATAATTAATGAAAACGGTTGAACATCTCTGTTCTCAAGAATCTCATTTGTCTGAGTGAAAATGACTCCAAATACTAATAGCCGTGCTGCTGAAGTACAGCATTGATTTCATTCACGAACTGAATTTGCGCGCGTATGACCGGCCTGCACTAGAAAGACACTTTGTACAGCCACTGCGTTGTACTGGCGGTTGCTTTTATAATCTATGGGTCTCTGTGAGAAGGAATGCTCAAGTGAAGTTATTTCATGTGTTTTCCTTTCAATTTCAGCTTCTTCTTTGCGAATTCTTCTTTAGACCGAATTAGATTCTTCATACGAAGTCTATTATAGAGTGTGTGCATTGTCACACAATAAGAAATAAAATCAAGAACCATTCAGTGGATAAAGTCAAGAAATTGTAATATTGTAATAATAATAATAAAACAAGTTATCCGCGTTTAAGGTGTGTGTGTTGTCCCAAAGTTGGGATATTCGTCGATATTCGTCGATGTTCCGCGCAAAATTGTAGAGCTTAGTTTTGAGCCGCCATTTTGAAGGACGTCCTTGGTCCTCCAATATACGTATATCTTTGAACTAACGTAATGAGATGAATAAAGAAACCACAGTCTGGTTAAAGAATTCGAACGCCACAACCTTGGTTTTCTATGAACAACGAAATTAGGAATAAGGGACAGTCACACAATTAAACTGATGGCATACCTGACAGAAAGAAATAGATTAGTTGTTAGTTGCCACTCAATGCACACATTTTAATTATAATTTTTTTTTCTTCAGTTTGAATTTGTTTTGTTCTGTTTTTTTTTCTTTGAGTTTTCCAAGCTGATAGCAGTTTATTTTTGTTTAATTTAATTGTTTAAAATTTAATTTTACATATTTTTCTCATAATTATGATAACTATTGCATGTTCTGGGATGTTCCGGAATGTTCCATGTTCCATGTTTTATCGACGGCCTATTTCTCGCGCCTTTTTAGCGAGAAATCAGATGATTTAACATTGAAATTGCATCCAGATAAAATCTACATAAGATTTGTATGTCTTAGTTATGGTAGCATTAAGCTATTATTGTTGTAGATCAAGCTTGTTGAGAAATGGTATTGCTGTCTACGAGCTTTTTTTTTTTTCTTGTAATTTTTCTGACGAATTGTCAAGTGAAAATAAGATGAATTTGTCAGGATAATTATATTTGAATTATAATTTACGTTGTCGGAGTATCTTTCCTTTATGTTTACCTAATTCATCATTTAGTTGATGAAAATGGATAAATACAAAAATTAAAAATAAAAATAAAAAAATCCAGGAGACCAAACTCCATGCCATTTACATTTTCCGCCGGGATCGATCAATTGCGGTCCACATGGGGGATCATTTGCGGTTCGGGATCATTTGCGGTCGGGGATCATTTGCGGTCGGGGATCATTTGCGGTCGGGGATCATTTGCGGCGCTGCACAGAACTTCTAATGAGGGGAAAGAAACCGGATAACTTGAGCATTGTGGTGCAAGCCGATGCCGTGAAATCAACATGACTGCATTACCGTCCGAAAAAGCAACAAAGTCATAGAGTAGTTACGCGTTTTCTTAGCCAGCATTTTGTAAAACTCATCCAAGAAAGATTTCGCCAAAACGTGTTAAAGAAAGAAAAACTCCGTAACGAATTTTCTCATTAACAAATTCGGCGACAAATTATGGACCTGAAATCAAAATGGATCTACCGGTAAAAAAAAGCTAAAATATGCTTTCCTTAAGATTCAGACGTGCCAGAAGTTAATCGCGCCAAAATTAAGTCCTTTGCTTTTCCTACTCGAAAGTCTCGAAACTCGACTTCATGAATTCTAGAACGACCTCGAACCTCTCGAAACTCGACTTGAGCCTCGATCCTCGAAGTTTTCGAGAATCGAGTTTCGAGCTGATCGAGTTTCGAGCTGATCGAGCTTCGAGGGACTGTCAACTTACCTTTGAGCGGTACTATATTCTTAAGCAGGTCTGCTGAGCAGATTCGAATTGAAATATTGACCTGTGAGAACACAACTCCTCGCTGTAATCCACACTTAGAAGACAAGCCGACTGTAGGAAAGCCGGCGTGTAAAATCTAAGCAGCAAAGATGAATGAATAACTAGATAAAAAAAAAACAATCTTCGACAACGTGCTGTGTTACATCCACAAAATAGCCGCTTTATGAAGCTTGGAAGCTTACAAAACTTAGCCAAGCGTAGACTGGAGCCTTGACGATAGTAAACCACGTGACAACTGCTATGTTCACCGTGACAAATCTAGCGCGGACTAAATGGGCGCGTTCCATTCGACCAAAAATTCAGGTTTGACTTTCCGAAATTTTCATATGTCGAATGGAACGGTATTTTTCACTACGCCGGACCGATCTCGTTCAATTCCTTACTCAGCTCGACAAAATGCTGAAGGATAATGGAGAAGTGGCTGTGTTAAGCGCCGTAAGCTGCTTCATAGAAATAAATTAAACACATACCGGTGTTCAAAATTCTTCCTTAATATTTACCTGACCGACTCAAACACCATTTTCGCGTGATGAGAGCAACTTGCGAACTTTTGTCGTGGGAAAGTATGCCCGGGAAGTATACAAACAGAGCACACTAAACCTCAGGAAATTCAGCACGACCAGCCCACCATTTTCGAGAATATCAGATCCTAACGTGGAGAACAGGCTCGAACTGTGGCAGATTATTATGCATCCAGTGCAGTGTCGACTCGAAAGACTCACTGACGTCTTATAGCTTTTCACGGCTAAAGGTACTGGGGCAGATTCGTACTGGGTAGAAATGCCAAATGGAACAGGAAATTTCCGGAATTTTAAAATTCCCAGAAAAAAGGACAATCTCGGGAGGTGAACCGAAATTTTCGAAACAATTTTCCAGAAATTTTCTGTTCCATTCGATTTTGAACCGGAATTTCCGGAAATTTTGGTCCAATGGAACGCGCCCAATATCTTCGCACTCAGTATTGAGTGGTTTACACTTCGTGTAAGCCACAAAAAAACTGTACGTTTGTGTAGAGACATTCTTTTGCTTTTTTTTTCCTTTTTTGATCAACCTGATCGCGCGCATTTAAAGTACCTATGAAATGAAATTTTCGCCCATTGTTTTATTCTAAATTATTGAAGTTTATGATCCTCTGATTCGTAATTTTCGAGTTTGGGCTTCTGAGAAGCGCGTACAGACTTTTTCTCGAGCTTCAAGGTTGGCCAATTCGAGTCAAAATGTGCGATATTCCGCGCGCGGTCAAAATATGCAAATTAGTACGGTTGACGTCATAAGGTGTGTAAAACCTTCAAGCCATCAAAGCATCTGAGGGAAATAAGCGAACGTTTTTCGTTACGGGAGGGCCTGTTTTAGCGAGCTGCAAAACAACACTTACATGGAAGGCACTGTCTTGCATATATTTTCGCAAGACGAAGTCAGAAGAGCGACTTGTTCGGATACACCGGCCCAACTGCAAAGCGACGAATGCGTCCGTGTTGTTCTCTCCATTTCGAACAAAGTTTCTATCGACGGCTTTTAAACAGTGGAGATCGTCTGTAATGAAGATGTCTTAATAAAGATTCAGTGGTGGTTCTCTAGAGTCTTCGCACGAACTGGAACAAACTGAAAGGAAGGGAAGATTTTAATTGAAATAATATTGGCCTCGCATCATTGTGATTTATGAGATTTTGCAAGCACGCATAATTTCGGCTGATGACTTCTTGCAGACTTGTTATCAAAACATGTTCGCACGATAATCCTAATGCGAAAATTCGATAGCAAATACAGGGGAATTCGTTTCAACTGAGCTTTTATAATAACTCAGAGCCGAAAAATATAACAAATCTGTGTTTGCCTCGGGTTGCTTCAAGACGTCGCAGGTGGGATCTACGCAGGAAGGAAGAGAGAAAGCGAAAAAAAAAAGAACAAAAAAACAGCCCTCGTTGATAGGATCAGGAAAATAGTACACTGAATTCGAATCGTGTTTGTTTTGCCTTATAACTATAAACCAAATTTACCACTGAAGATGATTTAAAAGCCATTGGAGCCAAGCCGTTCGGTTTTGATAGCACGATGTCTTTGCGTGACAGTTTCGCAATACAAATCGGGAGTCACGTTGCAACACCAGACACATTCAAATTAGGCCAGGTTAGGCCATTGTAATGTATCGACGAAGAGTACACAAGACGACTTAAAGCAATCCGCGGTATAACACGGAATTGTTTTACTTTTCGGCTTGAGTTTTCGACGCACCCAACGAGCGGGCAAGTATTTTAATATCATGAACGAGCGTGTGAACGAGAGCATATCCCGGAGTGTCTTCAATGCAGCGAGAACTGGTAATGGATTCAATTAAACTAGTAATACCTGCCGGTAGAGTGCCAACGAGTAAAAACTGTGACAGTTGCTTGCCGAATGAAAATCAATTTAGAAATACCGGCAACTGATGGAATCCACATGGAGGATCGAAGCCATGGTCTTGTGTAAGAACTAAGCTGACCAATGCAAGTTAAGCAACACGTTCGCGGTAATTGTCATATTTTCCCCCTTGAACATCCCTCGAAAGCAAATGCTTGGAGAGTAAAAACACATCTTGCAATAGATATAAGCCTAAACAACGCATAAACACGTGGCAAAATACTGAGGTGTCAAACTCGGCGAAAGCGACATAAAATCTAAAAATTTGAAACAGCACAGTTTTTAAAATCTATTTTCAACCAGTGTTTCGTGGGTGGAAAAAATTAAACCCCAGTGCTCGTCAAAAATCCTTTTATTTCGCTAGAAATTCATCTCTGAACATATAGAAATTTAAGTTTCTTTAAAAGGTCAATGAAATGACCTTTTCCGGGTTTTTTTCCTTCTGGGTGGACAAAAATCTAGCATTAAAAAAATACGCTGAACCGGCATATTGCGAAAAAAAAAAAGTCTCCAAAAACCCTGACTTCAAAGCATTAATAGCTGCCTCACATCGGTTAACAAAAATATATTCCTTAGCAATCTAGCTTCATCATGTTAAACCCCGGGTGTTAAACCTGTCAGTTCCTTTTGTCAAACACAGGAAGCGACAGTCGCCCATAGCACCGAAAATCATGAACATATCATAACATGAAGCAACGCTTTGGTCCTAAAAATCCAGAATTATTGTCTGAGAGCTGAAAATTGAATGGGAACAGCTTTTTCGAACTTTTCCTGGGTGATTTAGACGCGGAAAATTTGACCTCAGTGGGCTACAAAAGAGAACCAAACAAAGAACAACGCGGGACAGCGAAGAGCCGATAATGTTTTCAATTTTTTCCCGCGGCCATCGTCACGTACCTGTTAACAAGGCTTACTTGTGGATAACTTTAGCCTTAGAACTTAGCCTTAACTCTACTTAAAATTCCTCCTAATAACACGACATGAAGAGTCCTTCGTAAACACGAGTGAAGCGACTAAATCGGTTGAAAAACCGAACAGAGAAAGGTAAAAGTCTGGTAGGCTTGTCAACACCTTTACGTGTACCGATCATGATCCTGCGGATGTGATTGGTTCAGATAAAAATACTGCGATGCCATTGGCTAACTTGAAAACAATCACCGATGATGTCACTCTTACATTACCTCACATTTGCATTCGAGATTCTCATACACGGCTCTATAATGCTGCTGCCTCGTCACCCTCGCGTCCTCGCGAGGGTGACTCGTTGGCAACAACAACGGGTGAAAATAGCGTTTTTCTTACCTCAAAGTTGGTCTCTACTCCGCTCGACGAATGCCAAAGCTGGTAAGCATCGACGATCACCAACAATGCGGCCTTGACACCACTATCTCTGCGCGCTACAATTGGTCCGTCGGCAAAACAATCGACCTCTTATTCCCTACGTCATTGCAATCTCAAACAATCGACCTCTTATTCCCCACGGCCTTGACATCACCATCTCTGCGCGCTACAACTGGTCCCTCGGCAAAACAATCGATCTCTTATTCCTCAAACAATCGACCTCTTATTCCCTACGGCCTTGACATCACCATCTCTGCGCGCTACGATTGGTCCGTCGGCAAAAAAATCGACCTCTTATTCCCTACGTCATTGGAATCTCAAGAATCTTACCTTACAACAGGAATGTTACCTTACAAACACTCGAGATCTTTTCCGTAATACGCACGGCTTTATAATGCTGCCGCCTCGCCAGCCTCGCGTCTTCGCTCGGCTGGGCTCGTTGGCAATAATGAGAACTGGCCATGGCAATGGATTTAATAAAGTAATTATGTATATTCTCCCCTCCAAGCGGGAAAGAAGCGGGAAAGGGAAATACTGTTTGAAGCAACTAGAACATGCGTTTGGTTGAAACTTGCTGTTTGCAGCATGTGTGTGAGATTTGTAACACAACAGCGACACAAATGGTTTATAAATCATCAGGTTAAATATTTTGCCAAAGCGAACAGCGCTTTCACCATTTTCCTACATAGAAGGCATGGCAGATTTATAGCTTACCAATTTAACACTGTTTCCTTGTTTTTGGAAAGGTCACAAAGCGTATACCATCGTCTTCGTTTTCGTCTTCCTCCGTCACGTCTCCTTCTTCCACGAATATCATGTGTTATTGGATAATTCATCATCTGATGACTTTTTCCACTTAATAAAACCGCAAAAAAGACGGCTCAGTGAGGGCTAACATACAATGACTCAAAGCAGAGGACAGGCATTACGTGATAATTTTGTACCAATCAGATTCTTCGCTCAACATGCTAATGGCGGACTCCGAAAATCTTCCAAAGCGAGAGTAGTGGCAGTAATTTTTGGTTTTCCGTCGTTTGTGTTCGACGAATTGAGTTGGAATCCATCCCAATGGTTTGATATGAAGATATTCTTTCTTGAAAAGTCGAGTTTTTAAAGGTGAGTTTGTCCTAAGTGCTGATTTTTTTTCTGTGTTCTGAGGGACCATCGAACAGCGTTTGTTTCTCGCGTGTTATGTACCAATCAATTCCAAAACCGCCCATCGCCCCCCGGGCAGTCCCCGGGCATTTGACTCGCGTTAAGCTCCGTACAGTGGGGAATTTGACCCAAAATGAGGCCCGCCCGGTGGGGCATTTGACTTTCGTGTCAAAACATCTGTCAGCGGTCGGAAGCAAAAGGATTTCGCAATTCTTAGATTCAGCACGGGTGCCGCCTTCACCGGTCATTGATCTTTTCGATTCCACGCAGATTTTTCTTGTTGTTGTCGTTTTATATAGTTATATCGTGGAATACGTCTTTGTTTAAAGCGTGAAGCGAAGACAAGCTGAACAAGAAATTCATATTGGCTGAAAATTTTGCAGAACTTGTTTCCACAGTTGCTTTAACATGCCTGGAGGGTGGGGGATTTGACCCTCTTGAAGCCCTAACGGGTGGGGAATTTGACCGTCTAAATTGGCAACATAGCGGGGAATTTGACCAAAATTTTTCAAAAAAGTCAAATGCCCCGGGGTTTGCCCGGGGGCGGCATGGGCGGTTTTGGAATTGACCGGTACATTAGGTGTGATGTCCAATTTTTGCATTTTCTTGTAGGTTGTTTATTAGACTTTCAATAGGAACGGTCGCCCCCGCGCTCGTTTTTGAGATATTTATGGTTGAAAACGTGCCATTCTCACGATCAGTAGCAGTAACGAGAAACCGGAAGTAAACATAACACGGCGATATTTGTGATGTTTCGCGGGTCCGCGTGGCTAAAAATTCGCACGTTTGTGTGTTTCAGATACTTGCGTTTTCAAGTATTGTTCACGGTTTTAAATCGAGAGCGATGTTTTCATTTGCTTTGGCGTCAATTTGGCATGATACTCCTGGGAAAAACCCAGCCGAAAACAACTACTGCACATCAGGCAAGATTGAGGGAAAACCTTGTTCAAGTCAGAATTAAAGCCACCAGTGGGAATTTCAAAGTAAAGTAATCGAAACTTACACACCTTATGATGTCACTAGTTCCAGGCCTCGGAAAACGACAGTTGCATTTTTTGCCAACTTTGGAGGGACAGTAAAATTATTTTGCGCGCCGGACCAGAGCTTAAATTCGAAAATTATGAATCAGTGCAACATAGACTTCAATTTTCTAGAATTAAAAAAGGGGGCCAAAATTTCATTTCATAGGCACTTAAATGGAGAAACAACGTAAAATGACTATCACTTCAGAATAAAATTGCTCTGCTCAGGGTCTGCTCGACGTCCACAGTTGAAATATGAACGACTGTCCATAAATCCAACGGGTACGACGACATCAGGACACCGGTAAATTGTCTCAAGAAAGACTTGCCTAACCTTTAGATAGACGTCGGAATAGACACTGTTCAAAGTTTCAGCCCGACGACTACTGTTAAACATCGCGTGTGATGGCGGTGACAGCGCGACCAAGCTCAACGCGACAAACTGACTGATTACAGAGGACCCCTCTCTGATGTTCTCAATTTTTATAGTAGCACGTGACCAGACCCAACAAGGGTCTCTCCTCGCTCGCCCCAGGGGGCGGTAAGATGGGAGATCCTGGGAACGAGGTTGGTGGGACGACCAGTTACAGAAATAATTTTGATACGGAATACAATAACAAACACCTTGGAAGGTCAGGCTTGCAGAGTACAGTGAGAGTAGCGTTCAGCGAGAGAAATGATGTTATAATTTTGAATGCCGGCACAGGGACTAAACAACTAAAAGCATGGTTATCATGGGAATGTAAGAACTGACCTAGTTGTGACAAAAAACTCCTGTAGCTTGAAGCGAAGAGATCAGCGACAGAAACCCGAACAGAAATAATTTTGAATTCACAGAGAAACAGAACAACGCTGAAGTAACATAATTTTCAATTCAACGACAAAATTTCTCCCATGTAAGCAGCAAAGAAATGATTTTAAACCAGGAACTAAAGTACACTCGCTGAACTTTTCTAACAAAGGAAACCGGCAAAGACGGAGGTGTCATCTCCCATTGATCATGTTCATGCTTTCACCTTTCGTTAATTTTCACTAGTGTAAGCTTTCAATCTTCAATGTGAGGAGAAAATCTCATTGTCTTTGCCAATATCAATGTCTAAGTCCATGGGCTCGAGTAAACTTCATTTATAGAAGTCACAGTGCATCACAGCCGCCACGACCTTTATAAAATGTTCAGCCGGAACGTTTTGTTGTTTTTGTTGACCACTCAGAACTGCATTTCCGCCCGTCTGCATAAGCCATTTTATTCCCAACAAGTTGTGACATTGATTTATCCATTCAGAAATACCATCTCTCTCAAATATACCCTTAAAAGGCACATCTATCGACGTATTTCCCCGTGGACCGCCGTTTCTAACAGGAGTACCTGACGGAGCCGCTCGACAGAAAACCCGCTCGACAGGCTAAAATTACGCTGGCTGGGAAATAATAGCATTAGGTCATTTACTGGCTGGGATTTTCGTACAGGGTTTGGCTTGCTAAAAACTGTTATTAAAACATTGTTCATAGCTGGAAAATACGTGCCTTGTTTGTTTTTCCTGGTTGTGACGTTTTCGCAGAAGCAATCAAATATTTTTCCCTCCTGGGACATCTATAATTAAAAAAACAACCGACACGCGAGACTCCTGCGTGAGGATAAATTTTAAATCGCAAGCGGTCGTACTTACTCCCAGCGTCACGCCAATAAACGCGCGCTTTTTTAAATTTAATATTTTTATTTTATTAATTATCATTACAACACTTAATCAACTACTTACTGTGGGCCTGTTCGCACTACGCGAAATTTTGTTTGTTTTGCCAAAATATCTGTCAACGTGGAGCCATTTCTAGTCCGAACGATTTTTCGCACCCAACAAAATTTTTGCAAGAGGAACGAAACTTCAAAGATTCCGTCGACAAACTTTGGAGGCTGTAAAAATTTTGTCAGGCGAGAAAATCCTTTGTTCCGTGACATCCATCCGTCATTGGGTCATCAAATTTGGCAACATACGGCACACATACGGATTACGATGCGTACGACTTCCCGTGAGGATTCTCTCTCGGAACATATTAAGAGCCTCAGTAAATCGTGCAATAAATCTCTACCCATTCTCATATTTCTACGGAACAAGATCTCAGGAAAATGGGGCTGGACAGTTGCAGACGGAGTTCGAATCAAGATTCCGCAGGGTGAGGAAATATCCAGCGCGGGTGAAAACGAACCTGTCAGGCTAAAATTGTCGTTTTAGCCTAAATAGGTTCTTATGCAGAGGGGTCTTAAAGTGACAATTTTAGCTAGCCTAACAGGTTCTTAAAACCCAGGTTCTTATACGCGGGCTATTACGGTATTTGATTTTAAAGAGGAAGGGAAAATGACTTATTTTTCGTGTCATATGCCCTTTAAAATAAGCCGCTACTGCATCCTTTCCCGTTATATTTTCGGAGGACAACAGTTAACGAAGAGATGGCACAGCAATGTCTAACTTTGTTCCACATTGAGAGGAATAACAATATTCCTGTAACACTTCAGACCCACAGTTGCAGTTGTGGCAGAACATTTTCAAACATCTACGGCATATTACAAGTCGCCATGTTGGACGCGGAAAATCCTGGGAATGAGTCCTTTCTAGGCTCTCTGATTATAACAGAGCAAGTGCCCAGTCTTTTGATTTGTGTTTCGACGAAATTGGTTTGTGTTTTGAGAAATCGATTTGTGTTTTGGTAAACTGATTTGTGTTTTGGGAAATTGATTTGTGTGTTGAGAAATTGATTTGTGTTTTGGAAAATTGTTTTGTGTTTTGGTAAACTGATTTGTGTTTTGGAAAATTGATTTGTGCTTTGGGAAACTGTTTTGTGTTTTGGTAAACTGATTTGTGATTGACCCTTTTGGGCCACCGTACTTTCGTCTATCTGCGCGGCTTTCTTTGACCAGAAATAGATCATTCAGTCGGCTGGTTGTGTTAGCTGGGTAATATTGTAAGCCTATTAAGGTGGCTAAAAACAGTTACCAGTACTTTCCAAGACTTAGAGTTTGATAGGTCATTAAAACCACTCCCTACCGGTTGAAGCAAAAATCATGGTATCAACAGACTTCCCAATCATCGGTGAACAAGTTACTGTTAATTTTGTGG
>CM042749.1:2370420-2388136 GCA_022496165.2 Catalaphyllia jardinei
ATGGCTTGACGGCAAAGCACTGAAAAACACCTCAAGAAATATGGGCCACGGACGGCGATTCAAGAGATCTGCACACTCTTCGTGAAGTTTCTCAGGAGGCGCCCGTCAGAAATGCGAACCTCTGGGCTTTTGTACTTGACGATAATAAAGCATCCAAAAACCGAAGTTTAGTACGCGTCCAAGATGGGAGAACACAAACTCGGCAGTATTATGAGAACCCTGGCAAAAACTCTAAATGTAAAAGAAAAGCGAATTTCCAATCATTCTACCAGAAAGTCTGTAGTCGCAAAACTGAAGAAAGCCGGACATGTACAGCCAAGGCACAAGATTGAGATCACCGGCCATGCGAACAAATGCTAACTAGACGACTACGACGAGGTTGACGAAAGCGAAAGGAGGACTCTGTCCCACATAATTAGTGGCTATTCCACAACATCCCCGATAACGAAAACTTTAGAAACACTGCCGAGCTTGAGATTCTTGTCAGTTCCTCCTACATCTGAGTCTATAGAAAATGGGGCAGGTGACGCCGCTTTTTAAGAAGAGTGACGAATTTAAAAAAGAAAGCTATAGGCTTGTCACAGTCCTACCTGTACTTAACAATATATATGAGAGCCTGCTAGTAGCACAGCTGGGAGACTTCATCAAGCGATTCTGTCGGATTTTATCAGCTCTTACAGAAGGTTCTACAGTTGCAAGATGGCGCTGTTAAAGTTAACTGGGGACTGGAGGGTTATGCTTGATAAAGGTAAATTAGTTGCGGTAGTCTCAATGGATCCTTCTAAGGTTTTCGATGTTATTCAACACAATCTACTCTTAGCAAAACTCAAGGCTTATATTGTAGGAGAGAGAAATTTTGCGCTCTTCAAGGATTATTTGTTGGGGAGGCAGCAGAGAGTCAAGATTGGGGACACCTTTTCCAGTTGGAAAGGTATTAAAAGAAGGGTTCCGCAAGGAAGTGTTTTGTGGCCAGTGTTTTTTTGTGTGGTATTTCCCCACACATTGTCAGGAGCGGCGATATTTCTTTCTTTATTTATTTGTATACGAGAGCCAAGAATTGTGACGTGGTCTCTATTAGGAAGAGAGAGAGGACCGTGGAAATGAGACCTCGGGAACGAGTGTTTGTGTGTGGGGGCCATTATTCCTCTCACCGGGGTGTTGTTAGTTGGCGAATTATTTCGAATTGCTTTCTCGGTGCGATTAAGTTACAAGGTAAGGAGAAGTCTTCTTCCCTTCTAACGTTTTTTTATTGTATTAAGCGAGTTGTGCCGGCTATAATATTTTGGGATTGTCCCTTATCGGCTTCCGTGGTTTTGTCACAACAATACCATGATCAGGTTAGTTTTCACTTTATTTTGTAATAGTTTCTTAGCAAGCCTATGTAGGCAATAATAAACGACGAAAAGTTGAGTAAAGTACATGTAAACAATTGGAAATAAACTTGAGTTTTTGTCAATCTCACACAACCTTAATTTTTTGTGAGCTTTCACTGAGCAAAACTGACAATTTATGTTTAGATATTTCTGGATCTGTCGTAGTTCTTAGTTTTGAACATTCAGAGGGAGTAGATTAGGTCTTCCGACTTAATTTTAAACCACACACTGCTGGGTATTTATTTTAGTGCGTCAACACTCAAAACCAATCGTACAAAATTCCACTTCTCGGGCAGAACTGTCTGCAATTGTAAATTGAAAGATTGCCGTAAATTCGTTGATCCCGAAAAAACAATTCTTTATTTCGTAACTCTTAACTCTGTCAATCACTACTCCCTTCCTCCCCCGTGATACTTTGGGATCATGATCAGCTTCATCTGCTGACTGGGGAATAACAAACTACAGTAAATGGCATTTACTATGGCAGATTATCCCAAACTGTAGCACATGTAAGTTTTGGTATCCCCTGTCAACCAACAGCTACACTGGATTTGTGATCTTGCAAACGTCAAAAAAAAAATGCCACGAAGGAAAACTATTTAAATGGAGAATCGTGATTAACTGTTATACCTTGTACATAAAAAAACAGCATCACATTTAATGTCATGGTTGCTTTGTGTGATCTTTTAACGAATCTATAAATATTTGCTACGGGAAATTTACCTCGGAGAATTATTAGTAACACTCACTAAATGCCGTCTCCCGTCGTAAAAAGGTCACTTACCACAACAACAACAACCCCGTCTAACTGTACTCTAAGAGAGCTTCGGTGCCTTAACATTTAGCAAAAAATCCATAAATTTCGGTTGAAAATCAAATGGAACACTAAGGGTGCTTACTACTTGTTAGAATAAACCAGTTGGAACGACCCACGAATAATGTTAAAGAGCGTTCCGTTCCATTCCATTTACAACCAAAGTTTCCGGATTATTTTGTTAAATGGTAAGCACCCCAATCCCGGAAAATCTACCTACAGAGGTAGTCCTCTTTTTTCGTTCCGAACGGAACAGTGGAAAGTTCCTTACCATTTGCTAAATTTTCTACTTTCCAGCCTGTCATCTGTCGCAATTGCAAATGGTAAGCACCATCTCGTTGGACTGGTTTCCTGATTTTGGAGAAACTTTTGCGATTATTTACCGGTCATCCCAAACGGTTTATTCTGACAAATAGTAAGCACCCGTTATTTCCTCGCAACTAAAAGTCCAAACATCTTTCTCCCCCAATCGTCTTCTTGTCTGTAGGATGGCATTCTACGGAATCTTTACACTACATTCATCGCTATAACATGACAAAATGTATTACGTTCACTGTAAAGCTACTCATCAACGTTTATTTGACTGAAATCCCACACAAGTACGCTTTGCAGACGTATTTTTAATATATTCATCAGCGACTTGTTTTGCTCGGTTACGCAAGGTAAACTTCACCGATATGCGGACGATCATCAGTTGTACTCTTCTGATGTTGACCCAGAAGCTCTATACAACTGTATTTGTCGTGAAGTGAGAGTTCCAAATGAGTGGTATCGCAACAATAGAAGGATTGTAAATGAGAAAAAAAAATTAAAAATTTAAGAAAAAATTTGAGAAAAACAGACCACTCCTTTTCTTTTCCATTAAAAGATTCTTTGGATATAGTAGGAATAAATATTGACAATAGGTTGCGTTTTGATGATTATGTATCAACTATTTGTAAGGGGATAAATGGTCAATTCAATATGATGCTAAGATTTCGCAAACTTACCTCTAAAGATATTCTACTAAGATTATATAAGGCTTTTATTATGCCACATTTTAACTCAGTATTATTCGTCTGTATGACACTTTTGTGGTGCGCGTAGTACTGAGAAAATAAGTACTTTAAACAAGTGAATTCTTAGATTTCTCTTGCAGTATTATTACACTCCATATGACTCTCTACTTAGCAAAGCTAACTTCAATTGTATAAAAAATGCCTTCAGACTTTCTTAATTATATTGTGCAAGAGCTTGTTTTTTACCTGCTTTCCAGGCTATTTAAGGAATATGTTTAGTCTTCGGTCTGTATCCTGTTGTCTACGCGGTAATTATGTTTTGTTTCTACAGTCTACAAAAAGCACTACTTATGGTCTTCACTCCTTTTCATAGATGGCTTCAAAACTATGGAACTCTCTTCCGGATTTTTTGAGTTCGTCTGACTTTCTTGATTTCAAGCGCAAGATTCTACAGTATTACCCTTTTTCATAGCTAGATTTTAGAATGTTATAATTTTATAGTTTAGTAGTATTTAGAATCATACTTGTTACTCGAAAATACTAGCTTCTCTTTAGCTACTCTAAATTCGAGGTTAAATAAAGTATCTGTATGTTATATGTTATATCAGCCGTTGTTGTACTTCCGAGCTGCTGCAGTTTATCGCCGCTAACGTCAGCAGCTGCTGTTCTACCGCCCACTCATCAAACGTCCCTTTTTCCACTCTCAGATGCCAGCCTCACTTTCAGCCAACGACCCAGCAGCTTAACATTTCAACAACTGCACTGTAAATATCCAAAACTACTTACTGCTGCAATCAACAAACCAAGCCAGCTCTTCGCGAGCGGAATGTCAGATCGGTGAGATTCCAAGAAGCCCCAGTGTTTGTCAGAAAACGTAGACGGGCGTACATCGTTGACTCCGAAGAGGATTGAACTTACTACTGACTGTAGTTTCCTAAAGACTAGCCTATTTCGGCTGTAGTTGTGCAAGGTTAGCTCGTTTGTACGGATATAGAACTCTCCTGCGCGTTTTTCTTTGCCGACTGTTGTCTAGTGGGGGTAATTGTCATGTGACGTTATCCATGTCACTTTTTGTGTAAGTAAGTAAGTAAAACCTTTATTTAAGTGTCAATGTGTTTAGCCTGAAGAGACTAATTGGGCACACTATAATAAAATACACTTATAAAAAAATTAAATATTTACACATATTTACAAATTTATATATATAAATGACAGAGCTTAAGTACACGATAAAATTTAAAATCTAAAAGCTAAAATATTTTTATTGGCTACAAAGATTATAGCAATTGCTGTTATTTATTACAATCTCGTCAAGGTTCAGTTTTCTTCCTTTATTTAAAGTGCCACTACGATCAAATTTTCGAGATCCATTTTTTTACATTTTCTTACAAAATAGACCTTTCCTAGATATCTTGCCAAATGTCAATCTATCACGAACATTACATCGCACGTTTTTTGGACTTTTATTTCCGAGAATTTACCGTCTCCATTAATTTTTCTTGTTCCAATTCTTCGTTGAGAATTGGAGTAAATGACGTCATTTTCTCAAAAATACCACACGGATTGAAATTATAATAACAACAAGTGGGGAAAATTGCACGAATACAGGGGCCAAAGTTGTTGTTCTTCTTCGTACGAATTGCTGTACTAATTGTTATTATAATTCAATCCGTGCGGTATTTTTGAGAAAATGACGTCATTTACTCCAATTCTCAACGAAGAATTGGAACAAGGAAGATTAATGGCGGCGGTAAATTTTCGGAAATAAAAGTCCAAAAAACGTGCGTTGTAATGTTCGTGAAAGATTGAAATTTGGCAAGATATCTAGGAAAGGTCTATTGTGTAAGAAAATGTAAAAAAATGGATATCGAAAATTTGATCGTAGTGGCACTTTAAGAAGACACGTAAACTTGGCGAGTCCCTTTGATTTTCAGTACGTTTTGACCATAAAAACGGCCAGAGATATCTAACAGAGTGCTTCCCATAGCGTATAGTTTCAAAACGTGGTAATACAAAGTCACTATGGGTGGGAGGCCAAACAATATTGACCAAATCATTTGCATCATTGTGTCTAGACTTGTTTTCGTCCCCACTGGAGGTAGGCCAATTTCACCGATACCTAACAGTTCAGGCACAAAATGCTGTTCCTAGAATTTTGCTTCACCTACCAATGCCAGACCGCACTCTTTAATCTACGATTACTACTAGTTTTTAATCAAATGTGATTATATTATCTGATTTTGTGATCCACAGCGATACCCTTTTTTGACGTATTATCGATCCTTCAATTTTCTTTAATTGGTGTTGGGTTAATAGACCTTTTTGTTTTCCCATTATAGACCATGTGACATATTTTCTATTTAGAATATTTTTAGCTCATCTGAGAAAATTCATTCATATACACGCGACAATTTCAAAACTTAAAAGCAAGAATTTCCAAGAATACCATCCGCCTTGGTCTGAAATGGGGAACAAACTGCCCAGGATAAAATGGTTTATTTTCACCTTAAAGTTGAAGAGGGTGGCGTCGCTAGGCCCTATCTCCGTTTTCCAAACCAATTATTTAAAAGACAAAAAATACCGGGACCGAGACCAGGACCGGGACGTTTTCCAGTAAAGTTCTGCCGAAGAACTCGTAATTTTGCTCGAGGCAATAATTTTGGCATGTAACCGTGCCTGAATGCTTGGAATTAGTGGGCAGTTTGCGGAACACGAAATTCCTGAAAAATTGCCATCTATCTAGAAGGTACGTTTCTCCCAAAATGGGCCATGTTGGATATATTAGTATTCTAACATGGATCGAAGGCTTTCGGGTCAAAATTGAATTTCTTTTCAGTTTTTTTTTTTTGTCTCACGATTCTTTAAGGAGATTTAGAAACAAAGAAACACCCACCTAATATAGAAATTGGTCCTGAAAGCCTCCTAGTCCTGAAAATATATTGCCGGTTATATCGAACGTGGCCTATTTTCCTGTGGAATGTATCTAAACTTCGCCTGCCATTTTATACATCCGTTATTATTTGCAGAATTGGCTTATAAATTGTAGTCAACCGACCTGAAAAATTCATACTCTTTTATGCTGAACAAGTCGATATCCAATTATCACTCGAGATTCAAAGGAATTTTCACATTGAATTTTAACTATTGAATAGACCAATTTCGATGTATTAAAATTCAGTCTAACACGAAAGACCTTAGCACGAGGCTCTGGGGAATACATGTACACCCTCGTACTGAGGTCTATTGTTTTTGGCTGAATTTTAATATATCGAAATTGGTCCATTGAAAAGTAGTTCTTAGTTTGAGTAGAAATTTCAAACTCAGAATGGCATTAAATGTCGATTTATAACTTTTCAACCTTCTCAATGGAGGAACTCTTTACTGAATTTGACTGAAAGCTTAAATTAACATCTGAATGAAACCTGCTGGCCAATTAATTTTCACGCAACATGTAAACTCCATGGCAGGTTTCAATGTAAATGTACCGCGAATATATATAGAAAGGAGAAACACGTAAATGCTCGTTTGTTTATGTAATTAAAGCTAGCCCCTTTTTAAAGTTCCTTCCCTTCACATGACTGGGTCTGTGGAAAAATGATTTCTTTTTTCTTGCTTTCAGCATTTTTTTTGTCGAAGTTTTGCTGGCCCGCATAAAGATGATTTAATCAGTATATCCAATATCTATATCTATGATAACTTTTTATTAGTTTTTTCTTCTTATTTATCTACTGTAGTAGTGTTTCCGCACAGCTGCAGTTTAATCCCAAAATTAATCACTAAACCCTCCAAAACTTAACCTATAATCTATATGCTAAATTATTTTTGGATATATATAAATTGTAGTTCGTTCATTGTATATATAACTGTCAGGACGATTAAAGGAGATTATTTAGTACTCTGTCTCGCACTTTCTACAGCAGGTGTTTATTTGTTAAATCGCATGAATACATTATTAAAAACGTTTCCCTGCAGACACTGCTGCTATAGAGTTTCTGGGATGACTCGCAGCGCCACCATAGTGGGCAGAGACATGGCATATTCACCGACAGATATCACCAAGGCTGTTTTTCTTGCTGTAATATTTGTTGTCACTATACTTGGAAACGGGTTAGTAGTGTACGTACTGACGAAATATCGAAAACAACTTCTTAAAAATCGCCCAACGTATCAATTCATTCTGAACATAGTGCTTTCTGATCTCGTTGTTGGCCTCTTCACAATTCCTTTTCAATTTACCCGAGAACTTCTTGACGAGTGGATCTTCGGAACAGCATTGTGCAAGATAGTCGAGTTCATTGAAATTGCTGTATCGGGCACGGCAGTTTGTACTCACGCGTTGATTGCTTTTGACCGATATCGCAGCCTGGCTCGTCCTTATTTACCCAAGATGGAAAGAAGACTTGTCAGGCGAATGATAGCTTTTTCGTGGGTTGTTCCACCCATGATGTCACTTCCTTATCTGTATATGTTTGAGGTGCAAGTGATCGATTTCAGGATGATTTGTACTCCAGCAGCAATTCCAATCAGTTGGTTGGACAAGCTATACGAGGCAGTAGAGTTCCTCGCTGTGTTCTTTATCCCATTCGTGGTGTTATGTTGGTGTTATTTTCATGTGGCTTTGATAATGTGGGGAAAAAGCCCTTTGGTAGTAGCCTTAAATTTCTCGTCTGCTCAGCAATCCTTTATTTACCAGAACAGGAGGCATGTAACACGCACTTCCGCTTTAGTTGCAGTAACATTTATGGTATGCTGGCTCCCGACATTTGTTCTGAGCTTTGTTCGGATTGTATCGGGCACAGAAAGCGTTCACGGAGGACACGTTCTGCAGGAAATTGCTATGTTTGGGGCTTTCTTGAACGAGGCGATTAACCCCATTATCTACTGCGCTTTCGATAGAAGTCTGAAAGCGAGAATTGGCCTGCAAAAACTTTGCGGCACAAACCTCTCTGATAGTGCAGGGTCTACCAATGCCGTTGATCAGACACAAAACACTGCGGCACCAAATGTCGTTGCTGATGTCAGCCGAAAGAGGATGGAGCTCAGAAAACTTGATCTTGAAGTGAGAAGGGGAGGCCATTTGCAGCAGCGTATGACTGCAACTATTTAATTTCAGTTATTTTAAGCACCGAATTAATCACGATCAATAATATTTGGGAACTACAAAGGTTCTTGAATGAAGTTCATGCGGTTAAGCAGTGCATGAATTTCAGTCACTCTCATCTTAGAGCAAGACTGTTGGACTTAAATCAATGTTATTTAAGAGTTTCTATCTTTAGCACTAAAAGTAGCCAGCTAATAGCTTTTACTACAATGATCCGAGTTGGGCTTTGTCTACCGTTCGCTGTTTGTAATTGTAGCTAGGTTTTGTTAGTTGTTTTCTGATTGTACTCAGGAAATAGTGGTTAAAGACGCAATCAGATACTTAAGGGGAGGTAATACAATAAGACTTTTGACTCAAAATTAAATGCTCTAAGCAGCTGGAAGAAACCCTCCGAGTATGTGTAATTGCAAGTTCCTTAACAAACTGCAATATCGACACCGATGTAGTTGACAGGTAGGCAAACACATAAAATAATGATTTTTTAGAAGACTCTGTAAAAATAATTTTGCAAATGAGAATTATTGAAAAGAAAATTGATGGTGCCATTTATGTATGAAATGTTAATCAGCAATGGTAATACTCAATACTCAACCCACACTCGACTTAATTTGTAGGACTTCGCTATTCATGTTTAAGTTCTCCGGCTGTGACGGTTTCCTGATTGTCTGCACTTGAATAGTGACTTAATTATGCCGAGGTTTAGTTCTCTTCATTAGTTTTTCCCCTTTGGTACGGTGAAAAAGCGGAGGCGAACAAACTGAAAAAAGAATGAAGGTTATGTAAATTTAGGAAAAGTGTTCTGTTTGCTTTGGCATGACATGGAGGAAATTAACTATTTGCATAATTGCTTTCAGTAGTGCGCAATAAATTAGAAATACTGTACTTACACTTCAATACCCTTACCATGTTCGTTTAAAAACAGCTTAAATTCGTGTAAAATCATTTAACACGTTTCTGTTTAATATAACCAGTACTTCCGCTGTCTAATGGTCCTTTTCTTGGAAAGCAAATTGCCGTTTTGAGGCACTTTAGAAAGTTTAATATGTCCCGTCTTGTTGAGGTGGTTACTGTTGAATAATTAATTCGCTTGGTCTTGATGTAAAGTCAAAGTTCACGCCAAAACGTGTTTTTAAAACTGTTTAAGGCAGCCAAATAGAGACTGTTTGCTGGTGAAGAACACGAAACCAACCTTAATTCCCGTTTTCATTAACAACAAAAACGAAATCAATAAAAAAGTGGGACCTTTCAAGTTAAAACGAAACAAAAATGATTTTGCGATTAGGATTCTACACCTGCTTTGAACAGTTCATCTAAATTTTAAATTTTTGGCACTTTATTATTTGTATTTGTATTGGAAACTTAAGTATTAGCTCTTCAATAAATGTTTTATCCTAGAGAGTTTTTTTTGGAAAGGTCCACCTCATTAAACATCTTTTCTGGGTGGTTTATTTTGGATTTCAGTTTAGTTTTAACCCCTAATTAAAAGTCTTTTTCAGCTCGTGAGCGGGAGGAATTCAACAATCTTGCAACCTGATTGGTTCCTGGAGCGGGCGGAATTTTCTCATCCGGACCGCTACAGCGGGCGGAATCTCTCAAGTTGATATATTTTCGTGAAAGAATTAGCGGTTATTGTCAACCTTTAGCCCTTTTCACATTTCCAGGGACGATTAATCAAAGCAAGGTTATCTCTTTACACCTTTAGATGGCAAGGAAAGTCAACGTAGGCAAATTCAATTTAGATTTTTGAAGTTGTGAGATTTTGTTTGGGTGTTTGTAGTAGCTCGACGCTGTTATTATGGCGCGTGATTCTGTGTGTCGCACTGTAAAATTTAAGTAACAACTGAGTCATTGTTAGTCGAGTTTAACTCTCTGATCGTTGCCGTACTTGAGAGAATTTCTCCAGAGTACACGAAATTCCTCGCTATATGCCACTCAATTCACTGTAGAAAAGTCTGATTTCGAGTGATTCGCAACGACTGACAGAAATTGTTTTTGTAGTGCAACTTCAAACTTGCAGGAAATTTAACGTCGAAAAAACACTTTTAGAGAACTTAACTGGTGAACTTAAGGCAACTAACATAAAGTATTCGAAATAAATCTGTTCTTCAATACATCTTTCTTTGTCTAGTGTCTGAGTTACTTGCGTGTTCGTTCGTTAGATTTTTACGAATGGGTAGTAAACGGCGCGTAAGCCGATTTAGTGACAAAGTTTCGTAAACAAACCCGCTTTTAAGCCAATTTACCGCAGGGAAGAAAAGATAAACACGTTATTGACCGGCTTAGGGTCGGTCCGTACAGTGAAAAACTGTGACCCGGGCTTGAAAATGCTAGGCTTGAAAACCTCGGTCACAGTAATTCCCTATACGGACCTTCTAGCCAACCAATAACACATATGTATGTATCAAGAGATGTCCGATCCGAAAATATCTCCTTTATTGATGCACATGAACCCATGTGCCGTCGGTACAATGCAATAAACTACGTTTCAACAGTTGCGAAATTAATACATTTACAAACTATAGTGCATAAAAATAAAGAGAGCGGAGATTTAATAACAATAACAATAACAAACAATGACAATGACAAAAGCCAAAAAAAAGGCAAAAACATTATAATAGGAGTTGCTATTGCGAATTGTAATAGTATGTAGGCATTTTATTCATCGTTTAGCCTTTTAGCCTTTTAATCTTATAATTATTGGAAGTGAAATATGATCATCGCAGTAATTTTCCAATTTAAGCAAATGGAAAGAAGAAGCCTGAAAAAAACGGGATTCGAACCCATGACCTCCGCGATACCGGTGCGATGCTCTACCAACTGAGCTATGAAGCCACACATCGGGAGCAAGGTAAATTTATTGAGTTCATATCTCCTGTAAGGAGTGAAATGATGTTAAGTGTATATGAAATAATTCATATTTGAACAGAGGTTGTAGATGCAAGTGAAATATGATCATCGCAGTAATTTTCCAATTTCAGCAATTGGAAAGAAGCCCTGATATTTTTTTCCAAAAAGGAGGATAACTGTATGTAAATGTTAACCTAAATTTTCTAGCCTGAACTTAGAAGAGATTTTGCGTACAAAATCTTTGATGAGAAGACAATTAATGTGTAGCTTATTTGTATAGATTATATAGCGAGCAAGAATCAAGGCGTAGTTAGAGTTTTTCAGAAGCTCTTTGTTGGCAGAATTGGAAAGAATCCTAAATAAATATCCTTGACTGTTTAAAAGAAGAAATAAATGAATAGAATTTTGCATATAAGATGTAAAATCACCCGTGAGAATATAAAAAGCGATAAAAATATGGAATTGAATTCTATCCACACTGAATGACAGCCATCCTTCAATTAACTTCACCATGGAGCTAGCCACAAACGGCAAACTTCCCTTTCTGGGGGTGGAGATCGTGAAACATATCTCCCGCCTGTAGACAAAGGTGTATAAAAAGCCAACAGATACTGGATTATTGTTGCATATAAATTATATAAATTATATTGGATTATTGTGCGATATAAACGGTCGCTGCTAAAAACAATGCTGAATCGTGCTTTTAAGCTTTCTTCGAACTGGCAACTGTTCCACCAAGAATGTGAACGTCTCACGGAGACTTTTTCTCGACTGCATTACCCAGTCCCACTCTTGCAATCAACAATCAGAGATTTTGTTACTGCAAAAGTTCCAGGAGATATAAGATCCTTTCAGAAGTGTGACGATAAGAAAGCACCCGTGAGAATAATATTACCATTTAAGGACCAGAGATCAACCAATTCTGTCCGGAGACAACTTAAAGAACTAAGTCGCAAAATCGGGAAAGATATCCATCCAGTGTACACAAGCCGAAAGATCAGAGCTGTCATCAAGCCAAAGGAAAGCAAACCCCCTATTGTGAACCAACAATGCGTTGTATACCATTTTAAGTGTGGTCTGTGCGATGCGGATTATGTCGGCTACACATGCCGACACCTGTATCAACGCATTGATGAACACAAGGGATCTGTCATCGGGAAGCACGTCAGAGATCAACATGGGGGGACCCAAGCGACATACCTCATAGATTCAAGATCTTACGGAAGTGCCAGAGCAAGTTAGCCTGCTTAATTTATGAGATGCATTTCATAAAAGAACTAAAGCCAACTTTGAACACGCAGTCTGACTCTATCCGCGCAAAGTTATTTTTATAGCGCAGAGTATTTTATAAAATTTTTATCCTAATTTTTTTCATCCTATTGTTATCTAGCCTTTTGTATTTTAGTTTTTATCACTTACCTTTTGTAACATTTAGTACATATTTCCACATTTTTATCGCTTTTTATATTCTCACGTGTGATTTTACATCTTATATGCAAAATTCTATTCATTTATTTCTTACTTGAAAATGATCTCAGCGAGATCGAAACGTCGTATTTTTTCGCTAATTTTTATCTTAAAATGTGTTCCAAAGAGACTTCTTATTAGTGTTTAAAAGAAGACTGATTACAAATATTGAGCCATTGCACCACTTTTGACAAGAAATCTTTAGCAAAAAATCAGTCTGGAAAGGTAAGTTCTATAGCTATCGAATCTTGCTCTCCAGCCACAATATATTCGTTCACTGTCGTCTTCGATATCAAATCTACTGAGGCCTTTTTTAGTTATAACGATTCGATGGAGAAATTTGAAGTGAAATTCCCTCAGCTTATTTTCTCTGGGACTTGTTTAATCGATGTAATTTTTTGTCCCAATTTTTTGCACATATTGGCGTAGATTCACTCCATTTAGTTGGTCCAGTATGGGGACCATCATTATTTTCTTGTTGAATAACCAGTAGAAATCTGTTTCCTAGGCAGTTTCAAATTTTACCTTCGTTGAACTATATATCAAGATCGAAAATTGAGTGGTTTTGTAGAACGATGCTCTTGGGAATCGGTTCCAAGTTATTGTTCTTTGTTTTGACCTATAAGCTGTCCGGAATAGCACTTCTAAAGAACTTGACAGTGTTTCAAGAAGTTCGTTTTACATATATATTTTGTTATAAAGGTAATTGGCATGCTATGAGAGTAGCTCAGTGACCTTGTTGATCAAACGGGTACCTTATAAAGATAATCTCTTTTGAAAACCACTCTTGGGTGAAAAAAGGCTTGTCTTCTATTAGTATTTCCCGTTTATGAAATAAAAACTATTTGGCCCAGATTATAATAATACAGTCTTAAGATCATCGAAAAAGGAGAGCATGTCCTTAAACAAGGTAGGTATCTGCGAATTAAGGAAAATCACATCATAATTACAGCGCAGTAGAAAGTTTAAGAAACCTAGCCTTCTTAGGAAAACTCGGGCACTGAATTCCAGTTCGAGTTTGCATGTTTCAGCAGGCGAAGTGTTCATGCCAAACGCATGGCCTTTAATATTAGATCTACATCGGTCATACAAATACCACCTTTTGTAATCTTGGTAAAGACCTACAAAAGGAAACTAAGATACTATCTGCAACAAACGGATGACTATGGACATATTTGTTATAATTCTAGGGAGAGTCGTAGCAGGGACAAAGTTAAATTTGATATTCAGAGTAGGCTACTCCCTGTAAGTTGCAGATTTATCGGAAAACCATAAGGACACTTTTAAATCAACATTGTTGAACTATACATCCCTTTCAAGTTTTTTTAACCATGTTCGCAGGGGGGAGGGGGGAGGGGGAAGAGGGGATGACCACAGTAATCAAAAAATTCTAACAAAAAACAATCAATCAAAAATAGACCGACAAAAAGCTATTCACAGAACCTTAAATTTGTCGTGTGTGATACAGTATTCGGTCAGAGGCTATTATCATAGAAGTGATGTCAATTTTCATCAAAATCAATCGAAGAAAGCCCAACATTTTTATGGCGGATCAATTTTTTACTCGAGCTTCCGTAGAGGAAAGCCCAAGTCTAAAATTCCAAGCATACATACATGCGTACATACATACAACCTTTATTTAAACACGGGGAAAAATGCAAAGCTAACAAGCCCACAGAAACGCTTGCCACGCGGGTTACGTATACCAGCGCATGGCAATCTTTTGTACCATCAATAAATACAACAACAACAACCATAATAATAATAATAATAATAATAATAATAATAATAATAATAATAACAACAACAACACTAACAACAACAATAACAATAATAATAATAATAATTATAATAATAATTTCATCATATTCCATATACAAGGCTAAAAGGTTAAGAAATGATTAAACATTAAAATGTTCGGCTGTTTGCCATCTGTGATCAGGGTTACAATGATGACCGTCCGCGCATACAATTATATCTAATGTAATTCACGATAGGAAAAGTTTGGAGACATAAAAAATAACTTGTTTGTTAATAATAATTAATTAATAATTACCAATTTATATAGCGCGTATTTACATGTGCTGATCAGTAGCGCTTTACAATCATATGTTTAAAAGAAAACGAAAATACATTACCGTGAGAATAAAATAAACTAAGTTACAAACTATAAAAATACTTCTTAAAAAGATAGGTTTTAAGTCGATATTTAAAACTGTCAAGTGATGTTGTTTGACGAAGCTCCACAGGTAGCTCATTCCAGAGTTTCGGAGCTGCTGCTGATCATGATCTTGCTCCCAATGTTGTAAGCATCTTTCCCTTGGGATGGTCCAATAAGAGCGTACCAGTAGACCTAAGATTATATAATGAATTCGATTTTATACTAATAAGATCGCTAAGATAAGTTGGCGCTAGGCCATAAATACATTTGAAAGTCAAAAGTAAAATCTTATAGTCAATACGTAAAGAAACCGGCAGCCAGTGCAGCTCATAAAGTGCCGGTGTAATGTGAGAACTTTCCAGAACTTTCTTGCTGCTGCATTTTGTACACGCTGTAATTTAGCGATCTGCACCTTTGGTAAGCCAAACAATAAACCATTACAATAGTCATGACGGCTGGTTATAACAGCATGAACCAAAGTCATTAAAGAATCTCTCGACAGGTATTTCTTAATACTCGTCTCAAGTTATGTAAATGATAAAATGCCGCATTACAAGCCTTGTTTATATGATCAGTCATGCTTAAGTTGCTGTCAAACCACGATCCAAGGTTTCTAACACATGCGCTTGGACTGATACGATTATTGCCCACAGTTATGGAACACGAATCTAATTTTTCAAGCTGTTGTCGTGTGCCGACTAACAAAAACTCCGTTTTATCATCATTGATCATCAACCGATCTTGACTGATCATCTATTTCCCCACCGCGTCAATGCACTTTTCCATAGCTTGTATAGCATCAGCTTGAGCAGTGTTGCCTAGTGGTTTAAAAGTCAGATACAACTGCGAAACAGCGAGCATCAGGAAGATAATGTTCCAAGCTGATCTTAAACAGCTTGGACGCATATATTATGAATAGCAAAGGCCCTACACATGAGCATTGGGGTACCCCGCAGTTCAAGTCAAAAGGACGAGAAAGAACTCCATGTACAGAAACGCGCTGACTTCTATCAGACAAGTACGATCTAAACCAATTCAGAGCAGTCCCACGTATGCCAACCTCGTCAGATAGCCTCTCTAAAAGTATTCGATGATCAACAGTGTCAAAGGCAGCACTGAGATCCAGTAAAATTAACATAGTGACATGTTGAGAGTTCATCTTTAACAATATATCCTTCATCACCGTGATAAGTGCAGTTTCAGTGCTATGGAAGATTGAAGCGCAGGAAAAATAGGACTTGAAACCATGGTTTTCCCGCAGGTGTTTTGCAGGTTCAGAGGTGTGAGCAGGATTTCAATGCTCCGCAATTCGTACTGCTAGGTTTCTCACAGTCTCGCCAATGTAATCAACGTCACAAGAACAATCTCCCTTGTAAACAACTTTGGATCTGTGGGTGTTTTTGTCTTTGTTGTTAAAGAGGCTTTTGATTTGCCTTGTTTGCCACAGGATTACAAAGATGAAATTTAAATTAGTGAACTTGTTGAGTTTTGCAATAAACGTCTTACCGAGTTTTTCGTTTTACCGCAAAAAGGGAGCTTGAACTTTCTTTCCTTCTTCGAAGAAAAAATTCGGAATGATGTTGTCATCTTGTGACGAGTCGTTTAGAAAGTTGTTGATTGCATGCCAAATAAAACGTTTCGGATAACCTGCATTGATGAAAGAAGTTTCTAGAGTTTTTATGTCCGTGTCAAAACTAGTAGAGATGCGTTTGGCTCTATGGAGTGCGCCAGTGATGCAATTCCTTTTCCACTTGGTAGGGACCTCAGATTTCCAGTGTGTTGGTAGTTTCCCGGCTTCTTGAAGACGCTGCAATTTAACTTGGTATAACTAAAGGCAGTATCGAGGAAGTGGTCGGGGGTTTCCTCGACGGTGGAAACAATGTTAGGGTGGCAGCGATTTGGCCGTTCAAATTGGGCATAAGTCTCGTCCTTTTTGTTCTTAGAGAAACAATCAACAACATACCGATCATAGAATGGCGGGATGGAAGGTTGGACTACATCAGCGTCTAATTTAGCCATGAAAATATTTCGGAAAGGGCTGGAGATAACGTGTTCAAGTACCGATGCTGCAGCCATCAATTTGTTTATATAGCTTGTCATTAAAACTGAAAACTGTGTTCTTGGTGACATGACAGAGAAGGCGTCTGAAGAGTAACTTTGAGCTGAGTTGTGGTAACTTACTGTTGGTCTAGATTTCATGAATGACGAGGTCAATGGTTTCATCGAGTGGAACTTCAGTGAAGAGAGAGAACACACCATGTGAGACCAAGACTTTATGGAACGCCAGAACTGTCTTATGATACTTATTTTTATTATATTGGGTGGTTGTGTCATTATATATGGTAGTTATGTTATTACATTCGGTGATTAACTCATTTTATCAAATGGCTAGCTCCGCGAGCGGGCAAGATGACCCAAATCGCGCGCTGTGATTGGCTACCCGAGCGGGCAAGATGGAGCCATCTTGTCCGCTCGGGACTACCCGCTGTATCCCGCAAGAAACATTTCCCCGAAACCATATAATAAATCCTTTATTGACCAAGTTTGTTCGGTCAAGATGGTTGGATATTGGCCTCGTTCTTTTTTTGCGAGTTTATGGACCTCGACTTCGTCTCGGTCCATAAACACGCAAAAAAAGAACTTGGCCAATATCCAGCCATCTTGACCTCACACTTGGTCAATAACCCATATATACTCGGTGATTATACTCGGTGCTTATGTCTTTATATGCGGTGCTTTCTTCATTATATTCGGTGCTTATTCCATTATATTCGGTGCTTATTCCATTATATTCGGTGCCTATTGCATTATATACGGTGCTTATTCCATTATACTGGGTGCTTCCTTCGTTATATTCGATGTTTTTTTTCATTATGTTCGTTGCTTTCTTCATTATATTCGGATCAAACTTTGTTTGGTGTTTACTTCATTATACTCGGTGTTTACTTCATTATA
>CM042749.1:2398316-2414248 GCA_022496165.2 Catalaphyllia jardinei
GATTTTTTTTGCTTTCTGTCATTTATTGCCACACTGTATGGGCAACAAAACCACAACATATATGGCCCAAAGACGCGCTTGTTCAGTTAACAAATATTCGTATAGCTTTTAGAGTAAAATAAACAATCGTTACTTTCATAGTGATTATTACAATTTATGCCAAGAACTGAAATAGTGATAACTGTTTAAAATTTGTACAGTCAAATCTGCTGTAAAAATTGAAAAGGGCCCTTAGACTGGTGTGTATACTGGAATGTATATCTAAGGTTGCTCAGTTTAGTTTTAACTTAAGCTCATGTGTAAGAAGAGTTGCATGACAAAGAAACAATTAGCAAGTTTTTGGGTGCCTTATTCCCAGAAAACCATGGCAACACCCCCGGCCTTTAAGAGCAAAGCTAAGCAACCACTATTCCCAAATAATGAAGCTTTTCCACCTGTTTGCAGTATATATAACACCACATTTTATTGGCACGTGAGTATTAAAACTGCGTTGTCATTAAGTTTGAACCCAGTTAGCTCTTGAGTGAGATATTAGTGCTTTTTAATATTCACCTTTTTGACGCCAGCTCCCGTTGTAATGTCTTCAACGTGTCTTAGTATGATGTGCATTTAGACATGTCGACATTAATGGTAAGAATTATGCAAGACCTGTCCTATCTTTTCAGACGTCTATGAAACTGTTTGTTAAGCAAAAATTCGACTCCCGGTTTGAGTTAATTCTTCTTTCCTTTTCAATTGTCTAGACGATCGATGGGGGTACTTTAAACTTCCTTTAAAAATTTAAATTTGCGTGACTACTTTGATGGCAAACAATGATTTCAACTCAGATGATGGCTGATTTGGAGTTCATTTCTGAGGATGCTGACTGACTTGGCACTGAATACATGTTAGGAAGTAAAGATATCACTAATTGTACCTCTGCATAAATTTCCTCATTTTGTAATAAATGAATGTTTGCTTTCTCGTAGCATGTTACTAAGGCGAACGTTTTGCGAAATTAAGTTCGACTGGTTTTTCATCAAACTAATTTTTTTAATACATAAATGGGTTAATGAAGTCAAACTAAGCTGAAAGTTCTTTAATGGCACTAATGCAAAGAAAATGTTTCGTATAGCATTATGCCATAAATTGCTCTGAATTAAATTTTGCATGTTTGTTCAGCACATCCGATTTACGCGGAAAGAAAACACAACTGGCAATTTACAATTACGACTAACGTTTTTGCATCAGGGAAAAAATTCTCTTAAGGATTTCTCGTGAGAGAAATGTGTTGTTCCTACCATCTGCCACTCACGTAAGATTAACCCTGCTATATAGACTGTTCCTCAGTGTTAAATCTCGAACAAAAGGATCACTAGTGACTAGCCAAGATAAAATTTGAAAACAATAACCAAGTTATCGGTTCCCAGTACAAGGGCTGTCACTGCTGGGTTTGAGAGAATTAAGATCGAAATTAATATCCGATGCAAAGCACGTTAAGGATACCAAATCAATTTGTCTTATCACGGACAAGAAAAAACATTTCTATTTTGTTTTTATTTGAGATCTCGCTGCTGCGTACAAAAAGACTGTTGCTCACATAAAATTTAAATATTCAGTTCTAGGTACTGGATATGCTTGACAAGATGTTAAGATATGCGATAACCAAGGTTTTTCATTTTCGTAATTACTAACCCTTTCCGCGTCTTTCCGCCGCCTCAGGCACTACTCTCGATTGTTCTTAACAGACTGCTGTTTTTTTGGGGGAGCTTAGTATAGATTAGTTAGTTTCTTTACCCAGCTATCGAGTTTTAAGGTTTGAAAGTTACGTGAGTGTTTTGATCAGCACTATTGACGTCCTCTTCCATGTTTGGCCCACATGAAAGCCAGCATAAGATAGCAGGAACAGCACGTGGCATAAACAGATGCTCAATGTGACTGCATGAAATCTTCTTCCTTCGTCAAAATAACATGTGAGTCTGTGATTCGTGACGGTTTTAACGTAAAAATTGCTATTTCCATGGACGTAGGACGTAGTGTAATCTTGTACTGTGTCCTCATCAAAAACTAATCAAAGCAAGGCTTCATCAGCAGAAACTGAGGAGATTCTGCTCCTTTTAGAGGCTGCATGAGAGGACGATCTTTGTGGGTAATATTAGGCGGTACTTTCCCACCTGTTATAAAACTGAACTGAGAAGAATTTACATTTTATGATAAATTACTCCTTATAACCAATGTGCTACAAATTAAAATTATACTCTCGTGGAATCATGCGGTTTTGTTATTACAAATTCATCTTGTCAAAAGCTTGGTCTATACACGTTGGTGCACTTTAGTGTTTCAACAGATTGTCATCACAGCAAAATCACTTATGAAAAGAACACCGATTTTTTTCCTCCTTTTATGTGTAGGTAGACTATTTAGTAGACAGATAGAAAAAAGTCCCGTTATTCTCCCTTTTTGGAAGATTTATACACAAAGGAACCTTAATAGCGTCATTCAGACATTGCTCTAGTGATAAAGATTCAGAATACAGACTTTTTCTTCTCTTCTTCACTGAAACACCTGCAACGAACGGAAGAGATACAGAGAGAGAAAAATGAAGACTCGACTTATAAGACCCCTGATCATAAATGTCTTCTCATGTGCAAAATAGTTAAGTTTGCCTTACGGAGACAATATATATCCCACTAATTTTCAAGAGTTCCTTTTGTCAAGGGAGTTAAAAGATTGTAGAAAATAATATTTGGCTCAACGTGACTTGGAAGCCACAATCGTCTCAGTACATGTTTATTTGAATTCATTATCAACTAAACTCCTTGCCACATAACGCTGTAGATTATGTTTAAACAAAATTATTTTCGATATCCGCTGCCTCCTGGCATGACCCTATATAACATGCAAATCTTTTGCAACGGAGAAGCGGCCTTTTGAACATCAAAATGTAAGAAATGTATGCATGCAGAATTTGACTTTTTTTTTCATATATTGACAAAGTTATGGGTGACTCCAGGATCCAGGAATCAGCATTCACAATAATCCCTTGTCCTTAGAAATGCAGAACAAAGAAATAAAGTAAGAGACGAACCAGTAAATTGATCTATTAACTGAAACCAATGAGATTAAAATCTAGACACACTATTTTATTATTATATGAGAATATATTTTATAATAATATCGAGGCTAAAATTTGTAAAACTCTAAGAACATTTTAAGAATAAACCCGAAGCTTAGATTTTGAAAAGCATGTAATGTTGTGTTTTGAAATAGAATACAATACAGTTATTTGTTGTTTACTAAAGCGTATAAAATTCGGCTTCCTTTAATTTCGGCTCTAAAATGGAAAACCTGCCAAAAAGCAGTCAAAACAGCACTAGATGTTATATTATGTTCGATACTAATAACATTCCTGCATGAAAGAAGTTATATGGGTCATATCACTCAGGCTTTAATTATAATGCCTCCAGGCTGACTACAAAATTACCTCAACATTATCTAGACACCAAATGCACTCGAAAACAGAAACGCCACACGCTATGGTCTAATAATATGCATAAGAATATTGTAAGCCTATAATCAGCAGAAGAAAAAGAATATTCAGTCCGGAAAACGTTATTCATATCAAAAAGATTGTAGATCTTCCTTAGTGGTTCAATGCATAAGTCCTTATACTAAAGTAGAGAACATCATCAAGAGAGCTGTGACAGTTGTAGTTTTGTCATTTAGAGTAATAATTCTCTATAAAAATCCTCTGGCAGGCTGGATTTGGCATAAGACATCTTGTTATACCTCCCAACTCAAATGCGTTTTCCAATTGGATGAGAAAGTGTCACGTGCCGTATATACTCGCTAACTCCCTATAGCCTGCGTAGCAAGCGTTTCCGTGGAGCAAAAAGCGAAGAAACGGGGTTTTCGACGTTTTGCCCACGCGAAAAATGAGGCGAGAGCAAAACTAAGAAGGAATTGGTGGGGGAGGGGAAGGAAGGAAACGCTTGCAGCCAAGCATTGTGATTTTCAAATACTCCGTTCGCCAGCGAACGGAGCTCTTGATTGGCTGGGCCAGTCTAACATGTGCCCATCAAAAGTCTTAAAGTTCTGAGTGCCGGAAAGAACGTTGTTTACAAAAAGCGTTAACTTTTCTCACGAAACGAGTATTTAGTCGTGAGCTTTGACAGTACGGTAGGAATCCTGTAGTGCAATGCCGACGCTTTGGTATTTCAAAACTTGACTATTACTGCAGATGTAATTGAGACACAATTTGCAGTTGTTCCTTTAATTTTAACATCACTTTCTTGAATGCCACATGCGCAAAGAAACAGAAAATTCGCACTACTGCGTGGGAAAACTGAGTGATTTCGTCTGGCTTGTTTCATGGCATGCTTTCGGATTTTATCATGTAGGTACTCTGACATTTTATTAGAAGCATCTTTGTTGAGAGAATTTAGAACCTCTGGGTACAATTCTGAATGATTCGTTAAAGTGAGCTGCAGCATGCCAGTTTTTATTACATATTTGCCTTACCAAACATTTAGTCTTCTCGAGTACAAGGATTATACAAACGCGACTTGAATACTTCTCACAAATTTGTGCTAAAACTCCACCCTTGCGGTCCTTCCTTTAGACGGATTGAGTAGAAATATAGCTCGATTATAAATTACCAAATTTAACTTTGAAAGCCTGCATTGGTCTACCCTTCGAGCAGTTGGTTTCTCCTACGTCAAACGAGAGAGAAACCACTGCGAGCAACCGTTTGTTCCTTTGAATTAACCGCCGCCCAGCACCATGGACGAATAATTTAACTTTGAACTGGTAAAACTAGTTTAAAAGCTGGTTTAGGCTCGCGACGCGTGCGCTCAACAACACAACTGCTGCGTTTAAGCGAGCCCGCCATGGAGCGATAAGTCCAAGTCCTCCGCGAAAATCTGGGTTACGATGTTAAATAGGCTCGATTTCCAGCCGTTTTGTGAGCTAGCGTTCCTCGCCCCACACCACGGCTGGATCACTGGTCTACCCATTGTATTTCTTGACCAATCACAGGAAAGCCTGCTCAAATCGAGCAGGCTTCCCTGTGATTGGTCAATTCTGTCACTTGTCTATCCAACATGGCGGATATCAGTGCGGATGAGTTTTCTTCTTTTGTAAAATATGTGTTAGAGCGCTTCCATATCAAGAAATTTAGAGAAACACAACAGGAAGCCATTGTCAATTTGTTAGAAGGGATAGATATTTTAGTTTCACAGCCAACGGCCTCAGAAACATTCGTGATTTTCAGTCCTTCCCGATCATATGCATATCCGATGTCTGATTTACTAGTTGTTCGTTGGCTACCTCTCTGCTCAACTCGCTTATCCAGGACCAAGCCAGTGTCGTTACTTCAATAGGTATACAAGCAGCTTTTATTGGAGATGAGCAAAATGACGAAAGCGTTACACGCAAAAAAGGAGTCGAGGGCGGTTTATTTCATGTTGTGCTAGGGACCATGGATGTAAGCTTAACCGATGGCTACCTATATTTACAAGTACAACTTACAGGAAAACTTCAAAAGGCTTTGGCTGAGTTGCAGTAATGAAGCTCATTATGTCCGACATAAGTTGTGACAATTAGTTTTTATCTTGTGACCATTTAGGCCTTTTAGCATTCTTTATGGCTTTATGTAATTTCTTTTAAACACAGATATCAAACCATTAAATGGCTATTCAAAAATAATCTTTTTTACAGGAGCTTTTCAGCCCCCAAAAAATAGAGAGCAGGCATTCCACAAATAGCTTTCAAGAATAAGTGAAATATATTCTCTTGAAAGAGGTCCCCTTTCATTTGTTGTGTGAAGCACAACAGCAACTAAGACTGAAACCAAAGACAAAATATTAAGCCTTGGAGATGGACGACTTTGTCATTCTTCATCAGATTCTCAATCAAAAGAACATTAAGTTGTCAGTGGTAATTGCAAACCTCACCTTTACCCTTTTTTTCTTATCTCTCTACCGATTATGAATTTGTTATTTACTGTCACAGTAAAACAGGTTGTCTTGAATGATACAAGGAGATCCAAAGAATGCATAATGCAATGTCTTTCGAGCCAGAATTGATAAACAAAGGGTGCATTCCTTTGGGGTGATCTGGATCAGGATCAGTGATCCAAGATCTGTCTGGACCATGGTGCATCATCATTCTGGTTATGGATTCATCGGTTTCTCTGATGCACCATGATCCAGACAGATCTTGGATCACTGATCCTGATCCAGATAACCCAAAGAACGCAGCCTAAATCAGGAGAACATTCTTAGTCATTTGCCAAATCAGATGGCAACATAACAAGTTTGATAATGACAATTGCATATGAAATGAGAGTTTATAGTCCAGGGGTTAAAGTCATAATCCATTATGGTCCTTCTTAAAACATTGAAACATACCACTATAAGAATGGCAGGGAAGGAAGGGCCCTGTGGGGCCCTGTGAACTGCAGATTTCATGTTGACGTATTGTTCTGACAACTAGGAATGTACATGCTACACTATGCCGTAGGGAGGGTTTACTATTGCATTTTGATGCAGATTTAAGGAATTTGGAAAAACCTTGCAAGCCTTAGAAATTTTGTAAATTATGTAAGGATGATTATAATGGTGATACATTTCAAAGCACAAATCTCAAGTCTCTGTAAGTTTTATTAATTATTTTCCAGTGAACCATCTGTCCTTGTGAGCACACCCAAAACAACAGACAAATAAGTTTTTCATGCATGTATGGCCGCGTTACTGTGCGTCAAACACTTGGTGGACCACTGAGGAAACGGGTGTCCCTCAATATTCTATTTTGCCAGGAAAAAAAGGTTATTTTGGGCAATTTTCACTCGTAAATCTACTTGATTTTTCAAGTTTGACAATTTGTAACCGAAATTTTTGATAATTTAAAAAAGAAGGGCTAAAACTAAACCATATAAAGCTAGAATACTAGTTTTATTACGCCCGTGTACCAGAGCACGACACGAAATTTTGTTCTCTTTGTTGTCGGATCATTAAAATCAGGATAGCGATTGGCAGCCTTAATCTCTGGTATCTTTTTTGCCAATAAAATAATTATTACCTCCATTTTAAACTCGGGAGCTTCTTTCCTTTGGAAATTCTGTAGGACTAGCGACATTCAGTCATGCTACACATAGTGGTAGAACCGGCATGGTAAACTGGCAAGGTAAAGCTCTAGTTTGCTAAGGAAGTCTTGCAACTCAGGCAGGCCGAAGAAGCAACGTTGGCTTATGATTCCTGGTTTCAGAAGACAGTTCTCTTTGACGCAGGATCGACGATTTCGACTAACTCAAATATTTGTTTACTCGGTGATTCGTGACAATTATCGTTGTAAAGATACCCTTCGTAACGAGATGCTTGCTGACTATGATTTCTAGTAGCTTTGAAATAAGTCCCTGTCTTTTTTTTACGCTTTTCCTTGGACTATCCAAAACATTCCCACATAGAACACATCCTTACTAACAGGTTTATTTTTTTGCGGAGCAACATGGTAATTTGCATAAAAACCGGATGTGGCGTCACGGACAAGCGCTACGGACCAGTGATCCAGCCGTAGTTGGGAGGAGGATATAAAACCGGCCTCCCAATACGGCTCGAAATCTAGCCTAGATATTGAAAGAATTTTCATAATTCTATGAGACTGTGCTGTACATCACTGGAATCTGGTACTTCATGTGATCGTCTGTTTTCAATTTTGATGACGTCCAGTTGCTTGAAGAAGCTTTTAAAAACCTGCCTTGAATGGTATTTAATACTCGTACTGTTGTGTTCAACGACCAGTTCAGCTTTCCCGCCGGAGAGAGGGAAAGAAAGCCTTGAATTTAGCCTTTATATTTAGACCACATACTAGAAATATACAATACTTCGAGGAAGGTTTAGTTCCTTCTTTTGTCAACGCTTTTGGCGAGAAATTTGTACCGAAACACTTCCAGTGAAAATTTTAGAATTGACAAATGAAATTGACATCAAATGCATCACGTGGGGCGTGACGAACTCGCGCATGCTTGATGGAAAGCAGACGGTTGCTCGCAGTGGTTTCTCTGTCGTTTGGAGTAGGAGAAACCGACTGCTGGCAGGGAAGCATTGGTCGCCCGGAGTAATCAAGATTTCTCCGTCGTATGCTCTTTGTCTCAGACATATTTTGACAACTTAAAGTTTGTTTTGGTTCAAAGTTCACTACCGCTACGAAAGGCCGAAGATTTAATTTTATGATTGGTTTTGCCGCTTACGATCGCAGGTTGGTCACTAAAATACGAAAAATAGGCACATAGGGTAACCTTGTATGATTCTTATTAGACAGGAAAATAAGGTGATCCAAGATTTCGAATATGGCGAGCACAAGGATAACAAACGCGACTTGAATGCTTGATGATGACAGCGGGAAATCGGTCAGGCATGAAAAGCCAAGTGGGCGGCTTTGAAAATCACAATGCTTGACAGCAAGCTTTTCCTTCCTCCCCCTCCGCCACCCCCTCCTTCTTATTTTTGCTCTCGTCTCATTTTTCGCGCGGGCAAAACGCCGAAAACCTACCCTGGATGCCAGAGGTCTTCTCGCTCGCCAGCGGCGGGGAGAGTCCGTCAGAGCTGGTAGTGCTGGTCGGTGAGAGACCTCTGGTTCAAGCAGTTAAGTCTTTTGAGTGCGCCGATCCAATCACGTTGCCACATATTTCTCCAGAGTTAAGATTTGACCCTGAGAATCTGATTTGTCGGTTGGAAAAACGTTTCTTAAAAGGCTGCTATTCGTTAAGTGTCCGATGATCTTGGCCAAACCGATTTTACAGTCTCTCCCCTAAAACCGTGAACGCCAAAGAAAATTTCTGGAATGTTTATTCTTTCGCCGAAACGAAACCAGAAAAGATAGCCGCCAAACCGCAGCATTGATTACGGGCCGGTCGCACTAGGCGACAAAAAATTTGTAAGCCCGGCCGAATTTCAGGAAAAATTTTTGGTTTAACAAATTTTTGTTCCAAAATTTTTTGTTAAACGCGGTCGCACTAGGGAGCGACAATGTTATCTTTTATGCCGAAAACGTCAATCAAATTGTTTTATACTGTTTCTTCTTCTGTGTAGCAGCTGCAGAGGCATCGGCAATAGAAGAAGTCTGAAGTTCGGGAGAAACAGACCTTGAACTTGGTTCTTCGTTTATGATCTGGCTTGAGTAAATTTGGGAGCCGTAATAGTTATATGAGCTCCCTCTCTGTTTCTGTTCATCTGTCAGTAATGACATGTACGGCCCAACGCCAGCTGCCTCTCGAAACCGCTGAAAATCGAAATTTTGGTACGGAAAGCGAGCGAAGTTTTTATCTGTCCATGCTTGTTGCACCGAAATACTTTTCAGTTTCGCGCTCTTTTGAATCAACTTGATACCTGCGTTAATGGAGTATGGAAGGTGTTTATGGATTTTATGACACTAAACAAACAAAAAAGTGCATGCGATAAAATCGCTTAACAAAAAATCGGCGAGCCCCTTGGGCACGAATTGACGCGAAACAACGAGCTGGCATTTTCTTCTATCAGAAATCTTAAATTTTACTGTTTTCAAATACTGAAAATTTTCTTTCTCGATTTCGGCTTTGGTGTCCTCAAAGAATAGATATGATATTTTACGGAAGCGATGTTAAATCAAGAAGACAGGATCAGTCGGTCAGACACTGCTGGACAGCGCGTCTGAAAGCAAGAAAAAATGAACCAATCAATGTTCAAGCAATGAAAATGAACCAATCAATGAACAAGCAATGTTCCTCTGTGTTTGTTTCACGTGCAGTTCAAAAGGTCATGCTAGTTGGCTGTGATTGGTGGTTTTCGATCCGTCTCTTTTTTTAGCTGAGAAACTTTTACCCATGACACGAACCTGTACCGTTGTAAATTTCCACAATTTGCACTCACTTCTAGGCTAATCCGGTAGTTTGGTTTTTTAACAGACGGAATCAAGTGACTAGTGTTGGTTTGTGATAAAAAAAATAGCTTTTTCAGAGGGATGCAAAGGGAAAATTGAAGATTTCTCGTAGAAGAAAGGGCCAGTGATTAATGAAACATAAACATAAAACATGACACGCGTATTTTACTCCACGTGGGTAAAACCAGTAAGCTCTGACTGCGGATGTCAATCAAAGGAAATTGGCGTCGGCATGGAAGTGAGGTTATTATCCGTTTGTACCAGAGGTTTTTTTTCTCGCCGCTTCGCGACTCGCCTTCGCGGCTTCGCCGCTCAATTCTGTCTCCCCCAACGAGAAAAAACCCTCTGGCAACCAGGGTACCGAAAACCACGTTTCTTCGCTCTTTGCTCCACGGAAACGCTTGCTACGCAGGCTAACTCCCTAGGGAAACAACGACTTGATCTTGCGACCCGCACGTGATCAGGTCGTGCTCGTTAACACCGCGGCAAATTTTGCCAGCTAGCCTGGCGTAAAGCAAACGATTTATTTGCATTTTTTTCTAGTTTTGAGTTGGGAGATATAACAAAACGCTTAATGACTGGTCTCGTGGGATTCCGAGAAAAATTCGGTGTTTCCCTTTGGATTGTTATTGATGACCGAAGGAGGTTCTTTATGATCCCGCCGAAAACCTGTGCATTCTATGTGTTTTCTAGCGAAAGCCGATTGAATTTATAATGTGCTCGTCTTCAACATCTAAGACAAGCAAAACAAATAATTTTACGTTAGAGTTGGACGGTCGGTACATTATCATTTTATTATAGTAATTTAAAGAGCCGAGCGTACTCACGTAATCTGCAAGGTCCTGCTAGTTTTCATCGTAAATCATTACTCGGTCACAATTCAGTTCCAAAGTAAAATAATAATAATCGTCGTTATTAAATGTTATTATTTGTAATACCATTTTTATTTTGTGGAATTACAGAGTCGTAAAGACGCTAGCAGGATATGATTGTAATCCATACATACATCTGAAGTATGGAATCATAACCGTAAAGCTTCTTAAGATAACTGTTTTGGTTTTATCGCTTCAGAATTATTCACTTTTACAGCGGAAATTTCTAGGTTAGTCATAAATTAAGAAAAGCCGGTATTTTTGAATTTTGGAGTTTGATGATAGATCCTTGCAGAAATAAAGAGAATTGTATTTTTTTCTTGCATTTGCATAGCGCCATCGGTTTGCTCAGTTTAATGTATATCTTGTTCAGATCAAAAAAACACGGTCTTAACACAATTTTCGATCGCTCGTTATCAGCGTTATTTTTAATATTCGACAAGATAACGAATGGTAATAAGCGGCAAAAACAGTTAATGGCCCCAGACATAATTATTTAAATTGCATGGGGACTAGTCAAGCGTGATTAATTGAAATATCATGGTTATTGCTATCTTTATTTCCTCTTTGATGCGTTTAATATACGTAAACACTGACGTGCATTTCGTAACTATGACAAACAAAGGAAACTTTGCAACTAAGCTGACGCTATATTTAACTACAAAAAGGGAAAGAGTTAAGTAGGCGAAATTGCTGAGACGTGACACGGCTCAGTATAATTATTCAGTTGCTACCGCTGAGTTTGTTAAAATATAGAATACAAACGTCATTCACCGCACTTTCCTTGAATGTAAATGACATCATTCAGCCGGGCGAAGCAAAAGGAAATTTTCTGTATTTAAAACTGGGTAAGTTATCTTTCACTGGTACCGTTTTTATATTCGTCCATTAACCTAAAATGCTAGGGTGTTCTTAACATAGAAGTGTTCGCTAATGCAAAGAAAATGGGATATTTAGCATTTGAAATATCAAACAGCAAGTGCAACTGGTAAAATAATAACTTTGCTGTCTAGTGGCTTACTAAAAGGACAATAAGAATTTTCCTTCATAGCGTTTTTGGTTATTATAAAGTCTTTTTACTGAAGAAACGTACTGGTTTGGCTTCAATATTGACAATTCTAACTTGAGGCCGAAAAAACAAAATACATCATGTTTATATACTCCTTAATTAGTCGTATACGTATTATGTATTTGTTCAAAACGAACACCCGGCAGACGGATTTCAACTATCTGTGAGGGTTTCACCAGTTGTAATGAGATGATCAGAGCATTTTATGTCTGTATAGTCCACAATGACGAAACAACTTAAAGACACAAGCCCAAAGGCGCAGAAATGGCAACTAATTTTACTACAGTATGCTTGAGCATACATACATACATTCATCCATTCATGAGATGGCCACAAATTATGCTACTGAGAGTTTTATGGGATCACAACTTAGCTTTTATTAACTCAGTTTGAATGTGATTTTTTAGAGGAATAGGGATTTAAAAAAAAAATGGGTAGGGGAATTTTGTCTTTAGTGGGTTGCTAATAACATGAAGGGCATGCTCATTAAGAAAAGCTTGAAAGTGAAGTATGATCCTCGCAGTAAATTTTCCAATTTAAGCAATTGAAAAGAAGAAGCCTGAAAAAAGTCAGGGCTTCAACGGGATTCGAACCCATGACCTCCGCGATACCGGTGCGATGCTCTACCAACTGAGCTATGAAGCCACACATTGGGAGGAAGGTCAAATTATTGAGTTCATATTTTCCCGTGCAGTGAAGTTATGTGATGTATATATGAAATAATTCATATTTGAATTGACTTGCATCTATAACGGCAGTTCAAATATGAATTATTTCATATATACATCACATAACAAAAGCTTCCTAGGAACTGTCTGGAGTATTTCATTAAATTGTTTTTCATATATTTAACTGGAATTATTCCTAATAGCGATATTTGCATGCAACTTTTCCTAGATTGATCATTCAAGTTGAAACAGTTTTCCCTAACTGCGATTTTAATTTTAATGTAAATATGCCAATTTCAAACATTACTATTTGCGCTTTCTAAAGTTTTAATTAATTGATCAGTAGAAGGTCCAGTTCACAAAACACATCAAATGTTTGCCATCCAGTCTATGATGAAGAAATTTGAACTCGCAACAATCACCCGTCATTTGTCACATGTCTATTCTGACGTCATCGTTATCCTCTTGTTCATGAGATCACGTAGCAACAATCCCCACCTTCAAGGACGCAAACGACATGCTTCTATCTACATAATTTGAGCGCGCAAAAAATTTTATACCGACTTGAATTCTGAATGGTTACCGGCCAGAATTACCCATTCATGAACAGTTAAACACTTGTGCGCTTTTTAAAAAGAGTGTTTTCTAAACTCTGCAGCGTAGCGTGCTAGTGACGCCAAAACAAAATGGCCATGCAAAAATTGCGTGATAGGTTATCACGTTTGAGATAAAACCAAGAAGTTTTAAATATTCAACCCACCATCTTTTTGGGTTAAATTTCATTTCATTCCGTCCGATCTTAACAGTCTTTAAAATTATTTCAAAAGATTTCAATCCCCATGTTTGTTTGTGTGTGGCTAAGTTAGATATTCAAAGTAGTGGAAATACAGATCTGTACTTAGGCAGGCAGGGAATCCTAATATATATATATACAGCAACCAATATTCACCTTATGGAATCCATGTATTAGATAACTGGCTTTGGAATAACCATGTTACCGTAGGTATAATATATATCACCTTCGCAGTCTACTTTTATCTGTTTTATTTTACGAGTTTTAGTTTTCAAACTTATTCTACTTAGTTTGATTTAATTTCATAGATACGATTGAAGTTGTTCAGCATCGCCTGTCGACACTATAATGCTTTGTGGCGAAGTGCCATCTGGATTAGAACAACTCAGTTTTGATTATTATTACAGGTTTTTATCGATGTATGTATCACCCCCTCCTCTTTTTACCTTTTAGTCTTTCAGTGATGGGTATATTCCTTTGCAGGACCCAATAAGCAACTCCGGAAAGCCCAGCCATTTGCCAAACTCCCATGCCAAAATTGACAGTGGAGATTCCAAAAAAATGCCAGAAAAGTCTACCAAGATAATATTAAGCATTTTTTTACAATTTGGAAAGCATGGTAAAATAAATGCATGCAAATAGACCAAATAAATTGTAATTTCCCTGTTGTTTGAATAATTTTTGGAAAGTATACAAATAATTGTTATGTATTCATGCTACCTAGCTGGTATTTATTGTTATTATTATTATTGTAATAGTCACTGTTCATCACTGTTCAGTACCATCGACCAGATTTTTACTCTCAGGAATATACTGGAGCAAGTCAATAAATGGAATGCAACTCTGTACACACATTTCATAGGCTTTGAGAAAGCATTTGACTCTATACAATACAATACAATGCTAACTGAATTTGTCGGAGTATTGGACAACCCTCCCTAGAAGAGCTCATCAGTCTGACAAAAGCAACGTACAACAACTTTGAATGCGCAGTCGTGTAAGAAGGTGAAACAACAGAATGGTTTCAAGTCCGGTCTGGAGTAAAACAAGGGTGCACCATGTCAGGTTTTCTTTTCTTACTATCAATTGACTGGGTCATGAACAGAACTACCGAGGGTAAGAGAACTAGCATACGATGGAAGCTCACCTCGGTCTTAGAAGATCTTGACTTCGCAGACGACATTGCCTTATTGTCATCTAGATATGTTGACATGTAAGGTAAGACCAGTAGGCCGGCTTGTCAATGAAGGTGTCAGAGCAAGACTTAAGATCAACGCGAAGAAGTCAAAAGTTATGCGAATAAATGCCAGAAACGACCAAAGAATAATAAAAGTAAATGATGAGCAGGTAGATGACGTTGAAGAGTTTTTGTACCTAGGTGCACTGTTGGATAAAGGAGGCGGGGCGACCAAACACATGCAACAGGGACTAAGTAAAGCCAGACAAACAAAGTTGCGAAGAATTTGGCACAGTAGCGAAATTAGCAGGAAGACGAAAGTTCAATTGTTCAAAACAATTGTCAGAGCAGTTTTGATGTATGGCTGCGAAGCTGGATGGATGGATGGATGGATAGGATAGGATAGGAAAACTTTATTTACCCACGGTGATTTTGATCAAAAGATTACAAAAATATTGCACTTTTGTTCTTCACAAAAGCCGTGCAAATAACTACAACTTACGTTTTAAAATATATGTACAAGTTTACATTCAATATACTAATTAAACGAATTATAAAAATTAAGTGTATTACTAAAAGTCAATAGAGAGATTACGAGATTCTAATTTGCGCTTAAAAGCTCTCATGGATTTTTCGTATTTCATTTCATCAGGTAATGAATTCCAGATTTTGGCCCCAGCAAAAGCAAAACTGTTCCGGTAGTAATCGGTTTTAACTGCCGGTAGGGCTAGATTACGTCTTGAGATCCTTAGATTATAAACCGATCTCCCGAAATTTCTCGTAAAAATATCCTCTAAATACACTGGAGTCATACCATTCATAATTTTAAACATCATGAGGGCTTTTTGCTTGTTTCTCTTCTCCTTAAGACTGGACCAGCCGAGTTTATTCAATAACTCGCTAGAAGGTATTTGGTAATCGGAAGTTTGTCAGTGAGTTGGTCACTAATGTCATCCCATACAACGCTGCAGTAATCTAAATACGGTTCAACAATTGACTGATATACACTTATCAAGTTAGAAGTAGGAACAAATGGCTTGATCTTCTTTAGGACTCCTATACCAGAGGATACCTTTTTAGATACACTGGAAATATGAGCATCCCATGTCAAAAACTCGTCAATTTCTACACCAAGACATTTGCTACTATTTACTCTTTTAAGCGAAATTCCATTAATGGAGAGATCAAGTTCTTGTGTTAGAGTCGCTACTCTTTGCCTTGACCCTACTAACATAAATTCTGTCTTTAAAACATTTAAAGTTAGTCTATTTGCTATTAGCCAATTTTGGAGAAACTGAAGATCAATATTCATATCATGTTGCAACTCAGGGATGCTACAAGCGGTGAAAGTCATATAAGTATCATCTGCGTACATTCTTATGGTAGCATAATCGGCTATAGTGGTAAGATCATTAACCCTTTAAGCCCTAAGGGGCCTCCCTTTGACGAGTAAAATCGT
>CM042749.1:2414258-2426023 GCA_022496165.2 Catalaphyllia jardinei
GCGTTAGACAGAGTAAAATCTATAAGTCACTCTTAGGGCTTAAAGGGTTAATGCATATTAGGAACAAAAGTGGCCCAAGTATCGAGCCCTGGGGAACTCCACACCTTAGACTAGCTTTATCGGAGAATACTCCGTTTGTAAATACGATTTGAAATCTGTTTACTAAATAAGATTTAAACCATTCCAAGGCATGGCCACGAATTCCAATGTATTCTAATTTCATTAGTAAAAGTTGGTTGATGGATGGATGGATGGATGGAACTCTTTATTTAAATACGGCATTTTATCAAATTAAAATATACAGCAATATTAAAATTTGGTTTACATAAAATCCGTAAAGATGGATGGATGGATGGATGGATGGATGGATGGGTGGATGGATGGATGGATGGATGGATGGATGGATGGATGGATGGATGGATAGATAGATAGATAGATAGTCACTGTTCAGCGTTGTGGTAATTCTTTCCTCAATGGACTTTTTTTAAATGGTTTGAAATCTGGCCTGGGTTGTTCGAAAGCTAGTTAAAGGTAACCCAGAATTTAAAGTTAAAAGAAGTAATGTATTTTTTGGTATAGAAATATCTTTCAGTACTTATGCTTGTGTAGTGTAAGATGAATCAAACTCAAAACTGAAAGACGAACAACATAAACAGAAAACTGGACGGAAAAAGTTACAAAGCTGAAATCAATTCAAACTAATATCGGTACAATATATATTTATTGCAAGAGATATATGCAGAAACCGTTGCTAAGTTTAAATTTACATCACTTGAGGGAAATTTACCTGACTTACTTCTCTTCTCAAGTCACCTAGAATTGCCTCAAGTTACCTTTAAGTCGCCTTAAGTCGCCTAAAGTCGCAATATCACCTAAAGTCACCCAAAGTCGCCTCACGTTACGGCGACTTAAGGTCCCAGAGCAGACTTTATTCTATAACTGCATCAAAGAACAGTATGTCTCTCTTAAAAAAAAGCTCATGCATTCTGTGCTGGAAATGAAACCTCTGGTTACCTTGGACTTGAATCTCACTTTTATGCAGACGTACACCAGCTGTCAAACGCGTCAATTTGATAATTCAAAAAGGGACCAATGGAAGCTTAGCAATCACGTGCTTATCAGCGGCTAATGTTTCCACTCGGGTGGTGAAGAGTGGTATCTTTTGACCAACTTGGCAGGGGTCAATGTGTGTGTTTGCGAGAATGTTTTCATCCGCAACGATCGCGAAGGTTCTGCTGTTAAACACACTGCGAAGCAAGTATCTCCATTTTGTAGGAAGGCTTCGAGACTTCCAAATAGAAAGGCATAAGCATCTTTGCGCAGATGGTGCTCGTCGACGTCTTCGTTGAAATGCCAAGGGGTATGAATAGCCTGTCAGGCACAGGTATTTGCTGACATCAGGGATCAGCCGAATTATAATAAATTGACTTTCTATGTCCGGTTGGCAGAATGGCGAACACATCTTTCGATGTCAAAGCCTAGGCTTTGATGTTCGTTGACACTTTCAATCTCTGGAAAACGCTCCTCGAGTACAGAGGTCAAATTCCTTCGAAGGCACTGTCACAAACAAAATCAATGTACATGTAGAACACAGACGAATCTTGAACGTTAATATAAACTGAGAACTGCAGTACTTTGGAAACAAATATCCCCACCGTCCCCTTAGTATTGCCAATCAAACGTCCGATCTTATTGATTAGCGTGTTTATAAAATATCAACCAATCCGAGCTCGAGGGTCAGATCCTGACCCTGGCGTCTGCGTGAAAGTGAGATTCAAGTCCAAGGTCTCTCGCAGCTCTCTCATGCGGGGAAGAATCAAGAAAAACCTCTGGGACCAGAGTAATTGAAGGGAAGTTAAACTAGCAATTTCCTCAATCATTCAATCATTTTATTTCTTTACTAAAATGTTCATTTTATCGTGAAACTAACAACAAAGAAATAAACCCATCCTTAAACTAGCCATGGGTTCAATTTGTCGCCCAAAAGAAGGATTTCAATACACCTCCTTTGGGCGAAAAATTGCGACAAATTATTTGGCGGAGTTTTCAGGCTATTTACCCCCGGCGGGTAAACAAAAAAAACTGTTCTATTCAGACTGCATTGTCGCCATCGGTACATAGACGGCCTTGTCTGTTTGTTTCGTTTACATGAATCAATCGAAGACATTGATGACAGAATGGGTCTACAACTTGATTTAAAATGTTTGAAGCTGAACTAAGCAGCTGTTACGAAACTTAACTGCCGCCGCATACTAGTCATTTCCATTCCTTCCTGACAATTTCTTTGCACGTTCAACCGCATTCGTGCTAGCCAAAGAAATGTCTGTCGTCTTCCCGCAGGCTAAATATTCTCGCTGGTTCAGCGGAAAACATGCGAAGCCACAGGGGTCGCCCCCGCATGGTTTCCCCTGGCAACGGAAGGTTTTTAAGAGATTTTTATATTATTCTATGCTTGTTTCTATCTCCTGTTTGTTTATGAACTACCAGATACACGAACTTCACCAGGTCAGTCATGGCAGTATTGTGGCACATGTGAGGATGTAGTCATTATTAAAATTCTCGCGGAATCGTAGCTCAAAGCCCGGCCTTCCATTAACAAAAAACTATTAAAAATTTCGCCAGCTTTACTGAAAACAGCTGCCCTCTTGATGTCTTTGCAGCGATGTAGTGAATATATATTAATAAAAGGGTTTACGAAAAATGGAGTCGACATGATTCGCCAACAAAAACATTACTCGACAGACTCGGCAACATTTATAGAAAAGAGTAACAAGAGGCTTCTTTAAATTCTACTTGTTTCAACAGATCAATTTCCTGTAACTTTATGATTGGTCTGATGTGAGCCTTAAAGTGTGGACGTGTCCCTGCCTTCATTATTTTTAAGACGTGTATTGTGTTCTATTAGGGCACGAGTATCATCAAATGTTCTTCATCAAAAATTTCTCCTAAGTATCTGCTGTCTTCAAATGCATCTGGCTGTGAAGTGTACTGGAATATTAAAACAGATCGAAAAAGAAATTAATATTTGGGTCCGGGCATCCAAGAGATTTAATATTCCTCGCGGACTGAAACATACTAATTGGTTAAGCAATCACTTTTAGTCGGCTCATTTTCCATGACTGAAAGGTAAGAGTTTTTATTCATTAATTTACTGGAATTGGGACCTGAACGCGCTTGAAACATGTTTGTCAAACCTTGATCAACGGGGAACTGGAAGACAATAAAGACCAGCATTCTAGACGCAATATGACTCGAACACGAATATCATTTTGTCGCGGTATTGACAAAGCATATTAAGTTAGTAGTTGATGGTTCAATAAAACAAGACAATACGGTGGAAACTCTTAATTTTGAAGAAAATGAAAAGATCATAGTTTTAGTATGTATATAACAGCTTATATTTAGTGAAACATGTACCACGTGGTATCACGTCTATCATATCCATATTCAAAGCAAAATCATCTTTGTCAGCAGGCGGTTGAGCAATTACCTTATATGAGTGGACCACGCAGAGGGCGAGTTCAGCAATTAATACAACCATGGAACGCTTCATTGCAGCACATAGACAAGGTGGTTTCATTCGACGTCGATGTATCTGCCAGAATCTGAGGAACTCTGAAGAAAGATTAATGAAGATTTGAACGTGCGACATAAGTTTACGCATTATTAATTTAAGCTGTCAAAGAAAGTTTACAAATGGTAGCCCACAATTGTTGTTTAAAAGCCTACAATTAGTCGCAGTGTTGTATTTACACCAGTTCCTTTTAATTATTTTCACTGGCAAAACATGATCGATACAATCCTACTGCAACAAACAGACTCGTAATATAATGTTCACCTTTCCCTCCTTTAATTTTGTTTCAGGTAGAACCATTTTGTACGCACCTGCAGTGACGTACCTAAACAGCCGAAGATTCATGTGACATCAAAAAGGAAGCGAAAACTTGCCAAAAAAGAAAAAACTGAAAAAAGCTAGATTGACGTATTAAGTTCGAACTGGACAGCACCGGACTAGCACTCTCTTTAAAATGGATTTAACAAGATGGATCGTCACATTGACATATTTTGCCGCCCAAGCTGTTGTCCATCAATTTGACGCTGTAAGCGTGAACAACTTGACAAATCAAGGAAGGCCATTGTACATAGGCTCAATGGCGCCGATGACTGGCAGGAGAGCTTGGTGGGGAGCTGGCATACCATTGGCCATCGAGATGGCTTTTGAAGACATCAACGAAAGAAGTGATATCCTGAAGGAGTACAAGTTAAGCCTGATCCAACGTGACACGCAGGTAGATCCATTGTAGCCGTTTAACGTTTCTCATGTGTATAACAGTGAAATTCAAAGTGGATGCGAGGCAGTGTCGGACAGAAACTACAAAACTGAATTGAACGACACGCTGCTAGTTCCATGGTACCTTTTTCATAATAAACTTTTCTAATTTGCATTACAGTGTAATCGAACGTGGATAAGAGGCAATTACTGTCAAAAACTACAAATAGCTGTGTGACACGCTGGTAGTTCCATAGTAGCTCTTTTCATAGTCAACTTTTCTCATTTGCATTACAAAGTAATCCACCCTGGATTTGAGGCATTGCGCACAGAAACTACATTATGGCACGAGCTTGAGTAGAATTTTTCTAGGCAAATGCATACAAGCAATGATCAGGTGATGGCAGTTTTCACAAGAGAAATTTATATGAGTATTTCATATTCTATTTTGATCTCCATTTTGTTAAAATTCTCTGTTTCACTCTTCATCGACAGGGTAATACTGGTCTTGGAAACAAAGTGTTCTACGATTTCTTGATGGAGAAACAAGTCCGTCTCATACTCGGTCCCTCGCGGTCAAACGTTGCCGAGTCGGCTGGAGCTACAGCAAAGTACTACAATATGGTTCAGGTCTTTGACACTGTTTACTTGTAAACTTTTTGAAATCCATAAGTCCATTAAACATTGGGTTGGCTCATAAAATAACATGACGTATCTTCAAGAGAAAACGTGCCCTATCTTTTTCAATCTATTTTAAGCTTCGCGTCAAGCTGTCAAAGTTTTTTTTAGTCTAGGCCCCTGATCACGCAAGCAATGGCCAACGGTCATGAGGTTGTGTCCATCCAAATAAGAAAATGAAAATTTAGCGGGCTAAGAGAAAAAAAAATAATCAGTTTGTTCAGTTGAACTGCTGCACTGTTAGCATTGGAAATCATTTTCAGAGCTGCGCTGGAAAATTATGCGTGCCTCTCCGACGCCGTAAAATAGAAGTCGTGTCATTCCCCAGCATGAATAATGAAGGATTAACACAAAGTGCCATCACTCGAATTTCTAACCTGCTTGAAAGTCGTTTCTCGGAAAGTGCCCAAAGGATTGAAGCGAAAAGCATCTCTTTCGAAAGGTATTTTAAAGCGCACGACAGCTAAACTATTTGTTTCGCGTTTGTTTGTCAAAAAAAAAAAACGGTGCAAATCTTAGTTTATTTAATATCGGAAGTGCTGAGTAATATTTTCTGCTAACTAGAATTGCATTCCACTAAAGACGCACGACGCTAAAAGTATTATTTATGTAATTTGGACTGTCTTGTCATAAACCAGATAAAACAAAATTAACTCGGGGCTATCTAGACAGGAGATCATGAAAGGGGTTCAAGAAAAAAAAGGAAACTTATTTTTATTTTTCATTGCTAGGTTTCATCCTCAGCAGCTTCCGGTGAACTATCACAGAAAGATGTCTTCCCAAACTTCTTCCGAACGGTGCCAGCATTATCCACCGCTAATCGTACATTCATCGCTATTGCGAAAATGTTTCACTGGAACAGAATAGCTATACTATACCAGAGTAGAGAACTCTTTGTATCCGTAAGTCATTTTTGGCGATGTTGACCATGAAAAGCAATCTCGCCCACTTCAATGATATTATCATTTTATGAATCACAAGTTTCTAATGTAATAGAAACTTCTCCAAACTGGATGGGGGTATGACGGGGGGTATGCATTATACCCCCAGTCATACAAGCGTCGATCTGTAAATTTTTCAATTTTCAATTTACACATAAAATGCTGAAACTTTGCAGGGTTACTAAATTAAAGGTGTTCTTTCTAGTGCTGCTATACGTTTTTAATTCTAGCTAATTTTAGCTTACTGGAATCTTCGGCTGCCATTTTGGAGAACGGTCTATTAAACTATAATTTGTCCTTGGTTGTGTTAGATAAAGATAAGGGCAATTTTTATAAAATTCAAAAGCAAAAAGGATGAAACAGAAAACACTGATATTTATATTTAAAGGTTTAGGACGTTTCTTATGTTGCAGGCAGCAAAAAGTCTAAGAGAAGAATGCCACAAGAATAACATTGAGGTGATCTCTTATGGAAGCTTTTTGTTGGATCCGAAGAGCCAAATTAAACATCTTAAGGTACGCTAAACATTGATATAATTTCGTCTTTAACAGGTGAAATAGTGAATAAGCGACAGCTGTCGAAGATTGGCGAAGAATTAGGAATAATGTCATACTGGGAAAGCCGGCGGTCCATCGAATATCAAAGTTCCATCAATCGATCAACCAAACAATCAATTGATTAATCGATCGATCAATCAGTTAACCATCAAGGCGTGGCTCATATATAATTATTAATTTATTAAAGTGTTCAACTATAGGATTATTAAACTCTAAACCTCAATAAGCTAGCATCTGTCCTGTTTATTCGCAAATGCATATGACCAACTTGGCTGTTGGTCTTTACACACTACACACTACACACACGATTATAGAAACTTTTTAAGACTCATAGAATTTTTTAAGAAGTAGAGTACAAAGCGATTAGTTAGTTTTCACTGTAATTGGATTCCCAAATGTTTTCGGCTGTTTGCCATCATCAGGGTTAAAAATGATGACCGTCCGCATACTATCAATAACTTCAGAAGATGACAACATCATTCCGAATTTTATCTTCGAAGAACGAAAGAAAGTTTTCATCAAGCTCCCTTTTTGCGGTAAAAACGAAAAACTCAGTAAGATGTTTATTGCAAAACACAACAGGTTCACTGGTTTCAATTTCATCTTTGTAATCCTGTGGCAAACCAGGCAAATCAAAACCCTCTTTAATAACAAAGACAAAAACACTCATAGATCTTAAGTTGTTTACAAAGGGGATTGTTCTTGTGGCGTTGATTACATCGGCGAGACTGTGAGAAACTTAGCAGTACGACTTACGCAGCATTCAAATCCTACTCACAACGCTGAACCTGCAAAACACCTGCGGGAAAACCCATCACATTCTTTCACTTGGCGTGTTCTCTCCTCAGCACAAACATTCCACAAGCGCAGGATCGTCGAGGGGCTAATGATCCATCAATTCCGCCCCAGCCTGAACAAATAAGTCATTTCTTATGTTTCCAAACTTTTCCCATGGGGAATTACATAAGATACATATGCATGTGTGGACCGTCATCATTTTAAACCCTGATGATGGCAAACAGCCGAAAACGTTTGGTTTGAACAATTTTTTTAATTTTTAACCATTTCTTAACTTTTAGCGTTGTAAATAGAACATATTTTACTAAAGCGAACATTATGGACATTATTGGTATTGTTATTGTCATTGTCATTGTCATTGTCATTGTCATTGCCAAAAAAAAGCGTGTTTTATTGTTTTGCGCGTGCAAAATCTATATATCATAAAGTAAATGAAGAACCCTAAGCCGTGTATTACACTGTGATAAAACACTCCAGTCATCTGTGAACACTCGAGAAATGTAGAGAACACTCGCCGGCGGCTCGTGTTTTCTACATTTCCCTCGTGTTCTCAAATGCCTGTCGTGTTTTATCACAGTGTAATACACTGCTTAGGCTTCTTTATTTGTTAAGTACAGCCATAACTGAGAGCTATTTGCTACACAAATTCCATAAGTCACTGCTTAAAATCTTTCGACTTTGTATAAACATATCTGGAGAAGGTAGATGTTTGCGACTTAAGGACCATCTGACTATACTATACTTACTTTACTATTTCCCCACAGGATATTGATGCAAGGATCATATTTGGTTTCTTCACCTATTCAACCATAACCATGTGCGAGGTAACAAAACCTTCGCAATTATCCAACTCCATGTTCCCGGTGGGGGCTGAAAAAGCTAGCAGCTTCTTCTAAAAAGTCATGCTCAGTTCAAGACTAGCGTGCAAACACAACACCTTATTTATGACCAAATGGCCAAAGTCCATACACTATTTATGACCAAAACGGCGGAAAATTCTACCCTTTGGAGCTGCACATAGCTATAAAGCCCATATAACGGATTACCCCGAGATATTTTATATCCTTGTTGCATCATCATAATTAACGAACTGATTCCAGTTCAATTTAATTAAGCAAACTTCAACGGCAACGGCAACGGCAACGAGTACAATGGCTGTGTAAGCGTGTGTTATAATTCTTTGTTCATTTCTTTGCCGTTGTTTACAAAAGTTCACAAAACAACAACGTAAAATAGCCACATTTTGCATATTCAAGAGAACGTGAACTATACGACGGCAATTTTTAAAGTTTCTTTCTCGAAATTTGAAGCTATCTTAAATATTCTGTTAGGGATATTTCTGACAGTATAGAAAAACTGAATGGATTCAAATTCTCGCGAGATTCGTCGATTGTTTTAATCGACGTCGTCTTTGGAGTTGCATGTTATTACCGTTCCTGCTTAAGTTACTTTTTGCTATTTGGGCAGCAAGCGTCTGTCTGCACTTTCAACCATCTTTTTGTTCGGTTGCCCAGCTTGTGTTTGCGTTTTTGTTTGCTTTGCACTCGTTTGTCTAGACATTTATCTGCCGTTCAATCAGTTGTTATTGTTGGTGCAGAGTACATCCGTCTTTTATTTAAATTCCATTAAAGTTTCGAAATGTATTGGAATGTACCGAGAGCCAAAGCCCTTTGCTTGTAATCAATGTCTCAAAGAAGACATCTCCACAGCATTGGAACTTTTACTTTGCTTTGAAACAAAACGAAACGAAACATAAACTGATCCTCCTCGAAAACATCCACACAACGCGCGAGTAATATCCGCCGAAGAACTGGGTACAATGTCTAAAAATAACTAAAGAGGGATGACCTTAGTTAGAGGACCTTATGGGGGACTCACTCTCTCGCCTTGATAATCTCTTGGTTTTAACTACAGCGAAACGTCTGTTTTAAGTGAATATGGAAAATTTCAAGTTGAATTTTCTCTGCTTGAAAGCTTAAGCCTCGATAAGTTCTTCTTAACAGTATTCAAATTAAATAATATTATGCCATGAGGTTTTATAGGTAACTTAATTTTTTGCCATTCTAGTATGAGGAAATCATCCTTAAAGTTCATCTAAGCTATACTAAATTGTAACCTACACACACCAGCAACACATTCAAGCAGAAAAACATAACAGAGCAGCAGGAAAATCGAAGTTTGATTATTCAGAAGGTGGCATTTGCATTTTCTACTCATGATAGATTTACAAGCAAAAGATGAATGGACGTAAATACGTTTGGGTAATTCACACCCCTGATAAATATGGCTGGTGGAAACGACTTTATCCCGGGTCTACCTGCACACCAGAGGAAGTCAACAAAGGAGCAAAAGGAATCCTTTATGTGGACTATATGTGGCTTAGCAGCTCACAAAAGACAACCGAGGCTGGTATGGTGAGTGACTGAATGCAAAAACCGAAAATTTAGCGAACAGTAAGTTTCATTTACCGGCAAAACTACAATCAACCCTCTTCTTACTTAAAGTGTTTATTGCTCTATGGTTCTCACGCGAGGAGCTATTGGCAAAATGGTGACCGATTTCGAAACAGCGAGCACCGAAGGCGAAATCTTCGAGAGGGTCCAGGACCATGCTTTCAGATATGTCCATGAGATTCAAATTGCTTATGATAAGCATCACAGAGTGTCCTCATTGGCAAAAAGTCAACAAAACAGACATAATTCTGTCAAATATGAAGTAATATGAAAATGTCAAATAACCCTGCCAAATATGAAGTACGAATTAAACAATACTTGCGTTTAATCCTAGACATAAGTGCTTTCCTGAGTTTCAGAGTTACTTTGAAACATTTGACCGATTTCCGCACAGGAAGAAACCGGTATGGATCGTCGCCTAGTTCTGAAACATATCGAGAATGACTGAGGAGATCGCGTATAAAACTAGAGACTTTCATAAAAGAAGTTTGGCCAGAATCACCCATATTTACCGCTCGCTTCCACCATCAGTAACTTGTGGGGGATCACAGGGAAAGCACCTGTGGAACAACAGATCATGAAAAAGAAATGGTCGATTGCTAAGCCATGCATAGACAGAAAGGGTAGTCATCCTCCTCTCTCAGGCTAAACCAGTTAGACTGAGGGCAAGGGATGCCTTTCAGGCAGTGTATGGATGGTACCGGTGAATTTTATACTGGGGGTAACCCTGCGATGAATTAACAGCCCATCCAGGGACAACAGAGATTACAAAACTAGTGTTCCGGTCGTCCCCCGGTAAAGATTATAAATAGTAGACACAATAAACGACGAAATAAACATAAAACTCAATTCTTTGTCATCAGACGCCGAAACAGTTCCGTTCGAAGTTCCTACAGCGGGCTCAACACAAGAATGTCAACGACTCGGACTACAAGGGTTTTGCTTATGATGCAGCTTGGCTGGTCGCCCTCGCCTTAAACAGAACAGCCCAGAACCTGGGTTCGAATATCACTCTCGACTCTTTGCCTTTTGGAGACAAAAATTTCTCAGACTTCATGAAAGAAAACCTTTTGTTAACAGAATTTCAGGGAATGACGGTAAGTCCGGAAAATGAACATAATTGCGGCAAGGAGTGAGTAAAATGCACTCTTCACCTAGGTGTACTAAGCGATGCTAATTCTTAATCCTAATATTTTTCTTAGAGTTTTGTGAAGCTGAATGAAAAAGGCGACCGGTCAGGAGTGTTCGAAATCTCTCAATTAATAGGTATGACATGCTTTAAATATAATATTTGGAATCTAATGGCTGCTTGAAGAGTTAAACCATGCTCATAAGAGTATTTAATTCGTTTCCCAGCGTTTTCTCTCTCGTAAAGATATTTCCGTCAGTCAGGACCAATATGAAATGAACAGATAAGACGGTCAGAGCAAGGTACAGAAGTCTAGGCCTAAGTTAAATCCTGGCGGCCCAAAAAACTTTTCAGTTTTATTTAAGCAGTTTTATTTAAGCTGTGTCTATAAACAAAGAGGTGTATGCGCCTAAAAGTTTTTGTTTGAAGGGAACCTCTGTTCATACAAAAAAAAAACACTGTGAATAAAACAGCCCTGTAGTAATAAAGTCTGAGATTTTGCCATGGCTTTCCGTGTGCGAAAACCCTCGGGACCTTCGAAAAACGGATTTTTTACCATAGAACAGGCGCGTGACTGAGCTACGAGGTCGGACAGAGAAAGTCGGGGTCGATTTAGATGGTGAATCGCGGCGAAGAGAAAGAAAGGTACATATGAATGTTGTGCCGGTAGATCTAATCCGGAGGTCATGGGTTCGATCCCACCGAGGTCAAAAGATTTTTTCTTTACCTCGTGTGGTTCCGTGATTCCCTTTACTAGGGCTCACGCCCAGTGGGTTATTCATGGGTTAAATTAGCACTAAAATTTACACTTCACTTCTCTGTTACTTCATTTGTGTTCATAGTGCTACGCGGCACAACATTCATATGTACCCTTACTTTCTCTTCGCCGCGATTCACCATCTAAATCGACCCCGACTTTCTCTGCCGACTGAGCTACGA
>CM042749.1:2443266-2471457 GCA_022496165.2 Catalaphyllia jardinei
CAGGTCAATTGTTTTAGTATCACCCAGCCAGTCGTACAGAAAAGGAAATTATAAAGTCAACAATTGCAAGTTGATGAAATATTTTTTGGGGGAATAAAACGAGAGAAAAACCGTCGAATATCGTTACTCGAGGACTATAGTCCTCCAGTAGCGTAGCCAATTAAACTCTTGTTCTTAGGCCATCGTAGCTTGATTAAGAAAACAACACAAACAGCGGTGATAAACATTGCATTCCAACGCATTTTTATATAGAACTTAACGTTTCGTATGCTAGTCAACATACATATGACCTTGAGGTTGAAAATGTATTTTGACTAGCATACGAAACGTTAAGTTCTATATAAAAATGCGTTGGAATACAATGTTTATCACCGCTGTTTGTGTTATTTTCTTAATCGTAGCCAATTAAAATGCAGGATTCACATTAGTCCACTAGTTGGGCGATACTAATAAAATATATTTACCAATGCTTGCATTTTCTTGGCCAAGTCGTCTTCTGCGGCTGGCGAGGATGTCCCTTCCGTGACCTGAATGATTGGTGCGTTCAAAAGATCCTTCGTTATGGTCTTAGGACTCGTAACAGTGTCGACAAACCCTTTGTTCATCGCAGCGTCGCCTTGTTCATTAGGGTCTTTGTTGTCGTACTGTGCAAGTCGCGAACCTCTATGACTTTCGTCGAATTTCCCTTTCTCATAGTTAATAAAGGCCATTTTAAAAGCATCTGCAATAGTCAATGCCATGGCTTGCGCCTTGAGAATAAATAAAAGAAGGCAATTGTGTTAATAGCCATCTTTTGTCCCAGCTTAAATAAATAAATTTTATATAGTGATGGAAACCATTTCCCATAAAATATTGATATTGTTTTTTGCAAATCCCAGGATTGTTTAAGAATCAAATATAATATCCTAAAAATAATTGGTTGGATACTGAAGTGAATATAATGGTACAAGTTTTTCAAAACAAAACGAATTGAAGCATTCTGGAAGCACACAGCTAGAGCTACTTTTGAGGTAAGCCATCAAAAGTGATAATATAATTATTGCAAGAAAGTGTAACCATGTATTACCATTGAAAAATTGCTGCAAAGTAACGCGTAACAGGTTAAATCGTGTCCCGCGTGAGCCCGAGAAATGAACGCCAGCACTTTAGTGAAGTTGGGATCTGTCGCGCAACATGATACCCTAAAAAAAGAATTATACAATCATCTGTCCATGAAATGGGTAATAATAGCGGAAATACGGTGATGGTGGTGGCACTGATAATGGAAACGTTAATGCCAGAGTGACAGTCACAGGGTGAAAGACATTAGAGAGCTTAACCAATGACTAAGTAACGGTTCACGTCAGAAGGACAGCACCACGCGGCAAGGAATGCAGATAGGTGCTAACTCAACGTTGTTTTTGTTTTATCATACTTCTGATTTGCTCAGTCAGCAAAATATACCAAAACTTCAGATAGCTGTATATCTTTTTATCCTTAATTGATCAACTATCTTCCTTCCAACAAAATCTCTTCTGAGCCTAAATACCACAGTAATCCAATGTGGGGAACATTGGAGAAATGGAAGCTTTTATTGTCTTTGTTTACGATGTTGTGATTGGTTGAAATGTTTTAACACAAAGCAAACTAAGATTTAAAATAGAGTTTAATACATTTTATTTAATAAACCAGTTTTCCATTGGTTGATAAATTAAAGCCTCCGTCTGAAAACACAACTGTTTCAAGGTGGGGAAAGCGTATTGCCGCGGAACAATAGAAAATGCTAGAGTTCTTATCTGGGTCATTACTTAATGGCTGACGCCTATAGTAAAAAAAAAAATAGATTCGAATTGGCGGACTGGTCTAAAAACCTGTGTAATGCCAACGATCAATTCCAAATGAGGGTTCGAAAACCTAGCCGTCGTCGTTCACCTTTTCGAGACTAACCAGAACTTGATCATTTCACGTTGTTGCTTTAAAGAGGAAGGTTAAGAAGTATTCAAAGATTTAAAAAGCAAGTGCACAGCCACTGTTTTGCTCAGTAAACATTTTGTTTGGCGAGTCTCCTCTACAAGCTCAGCCGTCGCGTTTTGCTTATTAGGGACTTTAAGATATCATGGGCGTAGCCAGGATTTTGCAAAGGGGGGGTCACACTGTGTCATACAGGGGGTACTCACCAGATTGTCACCTGAATATTGTAGGTTGTTTACTTACAAAAAGGCTTACAAAGGGGGGGTCACGGGCACCCCAGGACCCCCCTCTCCCCCGTGGCTACGCCCTTGGATGTGGTACGGCGAGGCTGTAGTATAGCGGGAAATAGTGAAGGTCACTTCCGGTGACTTCATGTCGCGTGTTCCACTACGACTTTCCCGCCGTAGTCTTGCTCTCTTCTACAGGAAATTGCCTGGTTTCACGTACTCTTCACTACGTGAGTATAAGCCTGCTGTTTCCATCTGATTTTAACGCTTTTTTCACTGTTTGAAAAGCCTAGTTCGAAGATAAAGTAGTCAATCATAAAAATCCGTTCGAAAATAACTGTTTCTTTGTCACTTGTACAGAAAATTTGAACGATTTTAACACCTATCGTAAGCGACAGTCATATTTCATTGACCGATCCGAACAGCCGCAGACAAGAAAGCTTTGTATCCACTAAACTGAGCTGTTCAAAATGTATTTTATTAGACTGATTGAAAGCTGTGTATTTTCGGACGTTTCACATTGTACGAAACCTACCCGTGCTGGGCTGAAATCGAGCTTTTTATCAGCGTTAAGCTTATCTTGTTTTGTGGTTGGAATTACAGCGGTTCTAAAGCAGCAGCTGAGAGGCAAATCTAAGTTTTGGGAGATGTAAGATCGACACAAGAGAAGGAAATCATTGTCATTGATCAAGCCTCTGTCGTATAAAAGTAGAATAAAGTCGAACGTATTCATTTTTGTTAAGACACTTAGATTCTGAAGGTTCAATTGAACCTGGTTCAGACACCATCATAAACTTACTTGAAATTGATTGTAAAAGTTAGTGGCAATACAGTCGGATAATGAACGGTAATTTTTGGTGGCAGAGCGAGGGCTCCTACAGTCACGTTATCTCAAACAACAAATAAGAACTCAACAGAAAGCCCATTGCAGCATCCGGCCTCAAATACGACCATTTGAATAGTACGCATTGATGATCGGCCATGTAACTGAGCTAACGCTTTGGGGTTTTTGACTTTAAGGGACACAGTCAGCTGGCGCACATGCGCATTAGATACCATTTCATAGCTGATTTGCATATCACAGAGACACAATCTATACTGTTCTTAACCAAATATGATAAAAAACAACACTATAGGGTGAGCAAAAGCACACTCAAAAACAGGTTTTTCAATAAAAGATTGAAAATCAAGCAAAACACTACAAAGATTTAAGGGGAATTCTAGATATATTTTGATTTTAGGTTGGGGTGAACTCTTTTCAAAGTAAGGAAACTAGTGTCCAGGTCGGCGCGGTTCCAAGGCTGACTGTGTCCCTTAAATCTACAGGAGAGTTAAATGTGATTAAAGCTGAGACTCACCGATAAATTGGAATCTCTATGATCTTTTCCTGAAGAAGATAAAATTGTAGTGACATAAAAGTCAAGGTCCATTTTAATTTACGATTGAGCATAGTAACGTACTGCCGGCTGGTTCTGAGATGTTGGGTTTTTCATGAAATTAAGATCCAAAATTCATGATTTTCTGGTGGATTGTCATGGATCTCCATTCGGTGCAGAGATGCTTGTTTAGAAACTGCTTTGCTGGCAGCCGGTTGTTTCTCTTACGTTTAGAACAGAGTTTATAAGTGACTGCACGAACGCAAAAGAAAGGTATTGACGAAGAGGGTTTGTGAAAGGTGCCACACCCATGTGTCCAAATCCTTCTAGTATGAAATGTCTCTCCTCATATTCCCTGCCTCATTTCGAGACAAAAACAGACTGCTACCAGTCTAATGCTTGTTTGACCATGCAACAAGACTTTAAAGAAAAACTAAAAAGAGCCGGTTTAAAATAATCTTAAGAACTAGCTGGTAAATACCTTTGAAAACATATCTTCAATAGTAAGTTTCCGGGTTGTCACTGTCATTAAAACCTTCTGAAGGCTTCCACTAGTGCTGGATAGAGTAGTGTTCAATGTCTGGGAAAAAGATTTTAATGCTGTTGCTTAAAGTAAGCCTCACTGAATTATAGCTGAACTGGGTCACACGAATTCAGCTCTCGTAAAAGGATATTGCTTTGGCCACGTTAACATCCCTCAATGTTTAATACTTTTTATACCCAGATAGGGCTTTAGATAACACTGGTGCCATTTTTCGATGACAAAAAGCTTAGTATCACCATCTAAATTATAGGAAATCTGCTGATTTTTCTAGAATATCAGAAAGATTATAGTAAAAGTTGCTTTTCACTCGTCTCAATAGCATAAAGGTGCAGTCGCCTAGGACTCATCTACAGTTGTATATACCACAAAGTCTCCAGTAAAAAAATGTAGTCCCAACCATATGTTTAAAAACCACATTCTGGTTTCTTTTTCTCTGATTGGTCGAGAAACAATACTTATGGTTTGCTGTCTTCTGATTAGCTGTCATATTTGAACGAGACTTCCGGCCAGAAGCTAGTCAGAAAATCGAATGGTGCAGACGAAGAGAGTTTTCTTTTCTGTTAGTTAAAGCCCCGACGAATTTCAATTATAATTCTCTGAAGGAGGAGTGTTGCTCAGGCGAAGATGTTTTGGTTTGAAAACCACAAAGGTGTTGGAATGTTTCAGAACTGTTTACAAAATGAAAACGGTGATATATTTCCTCTGTTTCCTCGCTCGACTCTTGGGTAGCCCTCGATCTTGTTCTTGATATTATCCTTAGCCTTCTGTAGATCCACTCGGAGAACTTTCATGGAGCCATTCAACAGTTTTTAAATTGCTCGCGTGCTCTTGACTTTCACGATAATGATCTACAGCTCGTGACAAAGAGTGAAGCAATTGATAACTTGGAGTACAGATGCACGGCAAGTTAATGTCACAGAAATAACTGCACGGTTTATTTTTCCCGAGTGCCATCTCACCCTGCTTCCGAACTCATGCATGTATGTATGTAATTGTACAACTTATATTCTGCATACATTTTTCGCATCTCGTGGAAATATAGTAATTTGATTTCCGGTGAATCCTGGTTGGCTCGTAAATGACAGTTCCTGACCACACCTTAGTTTATTTAAATTATGAGGCGTTGGCGGCTGGTCTAATAAATGTATCAGGCGTAATCCACCGTAAGAAAAAAGATGGCGGCTGTACATTTTACCACAATACCTTGCGAACCAAACTTAGCCCACTGCGCAAATAGAACGATATGGTTTAACGGCAGTCCTTCCTATACGAACAGCATTGCTCTTGTCGAGTTTGAAAGACTTGCAAGTTTTCTCCGTGTTTTAATACGCTTTTTTAGCGTTTTTGTGCGCAAAGAATTATAGGTAAATGTACCAGTCGCCATCTTTTTCCTTACGGTGGATTGTTTTCCTTTTCCCTTTCAAAAAAAAATGCGTGGTCGCAGGTTATATCGTACTCAAACACTACCTTCTTGGTGTTGGCTACAATTTGCTGTACGGCGTCGTCTGTACATCCCACCCCTTGAGCTTGATACACAGGACAGGATCCAATCATCTGAATTGGAAACAAAGAATTAAAAACAAAAAGAGTCGACTAGAGCTAATAAGTTTAACTAGTATATACTGAAACAGTACATAGCGTTGAAGGCGCGCGCTGAATGGCTCGTCAAACTCCGAATATCCTGTGTTATTATTCAACAAATTGTAACACTATCCAAATATGGTCATGATACTCTCGATATCTGTCATCCGTAGGTAACAGATAACCGACGATATACTTAGCTTCATACGTGGGAAGAAAAAGTAAAGTGAGAAAATGTCGACAGAGAGATTTAAAAATATTACGCTGTTTTGTTATCAATTTGTTGAATAATAAAACAATTATCCTTGTTACCTATTTACCTCCGAGCAACTCGGGAAAAAATGGCGTCCCGATTTGCATCCGTGACAAGTGAAGAAATCATCCAAAATAATTTTTGGTGGTGTATATTATTTCAGTGTTGTAGTACATACTAAAACAACTATTCACCTCAGTGTCGGTGGCTAGTGGTGAATAGTTGTTAATAACTGCGATGAATAATTAAAAGTAAACTTTGCTTTGTTTGTGATTTCCGTGGAAAAACGGGGTATTGCAAACCTGTAACGAAATAATCAAGATATGGTTTTCAATTATATCAACCTGATCTGTTTGCCCCTCCTTGCTCTGAAAAGATGTAACTCACTTTATATTTAACAATTAGATTATGAGCTCGAGATTTCTATCGCATGATAGTTGACGAGGGCGCAGCCCGAGTCAGCTATCACGCATAGAAATCGAGAGCGAATAATCTAATTGTTTTAGTATAAATCTACTAGTCGTTCAAAACTTTCATCTAAATCCTCTTTACAGACACTCCGAAAACTTAAAGAAGCGGCCCCCAGCGCACGCTGTTACGCTACTCACCATCTATCACCGATTATAGTTCACCACTAAATTTTCTCCGATTCTTATTGGTTTAAATTGATCACGTGGCGCGATAGTGTTCATCCGCGGAGGGCCACTATCAGCCCATAGTGCCCGTCCGCCGAAAATACCCGGATGGATAGTAGTCGTCCGTGAAAACTTTTCTGTAAACAAGCGGCTTTCGTAGAAAATAAACAACTGAAATTGTATTAAGCGGGTTTTGTCTGGTTTTTTTTTTTTAATTTCATATTTGGCTTCACAGCTTTTCAAAATAATTCAATTGAAGTCTAACTGATTTTTGAATTAGCGTGCGGAAGAAAATTTAGTGGTGAACAATAAAGACAATAGAGGGCATATTTGCCCTCGAAGCTTCGCTTCTCGGGAAAATATTTGTTTTAAGAACATCAAATTTCCGCGGGGCAACTATCAGCCGATAGTTCCTCGACAGAAGCACTCTATTGTTTAAATAGAACGTGAGTAGCGTAGCCAATCAGAGGACGTCATTCGTGATAGAACGCTAGTAGATTTATAACGAGGATAGTAACCTATAGGGTGATTGGGTGGCTAAGTTTATAGCTTCTTGACTCCACCCAAAGCAATCGTGAACTCAGAGCAGATGAACACTCGGCAACGTCATGTACTAAAATGTCCGCAGTAGCCATGCACGTGAGAGGACAATCTGGGCATGGCCTAAGCTTTATTGGATCGCTAAGATCGTTACCAGTTTAAAACAGAAACAGAAATTTATCGGAGCTATAGTGATAAAATGACAACAAAGGCTTTATTTGATTAACTACTGCCAGCAATGTGAGGCTAGATCTATGTAACGTGTCTGAACTATTGTCAAAACAAACGAACTAACACAGAAAGATAAAAAGAAGCCGGGTTTGGCAACAGACTAACCTTAGCATAAAAGTGGATGCCTTCTTTCAAGGATTCCTCAGCATGAAGCCAATCCTCGTGGTATTTACCTGACCAGTATATTCGAGACAGCAGTTGGGGAGGATTATTTTCCTTACATATTTATAATGACGTTATTCCGCCTTACACGTATTACAAGTAAAATCGTGGAACTTTTGAATTAGAATTTTTGATTTTTAAAATATTATTCCGCCATGATTTTATAGTTAGTAGTCGATTTCGGAACTACGTTAACTACATAGGCAGCGTCTAAACTACAACGGAGAATTGTAAAAAAGCAGCTTTAGTCCTACGTTTAGACCTATTGTCCGCAATCATCCGTCACGAAAACGGAGCTTTATTTCCACGATTAGACCTACCGTCCACACTCATCCGTCATGAAACGGAGGTTTCTGGCGAAAATGCTCTTCAAAGCAGATGAATTTAAAAACGCCGGCTTTTCTTTTTGTTTTGGACGGAAACTAAACTTTTTGAAAACGATGGAGTTTTCCTGCAACACAAATTTAAAATGGCCGGTGTTTGCTGCATTTTTAAATTGATTCTGCGGCATAGTGTGGACGGAAAACGTTGATGCTTTGAGTTTTGCCAAAATGTCATTCTCTTGAAATAAAGTTCTCCGCTGCAAATTTGTCAAATATGGCCTATTCTGCTAGAAATGTATTCAGACAGCTGTGCGATTACCATCATGTCGCCGCACTTAATTACACACAGCTCAATTTTGAGTCATAGTTTCCTTGTTATTGAACTGCCGTACTGGAAGAATTATATAGATACTTACAGAAATGTAAGGGTCGCGCCATTCATTCGCTGGTCAAGATTCGTTAGCGTTACCTAGTTACGCAGGAGAATATTAGTCAGCTCTTTAAACCTTAGCTAGCGTATCAGGTGTCAGCAAGATATCACATCTGACCGAAATAAATGCGGGTAAATATCACAGCGACTACTTTATCCGCGCTGGAGAACTGGCATGCAGTCCTGTCGAAATGGCTAGTTTAGTTTACGGATTACCGAAATGTTTCGTGCACTGAGTCGCTGAATACTCTTCAATTACTCGCTCCTATTTATTTTTTTGCTGTTAAATAGACATCAAAATGAAATATTTCGTATGCTTATGACAGTACATATGGGAAAAGCGTTTTTTACTTAATTATTTCCAAAACCACCAAAAGAATACATACCCTCTGGCGTTATTACATTAACATCATTAGGAAAAGAAAACATGCACCCAGTTAAGGCACAGGGTATTTATTTTCAAGTAGAATGGCACTTTTTCGACCTGAAACAAGCACTTACTAGTCAAATTTATTCAATTCATGTGCCGACTGCATGGTGTTTGCATACTTACAATTACCATTTGCACGTTATGCTATAGGTTTGCGTTTTACAACATATTTCCGCCCCTTACACTGATGCCTCAGCTCGAATAATATTGTTAATAAAGATAAATAGCTATTAAAACGGCTGGTAAGAGTTACTAAAAAATGGACTTAAATTTTCCAATTTGTTGGTTTTGTTTTTCACAAGGTGTGTTAAAATTATTAAAATCTGGTCGAGCCTTATGTTAAAAGCATTTTTTTTTCTTTTGTCTTAGGGTATCAGTACAGCTATATTGCAAGAACAATTTAACACCACCTTCTGGGTAAATATTCACTATTCCAAAATAAAAGGCTCATTTCAGCAGCAAAGCTGAAGGCTTTTCATCATCTCACATTATTTGCCCTACCTTCGAGTTTGTCTCCTTGTGACACTTTTGAGTACGAGTCGTGCTGCAAACCGGCCGTAAACGTTTTCCTTATAAGCTGAGGACTACTTTTAACCTTCGCCGCAAACACTCTTAAGGAGTCCATTTGCACTGTTTATGCTTTATAGGGTACACTCTGCCTTCGTTATTGTTTACAATCCAATCGATTAAAACACGAGGAAATGATGACGCAACAAGATTTTTGTACCCAGACCTTCTCATTTTTCTTGCAAAAGCAATAAAGAACTGGGGAGGAGATTAGAAAAGGAGGTCAAAACCTGTATCAAATAAAAAAGTGTTCAAACGCTTCTAGATGTTTGTACGTTTGCGTGTCATGTCCACGCCTGGGGTCATACAAACGTACTCAATTTACATTAGGCAGAGTAGTTAAAAATATCACAATGATGCAAGGCTGATTTCTACGTAGAAAGCTAAACGGGACATTGACATAATAGAGTCCAAATGGAAAGCCAAGAAATGCAATCGTGGACAGCTGTTCGGACCTGGTTGGGTCTCGTCATCACGGTGTAGCAGTAGTCCAGTCCCTGAACTCTCCTCTCTTCCCGCCACATATAGGGGCTGAACCCCCTATATTAGGAGCGGGAAGAAAGGAGAGTTCAGGGACTGGACTGGGTGTAGCAGCAACAGAAAGTAAAGCAACCGGCAGGTTCACCAATCGTTTAGTAAGTGCACATGGTACGTAATGACCTCAGATGAAGCTCAAATCCAAATTTTTACGTAGGCGTACCCCTGAACAATGAGCAAAATCCAGAATATCAGGTCGATGTCGTGGTAAGGAGACTGCGGACCGACAACAACTGTCCCGCAGAAATACGTGGCCAAACCATTTTAAAAATGAGCAGCATATATGGCTAACGAAAATTACGTTTACGGTAAACAGAAAATGGCATACCTTTGCTGTCTGTCCCAAGTAGTTGGCGCTATTAACAGCGAATTTTTTTTTATTTTTTGCTATGAATAGGGGATTTTTGTATTCTTGTGTTAAGTTCGATTGAAAGATTGGAGACAATTACAACAAAGCCAAGGCCAATTTTTCGCCGCTTGCCATAAACGACGCCCATTCTCTTTATTGTTCAGAAGAAATTGTACAATGTAGCACTGCCCGGCGTAGTATACATGTATTTTGCAGAGGTTGAAGGTGAAGGACAGCTAATCAACTTGATACTAGGAGTAAGATGTTGTTTTCTTATGTCTTATTTACGTTATAAATTACAGAAATAGTAACTTTCGGGAAACAAAGAGAAAAGAACGTCAAACATCAACATCTACCCATCGACTGAATTGAAACCAAGATTTGTAATTTGATTGGTTATTCGCTTCATTGGAACCCGAAGAGTGTAATTCCTTTTGTACGTTAAAACCTTCTGATTTTTAAAGTTGTATACATCTAGCTAGGTTTATCAGAGAATAAATTGTTTGGAAATCATATCCTTCACGTCAGCACATATCCTTACAGCTTATAGAGCGATCGTTGCTGGTGCTGTTTATAAATTTTTCCTCATTAACGCCCACATTTGCAAGGAGAAGGCATTACGCCAGATACAAATTCATTCCAAACCAGAAAACAAAAACCAAAAACCCATGCCAAAAACTTGAAGAATTTCTGGGTGGCAAATGAACTAATGAGCTTAAACATTCTTTTTAAAACTTTGTGTTTTTCCCCGCGTTGCAAAAATGTTATTCTTATATTGATTCTTTGTGTTATGTGTCGGGCTCAAGATATCCGCTAGTTGGGACAGTTACTCGTGCCCTTTCCATACTCAGGCCCGTCGAAACTACACTGGAAAAATTTGAAAACGGCGTTTTCTCTCTCTAAACGCGTCAAATGTTTCCGTCCACACTACGCCTGGATTTGTGTTTGAAAAAAACTCGGTCACGGAAATCACATGATTATAGTGACGTCATCGTATCGAAATGCTTTCCATCAACACTAAAACGCGCAGCCTGCACTTACAAATTCCTTCGGATGCTTTGAAAAGCTCCGGTTTTGACGGATTAGAGTGGACGGTAGTCTTAGATGCAGGAAAATTTAAAGCTGCGTTTTCAAATTTCTCCGGGATAGGGTGGAAGGAGCCTTAAAAAATATTCTTTTATTATCTTAAACAGAAACTGAACCACTTATGCTAATAACAAACATATTGTAAACAATGATTCCCCCTTAATTATATGAGTACGTTGACGTAACTTGGAAATTCCTAAATTAAATTGACTATGCCATGGCCAAGCTATTTAATTTGCTAATGACAAATTCACAACGACACTTCTTTAATTCGTTTATGTCAGAGTATTTTTGTTCCAAAAATTTTATTCTACTTTTTTTTTCTTTCATTCGACTTGCTACCAGTTTCTAATCCAATGTTCTTCATTATTTCACGACTTCTTGACAAATCATCACATTAAAGATAGATCTTCATGGGACTTTGCCATCATCAACTCTTTAGCCGTGGTTTCCGTGGCCACCAGGTGATTGACGTCATCGAAAAAGTGTCGCCTCCTTACGGGTGTTTCAAACAAGACTGGACTAGATCGTGATTCTGCTAACCTGAAAACAGGATAAGCGGGTTTTAGCAACTCTGGTATGAAAAGCAGGCTTTACTCTATCTTAATAAAGGCGTTGGTATATGTACTGATACAAAATAAATTAAATAAATTAGAAATCAAATAAAACAAAGAAAAGAATTCTTGGGTTGCATGTGACGTCATCTAAAGTCCAAAACCACAGAGCCACCAAAGTTATTATCTTCATCAGGCATGAGGGGGGGGGGGGGGTGGGGGTACATTTACATCTGTTAACAACTTTTCAGCTCAAGAACATGCTTCGTCTAAAACAAGCACATTTTAAATTTTAGAGTCATAGCGGTGCGGGACTTAGAGCTATGAACGTGTTTATCGAAAAATATATATGTCTGGATTTATGAAAACAGTGTCAAAGATGTGGAGTGAATATGGTATTTTTTTTTTTTGTATTTATATCTGATACCGCTAAGACAGTAGCTTGAATGTGTTACTTAGAATGAAATGTAGAGACCTTCTTACTGTATGTTTCATTTATTTATTTCATTACCGCCATCCCCCCTCCCTTTTTCAATTGGTGTTAACCTTAGCCCAGGCTACGCTCGTCTGAATTTCAGTTCGCGCGGTGACTCTTAAAGATTAGCCGTTCTGCTGTCTAAAGGAAGTGTGCCTGAGGACATCATAAAGTCCAATGAAGGTGCAAGTCTAACGATTTGCTAACAAGCGTCGTCTATTATCGTACACGAGGCGATCCTGAAATGTGTAGCGACTACGCGGCTCAAAATTTAATTTGCCCGGTAGTAGCAGGCCATTCGCTCCGTGGCGTTAATGTTTGTGCTTGCTTTAGACAGCAAAGAGCTTTAGGGCTTAGACGTGCAAAGGACTAGACATTTCTAGCTGCTGTTGGCGTTATTTGGTAAGAATTTTGATGGGGCTTAAGACTTGTTGATTTCTGGATGTGGCACTTTCCCGCTGGATAAAATTCAATTACATCCGGGGCATTGCTATTTGCGAGCTAAACACGGAGAGACAACGAGCAGAGAGTGGAGGAGATTGAGCCATCCAACGCGGATCGTGAGTAGAATTTCCTTGTTTTATCAATTTTAGGCGTTCTGTCTGTGATTCGCTAGCGCGGAAGAAATTTCTGTTCGTGGTTTCCGGTCGATAATTAACGTGTCGACAGATAATGTTGAATGTTGTCGCTTACTCATAATTATGGCCTAGTTTGTTTGAAGTTCGATCGATTCTGGATGGAGGAAGCTCTTGTTCAGTCCATTTAGGACGAAGCAGGCCTTTAGAAAGATGCAGTCAAGCTCTCCGCTGCGGATTTGAAATCTGTATGTTTGTGTTGATTTAGACTCCAATTTCATGTTAAAAACACTCTTAATTAAATTGTACGATTCAATGATTTCACGAAAAGTGGTTAAATTTAGTCTTCCTGGCCTCGAAAGGCATGCAGGAGAGTCATTTGCTTTCATTTGAGCTACGATATGCCTTGTGGAAAGCTAGTTCTAGGACAGAATAGTACCGAGATTATGAATAGTGACAAGTCAAATTCTGCGGCTATGTTTTTGCGAATCCAGACAGATAATGCAATGGAATGTCACGTAAGGACTACTTTTGCACTGAAATATACCGATTCCACCGCTTACAATGCTCTTGTTCCCATGATCGGATAATTTAACCCTCACTTAAGACATGGCTAGGCCATTTAGCTGAAATACGAGAGGTTAATCATGTGTAAATTAGTGCCGCGAATCAAATAATCAATTTTTGAGCTCTGATTTAGCTGTTTTTCACTCGGTCGACTAGAAGCGTCTTGAATGGCTTGTATAGGCATGGTATGGCCTCTGTTAAGAGTACAGCAGGTAGATAGCACTCTCAGTACGATATGGTCATATTTATGGACAATATCTCACCGCTTTTCCAAAAACATGCCCAGAAGTTTTTAACACCGTTTTCATGAATCTAGTCGTATATACTTATCTCTGGGTTTAAAGCTTTTTTAGAACCTAAGGTATTAGGAAAAGTGCTTATTCAAATGTTTGCTTGATCAGTTCTGATAATCCGCGATCTGGATAGCCAAAGTAAAAGTTCCAGATGTTTACGCTAATTTGCGGCCGCCCGCATGTAGGTGTCCCTTGCAGGCACATGAACATGGCGGCTCTATACTGGGCTCCTTAAATTTGTACAAAATATTTCGACAAATATTTCATGATCGGGAAAACGCACAGACCTAAAACTTGGAGAAGTGTTTTAATTATTTATCTCCTATAACATTATAATTTCTAGACTTTATTCACTGAATGGTTTTCGAATTACTTTTTTTTAATTGCGTGACGGTGCAACCCAAGAATAAATATATAAATACGAAAAAACTTACTTCGTAAATTCAGCATCAAAGTCGTCGGCATCCTCCCCAATGTTCTACAACAAGGAATACACACAGGTTTACCGTCACATTGCACCAAAAACACCGCTAAAGTAACGTTCGATATCTCATGAACTGTAAGTAAATATACCAAGAACAATAGCCATTCTGCGCGATGTCCTTCTGATAGCAAGACCCCACCTTCTCCCTCACATATTAAGTGTTACATGTACCTGTATTAGCAGAGGGTTTTCCTATGCTATATATTTTTAGACAGGTTCATAAAGCTCGTTCGTTCGTTCGTTCGTATGTTCGTTCGTTCGTTCGTTCGTTCGCGCGTGCGTATGTGCGTGCGTGCGTGCGTTCGTTCGTTCGTTCACTTGTTCGTTTGTTCGTTCGTTCGTTCGTTCATTCATTCGTTCGTTTGCTCGTTCGTGCGTTCCTGCGTTCGTTCTTTCGTCCATTCATGCACACGCCTAGCATAGCCTTATTCAGGAGTTATCTACAGAAATTCAGGAATTACGCTGTAGGTTTAAACACTAACGCAAGTAACTTCGGTATGAGAATTTGATAATACACTATTGAGAATAATTAAACCGATATATTACCAGGGCTTGCATTTTCGTGCTGGAATCCTCCACTGCAGTCGCTGAGGAAGATTCTCCGCTGACTTGAATGATCGGTGCAGCCAGCTGAGGATTCTTTGTTTTAACAGGAGTCGCGTACAAAGCCTCGACGTTGCCGTTATTTACCTCAGGCTTGGCATGCTGAGTATTTTCCTTGTTGTCGTCCTGTGCAAATCGTGAACTCTGGTGACTTTTGTCGGCTTTCCCTTTCTCGTGATTTTCATAGGCAAGTTTAAAGGCATCGGCGATAGTTAACGCCAAAGCTTGGGCCTGAAAAAAAAAATATCTGATAATCATCCATTTCTTGCAATAAAACCTCAGTAAACATAACTTGTCCTTCAATTTGCTCCTATATCAAGCAATGGTGCGAGTGACTAAAGGGAAGGGGGGGGGGGGGGGTGATGTGAACTCGTTTCACGCATGAATTGTAACAAAATTCAGGCTTCACATATACTAATTTAACAGTGTTTTTCTTCATTGATTCACGAATCACGTATGCTTTTTGGTAGCGTGAGTATAAAGCTTTTCAAAAGTAAGGCGGAATTTGCTCCGCTTCCATCTCCCCTCCCCTTAGGAAGGCCTGATATATAATCAGACTAGCTATTCTTTTGACTGCTTTCACTGGCTACATATTGATGTTTGCCTTCGTCACATTTCACACATTAACCCTTTACTACCCTCAGTGACTAAACAAAACGTGTACACAGCCCAATTCCTTTCTTTTCAACTGGCCTATTTTTTTAAAAACTGGCTTTTCACCTTTAGAATCTTTGAATTGTAAAAATGAAATGACGAAAAATGTATACGAGTGCCATAAGTTGTTGACCTTTTAAGAGGGAGCTTAAGTAACGACACCGTTTAATTCCAAATGGAAATACGAAAAATTAGCCGTCGTCGTCCACGTTCTGTAGACGACGCAGAACTTGGTTATTTCACGTTGTTGTTTTGCAGAGGACGGCAAAGAAATGTACAAAGATTTATAACGCACGTGCACTGCTATTGTTTTGCTCATTAAAAATTTTGTTTGGTGACGTTTTTGTTGCCGTCGTCGTCGTGGTTTGTTTGCTTAAGCTCCCTTTTTAAAGTCGAGAACACGACGAACTTTTCAAGGACATTTTCCCCGAAAGACAAGAATGTCCAAAAATATCCCCTCTATACTGGTGCGCTCTTTCCCTCCACCCTCAGAGGAAGCGATAGAAATGGCTGCTAAATCCGAACGAAACCAGGGCTGTTATTTTTTTCGGATTACTAAGATCTTAGATCTCTTAATTACTATCATCAAGCAAAAACAAATGAAACGACACATTACCATGGATTCTTTGCTGCATAGAAAAGCGTAACAGGTTAAATCTTGTCTGCCTTGCTCCCGAGAAATGAACGCAAACACTTTGGAGAAGTAAGGATCTGCCACACAGTACGAAACCCTGTAAAGAATAGAGAAACTTTAGTGATAAGACGGTCTTCGGCTGGCCTTTAAGTCAGTATTCTTTTCTAGTTAATACAAGGACAATCCGCTCTCAAGAAACAGTGCACTTTTGGCTGACCAAAGCGCTCGTGGACATTGTTATTGGAGAGTCGAGAGCTGAGCGGGGTTGTTCGAAAGCCGGTTAATGTTAACCCAGGGTAAAACGTTAACTGAAGCGTTATGTTTTCTTGTTTAAAATTGTTTTTCACCTCCAATGTTTGGTGTAGTTTGAGATTACTACAGCTCAAAACTGAAGGGCAAACAGCAGAAACAGAACACCTCACCATAAAGTTACAAAACTGAAATCAAAATTCTCGTTAACCGTGGGTTAGCTTAATCGGGCTTTGAACAACCCGGCCCGGGCCCATTACTTCTCCTATCCCTTTCCATTTGCGGCGGGTACTGTTTCCCTTGTTCACTTCTCCCAGAAATGATAACAACTGCGCCTAACATCCAGCAACATCGTGCAAGACTTTAACTGTGGTCATACACGGGTAAAATAAAGTAAATCATCAAAGTGGAGAGCTCACCGATAAATTGGAAGATCCATAATTGTTTCCTAAAGAAAATTAAAAAAATATATAATGAGACCTAAAATTAACGACTGGATTTCCATCTCGGGTTAAGCTAATGATAATATCAAGTTGTTAACTTTACTAATGAACAAGTATGAAAATGAGATATAAAATTTGGGAAAATTTGGGATCGAAAATAGGGTTTATACCCCCTGCATGACCCTGTCTGCGGGATGCACCGTATGCGAAGAACGTACTTCGAGGGTCTGAATTGGTTATTACTGATGTAACTTAGAATTCGTCAAAATGTTGACAGCTTAGAAATTAAGAGATATTTACCCGACAGCCAAGATATGAGAGATTTCAATTCATCAGTTGTTGAGAAATGGGCAGAATTCTAACTAACTCCGGAGAAATTCCCAAACGTTTAATTGATGACTGATATTCTTGCAACCTCACGCAGACCTTCGCCGTGAAATATGACATAGGAATAATGTATAAATAAGGTCGTCAGCTGACATCTACTGCAGGCTGATCAAATACCTTTGACAACATATCTTGAACAGTGAGCTTCCGGACTGAAACAGTAATCAAAACCTTCTGTAGGCTTCCACTGGCAGGAGTGTTCTTTTCCTGAATCGAGAAAAGAACCCAGTTGACATCACTAACTTCATCCGTTAAATACATTCGTTATACCTCCCAACTCAAATACGTTTTCTGATTGGAGGAGAACGCATCACGTGCCGTGGGTTAAATCTCTCTAACTCCCTAGGGCGAATAAAACTCACTAACTCCCTAGGGAAACAACAACTTGAACTTTGGACTCGCACGTGATCACGTTGTGCACCTTGAAACCGTGGGAAATTTGTGTACCGGTCGGCCTGATGTTAAAAACCCATTGAAGTAGGACGTTTCTCATTAGAAACGGCATTCATTATTCAAGAAAAGAGATTTATAGTCGCAAAAACATATCATGCAGATTAACAAAAGGGCAAATATGAACGTTTTGTGTCTCCAAGCTTCTGGTTTGGCGCCAAAAATGGGTCGCCCACGTTCACGTCAACTCGCTCGTCCATCGTGGTCGCCAGGTAGGAATGTACTTGTGTAATTTACAACAAAATATGCTGTTCCTGATCAAATCAAACTCAAAATGCTTGAGTTAAGCATTAGAAGATTCAAGAAGCCAAAGCAACTTTATAGTTTTTGTTAGCTGCGAAGAAAAAGACTGTTATCGTGATTTGTCGATAGGACAGGTTGGTTTGGCAGCCGCTCAATTTTGCAGGCGCAGCCAGTGTATGCAATGGCCTCAAGCAAATTATTTTTTTTGGAGCTTTATATAACAAACACAGGTATAACAAAACACTTAATGACTGGCCCCTCAGGAAACAGTGAGTCGCGTCGGGGAACATTGAGGGTCTCGGGGAAACAAGACTCACTGTCTCACTGTTTCCCTTGTGGCCAGTCATTAAGTGCTTAACAACCACCTGGTTAGGTCAGTTGATAGAGTGCCACACTGCTGTGTAGTGCGAGATGTCGAGGGTTCGAGCCCCAGGCCGAACAACACTCAGAGGAGAATCTCCTGCCTTTATAATTACATCTGCAAATGGTTAGACGTTCAATTCTTCTTGTATAAGGATCATAAACCGTAGGCCCCGTCTCCTGCATTCCCGGGGGGGGGGGGCACTCCCGCAAATTTTGGATGGGGTGTGCCGCGAAGGTTCTTGAACCCTAACCCTATTTAAGGACTAAGAAAGCGAAAAGTGATAGCCTTTTTAAGGCCCAAACCCGCAAAATGACACTCCATTCAAGGCCATTAAACCGCTGTTGCACAATCATTTTGTTAATACTTAAACGAATACATCAAATTTAAGAACAAACATTCGTTTAGAATGGCGTTTTCACACTCCAATATTATATAATACAAATTAGCTATTCTATTTAAGGACCACACCGGGAACACAGTAACAAAAGGGTTAAAAAAGATACCCAATTTAAGGACCGAGAACCTCAAAAACCATACCCTATTCCGCGGCACATACCTACATAGCCATACATACCTATATATGGGAGTACCCCCACCCCCCCCCCCCCCCCGGGGGGGGGGGCGCTCATCATAAATTAAGTCAAACTTCATTGCAATGTCTGCAGTGTCCAGTATGTCCGTAAATGTGCAGTACATATATTTGACGAGCGTTAGGCATGCGTAGTCTAAAAATGTCTGTAAAAATGTCTTCAGTGTTTTGGCTTGTATATTTTTGTTACTTCTTTTCTCTAGACTCTTCACTGCACATTCGCGGTGTAGTATTCTGCCGGATATCAAATTATATTCATACCTATTAGCAAAACGTGTGAATAAGCAGAATTCTTGTTTTCAGATTTGCGACCGTTCATTTTTCCGAGACAATCTGATTTTTTAGCTTTGCATTCGACTGGGTTCCCACAGACGCAAAGGCCGCCGTTGCGTCAATGGGAAACCGGCTGTCTCCGAGTTAAATGGAAAAAAGGCAGCAGTTGATTGGCTTCTCGAAATCAGGATAGAGCTGTTCAAAGAGTCCTAGAAAATAATATTTCGCCAAGCGCGACCATTGTGAAACGATTTGTGACAAGATCACTAACCGGAATATTTGGCCAAACCAATTTCCTGCCGCGTTACCTTGACAACGGCGACGGCGGGGACAAAGCCTTACAAAAAATGTATTTATATTTTACCTTCGAATGCCGTAACTGTGTAAATCTGTTCAGTGGGCCGATCGGTCTAAAAACTTGCGCAGGCTAAACATGCACCGATACAAAAGATACAAAAAAAAGCCATCGCGGTTCACGTTCTTTAAAATACGTGGAAGTTAGTCATTTCACGTTGTTGTTTTGCAGAGGACGGCAAAGAAATGTACAAAGATTCAAAACGCACGTGCAAACCAATTGTTCTGCTCATTAAATCTTATGTTTGGTGACACTCCCGTCGTCGTCGCTGTCGTGGTTTGCTAAGAGGGAGCTCAAGCACGCGCGTTTTTGAGACGCGGACGGCAACCGGAAGAGAACATTTTGCGTGCTAGGAAAGTATTGTCTCCTAGTTTTTTATAGTACTCATTTCTAGTGGAGAAAATATACTTAGCAATGTGAATGTGGTTGTGTGCGGGCAAGTTACAAGTGAAAACATCTCACTTCCGGTTACCGTCCGCGTCTCAAAAACGCGCGCGCTTAAGCTCCCTAATAAATTGCCCCGTTTACACGGGTCCGGACAAATCTTTGCACGGACAAAAACTTGCACGGTTCCACCTTGCGTTTACACGGGACCGGGGGAACTGGACGAATTTTTTAACGGCTAAGTGTACAAGTTTTGGACCTGAAAAAAGCAGGTCAACTTTTTGACCGGCACGGTTCCATATTTGTACGGACCCATGTAAACACCCGAACCGTGCAACTTTTTGCGCAGATAGCGCGGTTATGGCCTGGAATAAAATACCGCGACGGATCTAAACTTTGCACGGATCCGTGTAAACAGGCGCTCCAGGAACAAAATTCGTCCGTGCAAAAATTTGTCCGGAACCGTGTAAACGGGGCCTAAAACTCCCTATTTTCGGGACCAAAACGTAGGGGGGGGGGGGCTGACCCGCCCCAAAAAAATCGTTTAGGGGGGCTTCAGCCCCCCTGCCTCTCCCCCTCCGCCGCCTATGACGTATAACAGTCCCACACTACTTACCTTCTTAGCGTTTGCTACAATTTTCTGTACAGCCTCATCTGTGCAGCCTGGACCCTGAGCTTGATATACGGGACAAAATCCGAGCATCTGTACGTGAAACAAACATTTGACATGTAACAACAAATTGCAAGGAATACCTAAAGAGTACAACAAAAATTGATTCGTTTTTCAGTCAACACAATTCAATTAAAAGTTAACGATGAAGTTAAGCCTCTCTAGAAACGAAGCGGTCGTTCGCACGAGTTTAGCGTGTTGCAGACTCTCGGCCGGTAGTTGGGGACGAGCGAGAAAAAGAAAAGACAAGGGAGAGAAACAATGAGGGAGAACTAAGTCTTACTCTTCCCTGTTTTTTTTTTTTCTGTTTCGCTCGTCCCCAACTACGTACCGGGAGCCTGGAACAGGCTTGTACCGTTGCAGTTATGTCCTATATGGCAGACATGTCCTCTGACGTAATAGGATATACTGAGCCAATGATATCATGGGTTCTATCTAATAATACGCAGCCATAAGACTGGTAACTGATCTCCGTTCTAAGAAGACACTGTCACAACGCAATTTCATTGGAAGAAACAACGACACATACAATTGGTCAAAACGTTTAAGACATATCTGCCACGCAGGACACAACTGCAACGCTAGTCAGTGAACTATGATTCACCATAGCGGGTATAAAGTTCCTCTCATTCTTTTTATCTTTTTTTACTTCAAAGATTTAACAAATCGAAATGTGACCAACATTTTGACCACTGTGATGACGCGTATCGTTGTCGATAAGAGTACGCACCACGCTAAACCACATTCGATTTGTTTTTTACCACAATATCAACGTCAATGAAAATGTTTTTCTTCAGAGCGCGAGCTGAAAAAGGCATTGCGTGACACATTGACGCGAGCAACGTGTTATGGACTCCTATTTACCACGGCAAATTAGCCAATCAGATTGCGAGATTAGTAGCAGATGTGGTAAAAAAAAACATTTTATCACTAATAACTGACCAGCGACAGCCAGGGAGAGAAAAGGCAAGAGTCGAGCGCTAACGGCGGCTCCATCGCGCCGCCGCAGGTACAGAAAAGAGGGGGAACTAAAAACAGAAAGCGGACGGTTGGTTTTCAGCTTCTCTACTGCCTTCATAAGCGGAAAACAGCGGTTAAACACAAACTAACCTTAACATAAAAATGAATCCCTTCTTTTAGCGAGTCTTCAGCATGAAGCCAGTCCTCTTGGAGTTTACCTGACCAATAGATAAAGTACATTTACTCAACCAAGAGCAAATAATTCAAGATTACATACAACATGTTCTAAACCGGGAAGGCTGCTCAGATGCTTCATGTCAAGATATTTTGATAAAATATCAGTTTTTCCTTTGTTAAAGTTATAACAAATTTCACCGTAACATCGTAACGCAAGTAAAACAATAGAAAGTAATTAAATACAAAAAATTATAAGACATTTTTAATATATGTAAATTTGGAAACTCTTGCTATAGCGCAATCTTACTAGCCATGACGCTGAAATCTGGGCATTTGGTGATGATTTTAAAGTTTCTCTAGACTACTGATAAGTCTGATATTCTATTCTTTGATCTAAAACAATATCACGAATATTTCGATATTGCCATAATATGATTACGGCAACACCGTCTCCTGATCAAATCTCTTTGTCAGTTGGTAATAAAAGAAATCACAAATAAATAAAGTAGAACGGAAACGATGTCCACCTCATTCGCATGTGCTTACTCTACATGGGAAAAGTAATTTAAAACGTCGGCAATAAATATTGTATATTTATTCTGGGAGTAATATCAACAAAGAAGTGTGCTCGGAGCTTTCTCATTAGTAAGTTTAGCGAGCTAAACAAGCAAATAAAAGGCCAGCATTTGCATTTACACTTGAAAAAAATTCAGAACAATGGAACATTAGAACAATACTAATTGAAGGCACAAAGCCAGTTGTCCCTTCTGTCGCACGATAATCAAGGGCGCATTTCAAATGCATGATCAGCTGGCTGTTTAGTCGAGTTTCCACCTCTGTAAACAAAGTAAATTTTGCGATTGAGTCCGGGATTTCCTAAGCTTTTCTCAGCAAGAGAACAAACTTCTCGAGACTACGTCCTTCGCTTACAAGCTCAGTCGTTTCTGCTTGTTAATTGATATTCCTGCAATCTTTTGTTTTCAGCATCACGAAAGTGAAAATAAAATTTGAAAATTAAAGCCTCAGAGAACACAACATCATATATTAACGTCTTGCCGTTTCCAAACTGATTTAAGCGGACAGCTAAAGATATTGCTCTCCTGCTAGCTGTCTGGGTGATCAGAAAATGAATCGAAGCGGTTGGATGTTGGCAATAAACAACTTTCAAAAAAAAGAAATAACAATAATAACTATGTAACTTTTATAGCGCATAATTAACATGCGGATACGATAATCACATGCGATTTAATCACAACAATGCTTCAGCATGAATACAATGCAGTTTATTGAGCTTTATTGCCTAGTGCTAGCGGTGCGTACAATCACAGATGTTAATGAATGAACCGTTCTTGTCGACGAAGTGCAAACTCTGGTAAACATCGTTGTCACCCACTTTGGAGTATAGTGATGATGCAGTTTGAAACCTCTCTTATCGGATGTAAACTACGTATAAAGGCAATATAATCCTTTACCTACGTTCAAACATCATATGATCTACTTAGCTTTCTGTCCATGCAGTCAACATGACATTATACGTAATGAGCTGTTTTCAGCAGCATTGTCGGCAGGTAGAATTGAGACCCATCTAATTTAACGCGAAAATTTATTGAAAACTGCTGTATGGCCATTTCACTGAGCGCGCTCGCGGGAAATAAGTTAATTGTTAACTCACATACCAAGCATCGGTCATGCACCAAAAGAAAAGAGAAATAGCTGGAATATAAGCTAATATAAATTGCGACGAATTTCTTTCCAAGCTTAATTAGGGCTACTCAGTTCAACAGAAGAACTAAGCTGATAAAATTATTCATTTCGCGGACTGCTACACGGAGCATATATTTACAAATTAGCATGTAAATTTATATGCATGTAATCTGGTCTTGTCAAAATATTTCCTTTCTTGCGTCCGTCAGTGAATGTACGAGGAAACGATCGTGTAATCACTGATGAAAACCGAGAACTAACAGCGTAAAAATTACATTCAGTACAGAAATTTCTTTCGATGGTATAGCTCTGTAATCACTTCAATGATTGCGTCTTCCCCGCATTCGAGAATTAAAGCTACACGTAATAAAAGTAAACACTGACTGACTGAGAAGTCGGATCCATCATCACACCAGAATCCTATCTTAACTTCTTGTCACGTTCTTTCTCTCGTATCTAGGCATTATTCCGGTTTTATTGTAAAACGGGATTAATAGCTCGTTTTCTGCCGCATATTAATGTGTATTCACAATGAAACGAACATTTTAAGTTATATTAATTCACACTCCATTCGATCTTGCTCGACCAAATTGACTTCCCTGGCCATATTCGTGTAATGCTCATCTGGCTTACCTTTACTTTTCTCTCCTTCTAGTACCTTGGCATACGAGCTGTGCGAGCTTGAAAACGTCTTTCTTATGACTTGAGGACTATGTTTTACCTTCTCAGCCACGGATTTTAACGAGTTCATTTTCGTCTTGTTTATTAAGTCGTTCACCGGGCCGGACAAGAAGATGCAACAAAAGCTCCACGGAGTGGGGAGGGGGTAGATACGCCAAGATATTTCCGGTGTCTTTCCCGTGATACTTTTAGACGCAGAGTTCAGTTTTAGGAGATTAGTTTCCCTCTTGGTTTTTGCGTCACTTCAGAAAAAACTAAAATTAAAAATTCTAAGTTTTTACCTTTTTCAGCTAAAAGTCATTTTTAAACATATATATGCTGGCCTGTCTTCAGCTCGGCAGACCGCTTTGTTTTGAAAATAGAACACACGGTTTTTTCTCAATGCGTGACATCGGCATTGTTTCTGGGTAACATGTTACGTGCACGAACTATCGGTTCACCTTATGTTTTCGAGTTCTGAGTAACCAATATGTAGAGAGATTTGCCTATGCGAGTGTTTTCAAGTTTAACAGAGAGCATAAACGTTTTGAGAGGGCCAAAGTAAACTCCAGATGTTTCCACGGGTTTCCAGCCGCCATGTTGGAGTCCCTCAGACGGGCTCCGACATGGCGTCTTCATACTAAACACTATAATTTTCAGTGATACCTTTTGCCGAACAACTCGAGTTCGGAATATCGTACATCCTCGAAACTTTGGCACGTTGTTTATGTATTACTCTTCTACGATATTTCATTTTCTTGACTCAATTTATTGAATGGTAAGTGATTTTAACGTGTTTAAACATCTTCTTTTTGTTTATAAATCATTGAATGGTCTCTGTCCACAATATCTAACAAATCTCCTCGAACACCGGAAATCAGCTAGGTCTCTTCGCTCGAATTCTCAAGACCTGCTAGTCCAGCCATCTTGTAAAACTAAAACATATGGTGATAGAGCCTTTTCTGTTTGCGCTCCGAAGATTTGGAACTCTGTTCCTTTGGAAATACGCCATTCCAGCACAGTTTTATTATTTAAGAAAAAACTTAAGACCTTCCTTTTCACTAAATTTATTGAGAGTAACTCATTATCATATTTTTAATTTTAATTTTTAATTTCTATGTTTTTAGGAAATTTTGTAATGCGCCTCGGACAAGTAATGGATGTGAGCGCTATAAAAATGAAGTATTATTATTATTATTATTATTATTATTATTATTATTATTTTATTTTTCACTTGCGTGATAATTACAGCTTACTTGCGTGACGTGAAAACCACCAATAAGCTGATGTGCCAGATGGAATCACGTACAGTCACGCATGCTTCGTGTCTCATGAGTTGTTGTTGCTCCCTCGTCCTTTCACAGCTCGATCGTTTTCGGCTCGAATCAAAACTGGAAAAATCTCCTAATTTTAGTTTGGAAGCATAGAGCAGGATATAAACAATTCATTTCGATGGTCAAGTAGTTTCGTTTACAAAGTAAACAGGACCACCAGAAATCCTAACATTGTTTAGTACCGCGCTAAACGGGCTCAAAATGGAAGGCTCGGTCGAAACAGACCGAGTTTTCCAGGTCCTTCAGGTATTCAAAATGAATAAACAAACAAGTAAAATAAATAAATCAGTAAATCAGTAAATAAATAAATAAAGAAATAAATAAATAAATAAATAAAAACTAAAAAAAATTGAAACGAAACTAATTTTTCTGATTACAATAACTCTGAAATAAGAACATGTGAAGCAATATTTTGATGATTTTAGTGCACCTTTGCTGAACTTGAAAAACGTACTTGTCACAGTGTTATTTCTTGTTGAGTGGAATTTAAGGTACGCATAAGTTAGTAAGTAAAATCTTTATTTAAACTCGGTTAAAAATCTTCAGTTATACTAATAGTATTTTAATTACAATTATTTTTAAAAATTAAAATAACTATAAATACTGATTTACAAGATTGCCGAGCGGGAATCGGATGTTTTAAGTGCGCGGTTGATTTTCTTCTTAAACTGTCCAATTGATCTAATCGCCCTAATATTGTCAGGAAGAGAATTCCATAGTAAGGCACCGCTATAGCCAAAGCTACGTTTCAAATAGTCGGTACGCGGCTTGGGTAAGTTTAACTTACGGAAAGAATCGCGCATGTCATAGTCTGTGTGTCGCTCACTGAATAAATCTTGCAAGTACACTGGGGCTAACCCGCTGAGAGATTAAACATCATAATAGCCTTCTGTTTTCGTCTTCTTAATTAATTAATGATAGCTTGTCCCACTTCAAAGTTTTAAGAAGCAGGCTTGAGTTTACCTCACAGTTGGCTTGCAGAATAACCCTAGCTGCTCGGTTTTGCAATTTTTGTAGTTTTTCACATAGATAAGAACTCAATCCATCCCAAACGGGGGCGCAGTAATCGAAGTGAGGTTGGATTAAGGCGTTATATATTTGTACTGCAGTGGACTGAGAAATGAGGGACCTAATGCGCCTCAAAGCACCTATTGCCGAGGATATCTTTCTGCATAGTTCTGTGATGTGATTAGACCATGAAAGCCGGTCATCAATAATTAAACCTAATGATTTGGCATACTCAACCCTGCTATTTTGATGGCCATCTAATTGGATATTAATCTTACTACAATTTTCTGCGAGAAAAATTAAGAGTTACAGCTAGCATTGAATGCCAATGTCAGCAGTGAAAAGCTTTCACTCTATTAAAAAAGCCTTTTCATTGTCCCTTTACAGACAGTTTCCGTTTGAAACGTCTTAAATTTCTATTGCAGATGTTTTCTGTCCAGGTTCCAGACCCCCATTCTTACAGTATAAATAGCTTTCCAAAAATTTGTAACGGTTATACTTTTGAAAAATATATTTTCTAATTGTTACGGTAACTTAATTCTCTCGGGGGAGTTTTTGGTACGCAGACACTGATCGAAGTATTTATTTGAAAGAATGTCATTTGGAAGAATTTTGATTGGTCCGTGCGATATACATATTGCTGGTTTTCACATGACGTCACTAAATTTCAAACTTCAGAACTATTGATCCTCCCGAGATTTTACTTTCATGATGTATAAGGGCAGCTAAAAAGTAATCATAGAAATTTTCACTCCGAATGGGTTCTTGGTTTAGTGATAGACTACGCTTGAATTTCTAAGCTTTTGCGTGACGTGGCATTTAGATGACGAGCGAGAGAGCTGTGATGTTGGTTTAAAGGTGACTAATCTCGGGGAATTCGGCTATCTGAACAGTTCTTGTACTAGAATAAAGTATTATTGTTACGTTTTTGAGTTCTTCGAGAGATACATTTACGCTTTTGTAGCAAAACTCAGGGACAGATGTTTCTGCTGGTTTCCGGCCGCCATGTTGGTGCCCATCTAGCACCAACATGGCGTCTGGCATATCTTCCATAAGAAAAATTGCTGTGACCTGAATCTTGGTGAGAGTCTTTGCATATACACCTTCTTTCTATTTCCAGATTCTGGACTTAATCTATTGAACGGTTTTGATTTTTTTACTTAATAATAATAGAGTATCCACAATTAATCACCCACAGAGAGCAAACAAAAACTAACAATACATTGATTTATTTTGAATGGTGCGACGCTGAAAACCAGCAATAGGCAACGAGCGTTAGTCATCTTACTCTAGCAATCTATACAACTCGCAACTTATCTGCTTGTAATTTAACTTGTAATTTAGGCCTTAAGGTTGATAATGTAATAGCCCCGGGGGGGGGGGTACTTCCTTATAAGAGGCTAATGGGGATGTGCCGCTGGATGGGGTCGCATTTTCAAGACTGGACTGACTATAATGGGGTTACATTTTTAGTAGAGTTACTAGAATGGGGTCGCACATTTTCGAGATGTCTGGGATAAGAAAATTCTGGCAAGCAGGGAAGATACGCGGTTAAAAAATGGTGCGTGCTGTTTTTTAATATTTAACAGTCGTCTCGCATTGAATTCCGTCGGTTCAGGAAATCACAACTTAAACATTAATGACTTGCACAATAGTGCGGAACCCCTGGGTCCAGAACAAAGTCCAACAAATCATCCGTGCTACGGTATTTATTTTGCGGCTATTCTATCCTCCACTGAAGTTAACACAACCCGGAACACAACTTGGATCTTCTTTTGAATTAGCAAGCGTTTGATCGTAGATGAAAAGTAAAGTGTTCTACATTCAATTTAACAAACGTGTCAATTCATTTTCTATTAGGTAGAGGCATCAACAGAAAGT
>CM042749.1:2476457-2481457 GCA_022496165.2 Catalaphyllia jardinei
GTTAAATGGAAAAAAGGCAGCAGTTGATTGGCTTCTCGAAATCAGGATAGAGCTGTTCAAAGAGTCCTAGAAAATAATATTTCGCCAAGCGCGACCATTGTGAAACGATTTGTGACAAGATCACTAACCGGAATATTTGGCCAAACCAATTTCCTGCCGCGTTACCTTGACAACGGCGACGGCGGGGACAAAGCCTTACAAAAAATGTATTTATATTTTACCTTCGAATGCCGTAACTGTGTAAATCTGTTCAGTGGGCCGATCGGTCTAAAAACTTGCGCAGGCTAAACATGCACCGATACAAAAGATACAAAAAAAAGCCATCGCGGTTCACGTTCTTTAAAATACGTGGAAGTTAGTCATTTCACGTTGTTGTTTTGCAGAGGACGGCAAAGAAATGTACAAAGATTCAAAACGCACGTGCAAACCAATTGTTCTGCTCATTAAATCTTATGTTCTGGTGACACTCCCGTAGCCGTCGCCGTCGTGGTTTGCTAAGAGGGAGCTTAAGCACGCGCGTTTTTGAGACGCGGACGGCAACCGGAAGAGAACATTTTGCGTGCTAGGAAAGTATTGTCTCCTAGTTTTTTATAGTACTCATTTCTATTGGAGAAAATATACTTAGCAATGTGAATGTGGTTGTGTGCGGGCAAGTTACAAGTGAAAACATCTCACTTCCGGTTACCGTCCGCGTCTCAAAAACGCGCGCGCTTAAGCTCCCTAATAAATTGCCCCGTTTACACGGGTCCGGACAAATCTTTGCACGGACAAAAACTTGCACGGTTCCACCTTGCGTTTACACGGGACCGGGGGAACTGGACGAATTTTTTAACGGCTAAGTGTACAAGTTTTGGACCTGAAAAAAGCAGGTCAACTTTTTGACCGGCACGGTTCCATATTTGTACGGACCCATGTAAACACCCGAACCGTGCAACTTTTTGCGCAGATAGCGCGGTTATGGCCTGGAATAAAATACCGCGACGGATCTAAACTTTGCACGGATCCGTGTAAACAGGCGCTCCAGGAACAAAATTCGTCCGTGCAAAAATTTGTCCGGAACCGTGTAAACGGGGCCTAAAACTCCCTATTTTCGGGACCAAAACGTAGGGGGGGGGGGGCTGACCCGCCCCAAAAAAATCGTTTAGGGGGGCTTCAGCCCCCCTGCCTCTCCCCCTCCGCCGCCTATGACGTATAACAGTCCCACACTACTTACCTTCTTAGCGTTTGCTACAATTTTCTGTACAGCCTCATCTGTGCAGCCTGGACCCTGAGCTTGATATACGGGACAAAATCCGAGCATCTGTACGTGAAACAAACATTTGACATGTAACAACAAATTGCAAGGAATACCTAAAGAGTACAACAAAAATTGATTCGTTTTTCAGTCAACACAATTCAATTAAAAGTTAACGATGAAGTTAAGCCTCTCTAAAAACGAAGCGGTCGTTCGCACGAGTTTAGCGTGTTGCAGACTCTCGGCCGGTAGTTGGGGACGAGCGAGAAAAAGAAAAGACAAGGGAGAGAAACAATGAGGGAGAACTAAGTCTTACTCTTCCCTGTTTTTTTTTTTTCTGTTTCGCTCGTCCCCAACTACGTACCGGGAGCCTGGAACAGGCTTGTACCGTTGCAGTTATGTCCTATATGGCAGACATGTCCTCTGACGTAATAGGATATACTGAGCCAATGATATCATGGGTTCTATCTAATAATACGCAGCCATAAGACTGGTAACTGATCTCCGTTCTAAGAAGACACTGTCACAACGCAATTTCATTGGAAGAAACAACGACACATACAATTGGTCAAAACGTTTAAGACATATCTGCCACGCAGGACACAACTGCAACGCTAGTCAGTGAACTATGATTCACCATAGCGGGTATAAAGTTCCTCTCATTCTTTTTATCTTTTTTTACTTCAAAGATTTAACAAATCGAATGTGGTTTAGCGTGGTGCGTACTCTTATCGACAACGATACGCGTCATCACAGTGGTCAAAATGTTGGTCACATTTCGATTTGTTTTTTACCACAATATCAACGTCAATGAAAATGTTTTTCTTCAGAGCGCGAGCTGAAAAAGGCATTGCGTGACACATTGACGCGAGCAACGTGTTATGGACTCCTATTTACCACGGCAAATTAGCCAATCAGATTGCGAGATTAGTAGCAGATGTGGTAAAAAAAAACATTTTATCACTAATAACTGACCAGCGACAGCCAGGGAGAGAAAAGGCAAGAGTCGAGCGCTAACGGCGGCTCCATCGCGCCGCCGCAGGTACAGAAAAGAGGGGGAACTAAAAACAGAAAGCGGACGGTTGGTTTTCAGCTTCTCTACTGCCTTCATAAGCGGAAAACAGCGGTTAAACACAAACTAACCTTAACATAAAAATGAATCCCTTCTTTTAGCGAGTCTTCAGCATGAAGCCAGTCCTCTTGGAGTTTACCTGACCAATAGATAAAGTACATTTACTCAACCAAGAGCAAATAATTCAAGATTACATACAACATGTTCTAAACCGGGAAGGCTGCTCAGATGCTTCATGTCAAGATATTTTGATAAAATATCAGTTTTTCCTTTGTTAAAGTTATAACAAATTTCAACGTAATATCGTAACGCAAGTAAAACAATAGAAAGTAATTAAATACAAAAAATTATAAGACATTTTTAATATATGTAAATTTGGAAACTCTTGCTATTGCGCAATCTTACTAGCCATGACGTTGAAATCTGGGCATTTGGTGATGATTTTAAAGTTTCTCTAGACTACTGATAAGTCTGATATTCTATTCTTTGATCTAAAACAATATCACGAATATTTCGATATTGCCATAATATGATTACGGCAACACCGTCTCCTGATCAAATCTCTTTGTCAGTTGGTAATAAAAGAAATCACAAATAAATAAAGTAGAACGGAAACGATGTCCACCTCATTCGCATGTGCTTACTCTACATGGGAAAAGTAATTTAAAACGTCGGCAATAAATATTGTATATTTATTCTGGGAGTAATATCAACAAAGAAGTGTGCTCGGAGCTTTCTCATTAGTAAGTTTAGCGAGCTAAACAAGCAAATAAAAGGCCAGCATTTGCATTTACACTTGAAAAAAATTCAGAACAATGGAACATTAGAACAATACTAATTGAAGGCACAAAGCCAGTTGTCCCTTCTGTCGCACGATAATCAAGGGCGCATTTCAAATGCATGATCAGCTGGCTGTTTAGTCGAGTTTCCACCTCTGTAAACAAAGTAAATTTTGCGATTGAGTCCGGGATTTCCTAAGCTTTTCTCAGCAAGAGAACAAACTTCTCGAGACTACGTCCTTCGCTTACAAGCTCAGTCGTTTCTGCTTGTTAATTGATATTCCTGCAATCTTTTGTTTTCAGCATCACGAAAGTGAAAATAAAATTTGAAAATTAAAGCCTCAGAGAACACAACATCATATATTAACGTCTTGCCGTTTCCAAACTGATTTAAGCGGACAGCTAAAGATATTGCTCTCCTGCTAGCTGTCTGGGTGATCAGAAAATGAATCGAAGCGGTTGGATGTTGGCAATAAACAACTTTCAAAAAAAAGAAATAACAATAATAACTATGTAACTTTTATAGCGCATAATTAACATGCGGATACGATAATCACATGCGATTTAATCACAACAATGCTTCAGCATGAATACAATGCAGTTTATTCAGCTTTATTGCCTAGTGCTAGCGGTGCGTACAATCACAGATGTTAATGAATGAACCGTTCTTGTCGACGAAGTGCAAACTCTGGTAAACATCGTTGTCACCCACTTTGGAGTATAGTGATGATGCAGTTTGAAACCTCTCTTATCGGATGTAAACTACGTATAAAGGCAATATAATCCTTTACCTACGTTCAAACATCATATGATCTACTTAGCTTTCTGTCCATGCAGTCAACATGACATTATACGTAATGAGCTGTTTTCAGCAGCATTGTCGGCAGGTAGAATTGAGACCCATCTAATTTAACGCGAAAATTTATTGAAAACTGCTGTATGGCCATTTCACTGAGCGCGCTCGCGGGAAATAAGTTAATTGTTAACTCACATACCAAGCATCGGTGATGCACCAAAAGAAAAGAGAAATAGCTGGAATATAAGCTAATATAAATTGCGAAGAATTTCTTTCCAAGCTTAATTAGGGCTACTCAGTTCAACAGAAGAACTAAGCTGATAAAATTATTCATTTCGCGGACTGCTACACGGAGCATATATTTACAAATTAGCATGTAAATTTATATGCATGTAATCTGGTCTTGTCAAAATATTTCCTTTCTTGCGTCCGTCAGTGAATGTACGAGGAAACGATCGTGTAATCACTGATGAAAACCGAGAACTAACAGCGTAAAAATTACATTCAGTACAGAAATTTCTTTCGATGGTATAGCTCTGTAATCACTTCAATGATTGCGTCTTCCCCGCATTCGAGAATTAAAGCTACACGTAATAAAAGTAAACACTGACTGACTGAGAAGTCGGATCCATCATCACACCAGAATCCTATCTTAACTTCTTGTCACGTTCTTTCTCTCGTATCTAGGCATTATTCCGGTTTTATTGTAAAACGGGATTAATAGCTCGTTTTCTGCCGCATATTAATGTGTATTCACAATGAAACGAACATTTTAAGTTATATTAATTCACACTCCATTCGATCTTGCTCGACCAAATTGACTTCCCTGGCCATATTCGTGTAATGCTCATCTGGCTTACCTTTACTTTTCTCTCCTTCTAGTACCTTGGCATACGAGCTGTGCGAGCTTGAAAACGTCTTTCTTATGACTTGAGGACTATGTTTTACCTTCTCAGCCACGGATTTTAACGAGTTCATTTTCGTCTTGTTTATTAAGTCGTTCACCGGGCCGGACAAGAAGATGCAACAAAAGCTCCACGGAGTGGGGAGGGGGTAGATACGCCAAGATATTTCCGGTGTCTTTCCCGTGATACTTTTAGACGCAGAGTTCAGTTTTAG
>CM042749.1:2486457-2491457 GCA_022496165.2 Catalaphyllia jardinei
TTCACGTGAGGTCGCATTGTTTTACCCTTACCGAAGCGTGCTCATGTGGACTGGAAGTCTGGAACTGGCCTATTTCGCGGACAAAATATCTAAAAATAGACTGGTCTGTGAAAATGCCGTTGCATGGGCTTTTTATGGGAGCTGCAGGCTCCTAGTTATGGGCTCCTGAACGTTCTGACCTCCTTCCTCACCCCGCCCCAGTAGTCCCTGGTAATGCGCTATTCACGATTTTCTTCAGAGCAACCATCTAGCAAACATTTACCAAAAATTACCGATACTGTCGGAATGTACATCACAGGAGTAGCCTAGGGGTAGACTAATAGCTACCCAAAAGGTCCGCTGTTTTTAAAATGCTTTCTGTTTGAAGTGTCTCACTCCAGGCCCTTTTGATAGTAACGAGGTAATCTTTACAAAGAAACCGGAGAATTAAGTCCGTCTGTCGGAAGGTGTTAGCTGATAAACTTATGTTACATTTCTTAACATTCTGTTTCCTCTTTATAATCCCATTCTTGTTTTGGGGGGCGTTTGAAATGGGCCACAACCATCGTTAAAAGTGCCTCGCACGAATACCACTAGGTCCTTAAGGATGTTGTCTTTTCTCATAAGATGCCAAACGTCATCACTAAAACACTTCAAAGAATGGAAACGAAGCCGAAGAAGGATTCAAAAGATCGGCATAGAAACAGACAGTTCCAGCCAGTCCTTCATATAAGCTGTACGGAGAGTCTGGTGTTCTGGCTCCTGTCTGGAACTCCTTTGTTTGCATAAACTCAGAGAACTTCTGAGCACGATACAGGTATTCGTCCTCCTTTGTAAGGCGATAGAGCAGCAGGAAAACATATGCACTTCCTAAAAGACACAGAAAAAGATATCTTTTCAAAAAGTCCGTAGAGACTCGCAATTTTAACAAAGTCATAATACAGAGAAGGGAACACTGTTTTGTAAAGTAATGAATAAAACTGAATAAAAACGAAAACAACAAACAAACAAACAAAAACAAATTGCAGGAAATAAGGTAAAGTCTGCACACGAGCTAGGTGGCCCATCAGGCCAGAGCTTATCCCAGTTTCAGGAGCATGAAGTGGCCAGGAGTATTTCTACTCCCCCCTGGGTGGGATGCTAGTCCATTGCAGCATTAACCCACAGCATTCGCTGGTACCCATTTTCATACACCTGGGTGGAGAGAGGCCCCGTGAGAGTAAAGTGTCTTGCCCAAGAACACAATACAGTGTTCCTGGCCAGGGATGGAACCCACACTGTTCACAGAGTCAATCACACTAATCATGAGGCCACTACACCTCAAGCAACCAACCATAAACCATCCCCCAACACCCTAAAAGGCACAATAAAGGCTACTGCTGTGGGAATTTTGAGACTGGACACTCTAAGAAGTACTAGGAACACTCCCATATTTTCTATATAGGAGCTCCTCCACCCCGTAAGGCTATACTGCCTCCATCTTCATGCACTGCACACTTACCAGCCACACCATGACATATTCCAGGCCCTTTGCGTAGGAGTCCTTTCTGCCATGTGAGTTCAGCACACCTCTTGGCAGCTTGCAAGTATTTATCATCCTTCCAGGTAAGATAAGCTTTGGCTAGAAGGTAAACAACACCAGGGGCACCATGACACCAGTGTACCAGCTCATCTTCCTGATCATGGGCCTCCCCAGGGACAGGTGGATAGTTTCCATCTGGCCACTCACAGGACAGCACAAAGTCTACAGCATGTTGAATGACAATTTCAACTTCTTTTCTGTCTGTAAAATGCTCTGGAAAATTGAGCAATATTTGAAGAATGGAAGAAAGGCCATGACCAGCACCTGCAGTAACAGTGAAAATGCAAAGCAGGTTAGTCTACTCCTGACCTGTATGAGCCAATTGTGTCTTTTTCCTTGAGTATTTTTTACATTGAGCACTATTTCTAGTCAAGAAATACAATGTTTTTGTATTAAGTTGGCAAAGGAAGAAAATGGTACATGCAAAATTCAACCTTGCATTACCCTAATGGTTCATGAATTGGACTCTTGATTAGGTAGGCTGGGTTTGAACAATAGCTGAATTGTCTCTGTTATGTTCTTGGGTTAGGAGTCATGTTATTCTCACAGTCCTACTTTTGGGGCCAAGGAGTGGAACTGAATACAACTGGATCATATACCAGTAGGTACGTGTAACCTTTTAAAATTCATGGAAGGATAAAATGCAGTGTACATAGCATTCATCCAGGGGATAAACGGTATTCCTAGACCCCATCAGTCAGTTATTAGTACCAATGAGATATCTACAATGTCATGTACATGTGCGGCATGGCGCAAGCTCTGAGCCCTGGAATAACTACCCTGTAGGACTGGAAATGACTTAATCTATGTAGTCACTATGCAATATACACTATGCATTATCTGGGGTTTCATTAAGTTTTTGGGCAGGAGGCCAGTGGGGTTTTTCAGCCGGGCATTGTTAGTTTTTTCTTACGAAAGAAAGTAAGAAGAGAAGACAAAAAGAGCCAGGCAATTTGCCCGGTGCCTGGCCCTTAATGAACCCCCTGATTATGCACTATGCACTTACCCAAGTACTCTGTCTTATAGTATGAGTACATAAGAGGGCTTTTTGAGTGATGTCTCCGCGAGTACTGTCTGCCTGACTCTATGATAGCATCAAACAGGGATCTTGTGACCCCTGAAGGTACAACGTTTTTTCCAAGCTTTCTGTTCAAGAGAAGTGACCCACATAAGTAGCCAGCTCTGCCAACAAACAACTCATCAGAGCCTGGTCGAAAGAAGTTCACTGGTCGACAGATGTTTCCCATCTCTAGGAATTTTTGGATGCACTGCTGTGTTTCTTGTTGATGTCCTATGACAGTGATAATTTGAATATTTAGAATGGCACGTTGTAATAATTATAAAATTAACATTTCGCTCTGGTTGGCTAAATATACAAACCTAGGGCATTGGAGACAAGTGCAGACACTGCATAAATCCCTGCATGTCCTAAAAGAAACGATGCTCCAATTCCATCATCATTAGGGGAGGTTCTTGACACTCCATGTAACATAACCTGAAAGAGAACAATTAGGAACGAAATAGGAATCTGTCACTGTGTATAGACTGTGGACTGGAGACTGCGTGTAAAATCCGGTCTTCGTTTTACACTTATCGAGATATCAATACTGTACCAGCTATTTAAAGTAAATTTTTCGTTTCATGCTCTCCCTGATTCATTTTATACATGTACTTTCGCGTATCAAGCGGAGTTTGCTTAGCTGGACAGTAAGATATTTTCGAATTTCATTTCACCTGCATGTACTCTAGGGCCTTTCCAAGGCATTGCTCGCGTATGTTACAAAACTCTGAGCTCTCTGCAACGTAATAGAAAGCATAACCTATGCCAGCCGCTCCAACATAAAGTCCTCCATCACAACTGGACCTGTGAGGTGGACTTCTCTCTTCAATCAGCTGCAAAACTCTCTGCACGAGATCCCTTAGATATTCAACATTTCCTAACGCCCCTGCAAACTTCTCATATCCGTTTACAAAACATCTCGAGCGGCTCCGAAACATTTTAAGTCAGTTTGAGACTGTTTTAATCCACCATTGCTTTATGCTTTATTACAATTATTTTTCCTAAAATGGCTATCATGGCCTTATATAGAGAAGCCCTCATCTGGTAAACAGCTGGTCAAAAGGAACGCGGAAGCGTCAACAAACAAACATTGGTGAGTATTGGTGAGGACTGGCTGCATTTTCTGGTTGTCAAAGAAGGTTAGACGCGGTCGTTACGTTGTTCGGTGGTTGAAATGCCCTATATTTTGCACTGACTTTGAAGGGATAATTATATATATTTCTTCAGTCTCTTCTGCAGAGGAAATAAAATGCCGGAACTAAGCGATCAACAGTTGAAGGACCGGTTGCAGAAATTAGAAAATTTGCTAAGGGTGAGTGGTTCTTTTGCTTTCATTACATAAACTAATGGTTTGCGTTTTGTCTGAAACAGTTAGCTAGTTCTAAATTTAAATCGTCGTTTACAGGCTCGAGAGGAGAGGATCGTAGCACTTGAGACAGAAAATGCGATGCTCTATCTTAAACTGGCGCAGGTAAATACAGCAGACACTCGCCATGATATCTATAGATTAATTTCATAAATGTCAACTTAGTTGTACAGTAATCATGATAATAAATCATTTATTCAATAAATTATTGCTATTATTTGATCTGGAACGTACAAATCGAGTTTCACTTCTTTTTAACAATTTCCAGTGTAGGAAATTAATACATGCCTACTCAGTACAGCTTACATGTGCACTGTAAGTTTATGTACATTATGTTGATTTAGAAAGAACATCGTAGAGAAGTTCCCCGACCTTAGTTGAACGTCTTGGTGAAAGAATGCTTTGGGAAAGGGATTTTCAAATTTATTGGTCACACTACTTATTAGCCAAGTCTAAGCTGATGCAAGTTCTCCACTGATTGAGTCCTTAAATGTGGAGATCAGCAAATTATAGACACACTGAACTGAAACACTGTACAGTAGTGCCTTTACTACTGTACCAAGATTGGTCCCAAACACACACAAACACTCTATTTTAACCTGACTCATAAGCAGACACCTCTCCTTAGCAGCCAATTCTTCTGCTCCAGAGGGTGTCTGCTTTTGGAAGTTCAACTGTAAGTGAATGCAGTTTGGAGCATTTTTTCCCTGGTACAATCATGAATTAACATCCCCTTCAACTTTGCTTTACATTAATGTTAATGATCAGTTTAAATTTGTTTTTAGTGTCAAGGGTCTGTCCGGTCCTGCCGACATGAGTCTACACACTACAGACGCTTGTTTGATGAGGAGCAGGGTTTTCGAAAGAATTCTTTGCAGACACTCAGAAACTCTAGTGATAAATTACAGGTACATACATATCTAGTCATGGAACATTCAGAAGTAAGTACCTGAAGATAATTTAATTAGCCTTTTTTATTTTCAAGAGTACATGTAGAGCATGGAACAAGCTAA
>CM042749.1:2496457-2539260 GCA_022496165.2 Catalaphyllia jardinei
GGTTTTAACCCAGGAACAAACTAGATAAATTGCAAAGCCGTGAACGAAGATCCTGCTTGATTAAACGTTGGATCTCAATAGAGATCTAATCAGCCAAACTTGAAAAATAAAAACGACGAGAAGTCAAAGACTACTGCAAGGCTGACACAACGTGATATATTAAAAACAATATTTCGGCTGGCCAAACCAGCCTTCTTCAGGTTTAGATGTTACTAGAAGATCCTGCTTGATTAAAGATGCTTGTTTAGATGTTACCCGGGCGTCCCTGGCAACCCGGGACGCCGCATAGTTTCATCTAACGGCCACCCTACAGAGCGCATCTCACAATTCATCGACTTTCACATTAACCCTCTCGTCGCTTCCTTGAATTCACAGATTAAAGACACCACTGACTTCCTTAATAAACTGGCTAACCTCGCTACTCTACCAAATAACGCTATACTTGTCACTCTCGACGTTTCATCATTATACACCAACATCCCACACAACGAAGGAATTGATGCTTGCCGTCGTTTCCTTGATACTCGTACTGACAAACACATTCCCACTGAGACACTTTGTGACCTTTTACGCATTATACTTACCATGAATAACTTCACATTTAACCAGCACCACTATCTTCAGATCCATGGCACTGCTATGGGTACTAAGATGGCTCCATCATTTGCTAATCTCTTCCTCGGCATTTTCGAAACCAACGCCCTCTCTAATGCTCCTTTTCATCCTCACACTTGGTGGAGATATCTCGACGATATCTTCATGATCTGGACTGAAGGACTAGATCATTTGAAGATATTTGTCGATTATCTCAATAATATTCATCCCACTATCAAGTTCACTAGTAATCACTCATTAACCAATGTCCCCTTTCTCGACGTCATGGTATCTCTACATAACGGCACTATAGAAACTGATCTATACACTAAACCTACAGACAAACACCAACACCTACTAAGTTCTTCATGCCATCCTCAACACACTAAAAAGGCTATTCCATTTAGCTTAGCTCTTCGCGTCCGCCGTATTTGCTCTACTGACGCTAAATTTACACTTCGCCTTAATGAACTAAGAACATATCTCCTCGCACGAGGTTATGGTAACACTTTCCTTGACTCACAATTCAAACGTGCTGCTAATATTTCTCGCACTGAAGCTTTACATACTAACCGTCACGATTCCATTGACCGCTTGCCTTTTGTTGCTACATATAACCCATCACTTCCTCACATTTCTAGTATCCTACGCAAACATTTCCATATATTACTTTCCTCTAATCGCTGCAGGGAAGTTTTTAAGCACCCACCCATCGTCGCTTACAGACGCACTTCTAACCTTCGCGACATTCTAGTTAAAGCTAAGCTGCCCACTACCACAACTCCTAACAACACTAGTTTACCACCAGGATCATTCCGCTGTGGACAAGATTGCGCTACTTGTCCTTACATTACTAACGGTCTTACACACGATACTTTCTTCTCTACTGGTGCAACCCGCCAAATCAAGTCACACATAACCTGTAACACCAAAAATTTAATTTACATGATACAGTGTAACCGCTGCCATTTACAATACATAGGCGAAACTAAGCGACGTCTCAAAGACAGATTCAACGAACATAGACGCTCTGTCGACAAAACAAACATTAAATCCAAACCCACCACTGTTGCCGAACATTTTCTGTCTCATCCTAATCATTGCCATACTGACATGCAACTAATTCCACTCGAACTTATCCACTCGTCACGTGATTCAATAAGAAAAGCCAGAGAGTCCTTTTTAATAGATTAAGCGAGAACACTGGAACCTGACGGTATGAATAGACGTGATGAATCGTAAAATTTGTAACCTTAGAAAGCCTGTTTTATTTTTACTTTATTTTATTTGTTTCGTTCGTCATTTCCGTCACTCCTCTTGATTTCGAAATATGTATTACGACATTCTCCACTATATTATATTGTAATCTCATTTTTGTAAGTTAGTAACATCTAAACCTGAAGAAGGCTGGTTTGGCCAGCCGAAATATTGTTTTTAATATATCACGTTGTGTCAGCCTTGCAGTAGTCTTTGACTTCTCGTCGTTTTTAACCCAGGAACGCTATTTGACTAACAGTAGACGGACCTCAAACAGACCAACTTAATTTGAATATCACCAGACGGATCCAAACTTAGTAGAACCGACCAATGACTGCTGACAAACTTTACACGACTGTTACAGCCAATCGCTTTCAACAAACTAACTTTCTAACACCATTGATTGACAAACACTGTTCTCTTAACTCTGAAGATAACTTTCTACTCAGGTTGTCGAAACGTCAGTCACCAACAACAGTTCTTTTCAGAGCTACCCTCACCCGGACAAACACACTTTACGAACTACTGGAAATATTGTCGTGTCTGTTTTGTTTGTCGAAGGCCCTGGGCTCTGACCTCTATTTTCTGTGCATTTTTGCAGGAAATTCGAGGAAACATTAGGGTTCATTGCAGACTGCGTCCATTAATAAGCCGGCTGGACTCTCCTGGTGACGAGGAGTCCCTCGGCCGAGAAGGAACCCCTTCAGAAAGAGTTGTGGATCCTGTAGACGACGAAAGACTCATGGTGAGACCCACCAAGCCGGTTGGGGGTCAGATGCAGAGAAAAGAGTTTGAATTCGAGAGAGTTTACAGCCCCGATACTGACCAACAGTCGCTCTTTGAGGATGTAGCGCCTCTACTGACTTCATTATTAGATGGGTAAGTCACAGACTTTCTCAAAGCCCGCTTCCGTCTTTTGAGATGCAGTTTTTAAGACGAGTCTAGGTGAGTTTTCTCTGTTTGAAAAGAGTGATCATCATCTGCACTACAACCTCTCCGTACCATGCCAACAGACTGTCAAACGGGTATACAGTGTCTCTATACAATGTAGGCAAGTAGAGATATTCAACATCTGCATTTTTAGCTTGCATAGCAAGCATTCCCTTTACAAAAGAATATCTTTTCTGCTAGCCCCAATTACGCTCAGAAAGTGGAGAAGCTCTTCTTTTGTACGGGAACATTCCCTTACCAGGGCACTGCACTTTCTTTTCCGAATGCTTGTTACAAAAAGGCGTATTTTAATCCCGAGGGAATCGTAGTAGAATCTTCTTTCGGTAATTTTGAATAACTTTTTTGTCAAACTCAAGCTATAGCCGAGAGCTTGCCAAAAGCACTCGTAGAGTTTTCGATTTCTTATTATCCAATCCGAGGATAACGCTAGCACTCGAGAGTTCTCCGAAAGGTGTATCGTCATCTGGACCGGTCTGGACTGGACTGGTCTGGTCTGGACTGGTTTATTTAAAATCACATCGCAGTAAAATACTGAATTGCGTAATTATTTACAAGCTACTAATATAAAAATATAAATATAAAACTTAAAGTACTATTAAAAGTTCTCATTCATCTCAAACTTGAGTTGGTTACAGCCGCACACTTCACGAAAAACGAATTAGCAAAACGCTTTGTCTTGGCTGCTGGTACATTGTACGTTCTTTGGTGCCTTAAAATATAATGAGGACTATAGACTTCAGGAACTAGGTGATGCAGTTTACTGTTCTGATCCTCACTGATTGATCTAAATAACGACTTTGTAATGACTTCATGGTGTTCCCTAATAGAAGTCAAACAGGCGCGCTCTAACGCTTCCCCATACGGCATTCTAGGAAAAATACAAGCCAGAGCTCTTTCTAACTCTGACTGTAAGTACTGAGGTAGAGAATAATGGAACACTGGAAAAGCGTAGTCGAGGGAAGATCTAATAGATGCGCAGTAGTAGGCAACAAGATCTTCGGCTGGCACGCGTGCACGTTTAAGTTGCACAAGAAAATAAATTTTCCTACCTTCTTTCTTTACTAAACTATCTACATGATCGTTCCATGTTAGTGTGTTATTGATGGTAAGGCCGAGAAGCTTGCTAGAAGTGGTTGCTTGAATCTGTGTCCCATCAACTGTGACTGGGTCAAAATGTTCCGGGGAACGACAGAAACTGATAGTGAGCTCTTTAGTCTTCTCAAGGTTAAGCTGGAATAAATTTTCCGCTGACCACTTAGAAACGTGGTCCACTGCTTCTTGTGCCGTACTTTGTTGCCCTTTCGGTACGTTTTCGGACAAGGTGGTATCATCCACGTACTTCCACATCCCGAAGAGCGCATTGGGGGTTAAGAGGTCGTTGATCATAAGTAAAAAAAGCCAGGGCCCCAATTTGGTGCCTTGGGGGACACCCGCTGGTACAGCATCCCATTCTGACAAACAGTCGCGGCTGAGTTTAACCCTCTGGAATCGATCTGACAGGAAGTCCAGGATCCAGGTTCATCATGGTTCGATTTAGGAACTTCGAGTCGAAATTTCTGGTTTCAGGCCAAAACCTCCGGAACGTCAACTGTATGTAAAGGTCCTTTTCGGTTCAATCCGACCGGTCTATTCGGGACCACCCGGCCCTGAAGCAGCCCACTTTGATCCGTCGGACCGTTCGGACCGAAATTTGCCGTTCTAGTTTGACAAACCGATTCATTGCCCTGCTCCTTTTTGGTAGATTTCACTTATGTGTGGGGTGGGGAAAGAAGCAGAATACGGTTCCAGCCATTCCTCTTGGTTGGCCTGGTTTCATCGGAAAATGTCGTAACATTTTCCCTTGGTTAGTCCCATTGGTCTCTGACCGGTCAGTCTGGCATAATGAAGAGCACCTTAAAATTCGCAATCATCTTGTACTCCATGTAGTGTTTACGAGCGTTTTGTCCTCTTGATTATCAGATACAATGTGTGTATTATGGCGTATGGACAGACTGGATCTGGTAAGACACATACCATGCTTGGTAGCCACGACCTAGACATGGAGATTGATTCTGAGTCGCTCAATAAAGATGAAGGGATCATACCACGATCAGCCAAGGAGATGTTTAGGTTGGTATTTTTATAACTTTAATACTAAGAGTTACGATAAGGCAAAAAAGGAAAAGAAGCCAAACTGAAACAAAACCAACTTTGATGGTAGAAAGCAAAACAGAACAATGGTAAAATAACGAAAAACTTCAGGCTTTAAAGCTGGTCCAGTTGACTTTGAAAAAAAAAAGACCTTTTTAATATGTACAATTCAGCTCAAAAGTACGTTACTACCGTCTCTTGAGACAAACTCGCTCTTCTTGAGACGCTCTCGTTTCTCTCGACACGCCGGGAGTCTTTTCTCGTTTCTCGTGAGAGCACTGCATGTAAGTACCAATGTTACGGTGTAAAATTTTCGCGACACGTTAATTTTGCGATTTAAAAGAAAACATCTCGAAAGTAAAATGACGCAAACAATAGGTGTCGCAAACATAATATGGCGCGAAAATTAAGTAACTTACATTATGTTACTGTTGACATATAGTTCCGCCTTTGCGTTTTTTTAGGGGGGAGGAGGGTGGAGGGCTAATTTTGATGTTATTGTCTCTTTGATAAAGTCTGTATACTAAATTCAAGAACATGAAAAGAAGCTTGGCCAAAGAACTTGAATAAATTTTGTGTTGCTCCAAAACGCGAGGTTAAAGTGATTCAAAATACTAATTTTTGGAAAATCGCGGAATTTATAGGTGTCGCGAAAATTCATGTTATAAGCCTGGTACTTGAAGAATAACTATTTGTCATAGAGGTTTTAGTGCATTAGTATGAAATGGGGATTTGCAGACAATGATTCAAACCAAAAAAAGTTACATCTTTAATATCATGATGTTCTCTTGATGATGGTTTTTTTGTTTTTTGTTTTTCAGATTAATCTCCGAGCGGGAGAATCCCGAAGAAAGCTACTCTCTTGAAATGTCAGTGTGCGAAATTTATAACAACGAGGTTCGAGATCTCCTTGCTGGAAAGAATGCTTCTAGGGTAAGTAAAATGGACTGGTTAAGGTGTGTTGTTGAAAACGGGTACTATTAAAAGGATCCTTTCTCTTAAGGAATACAAGTAGTTTGATTATGGTTCTCCTTTCCTTCAGATTTCGTTTGCTTATTAAACGATGTAAAATGTAATGATTCTTTTTTGAAGCTTGATATTGTTACAAGCAGTGAGGGAGCGACCGAGATTCCGTCTCTTGTTACCAGGTATTTAAGGCTCTCTGATTGGTTAAGGAATTTATTTGGGGCTAAATTGAAATGGGTTACATTCACAAAACATTCCTTGCAGACAGGTGATCAACGACAGTATTCGTGTTGAAACTTGCGCGTGCAATGAGAGAGGTCTGTTTTTATTCATGGTAATTTTTGATGGCGTGCATGTTTGGGTGCGCATCGAAACTAGACCGCTAAAGGGTTCTTGCTGTGTTCTTGACTCAAGGGACAAAGGCTACTAAAGCATGAAATAAAAATCAGCAATAGCAATATCGAACTGGATCAGATTTATATATTACATGGATTTAAAACAAGAGTATATGAGTCAGAATGTCCAGCTTGCACAAGATATTAAGAAGGCAATTTTGGTGTTGAAATTGTGGCCAGCTAACTGTATTGTAGAGCAAAAGGAGAAAAAGGCGATTGACAAAGAAACGGCGCGAGAAGTTGTTTATGCGCTTGTTGTCTTCGCTTGATGCTCTATGATGGATCCACGAGAGGAAAATGTACTGAATGCTCACAATCGTGAGTTTTTTGGTTTTGTTAATATGCGTACTGTTTATTTCTCAGAGCTGTATCAACAGTACAAGAAGTTATGGCGCTTGTTTACTACGGCATGCAACGCCGACACGAAGAGGCCACGATGGTGCACGCGCATTCCAGCCGCTCTCACCTGATTGTGCAATTAACCATCTACACTATCACCCAAGCCAAACCGAGCTCATCGTCATCGCTGTCGAGTGATGCCGCACCCTCGCCCCCAGGCACCCCGACAAGATCACGGCGAACACTGCCCCAGCCGTCAGCTGGGCATATTAGTAGATCTCAGTCTCCCGCGCCCAGAAGTAAAGCTGCTTCTAGACGTTCAAGGTAGTTATAACTGTAAAGACACAAGTCATTTTCTGTTGTGTGCCGCTTTTTCCACGGGTGTACGAGAATAGTGATCTGTGATCGATACTGTGGTATTTGCAACTACCCACAATGATTATGTAATATACAGGCGGTCATTTGTCTGCTCACATAGTCTTTGCTTTGCGTTGCGTGAGAAAATACTAATGAGAAATTCTTTGATTGTTCATTCCCTGCCTTATAAACGGTCGATTAAGTGTTTGGTTAAGTTTTGTCTTACCGGCGCACCTCTTCCTTGGCGGTGTGAAATAAAGCTCATCATTTGGGATACGGAGAGATCAAAATACAAAAAGGCTAACTGCTGGGAAATAATCGGGGAGAAATTTAATTTATCGGTAGCGGATGCGGAGGTCAAATTCCGCAACATGAGAATTGCGTACGGTCGTTATATGAAGCGATTGAAGAAGTACTCTGTTGGAAACAAAGTTCTCTGACTAAAGTCTGGAAGGCCCCAAGTTTTTGTCTCTTCAAGAATATTTTGCGAAACCGATGTTTCCGACGGTTTTGAAGCTGAAGATGACGTCGCTTAAGGACTAGAAGAAGAAATAAATTTGCTTGCAGCAGAATTTCGTCCTCGACACCTGCCATGTTGTTTTGATGCGATTTTCCCGTCAGCACAAAGCGCCTGTAATTTTGACACTTCCGCTGACTGAAATGTAGGCAAAAGTCGGCTCCTCGATCAATCGCGATCGTCCGCGATTATATGGAAACAACTCTCTTTACGATCGTCTGCGATTTACGATTTGAGATCCGTGATCGTCTGCGATCATATGGAAACCAGCCCTAAAGCTTGGTCACGCAATTCATCTTTACGGACGCGAGGCGATTCAATTAATCACTGCGAAGAAGATTAGGTTGGGAACACTAGACGATGCCATTTTACTTTATGAGTTCTAACTGGTACCAAGTTGTATTACAAGTTCCCGTATTATTCCCCAGGTCTCCAGCGCCGGGCACAGCTGCTGCTGCTCGGTCCAGATCTCCTTCTCCAACTCGGAACAACAATTCCTCAACTAACGGAAATCAGAGTCAGAGTGTAAAGACCAAGCTACAGCTTGTCGACTTAGCTGGAAGTGAATGTGTTGGTAAGAACAGAACGCATTTTGTCGCGCCAATGCTCTTTGGAGTGATACCTAATAGATGATTTTACAGTTGTCTGGTCAGTGACCTGAACTTGGAATGACAGCGAGGCTACCGATGACCTAGTTTTGATAAACACCGCGCGGCTTTTGTTGTGTAAATCAAGTTGTGCTTGTGCTAACTAAGTGGAATTTAAATGAGAAAAGCAGAGAGGTCTGTATAAAAGCGAAGCCACCTCCAGCCTTGCTTGCATTCATAGGCCAAGTTACTAAGAAAGCAAGTGTTAAATGGCCTATTACTTACCTCCTTAATCTCGTTCCCACAAGACATCTGAGAAAAGGTTTTTCACTTCCCCACTCGTATGTCGTAGCTCAGAAAAAGGCACTAACATTTCCTTTGAAGGCCAGAGAAATGTCAGGGAATTTAACTCCAGTGAAGAGAGGAGGCCGTATTCCCTAGCTATGTTATTGTCAGTAAAACTCGTTTTCTATCTGTAATATCAGGAATTTTCCTGCATTTAAATGTGCATCGGCACACACGAGGGGACCAGTCCCTGCAGCTAGTCCGCTGAAGTGTCTATACGAAAGAGCTGGTCGCAGGAACTTGTTCATTGATGAGTTCACGCGAAGCGTTTTGAAGAGCAAGTCGTAGGAACTTGTCCCAAAGACTCAGACCAGTTTGAATTCGTGCTACTAGTCGCAGGGACCTAATTTTAGTCCCTGCGAGTGAATTTTGTGGCATTTTGTGGCAAATGGCTAGTTCACACGATAGCACTAATGTCTCCGCGACATTGTTGCAGGGACTGGACTTCTGGCATAGTAAATCGAACGTTCAAAAAACGAACTCAGTCGAACTTAATCGAACTCAATCCATGGATTGGGTTCAATTGAATTCGGCAATCGAACGAAATCGAACACCGAACTTTGTGTGAGTTCGATTTCCGAACCAGTCGAACTTAATCGAACAAATCGAACCCAATCGAACTCAATCCATTATATTGTGTTGGATTGAGTTCAACTCAATCGAACACAGTTATTAAATGGATATTGCATTTGATTGGCTCTGGTAAACCTATACAAAGCAAACCCAAAGTAATCCTATCAAGGCAGGTTTTTCTTGTGCTTTTTTACCATTTAGTCAATAATAGAAATCCCGTTTATAAAGTGTCCATGGCAGTTGGGAGAACAGAACAGAACAAAGCTATTATTATTCCCGCGAGCGAATTCTGAAATTGTTGTACCCTTTCCATTTATTTAACCTAACTTAAACTAGCACTAAAATTTACACTTCAGAGTTAATTCTCTGTTACATCATTAAATTTTAATCGAACCCAATCGAACACAATTCATGGATTGAATTCGACAATCGAACGAAATCGAACTCACCGAAAAGAAAATCAATCGAACTCAAACGAACGTTCGATTTTCGAACTCGTGATTTGTGTAAAACAGGCGTTGAAAATCCATAACCAGATCTTGGAAGCTCGAGTTACTTGAGCCCGGAGTGTAGCCCACGCGTTTTTCGTAAGCGAAGAAATTTCGCGGAAATGGCTTCAGATGCACTGTGGATTGTAAATGTACACGAACATCTGATAATTTTCTTTGATTCTGACCAGAAATAATTTTACTGTTGCATTTACTAATTATCCTTTCTATCATGTCAGTAATATGCTCCAAAACGCCCAATATACTGACGCTCGTTCATCTCTTACTCTCTTGGTCACTGTTAATTGTCCAAGATGAATTTGAGAGAATCCTGTGTATCGTTATTAAGATATTTTCATAATTATCCATCTACTGCATGCCGTTGCCTGTGTCGCGGTTAGTAATTTGCTTGAATTTTTGCATAAAAGTAACCCTTGTTGCCAGTGCAATTTTAACCCATGAATAACCCACTGGGCGTTAGCCCTAGTAAAGGGAATCAGGGAACCCTGATTCCCTTTACTAGGGCTTTACCTCTTGTGGTTCCCTGATTCCCTTTACTAGGGCTAACGCCCAGTGGGTTATTCATGGGTTAAACTAGCACTAAAATTTACACTTCAGAGTTAATTCTCTGTTACATCATTTGTGTCCATAGTGCTACGCGGCACAACATTCGATTAAAATTTAGTTCTATTGGGTTCGATTTACTATGCCGGGACTAGTCCGCTACTGTGCCGACCTTTGCGGTGATGGACGGCTTGCAATCAGCGTTTTTCTTTTCGTGATTTCGAGAGATAATAACAAACAATCTTTTTTGTTGCTGTTTCCTTTTTTCCTTGGTATATTTTTGATTCGCTTTTCTCAATGTTTATTGTTTGCTCATTTGCTTTCAGGAATGTCTGGGGTAACTGGCGCCGCATTAAGAGAAACGTCACATATTAACAAAAGGTAACACTCCTTCTAATTTTCTCATTTTGCCAAATACTTATACGTTTTCAAAATATTTTCTGTAAGTGGAAAGGTCCACTTCTGAAGAAGTCCCACATTGATAGACCAGTAGAGCCCCTGACGCCACCGAAACACTTTGTCTGGATCTCCGTTAACCAACTTGTCTTAAGAATGTAAAACAAGTAAGCGTGGGAGCCCGACGGTGAACGTGACGTGCGAGCGGCGATGCCGCAAGCCGCTAGTGGCTTGGGCGTCGGAAGACGAGCGTCTTGAGACGCCCGCGCTACTAGCGTCTCGCAGCATTGCCACACGCCACTCGCACATCACGCTCAGAGTCACGCTCGCACGCTCACTTATTTTGCGTTCTTCCCCACGGTCCTAGAGGAAAGGAGAGACAGTTTGCAATCTACTTTAAACTCTTATTATATGGCTAGCTCCGTGAGTAGACAAGATGAACCAAATCCTACGCTGTGATTGGCTACCTGAGCAGGCAAGATAGCGCTATCTTGCTCGCTCAGGAGTACCCGCTGTCCCCCAAGAAAAATTTTCTGGAAAGCATATAATGAATTCTTAATTGTTCGATCAAGATGGCTGGATATTGGCCTTGTTTATTGTTGCGACTTCATGGATTTTCGACTCCGCCTCGTTCCATTGACACGGAAACTTGAAAAAAAGCTTGGCCAATATCCAGTTATCTTGGCCTTGCGTTTTTGTCAATAACCCATATAGATATATATTTTAAAACAACCGGTCATCTAACGTATTTGTGTTTAATGTTTCATTCAACAGTCTGAGTGCCTTGGCGGATGTATTAGGAGCACTGTCTGAGCACCGATCACACATACCTTATCGTAACACAAGACTCACACACATGCTTCAGGATACCATTGGTAGGATTTCTGTTAAGCTCGAATCGTATCGATTACACCATTATTGAATTAATAACTTGAAACTGTTGAAGGTAATTTAACCACCGTGGCGAATTTGAAAACTTGGAGTTTGACGCAGCCCAAGCACTAACGCAATTATTCAACATCCCTGGCTCTTTAAATCGCCGTGTACATGTTTTGCAATCAGTTGGCACGAGAACGTTTAAGAGCTTTTGAAAACGTTCATCCACCGGCGCGAGAGCCATATTTTGAAGGTACAGTGGAATGTAATTTGTAGGACCCTCCACATTTCGAACCCACCGATAGCTCGGAACTAAAGCTCGTTTCCCTTCGAACTTAGTTAGTCCCCAATTCAAACCAATTTTCGTTTCCCTGGAGGCTTGAAAAATCGAGTTTCCTCAGTTACTTGCCCATAAATCGATCAGGAACGGTTCACCAAACGCTGTGTTTGATGTTCTCGCACACTGTTCCTCCATCACATGTTGGTTTTCCTTTGTTTACTTCAGGTGGCGATGCAAAGCTTCTGGTCATGCTCTGCGTATCTCCTGCCCAGCGGTTCCTCACAGAAACGCTGCAGTGTCTAGGTTTCGGATCACGTGCTCGTCAGGTGGCACGCGGTAAAACCCAGAAGCGGCGACCCACCTCATTTGTTCCTAATACCCTGACGATAGGTTCGTATATTACTATGATGTTTTGTTTTGTTTGTTTTTTTTTTCTGGTTATATATATTCTTTTGCACCTGTCTGGGTTGTGAGGAATATCTTGGCTTTCTACGATTGAGAGACGTTAACCAAAAGTTTCTCTGTAGCTCAGTGGTTTGAGTGGGTAACCGGTGTCTAGGAGAGCATGGGTTCGAATACTTTTGGAGATTCATATTTTTTTTGTCCCATGCCCGTGGCAACATTTCATTTTTATCGATTTAGGACATTTGTTTTATTATTATTGTTGTCTTAAATTTCCCGGTCAGCAATGGAAACGTTTTCGAACACTTCCATAAAGCGTTTGTGATAGGAACGAACTTGCCCCAAGGATATTATAAGTCCCATTCTGCTGATAGAATGTGTCTTTATCTTTGGCAGAGTTCTCCGTTTAGTGCAATTAATTCAGTGTTTGAAGGTTGAGATTGTTCCAGTTCGTAAAGAAACAATGAAACCAGTAATTATTTGACGCTGCTAATTAATCCATGTACTTCTAATTCAATTCTCTTAGATGTCAGTCAAGTTGGATCGTCCTCATTAAGGAGTAACGGAAATCTGTCTCCAAGAATCTTGGATCTCCGCGGTGGTGGCCGTCGCAAGTCGGGCTTTAATTTCGGGGATTGATCTTAAGAGTCTGATTGAAGACGTTCTCAGGAGAGCGGTCTTTGCTTAGCTGCTGGACTACGAGTCCACCTTATTGGGTCCCACGTGATCTACTTTTCTCACATAGATATGACAGTTGAGCATGCGTCAAAGACCATCGTATCACGTGATTCATATTGAAATAGTCGCGTCGAGATTGTTAACACTTTCGTTTTTACGATCCTTGGTACAAATACGTTGAGAACAACTCGGCAGTTAGGGGTAAAGTAGCTTAAATACAAAGTTTACAGAGTTAACTTATGATAGGTGTAATACCGGTGAAAGAATTTGTAAATCGTTTCAGCTAAGTCACGCTGATGAAATTGTAAGCTTGTGTAGTTGCGATTGTTTGCAAATATTTTTTTACTTAGCAAAATTATGCCCATAAACCTATTTTCAGAGGGGGGAAGGTGTGTATTCTTGATTTGTCGAAGTAACAGGGAATGCTCTCTTGTCAAATAAAAATGGATGGAATCAAATTGTTTGACAACACTATCATGGCTGTCGTGACGTCACGCGCGAGCTCTTAATTAAGAAGTCGAATTTATATATAGATCGTTTTCACTCACGTGACCAAAAGCCTAGTAACGGTCGCTACGCCGCCATATTGGTGGAGTAAAACTGTAAACAAACCGAGTCGCGTCTTCACTGTGAAGATGGTTTTTTGCATGATAGTTGGCTGTGGAAGCGAAAGCGTTCCAGGTAAAGATCTTCATTTTGCTCGAGTCCCATCAGTAGTCACAAACCAAGGAGAAGAAGCGGAAAAATTATCCTTTGAACGGCGATCGCGTTGGATTTCAGCAATAAGTCGGTCTGATTTGACCGAAAAGATTCTCGCAAATGATCGTGTATGCAGCCGCCATTTCGTCTCAGGAAGAGCAGCAAAAAGTTGGGACAAATACAACGTTGACTGGGTGCCGACTTTAAACCTGGGCCATAAAAAGAGTGTGGAGAGAGGAAACATCGAACAAGCATCACAAAGAGGACAGAGAGCTAATGAGAAAGAAAGGAAGCGAAAGGAGCAAGAAGAGAGGGAACGCGTGCTTGCAGAGGAGATCGCAGCAAAGAAACTTAAGTTGAATGAACCGGGTGAACAGATTTCAGATATTTCCTTTGCCGAAGAACCTCCAACGTGTGTCGATTCCAGTACACAAACGGAGGAGTTTGACTATCTAGTAGCTCGAGCGCCACCGCAGCGACCATTTTGCGAAGATGAATTTCGGAACGACGACAAGAAAGTAAATTTTTATACCGGATTACCTTCGCTTGACACGTTAAAAGCTGTTTTCCTTCGACTTAATCCCTTCGTTGCTCGAAAGGCCCAACATATTACTCGTTTTCAAGAATTTGTCATGACCTTGATGAAGCTTAGACTAAATATGCCTTTGGAAGATCTCGCTTACCGATTTAATGTCTCGGTTTCTACGGTGTCAAGAACATTCCAGGCGTGGATGGTCGTGATGGACGTAAGGCTGAGGCCTTTAATTAAGTGGCCAGAACGTGAGGAATTGTGGCGAACCATGCCTCAATGCTTTCAGTACTCGTTCGGGAAGAAGACTACAGTAATCATCGATTGTTTTGAAGTGTTTATTGACAGACCTTCAAACCTAATGGCACGGCACAAGCATTCTCAAACTACAAACATCACAACACTGTGAAGGTCTTGATAGGGATAACTCCACAGGCAACAATTTCATTTGTCTCTAAAGCTTGGGGAGGGAGAACGTCTGACAAGTATTTGACAGATAATTGTGGCATACTAGACAAGTTGTTACCAGGCGACCTTGTCCTGGCAGATCGGGGGTTTACCATTCAAGAATCCCTTATGTTTAGGCATGCACAGTTGGCAATTCCTGCCTTCACTCGTGGTAAAGAACAACTGGACCCAGTGGATGTGGAAGAAACCAGGGGCATAGCTAATGAACGAATACATGTGGAACGGGTCATTGGTCTTCTGCGAAGGAAGTATACTATTTTAAGTGGAACTCTTCCGATTGATTTTTTGATGTGTAACCCTAATGGAACACAAGAAGCATCGACTCCTATGATTGACAGGATTATCAATGTCTGCTCTGCCTTAGTAAACCTTTGCCCTGGAATTGTTCCATTTGATTGAAATAATAACACCAGGGCTTTGTTGTTTAGAGATGATTAATGTCAGGGTTTTCAATTTGGATTTTAAAACACAACATTATTTTGGAGCCAAATAAAGACAAAAGTATATATTTCGCAGATCAGCTGAATCAGTGATAGCTTAACCCTGCTCTAAACAGACTGACCTGGAATGTTATTATGAACCCTGAGTATATATTATTAGTTAAATGGTTGGAAAAAGCTGCATAGCACGGGCTTTGAAACAATTAAGCAAGTGGGGGCGCATCATTGGTATATTAAAACGTACTTGCGATGGGTTTTGCCCATACACAAGACATGTGGCGAATGCTATTGCAAACACCCCACAGTCACTCGTATTTAGTTGCTGCTGAACAGGCAGCTGGTTGATTCCCTTGTAACTGGGGCCAAGTAAGCTTTTAACCAAGTCCACAATTTCTTGCGATGGTACAGGATTGGACAGACTGTCCAGTAGATTAACGTAGCCCGAGGCACAGTTGATGGAACTAACACATACCCAGTGGTTGTTGTTAACATGGAGAATCTGTACAAAGTAAGAAGTTACAATATTAAACTGCCCTACAGGACCAAGTGTTGGTCTCTGAAATCCACTAATGTTTTTGTTGATATTTGCTAAGAGAATTTGAGCCTCATGTATGATAGCACAATCAAGCCATCCTGTAGGTGATGAAATTAGGCTGAACTCGTTATCACCAAGGCTCATCAGAGATTTGTACTTCTCAGTTGGTATGGACAAAGTTTGAATAAAAGTCACATCACCATCATCATCATCATCATCTTTATGTGGGCGTCTCACTTTCACCTTTTTGCGGCAAGATGGACAGATCCATGTAGTCTGCCTATTGTTAGGCATCCTCTTGTAATTTAGGCAGTTAAGGTGAAAATACCTGCCATTCTCGCATGACTTATTATGGCAGTGTAGCAGTTTTTCAGATTCACTGGGTTTTGATTTACACACGCAGATGAAGTCGTAGCTCATTGCTGGGTTAGGGACATTGGGATCCTTTTTTTCCTTTGATTCTTTCATTTTGGCTTTCCTTAATTTCTTGAACTCAGGTAAGTTTCTGCAGTGGGGGCAGTACCAAGTTTTTGGAATGCTTTCAATCTTGAGACACGATAAATGAAAAGAAACAATAGGACATTTGGAATTACAGCAAAGGACACCTTTTTCAGTAGTGTTCTTTCTGCAATAGCAAATGCCGCCTGGTTCTGGTTGTTTATCAGTTTGGACTTGAGCCATAAAGTGCTTCCTAGTGTACCATTTACCAAGCACTTCAGGCAGAATGCATGTTCTCCAAAATTTGGTGAGCTTGGGCAAAACAGAATTCCAGTGTTGTTCATCAGGCAGAATTCGATGGTGAAAAAATTTGGTGGCACCACACTCATCGAAAGCACACACAACAAAGTCACAGTACTTTCTTTCCACAGTAAAAAGCTGCTGTTGTGTTTGGTAGAAATACTCGTGTTCGTTTTTAAGCCAAAAATTACCAGCACTGTCTTTTCTCAAACATGACGAACTTTTAGAAACATAGCTTTCAAAGTCACAATTGTCAATGCAAAAAGGACACTTAACCTCTCCACACCCTTCTCCACAACAGTCACAAGAACAGAGAAAGTCTGGGGTAGCATGTAGCCAAGGGTATTCTTTGTTGATGAACATGCCACACTTTACTATTTTGAAATTTTTGTGTTTCTCCTTCATAACATGTTCATAAGCACTGATTGCTAGTCCCTCATGTTTACACCCATGCATTATTGCTCTAGAAAATACTTTGTTTAATTCAGGATAACAAACTGATTGAATTAGAGACTGAAGGTAATGCTGGATTTGTGTGCGAGGCTACTTTGCTTTGAGACGCTCCAATCCTTCCCGCTCGGTGTTTGTAAAAGTTAGCTCCCTCTGATTGGCTTCTTGTGTCTTCCTCAATCTGCAGTCTTTGTTCCTCGGAAAGTTCGATTTCTTTTTCCAAACAAACCTGCAGGAGTTCGGGATATTCAAGATCTTGATACTTATGATCTGACAAATCCTGAACAGTCGGAATTTCGCGGCTTTTTAGCACAAAGCTCTCGGCGAATGGAGGGACTAGACTGAGGGCTATGGGCTTGAATTTACAATTGTTCAGTTCAGCGTAGAAAGAATTCATCTCCTCTTCCGACGGAGCTGGCACACCTCTTGACTCAATTTTTGGCTCCTCTGCCAGGTTATCGCCCTGCGATATGTCGAAAACCCTATCTAAGGTTGCATCCAAGTCAGTTTTCATTTTCTTTGCTGACGTAAAATTGATATCGCGAACTCTTGCGTACTCGACTTCCTTTACATACGAAGGTAAATTCCACGAACACTTCACTTGCGTGCATGACATTTTTCCATTTATTTTTGTCCATGCCTCGAGGTAAAAGAGTACGCTAGCTACATGGGAGCAGGATTCCCCAAGACCAGCCTTACAGCCACAGCAATGCGCAGAAATAATAGTTCCTTGCTTTTCGGTAATAATCCACACTGGAATCAACGACTCATTCATTCTCTGCGAATGTCTTACCTTCGCTATAACTACAAAGTTATCCTTGACTATGTGGCCCTGAACACTTGAAATAAATCCAGATACCATCTGGTTGTACGCTTGAAGGCTTCGAAATGCTTTAAATTGCTGTTTTGTGTAGTAACTTGTCTCTAAGACAAGGTAAAAAAGTAGATCCGTCGATTCCACCGGAGGTAAACAATCGGGTTGGAAGTTCTTGCCCTCGATTAACACAGGATCGATCCCAATCGGTGATATTTTTTCGAGGTAACGTTTCTTGACCTTTGGCTCTAACTTATTAGCATAATCTGAAAGAGGTATGCAAGCTTTTTCACTCATATTTTCGCTTGACTTCACTTCATTCTCTTGAGTATCGAGTGCCATTTTAAAATTCCGCGGGAAAAGTACTCCACCAATATGGCGACCGGAAGTTATGTGACGTCACGTGAAAACGATCTATAAGTGGTTGGTTAATACACGCGTCTTCCCCATGCCGTTTTGAAGAAGGCGTCGCTACTGTACAGTTCTACACATCCATTACGTTCAGTAATCAAATTACGTCCCTTTATAACTAATATCAACATTGATTGGCTCTCGAATGTTCCGAGGGTTTAGTTGAGAGAGAAGTTCAAACTCTAGTCGCGCACTGATCATTTTTTGCAGATAGTTGTATAAAAGTTGATATATTGACCACAGAATAATTAATTTATCATGTTAGACAAGCAGTGAATAAAAGCACGACGCTTCTCGGATCGTTCACCTGTTCTCTTCTTATTGTACTTTTATCATGACTAAAACACCACACGAGTACATACGGGTAACATACGGGTAACATACGAGTAGCATACGAGTAGCATTTGGATACATACAAATACATAATACGAGTAACATACGACCAACATACGGATACATACGACTAACATACGGATACATACGGATACATACGAATACATACAAGTAATACGATTAATGTTTTTCTCATAAAGGAAGCTCTAATTATAAGCCTTGCAAGCATTTTTTCACGTCAGCAAACACGTACCTGGGGGGGGGGGGGAGGAGTTGATCGACCCCCAAGGCTTTCTTTTAATTTAGTCACAGTAAAACAAATTCACATGGAGTGCAAAACCCTTAGCTTGCGCTACAAGATGACAATATATTTTGGATGGCGTTGACGTCGTATGACGTCATCAGGTCCGCCATCAGTGCAAAATCAAGCCAGAAAGCTTAAATGTAACCATCTACATATAAAAATGTATCGATTTTGTAATTTCGTGTTGGGAAACTAGAAGAATTATGTTTCAAATTTCGAATTTTGGGAACAGTTGACACATGAAAAAATTCCGCGAGTTATAAACGAACAGCTACAGGATGGGCTCCTGACAGCTGCTTAAAGTTTCAGCGACAGAGTAAATTTGCAAAATCTGAGGGGGGTGGCATCCGACCCTTTCTCGCCTCATTTACAAAACACTGAGGGGGTGCCATCGCAATCCCCTTACCCCCCTACCCCCTCCTCACTTTCACTTACAAACACACATCCCCACACACTCACAAACATACCACACACTTTATATCAGGGGTCCAAGGGGTATGAATATCTAGATCTTTGCTCTTGTAACGCAATCTTTCCTTAGCCGGGGAAGTAATGCGTGACGAGTAAATATCAAATATCTTTTGCTCTTTCATGTTATATTTTACTAAAGTTGTCGTTGCTTTGCATAAAAATTTACTAGTATGAATTTTACTCGTATTTCTTCGTAATTTTTTTTACTCGTATGTATATTCGTATGTATTCGTATGTACCCGTATGTTACTCGTGTGTTTGTCGTATGTTAGTCGTGTGTATTCGTATGTATTCGTATGTTCCGTATGTTACTCCTATGTTACTCCTATGTTACCCGTATGTACTCAAGTGGTGTTTTAGTCATAATCCTTTTGATCATGATTTAGTTAGCACATTTTCACCGCTGTCAGTGTCAATTTTTGTCTTCCGATTCAATGCCGCACCTCGAATCTTCGTTCCTTACTGCGTAAGCTTGACGGAATGAGTGACTCTCGAGTGTTCCGTAGCGGTTCAATTGTGATTGTTTTAAAAATGATGAGAACGACTGCAAAAACGTGTTGGAGATACGTTAGGTGCGCATGCCCAATTCAAACAGTCTGTGTGACTTTGAAGAGTGTTTTGACTTAAGGTGCGTTTCTTTATGAATATCCAAGATCGGATTTTTAAATCCGAAAGAATCCAAAAATGGATTTTACGTTTCTTTACTAAACAGTTCAAACCAAGAAATCTCGGATCATGGTGCGTCAAAAGTACCGAAGAATTCACTCTGAAAGCGGATAGTTCGGTTCCTTTGACGCACCATGATAATAATAATAATAATATACGTAATTGGCCACTCCCCCTCGGGGCTTTTCAGGACCAATGCAAACAAACAATGATAAATTAATATTCAAATAAACATAACCAGGTTAAGAATCCCAACTGGCGGGAGGCAGACCAGTTGGCTATTTACAAGCGTAACCGAGAAGTTGAACTCGGGGCTTCCGAGAACAACCGTACGATCAGCAAGTGGTCAGAACGGGATTTGAACCCGCGACCTACGGATTTCAAATCCACCGCTCTAACCACTCGGCCACACTGCCTCCTTGATCTGAAATATCTTGGACTGATCTGTTCAGTGAAGAAACGCAAAATCCATTTTTGGATTCTTTTGGATTTAAAATCCAGTCTTGGATTTCCTTAAGAAACACACTCCAAAGTTGAAAGAAACGAAGATTCTGGTACGAGAGTGTCTTTCCACTTAAAATGTGTTACCACTAACTAACTGTAATATTAGTTAACTTAATCTTAGTAATTTAGTTAACATTCTACGCCCCAGCAAACGTTTGCTTCGTCGAAACAATGAGATACTACTGGAACCATACAATGGTAAAACCAAGAAAACGCTAGGTGACAGAACGTTTGCCGTGGCAACCTCCAGGATTTTTAATTCATTCCCTCGTGAAACCAGACACGACACATGTTTTAACACTTTTTTGTTTCGCACGGCTTTTTGTTAATTTTACCTGATTTAATTGCTCATTATCTTATTTTTAATACGGTGTAATTAGTTTTTATGATGTATTTTAGCTTTTATATGATGTATATAGGCATTTTGTTTATAGTTTTTAGGTATCTTAGATGTAACGCGCATTTGATCATATTTGAATGTTAATTTGCGCGCTATAAGCAATAATATTATTATTATTATATTAGCTGGATGTTCATTTAGATGACCATTAAAAAGATTTCCCTCTGTCGATCAGCGCAGATTACGATCACACGTGATAAGGCAATGAGCGTGCATACGATCACCACGGACTGCTGATTATCTTAGCAATCAAGGGCGTAGTCAGGGGGGGTCCTGGGGTGCCGGTGATCCCCCGCCCCTTTGTAAGCCTTTTTGTAAGCAAACAACCTACAATATTCAGGTGACAATCTCTAGAGTGCCCTCTGTATGACTCAGTGTGACCCCCCACCCCCTCCCCTTTGAAAAATCCTGCCTACGCCCATGTAAGCAATACTGCAGTGCTATTTGTATTGCATGTAGTTGTCATGGTTCTTCCTAAGTGTACCAGCTCAGCTAAATTGAATTGAAATGCACTATGAACTAAGAACGAACAACATCTCCGTGAAACTAATACTGAGAAGTTAAACCAAAAGAAGAAGGTTGTCTAACCGTCTACCTAAACGAAAACAAAACAAAAGAAAAAGCAATATGATTTACGCACACAATTCGAATTTGGAACGTTTTACCTGGAGACGAGCCTGGACGAAAGCATCCTACACAGAGGCTATTTATGCTCGTCACCCAATCTTTCGCAACGAGTCACGAAGCCGCGAAGCGTCTGCGTAGAAGGCAACACGACACATCTGCGTCGCCCCTAAGTTTTTGCGCGGTGCGCGTGGAATTATGAACCATGCATGCCCTCGAACCATGAAGCACCACGCTACTAGAGAAGCTAGCAAAGGTTGTAACTTAAGGCGGGATAAACATAAATAGGAGTGAAATTTGAAGTAATATTAAAAGAAAAATGGGTTGGAAACACTACCAGATAGCTGATCCCCCAAAAGAGAGCCCAGGGTTGGTAGGGGACTAATTCTTGTCCATCTACTAATTCTTCACCTCAGATTTCAATTTGCCAAATCCATCAAATCTTCAACATTTTAATCCTCAATTTAAGCTATCCTTTGAGTAAACATATCTCTTTCCCAAAATGCCCAAAACTCATCCAAAAATTTACACAAAACTGCCAAACCGTGGTTAACGAGATAAGCAGAGAGATATAGCGTTGCTTGAAACATGACCGAGATATTGGCACAAAGGCTGTGTTAGGCGACGTCAAAACAGCCTTCACGTGTACCCCCGCCCTTAAGTTTATGCAGACAAACTCCGATCTCTTCTTCAACATAAGTCGATAAAGACCGGAACGGGTTACAGCGTTTTTTGCTGCCAAACTTATCACCCAGGGTTAAAAAAAGACGAATTTTCGATTTTTTTTTTATTTTGAGACGTTCAGATTAAGCCTTTCAAAAGCGTTTTTTTATATAAAAATTCCACTAAAAAATTATTACAGTGCAAAGTTATTGGACGTTGAAGTTTACTACATATTAATTGCTTGTATTTCCCGTTGACAAGTCCTGTCATTCTGCAGTAGCTTGTGTGTCAACACGTCACGAAACAAATTACAAGGTATACGGCAAGGCGAGAGATCGTGGTCTCTTGGAGAAATGAAAGCGCTACCGTGAGCGATCCGCGCGCGGACGGTCCAAAAGAACTAAAATCAGTACCCCTGACAGAAGCGTAGAAGTTAATCGTTAAGGCCCCGGCCAAACGGATCCAACATATTGACGCAACATCATCCAACATTGTTGAATCCAACATGTTTTACTCGTTTGGCCACCATATTGCACGATGTTGCATGATGTTGGATGATGTTGAACGAAGTTTGATTTCTATCAAACATCTTCTTCAACATAATCCAACATTTCTTTTGTTCTTAAAAATGTTGCATTCGTTTGGCCGCCATGTCCAACATTGTTGAACGCGCGCATGCCCGCTAAGCTGACTCTCCAGGTATCTGTTACCATGGCAATGATTCACTGTTTATACTTGCTTCGTGCGTTCCGCGGGGATGTTAAGATACGGTATGGCGAATGAGGAAAGTTTTCAATCACTCTCTGAAGAAAGTGCATGCGATCTCTCGGTAAATAGAAAAAGAAACTGAAGGGCAACGCAGCCGTTGATGAAGGGACTTTAAGGCAAACTGGCCGAAGGTTTTGACGATGGCTTTGCAAACTTCATCCACAATGTAAGTTATGGCCTCTCTCGAAATACGAAACGACATTTATTAATGAAAAAATCTAAACAGGCGAACTGGCCCTCCCCTTCGCTTTGTTACTCTAGCATCCTCCTCTTTCAATATCTCAAGCAGAGCAAGAGTGGCTAAACAACTCTTCACACGCAGTTGATCGATTTGTGCGCCATTTTTAGGCAAACCAATATGGCGCGCGTTTATTTTCTAAGGATTCTGGGTAGACTTTGGACCCAGACCACTTGAGCCGAAGTGTTGAATCCAACATGTTCCAATTCGTTTGGCCACCTCGTCCAAGTTGTTGTTTGATTCAACAATTGCTGGATGATGTTGGATCCGCCGGTTTGACCGTACCTTTAGTGTTTCCCCACGAAGAGTGTTCGTAAAATTAGTTTTCTCCTTGCATACGGTGGCTGAGCCTGCATGCAGTACGTGCGACAGTCAAAACTTAGGTGTCCTACCAAAACGACATGAAAATAGCCTTTTTCTTCGCCGCTAGCTAAAATGAAGACAATGCTAAAGTTGCTTTGGCCTCTTTTATATTTAACTAGAGAATTCCGGGTTCAATTTGACGACGAACAACACAATTTGTTCAAAATAAGACTACTATTATCCTACATGGCGACGCTCGAGGAACTACTATTTTTGGAAGCTTGGAGACAAAAGATGTTTCATATTTTTCAGTTTTTGCAATGTGATATGGTTTTGGGAATTGTAAATCCCCTTTAGTGAATATTTAATGCAATCTCCAATGAGAAAAGGTGCTTTATTTCTATGCTTTTCCTGTTAACTTACACTAAAACTTTTCCCACCTGCTGAATCCTGATTGGCTAATTCAAACTTCCCGCGCGCTAGCTGTATGCATTTCTGTTCTAAGAGATTTCTTCTTACATATTTCTTCTAAAGGGCCTGCAGCTATTCCACAAATAGTGTCAAATTTAAGATAAACCACTTGTAAAATTGTTTCCAATGAATTCTATGAATCGAAATGACTGAAGCCGAAGGTGTAGGTGTTGTTACTGACACCGTCACATCCCTAAACAGCAAAATTGAACCACCAATCATCACTCGCACACACCCGTCTTCCTGTTTTCTTCGTTGCGTGTGTTTTCTTGGAGTTTTGATTTATCCGATGAGTTGTATCTGTTGTTTGTGACTGGCCCGATTGATTACTTTTTTGTTGTTGTTTGTCTGTTTTGTTGTTTTTTAATTACATTATGTTCATTTCATTATATTTAAACGACACCCAACTGAAATAAAGGCGTTATATATTACCTTATTAAACCAGCCAATCATGAAAGCAACAAATACATAAATTCACAAAGAAATATTGTGTGCTAAAAGAAGTCTCTGCCGAGGAATGTGCTCAACATGATTAACATGATTAAAATACGACATCTGTCGTCATGGTTTTGTTTTTTAGAACCTCGACTAAAGGGCCTGGGAAGCGGTATCCAAATAATTTAAAATCCAGTTCAAACAGGCGACCAAGTTGAAATATTTCGTCCTTTGTCAGCTGGGAGTAGTAATCTAATACGTGCGATTTTGTCTTGGATGGGCGATATTCGGGGAAAGTTACATAATCATCCACACCAATTGTCTTTAACAGCTGAGGCGCTTCCTCAGCAAGATTTTCAAAGTGACCAATGAAGTCGTAATCTACCTCGCAAGGACAAATCTGTTCGTAAGGACGCCAATGTTGATCTTCAATATATCCACGCTCCGGAAACGTTGTTGCGTTGGATGAAAGCACGCTCTTTATAAAGGTTGAAAATGGAACCGCGGCTTGCTTCCTTAATTCTTCCGTGGTTTTATCGGGGATAACAAATCGTTTGAACCACACCCTATTCACTTTGTCACGGTACGCCGATGCCAATCTGGCAAAAGGCTCCCGGACAAACATGGCTTTGTAGTAATTCTTCAAGATCTCTTTCCTCTCGGTAACATTGTAATCCTTAAGCCACGAGAACAGATTCTTTCTATGAGGGTTAAAAGCCACTTGTTCCCCCTGGTTCTCTGTGCTGTAAAGGACGCGCTTCCAAGTTGTGCAGGAAACTTTAGGTATGAAACAGAACACAAACTTTAGCTTTTCAATGACGATGAAACGAGTGAAGTCAGCTTCTTCGATGAAGGAAGGATTGGGTGGTTTTGTTAGGCACTGCTCCTTTAACAGTTGTCGTCTTTCGGCCATGCTTAAGCCAGACTGTGTCATGACTATGAAGCAAACATGCAGATGAAAAATTAAAAAGAAGCATTTTAATCTTGTCTTTGTTCTTATTTTATAACATTCAACTCATACACCAATGCAAATGCTGCGTTCTGATTGACTGAGCTCTCCTAGACTATCAGCCAATAGGTGCAGAAGCTGTAGGTCTTCTATTAAATGGTGACGTTTTGTCGATTTTCTGAAGTTTTGGAGGGGAATTTACAGAGTCAGCAGATAAACAAATTTCGGGGAAAACTTAAAGGAGGGCACCACGCGTACGTGTGCCTTGGCTTAAAAAGGGTATGGGAAAAACTGATAGGCGCGCGTACATAAACAGGACTGTAAATTTCAAAACTAATTAAGACAGTTCGGTAAGAATTCTACTGAAACAATTACTTTATTATTTTAATTTTCTCTCGATTTCTATGAGGTTCTTCCATGATTAGTTAAAGATTGTATTTCTATAACTCTAAATAATACGAAAACATTTCGCAGTCGTGGTCACGGTTTTCTTTATTTTCTTTGGGCTGATATTGTGAGGATGACAAGTAAATTAAAGCTAATAGGTAAATTTATACAGTTAAAGCGCTTACACGAAACTGCTTCTAAAGCCTTAATTCACAGCTTAGCTTTATCTAAGATGTCTTTTATGGATTTGTCCTTGCCGTATGAGATGGGTTGGGGGGGGGGGGGGGGCCAGCGGTTATCCTGCAAGCAGGCTCTCGTGTGTTGAGGTAGGAGTAGCAAAGTCGATGAGTAAAGTCACGAGAGGTCAGCGAGTGAAGCGAGCTTGTGACTCACAAGCTCGATTCGTTCGCCGACTATCGCCATATCTCCATAAGTGTGACCTTTAGTTAGGTAACAACGAGTGGTATTGCAGTACAAAGGGCAGTCTTACATCCCGTCTTCCGCACTAAAATAAATCAATAATCCTCACGTCCCGTCATGAAAATAGGCGCCTGGCCGGCGGCTTGTAATCGCGGAATCCCGCCTTCAAATTTTCTTGCATTTCTTACCCTGGCAGGGCAACAAGGCTCATCCCGTGTACCATCACGTCCCCTTTTTCTCTGGAATTTTATTAATATTTCCTTTCGTTTTGAGGCTGCAGATGTTTTGTCGGGGTTAAATCGGGTTAAAATTTGTCGAGACATCAGCTTGCTTCACACTAGCCGATTTCTTGTCGCGACTAACCGAGTTTAGGCTTGGGGCCAAGTCGATCTCCGCCATGTTGGAGAAGACGCTTGTTCACATGACTCTCATGACAATTCCTCATTGGTTGAGAAATGCGCGAGCCCCGAAAAATTGTCTTGTTCCACCCCACACTAGCTGAGAAGTGAAGAGTTTTTGTCGGCCGACAAAAAGTCGGCTACTGTGCGGCGGCCTTTGTCATGGTTGTTTCACTTGTTGTATAAATGCAAGTTTCCGGCCTTAGTTACACAACCTGTTCATGAAAGAATGTCAACTGTCGGAGTGAAAGAAGATTATTCTAACTAAGACGCTAGCAATTTTAAGACATTTCAGTAAAGACTTGGAAAAAGAACCTCGAAAGCATTTTTTCCTAGTTGCTCCTGTAACAAAGGATTTAAGCTACGTTAACGTTATTTGAAATGAGTAGCTCTGAGAGAAACACTGAATTTTAATTATCATGTTACTCAGCTCAACCTCCGTGTTCAGTTAGTTCCGACAATTTTGTCTTGCACATACAACGGGAAAGTCAAAAACGGATAATATGAATTTTATTTGACCTTCAAATGGTGTTTTTCTGTGTTGGGGTTCTTCTTCCAAGTGGCGTTTCCTTGATCAATATCTTTTTGTTTTGTTTTGGCGGCTTTGTGAAATAGGTAGTTTTCGGTTGCAGACAATGAGAAGCTTCCAGCTTGAATATAATTTATAATTTTTATGTCTCGATAAATAATGCAGCCCCTTGGAGCTAGTAAAAGCAGCAGTGTTAAGGTAGGACTTGGTAAGTTTGGAGGTTTAGTTGATTGATAGTTGCTTTGTGTGTTTTTCGTGTTTGTTGCATGTGTTCACGGGTTACTGGGGTAACTGAGCTAAAATCGATCAAACTGAAATCCTGAAATAAAAAAGGTGTATTTCAAGGTAGTTTTCAGAAATATGACTAAACTGTTTCGCCTGTGTTGTTTACGCCTGCTGGCACGAAGTCTTATTAATCAGTTTGCCGCGATCAAAACCCTTCCGAATTAACGTACAGCAACTATTTGATTTAAGATCTGTTCGTCGAGCCATTATAATAAAATAAGTCCCGTGGTCTGTCATTATACGGTAAACTGTCTTTAAGGTTAATTACACTTGTCGCTTTAGTAACGTTTAAAAATTGTGTCCGCCAACAAATCCTGAAAGTAGCGAGCCCCGAAAGAAGCGAGCCAGCTCCGAAAGAAACAAGTCGTTTACCTCGTAAGAAAAATGCTAAGTAGTACCAACTGTACAAAACATTACGTTTCTTGCTCGCCGAAAGTAACGACCCCTCGAGATTAAAAAGGCCCAAATACTGCTAAATCTGAAAGCAACGAGGGCCATTACTATCGGAAATTTACGGCAAACCAAAGCGGAACTTTATTGTAGAAACACGGTGCTCAAATTTCGTTTTACAGCTGACGAAGGCCAGTGTCCTTGGTCACCTTGCTTGTAATTGAAGGAATGATAATCAGAACGGCAAAAAAGTTCTATACTATAACAAAAACAAAATAAATATTCCATCCCAGTTACTCGCATGATAATTGGAAATGACTTGTTTTGAGCAAACACTGGATTTCAGTCCCGGAAATTCTGTCACCAAGTTTGAATTTCCGTCAACGGACCGATTGAGAGTTGGTATGGTGAAAGAGAAAAACATCTTTTTTCCCTGCACAGTTTAATATTAAGTGAAGAGCACGGCGGAAACAGTAAATTATAATTCCTTTCCACGTCAATTAAAATGTTCACTGTACTTGCAGTTGAATTCACCTAAGTCAAGAGGCGTTCTTTTCGTAAGCTCTTTTTAAAGCAATCTTATGTCTAATTCTTTCAATGAAATGGACATTCACATTTACCATTTGACTCCAATTTTAACCTGGGCAAAAATTATACCTACCTGGATCCAGATTTGAATTAAGTATTCGACTTGATAGGCAAACAACCGACTGAAGTGTTAAAGCAAACAATAAAAACGAATAATCTTGAAGTCAACATGCAGTAAGTAGTGAAAAGAGTAAAGCATATTTATTGATTTAATACAAGGAAACGAAAGTAATAAACCAAAACGGCACATTTCAACTAAAAGGCAGTCATTACTGAGCAGATCCCAACAATCATGGAATAACTCAGCCTCATATCCATGTTTGCACACGGAGATTCAAACTAAAAGGTTTTTTTATAGTCTTGAGCTTGAGCGATTAGGATCATCTATATAGTGCGGTGTATAAGTTTGAAGTAGTTAAACCATGTCGCTACTGTCTACATTTTACGCTTGCTATGGCTACAGGCATTAAAGTACTACAATCACTTAACCCTACCTCCAGAAGAGTTTGGATACAAGGTTTTGTCAGTGATCCACAAACCAACGCATACGGCAATCACAATAAAAATGAGGCGCGATTTGTTCCTTAATTGCGACCTTGCGTACATGGCGCAGGCTCTTCTAAACGGAATCCACCAGCTGTTAACGTTACATAAGAATAGTTTTCTACAAGAATAAGGAACGTGTATCGATCAAATATTTAGAAGGAATATCCTTCCCAGGTCTACCCCGGCCGGGGCTTTGACCAATCATGGGCCATTCTCGATATATTAAAATTCTAACTTGGTTCCAAGGCTTGGGGGAATAAAACAAAAGAAATAACATGTGGACACAAAGTACAAATAAACCTCATCCGCTCCCTCACTTATCGCTACTATCATCTTTGTTCATCTGGCTCCTTACTAATATCTGCACTTAATGATCTTCGAAAACTCCTTCTTCAGAACGGCTACCCACAAGGCATAATTAACTATCACATCAACGATGTTTTTAACAAAAACAGACATCAGCATAGCAACCCTGTGTCTACAGTTCCTAAGAAAGATATTGTTATCCTATTTCCCTTTGGTTTGCAAAGCAATCATGTCGCTAAACGCCTGAAATCATGTGTGCGCAAAACCTAAAGATCATTTTTCAGAACACTCGATGCATAAAATTTTCTTTCCGTACAAGGACCATATTAATCGTTCGCAATAATCCAGATCTAGAATTGTTTACGGAGCAAACCGCTGGGATAGTAATAGTTTTTACATTGGTGTAACTAAACGTACACTGTGTGAAATGAGGAGTATCGTGGTATCACACGATACGGACCCGTATTCTTCGAGAATACAGACATACCCGGACGTACCGTGTTTCAAGACACGCGACGTGTCCACTGCGTGTCAGGAACCGTATTCCGATTCGGACTTAACCCGTGACATGGAAAATCCGATGTCAGGATACGTCATTGAAACGCGACGTGGGGAAACCTGGAAATTTCCTTATACTTTCAGATTTGCCGCGAATAATAACGTACCGTATACGAGCGCACGGTCTTTCTTTCCGTGTCGTTCTAAAAATTGTCTTTTCCACTGTAGTGAGAATAGTTTCACTAGGTGTTCTTGTCCCGAAATTCCACGGTACTAGACGAATCGATCGTCCTCTAGAACAGGATTCTCCACGAAAATCCACGGTACTTGAAGAATAGATTAGTGTTCTAGATTGCGATATTCCACGGTACGAGAAATTCCACTCGGCATTCTTGATCCCAACTACATACTATCAGGTTATTTTTTTGGAAAACCACCAAATTCCCCCGATAATTTTGCACCCGCTTACTAGTGTACTCTTCCACAGATCAGTACCTTGTGCTCTGATTATCTTAGATTTCCCTTCCCTACCAACGATTTATAAACTCATACTTCACAACTAAGAAAAGCTTTATTGGACAACAAAATTGTCAAATGTTGTAAGGCAAAGTGCCTACTCGAGATAGTTAATAAGGACACTATTTTCAAAAACTTTGTCAGAGATAACTCTTGTACCCTTACATAATATTCTTAAACATTCTTAACCACTGATAAATTACACATCATTCCAAAAAGTTACCAGATAAGGATATTTTGCTCAGTACCTTTACTCTAAAACAAAAAAAAATTATTTTCAGTTAAATCTAATAAATAATCCCCTTGCATAATGGCCAATTTACAGAATCTATATTTCATCATGTGATGACTAACAACTAAGTCTAACATTACAAAAAGACCTAATCATTCAAAATGTGCCCAAAAAGGGACAAAATTTTAGATTGCGTGTAATAATTAAATACACTAGGCTAAAAGAGCTTAATGCTTGACATGGATGGAAGCAACAGTTTCAGTATTTACATAAATCAATTACACCATGACAATAATTCTAATATGAAAAAGACACTTTTCCATCAGTCAGATGTGAAGACAAGAAGAACAATAACAAATGTATAAACTCTAATATTAGAAAGTAATAAAATTTTATCAAAAACTACATTAAATTCTAAGCAAGTCACACAATGTTAACAACTTAGTGGCCTATGGTTATTTATTGAGCTCAAAAGTGCCTTTTTGAAGCCAATTCGTAAACAGAAAAGTTGTTTGAAGAGCATAACAATTCAAGAAGCTTGTTTGAAATCATTCCAATAAAATTAACTGTGGCATATCCAGGCTTCATGATAGGAAAACTGAACACTTTAAAGCCCTCGCTAAAACTGACAATATCTCAGTCAACTCTGACCGCGGCCAAACCCCGTGACATAACATCAAGTGGGATCACTTTGATATTTTGACGAAGGGCAAAACAGACTACCATTGTAAAATCAAAGACACCTTTTAATTTTTATTCAAGAACTTGAGCTAGCTTTAAACGTCAATGTCGGAAGTGAAAAGCTAATGTTTAATTAACCTACTCTAGTTTTTATAGTTCACTGTTAAGTTTTTGCTAATAATCTAGGTTTCAGACCCAGGGAGGTGGAAATATGACATCAGTGACTAATATTGGAGCCGGTGTGGAATTTGCCACTGTCTGTATGTGAGGGAGGGGGGAGAGGGGGGGGGGGAGGTAGGGGGATTTGTAAGTAAGGTTCGGTGGAACGCATCAAGAGACAGTAACGTCCTTTGAATATGGTATAAGGCCAACAGTAATGCCTTCGAATGATTTAAACAGTGTTTGAAGGTAAATATAAAGTCTCACCTGTGACAATTTAGTCACTTTGATAGTTCAATCACATATAAAAGAATGATTCTTGTCATGCACAGACTAAGCATTTATGTAGGTTACACACGCGGACATTTACATAATCGTGTAAAAACACATAAACAACAATCCTTCGCCATTGCCAAACACTACAAGAACATGAACGGGAAGATGCCTCAGGGCCTGCTAAAGCGTTTCGAATTGCTCAAGAAATGCAGAAACAAATTTGATTGCTTAGTGGACGGAATGCTTTTTATAAGAGCCTTAAAGCCAAATCTCAACGTGCAATCACACAGTGAAAATCCCCTGGGAAAGAGGTTGCGTGCAATCAGACTCCATTCGTGCGAAAGAATTTTATAATATTCTCACCCTCTTATGTTAAGGTGTTAATTCTTAAGACCAAAATCGCTTTGAATGCTGTAATTTGCATGATCTTATTTATATTTCCTTGATAATGGAGTCATGACTACTCCGAAACGTCGGATTTTATCGTTTGTTTTTACGGTTTTATGTTTTGAGAAATATCTTTTAATATCATGTAAGCGTTCACGAAATGCGCAGTATTGCGACGTAAAGACTATAGAGAGAATCTACTAACCTCGATCTCAGGCTCTCTCTCCCTTTTGCTTTTGGTTGCGACAGGTCACGTGACCACCTGTGACACGAACGTTTTTGCCTGGATAGAGTCAACGAATAATTAGTCGTCCTTAACTGAAGCGAAAGAGTCGCGATCGCTATAAACCATGTATGAGCAAGCACACCTTTGAAATTTTCCAGTCCTATCCTAAGCTTTACACAGTTGCCCCGAAATATAACTCATATGTGAAATATATTCATACTCCAGCGCATTGAAGTATATCCGTCTGATTTCTAGTCATTCAAGCCCGCGGGGAGGGGGGTGGGTGGGTACTTGACCCAAGTTTGGGTATAGGGGTGCCGCCGAGGGTTTGAAATCCTGACCCTGTTTGGGACAAAAATACGCTAAAACCCTACCATGTGTAGGACAACAGCCTCCATTTCAAGACCCTGTTTAGGGCAAGTGATAAAATGCACACTCCCTGGTTTTGCAGGATTTAAACTGTTTAACAAGTCATTCAAATCAGAGAAATCATGCTCGATGTGTCTAAAACGTCTCTATACTTAAACTAAAGAAAAAGCCATCAAGCATTAAGCTGTCAATTACCATAGCAAAATGTCGCCATTGCATCTATAGAAAGGCATTTTTTTTTAAATAGCAAATAAAATAGGAATTATTTCTTCAATTACTGCATAATGAATAAGTGGAATTTATATTTAGGCACTAATAGAAGTTTTATAGAGAAACAAATCCCTAAACGATACATACATACCAGCGGGATCCCTCGTGTCGCTGTACGTGTGCGACACGTACAGTGACATCTTTCTTTCATCACGTCATCCAAGACAGAGAAACTAGACCTACCAGTACGGTCTGTTCTGTCAATGCGCACGCGTTATAATACTGCTAAGTGGAAAAATATTTTACATTAAGATACCGACAACAATTGCGTTCTTGTCCGGAAATGATCTGATGTTGATTGATGACATTATAATGTCCGGTTAACAGTCGTTTTACTCTGTTGACATTATGCAAATCAGGAAAAGAAACGCGTCGCTTGTCGCTCGATCACATGTTTTTCAACTTCTCGCAAGTTCCGTGTCGCAGGCTAAAAAAGAAAGACACTACCCAAAGTCTGGGTTAAAGTCTCTCGGCTCGTAATACCATACCCTGTTTAGGACAGGTTTTAAACCTGTTTATGACGAAGGAGGGTCAAATTGTATACCCTGTTTAGGACAGCGAGGCCAAAAAACCATACCCTATCCAGCGGCACGTCCCCGTTTTGCCCAAATAGGGGAGTGCCCCCCCCCCCCTCCCCCCCGCCGGGCATTTAAGTTACTAAGAAGTAAAACCGTTTAGCTATTGCAAGTGTTTCATTTGTCTGAATTTCGCTGGGTTAATCTGTCTGCACTTTCGGCCAACTGTTTGTTCGCGCTTTCGTTTGGTTTGCACTCGTCTGCTCTGCCGTTCATTCAGTTTTACAATTTATTGTTTGATCAGGGGATATCAGTCTCTATTTTTAAACTCAATCATATTAATATTTTGAAATGTATTAAAAATATGGCGAGGCCAAAGCTCTTTTACTTATTTTATATTAGAATTTCAAAGAAGACATCATCACTGAAACAGCAAATATATAAACTCCTCCACGAAAACAACCGCTCAACGCCGAGTAACATTCGCGCGCGTAAGAACTGGATACATCAACGAACTCCTCCACGAGAACAACGGCTCAACGCGCGAGTAACATTCGCGCGCGTAAGAACTGGATACATAAACGAACTCCTCCACGAAAACATCGGCTCAACGCGCGAGTAACATTGGCGCGCAAAAGAACTGGATACTGTCTCTAAAAATAGCTTAAGAGGGGTTGTCTTGGGAGTAAAGCATATATGGGGGATTCACGCTCTCAGCTTGATCTTCTCTTGTTTTCAATGATGAACCTATCCTGACATATGAGTTCCACCGCATTTCAATTCCTTTATATGCGGACATAGCAATGATGCACTGCTGCTGAAAAAGTTGAGAATAAGGCGTCTCAGGAGCCAATGCTGTGTGTTTGGGCCAACAAATGAAACAGAACGAAAAAAAAAAAAACATAAGAAAAATAAAGAAGAAATTATATAAAAAAACAGACCCCGAGTCAGTATTTTACTGGCACCCGTTTTAAAACTAAATCGAACGGTTGTAACATGAGTCCCGAGTGCTGGGACTGAGTAATTAGCGTTTGTTTTCATTGGTTTTATTTCACAATGATAAGCGACTGTTTCAAACCTTCGCACCACATTCTCAAACATAAAACCAAAGGGAGAATTGACCAGACCGCGTCACTAACATGCATATAATTAACTTTGATTGACACTGTAAGAGTTTCATTAGTGGATGGAATCGTAGGACTTAACAGCACGCACCTCCCCGAGTAGTTTTCACGTTTCGCCTGCAACTTTACGAATATACTTCAACCTCATTGTCCTACCTTGGCCGATTTGTATGGAATCACTTTTTTTAGTCGAGGACATTAACGTTTTCTACACTCTTAGGAAAAAAATATGAAGAAAGGGCCTGTGGAAACCCTTAAAAATTTTGTCTTCATCTCCCCGTTGTACTAACGTTTTCAAAGCTGTTAAAACCCTTTGTTGCCTTGCAACGGTCTAACAACCTTAATAAAATATTAGTTAGTGCTAAACTTCATAAACCGGCTACCGCTGCTAACGAACCTCGCGGCTCGCTTCTTTCCGTTGTGGCAACAACTGCTTAACATGCAATTACATAAACTTACTAAGTATTCATTTAATCGGTGAGACTAGATTTATTAATCACCACATTGACTGCAACATCTACATGATACAACGTGACCATCGTCACAAACAATACATAGGAGAAACCAATTAAAGACCGCTTCAACGAACATCGCAGACCTGTTGACAAACATACTAACAGCTCTAAGCCCATCACAGTATCCCAACATTTTGTGTAACAATCATACCGCTACTGACATGCAACTTATTCCTCTTGAACTCGTTAAATCTAATCATGACAGTGTACATAAAGCAAGAGAAGCATATCTCACTGAAAACCCTTGAACCTACGTTTCTTTTGTATTAGCTTTCTATGTTGAAGTGATTTTGTACTATTTATAGCTCCTCATTACTACTTTTCAGGCTGTAACGTTTTTTTCCATATTTTTATTTTTTTTTAATTTTTACGTTACTTCTTTCATCGTTACTTAGCCCTGTCTATCAGTCTTTTGTTATAATTTATCTTTTCACTAGTTACACCGTATTTCCCATATTTTAAATTTGTAACGTTTTAAACTAGAGTCATTCTCTGTAACACTCTGAAGAAGGAAGGCCGTGCCTTCCGAAATATTGGAAAATATATTCCTATACTGTCTAATGAGCCTTGCTAATTTTCGTCTAATATACAGTTAGGCCTTTTGTTGACGATACCTCCGATATGGATAGCTGCCCTATAACAAATTCTATCACTTTTAATGACCGGATTACACCAGCTTATTGTAAATTCTTAGTTCATGTTTGCAGATGACTTAAACTATATCCTGAAATTATTTATTCACAAAAGCAAAAAAAAAACCATCCATTCCACAACTTTTGTCTAATAGCATTTTTTTACAGTTACCCCTGCTCATTTGCGTTACAATGTATGTCAGGCAATTTCGGGCTACTTTGTAGAGTTTAGCCCGAAATTGCCTCGAATCCACGTTGGATTACATTACAATGCAAATGCGAAAAACTAACCGTGAAAAGGGCTATTTTAAGATGAACCCGCCTGTAAAATTATTCACAGTGAATTCTATAAATTGAAATGACTGAATACGAGGGTGTCGATATTAATAATAGTAATTAAAAAGTAGTATAGTAGTTAGTGGTTCGAGCACAGTTTTCAAATAGGAGACTCTATCACTTTTTCAAATAGGAGACTCTATCACTTTTTCCACAGTTTTCAATATTTAGCGACTCTATCACTTTTCCATATTATTGGAGGTTCTAACACTTTTTTATCCGCGCTGGATTTCTCAACTATTTCTCCAACAATTAATCAACTGCTGGAAAAACCAAACCAAAAACCAAATGTTGAACCAAACCTTGAATCAAAATATAGGAATCAAATATTGAAATCAAATGAGGAACCAGAACCAAAACCCGGGACATCGGTCTGGAATCAAAACCTTGAATCATTATTGGGAAAAAATATATAAAAATATATAAAAAATATAAATTATTTTCTATATATAATATATAATGAATCTGTTTAAAACAAAAAAAATGTGATATTTGTAAAGAGAAATGCAAAACATATTATATTGAATGTTGGTGTGGTGATGATTTTTGTTTGATGAAGAAATGTTTGAGTAGTCATAGAGGGTCATTTTAAGCCTTGTTACTGGGTTCCCCTTGAGTTCCGTGTGGGTTCCCTTTGGATTCCCTCGCAAAAAGTGGGTTCCCTTTATTAATATGCATAACGGTCGAGTCAACGACGTCATCTATTGTTATAACCTTGGGTTCCTCCATACTAATGAAGTGTCTAGCTAGCTAGGTAAAAATGGGTTCCTCCATACTAATAAGCGTCGCTCTAGTACAATAAAAACAATAAGGTTGCCTGGGCTTGCCCGTTAATAATGAACCCTGATTGGCTCATGAGAAATCCATGACCTGTTCAAAATAAAAGCGCGCATTTTAACGAAAGCGTTATCTTTCTCGCAATCGCTTTGCTAGGAAATAATTTGTTCGATTTTCGAAACGTTTATCGTGAAGATGGCTTTTTTCACCAACGTTATTGATCTGCAAGCTGCTTTGAGCGCTTGTTTAACTGTCCGTGATTGGGAAACATTGACAAGCGCAAATTTTTGAACGCGTAATAATTTCTCTAGCTTTCTTTGAAAACGTTCTCCGATTTTCGAAGCCGGGTTCTTTTAATCCTGTTTGGCTCATGAAAATATCTATTATGTTTTTATCTGTACTCTCAGCTTTGCTAAGAAGAGAGAGAATTAATTCTTAGCTGCTCTTGTTTTCCGCTCCGTTAGTCACTACTTTCAGCCCTAGATTTGCATACAAACTCCAACGGAAAACTGAGCCCATGGGACAGCTCTACAACTGAAATTACAACAATAGAAGCTCAGAGCGCTAATTAATTGTGAACACGCGACAATAAATGTTTTCGAACAACACCGTTTCTTGAATATTACTTTTATTAGCGAAATGGTTCAAATACACAGAGCTTTGAAATGAATACACCGAAATGATAACAGCCACGAAGTGTTTAACACAAAGTAAATCAGGAAATTAGAATGCAATGAACAATAAAACTGAAGTCCCCTAAACAAAGAAATAAACTCCAATAGAACATCACACTAGATATCGGTTTGAAATACATTTTTTTATTGAGAACAAAACACAGTAGGTCTAGTCTTCATCTTGTGGAATGGGTTGCTTCACAAACAATCGATTAAGCAAGAATTTCCGCTTATCGATGGCTAGTTCTGTCGATTCTAACCAATCAAATCCATCTGTATCTTTGAGATCTTTTTGAGTTTCCATCACTTTTTGGAATGTGTAATCTTTCTTCATCGCTCGCATCCACTGCAGATACTCTAACACTACTTTTCTCAATTCTTTTCTGTAGAGAGGAAGGAGAGCGTTCTGCGCTTTAAGGTGAGCTACATTTTCCGAATCTCCGTTTCTTTTGTACTCGTCGACCAAAGCATTGAGTTGAACCTCGTGGCGTTCCTGAGCTTCATCTAATATGCGCGACCAAGGGTTTAAGTGCTCTGTCACTTCTTGGGAAGAATCCGTGTCTTGGCTAGATTGGGAAGAAGCCGTTTCTTGGCTAGATTGAGAATAATCTTCACTGTCTTCGTAATATCCATTACCTCGTTGAAGAAGGCAGTAATTATAACCGTCGCTCCAAGACATTTTAGGTTTGAACAGCACGAGCTTTGACAGCAAACTGAATGGCAAGTGGAGCGCCGCCTATAAAACAAGCAGTGAAAATGTGAAGCTTATGGGACGCGGTTTAGTGTGACAAGCTACTGGTACTACAGGCGGGGTTACTAAGCTCTCTTCTCTGTGTTCGGCCCTTCATCGTCTCCATACAAAGTGAGCCACTCAGGAACTGAATCTGTTGTTGTTTTATAATGTTTGATGTTATTGGCTGCTTTTCTAACGCCTTTTGGTAGAGATTTCAGTGATTTCTTTAGTCCTCTTGGTAGAGATTTCAGGGATTTCTTTACTCCTCTTGGTGTTGATAAGTGATGGACTATTGTATCCTTTTCTTCTTCCTGCACTGATAGAGGTGTTTCACTTGTTGAAGGTCTTACTACCTGGCTCCTCTTTGCTGGATAGATCATCACTCTAACCTTAGGTTGTAATTTCGCTTCTTGTAACCACTTCCTTCGATTGATATAATCTAATCCATGTACATCTGCGAGATGATTAGACAGGAAAAACACAGAGCCGAAAAGGTGCCCCTTCTGCCCTTTTGTCCTGAATGGCCTCGTTTTGTCCCTTTTGTCCCTCAGAAGTCCTTTTTGTCCCGTGTTGTGGCCCTTTTGTCCTGTGTTATGTCCTTTTTGTCCTTCGCATAAAAGTTTAAAACTCGCTGAAACTGTTTTATTTTTGTTGAGATCTCGAACTGTTAACATGACTAAACGCGTGTGCCGTGATTGCCCAATTCCGAATTGTGGAGCAAAATATCTCGTTAGATTGTCTAATCATCTCGCACCAAGTAGAAGAAAATATGGAACCGCGGCTGAGTGTATTGACAAACATCAAGTAAGATATTATGGTCTCAATGAAATTCCCAAATCTATATTAGAAACATTCAATAAAAGTAAACTAACAAAGAGCCAAAAAAAGATGATTGAAGATCATTTCAATAGTAAAAAATCAAAAAACTGATTGAGCCCTCACAAGCTGGGGGCTTACTTGGAGAGGCGTTGCTTAAAGGTTCTGTAAAAGGATTATGGAACATTGGACGAGCTGGTGCTGCAAAGGCTGTCAAATCAGATTTTGTCAAACAAAAAATGAAAAAGACGGCCAACCAATATCTTGATAAAGCATTAGACAGTTTCACATCAGATTTATCTAAAAGACTTGATCCCCCAACACATAGTGGTAGTGGATTACCAATACCATTTCCATTTGTTGATTGGAAGAAAGCTTGGAATGTTGTCACTGCACCTGGATTGTTCAAAGGACCTGAAGTGAGTGCAAAAGAGGGTAGAGCCTTAGTTGCTGAATACAAGAGACAATACAAGGCTTACAAAGATGCTGGAGGTAGTAGATCATACAACTCATGGATTAAATGGAAAGGTTATGGTGGAGGGTTAGACATCCATAATGCCATTCTTAAGGTTGCACCAAAGAAAGGGTTTGTGATGCCAACAAAGATACGCTTGAACAACTACAAAACACAAGAAAAGCCATCAAAGATCATATCACAAACATTCTCACAGATGTGAAAGGTCTAAAATTCGTTGAAACGCTTACGGTAACATTAAAAAAATCAGCAAAAGATGAAACACTGTACAAAACCGCATATTTCAATAGCAAACCTCTTACCATCATCAACAACACAGAAATCCCAGAAGCATTACAATTATCAAAACAGCAAATCTTAAACATGACAGCTCAATGGATATCTGAAGGTTCCGTTTGGACTATTGAATCTGTTGACAATCATTATATCAATATCGTACAATATAAGCCAATGAAAGGCTCATCATACATTGAACTTCCCCCAGAACTCAAAAACAGTAAAAAAGGATTGATCAACATGAAAAATGAGGATAATGAATGCTTTAGATGGTGTCACATAAGACATTTAAATCCACAAGATAAAAATCCACAGAGGATCAAAAAATCAGACAAGGAATATGTTAAAAATTTAGATTATTCAGGAATTGAATTCCCAGTAACCACAAAGCATTATAATAAAATTGAAAAGCAAAATGAGATCAACATCAATGTATATGGGTATGGAAACAAACAACCATATCCTGTCTATGTGTCAAAAGAAAAATATGACAATCATATGGAACTATTATTAATAACTGAAAATGACAATAAACACTACGTATTCATCGAAGATTTCAACAGGTTTATGTTCAACAAAACGAAGTATGAGGGAAAGAAGCACTTCTGTATGTATTGTCTTCAGTGTTTCAGCTCTGAAAGAGTCTTGAACAATCATAAAGATAATTGCATTCAAGTTAATGGAGCACAAGCAGTAAAAATGCCTAATGAAGATAACAACATCCTAAAATACAATAATCATAATAAACAACAACCAATGCCATTTGTGATCTATGCAGACTTTGAGGCTTTAACAGAAAAGATATCTAGTTGTCAACCTAATTATGATAAATCATATACTGAGGCATACCAGAAGCATTAAAACTGTGGATATGGTTATAAGGTCGTCTGTTGCTATAATGATAAATACAGCAAACCTATTAAAACGTACAGGGGTAAAAAGGCTGTGTATAAATTCATGGAAGCCATGTTGGAAGAAGTTAAATATTGTAAGAGATTGATGAAAAAAGAATTTAATAAACCATTGAGAATGACGAAAGATGATGAAGAGAAATTTCAAAAAGCTGATGAATGTCATATTTGTGATAAAAAATATACTGATAAAGATATTCGAATTCGAGACCACTGTCATATCACTGGTAAATATAGAGGCTCAGCTCATCAAGATTGTAATTTGAAACTTAGAATAAACCCACAAGAGGTAAAAATACCAGTTATATTTCATAATCTCCGTGGGTATGACTCTCATTTTATCATGCAGGAGATTGGAGCTATTGTTAAGAAACATACATACACAAATAAGAAGGGTGATGAGCAACAGATGACAATCAATGCCATCCCTAATAATATGGAGAAATATATGGCGTTCATGCTTGGTAATAGCTTAGTGTTCCTTGATAGTTTCCAATTTATGAGTTCCAGTCTAGAAAAACTAGTGAGTAATGTACCAAGAGAATCATTGAAATACACCTCTGAAATATTTGAAGGTCAAGAGCTAGATCTAATGACCAGAAAAGGAGTTTACCCCTATGACTATATGGACAGTTTTGATAAGTTCAAAGAACAACTTCCATCAAAAGAAGCATTTCACAACATACTGAACAATGAGCATATATCAGATGAAGATTACAAACACGTCCAAAATGTGTGGAATACATTCTCTCTAAAAAATATGGGAGAGTATCATGACTTATACCTTGCATCTGACATCCTCCTATTAGCTGATGTATTTGAAAACTTTAGGAGAAGATGTCTTGAATATTACAAACTAGATCCATGCCATTATTTCACATCTCCTGGTTTGTCATGGGATGCTATGTTGAAGATGACTAATATTAAGCTGGAATTGATGACTGATATTGATATGTTCCAGTTCATTGAAATGGGACTGCGTGGTGGTATCAGCTATATAGCCAATCGTTATGGTAAAGCAAACAATAAATACATGAGAGAATACGATGAGAAGGCGCCATCAAAGTATATTATGTATCTTGATGCTAATAACCTTTATGGTTGGGCTATGAGCCAGTATCTACCAACAGGTGGATTCAGATGGATGACTGAAAAGCAGATCAATAAGATAGACCTTACCAAGTATAAAGAAGACAGCAATAAAGGATTAATATTAGAAGTTGATCTTAAATATCCAAAAGAACTGCATAATCTCCATAATGATTACCCACTAGCAGCAGAAAAAGTAGAAGTAACAAATGATATGTTATCTGAGTATTGCAAAAATATATCTGAAAAATTTAATATATCAACTGGTTTGGTTCAAAAGCTCATACCAACCTTAAATAAAAAAGAAAAATATGTTTTACATTATAGGAACCTCCAATTATATATTGATCTTGCTTTAAAAGTTACCAAAATCCATCGAGTACTTGAGTTTAATCAATCACCATGGTTAAAACAATATATTGATTTTAATACTGAGAAACGTAAAAATGCAAAGAATGCTTTTGAAAAAGATTTCTTCAAACTCATGAATAATAGTGTATTCGGTAAAACGATGGAAAATATCAGAAAGCGATTAGATGTCAGATTGGTTACTGATGAAAAGAAATTATTAAAATTAACCAGTAAGCCAACTTATGTTAGTAGCAAGATCTTCAATGATAATCTGGTGGCTGTACATAAAATCAAAGAAACACTTACTCTAAACAGGCCGGCAAATGTGGGTATGTGCATCTTAGATTTGAGTAAGACTTTGATGTATGATTTCCATTACAACTATATCAAAGACAAATATGGAGACAAAGCCAAGCTTCTATTCACAGACACAGACAGCTTGACCTATGAAATCAAAGCTGAAGATGTGTATCAAGACGTCTGGAATGATAAGCATAAGTTTGATAATAGTGACTACTCTGAGAGCTCACCATATTTTGATAAGACAAATAAAAAAGTAATAGGAAAATTCAAAGATGAAGCCGCAGGAGTCCCCATTTGTGAATTCGTTGGTCTACGATCGAAAATGTATAGTTATATCAAAGACAATCAACAAGGAGGAAAGACCGCCAAAGGAATTATGAAGAATGTCACCAAAAAGGACAACACACATGAAAACTATAAAGATACACTCTTCAAAAATAAACAGATGTATCATAAGATGAAAACAATCAGAAGTGAGAAACATCAATTAGGAAGTTATGAAATCAACAAAGTATCACTCAGCTGTTTTGATGACAAAAGATACTTGCATGAAGATGGAATAACAAGCTACGCTTACGGACACAAAAATATTAAAAATTTTCATAAATAATTTTCTTAATTTCCATAATTTTCTTAATTTTCATAATCTCAAAAGTTGGTTACAAAAGTTGGTCACAAAAGTAGGTTACAAAAGTTGGTTATAAAAATTGGTCATAAAAGTCGGTCATAAAAGTCGGTCACAAAAGTCGGTCACAAAAGTTGGTTAAAAACGTTGGTTACAAAAGTTGGTTGTAAAAGTTGGTTCCAGACCGATGTCCCGGGTTTTGGTCTTGGTTCCTCATTTGATTTCAATATTTTATTCCTATATTTTGATTCAAGGTTTGGTTCAACATTTGGTTTTTGGT
>CM042749.1:2544660-2559625 GCA_022496165.2 Catalaphyllia jardinei
TTCTGTCACGCATAGAAATCGAGAGCGAATAATCTTATTGTTTTAGTATAAATCTACTAGTCGTTCAAAACTTTCATCTAAATCCTCTTTACAGACACTTTGAAAACACAAAGAAGCGGCCCAAAGCGCACGCTGTTACGCTACTCACTATCTATTTAACAAATAGATTCCATGTTGCCGTGCGTCTGTTCAGTAATAGATCACAGATGACGTCAAAATGTGGTAAGAACAAAAAAGTGGCACACGAGGCGTAGCCGAGTGTGTCACTGATATTCTTACCACATTTTGACGTGTTCTGTGATCTATTACTGAATCAGACGCACGGTAACATGGAATCTATTTGTTTTATATAATAACGAAAAGCCTTTTTTGTTTCAAAACATTTTTACATAACGCGAAAGCCGGCCTTTTGCCCCGCCTTTGCCCCGCCTTTGCACGAAAAAAAGCCATTTGACGTGCTCTATACATTCAAAATGAAGCAGTTTCATTGGTTGCTATGCGTAGCAAAGAATTGTGATTGGTCGAGAAAAATCACGCCACTGTCAAACCTGACTCGAGCGTTGCTTCTCGTAGAATGAAAACTTACAGCGAAAGCAGAATTGAACTGCAAAATATACAAATTTTGAAGAAAATGCTGGAATAATCAAGTCAGTTTTTGGCATTGGAGCAGCCCTGTGAGTCGAAAAGCTTGGACGTTGCCTTGAAAATTGCAGGAGTTGAAAAAATAGTCTCGGAAAACTTGTGGTTGCGGTCAACCTAGAGGCCATTTGATTCGAGTTTTGAATGAAAGGAGTGTAAATGACGGTGGAGATTTTTGTCTTCTGTGGTTGGTGATTCTCAAATCAGCTTGATATAGCGTCGGAGACACATTTTAGCTACGATGCTGTTGACCGTGAGCTGTGGTTAGCTATACTTAGCTCGCTGCTATGGCCTGAAACGGACAAGAATATTCGCATCGGAAAGCAAGGTTATGTGTTTATTTTATCTGAAAAGAGCAAAAGCAAGAACAAGAGTGGATAACTAAGCGCAGTTTTTTATATTTTGCTGACATCAATCAATGCCAACAGTTATTTTGACACTGGGAAAAGGTGAATTTTTTAAATAAACTAATCTCTGCAGAAACATTTTGCTTATTGGGTTTGTTCAATTCAAGATAAGGCAATAATTCTCGGCTTATCAAGACGGTCACCAAGTTTGTGGTTGGTTTAGTCTCGCTCGACTACCAACTGAGACTGCTCAAAAATTCTTTCTGGATCATTTTTTAAAAGAAATGGCTTTATCTTTCTTCTTCTAGCTAATCGAACCTGTTCAATGCCTCGGCAAGACTTTGTTGTAACTGATCTTTTGCCCAGACAAGTAAAATACTATCCTAATTCTCAAAACTTTAATAATCTGAAAATTTTTACGAGTTGTGTCGTAATACAAACAAGGAGTAAAAAAATCAGCGATACTACACAACAAGACGTATAATAAGAGATTTATTATCCAGCACGCAAAATTGTTATGTCCGTGCGGGCGAATTTCGCGCCTATCCTCTGGAGTAGAAAGAATACCGCGTGATAATTGTACTAGTTTTGGAGGTTATTTATACTCTACTAAGTGCAGTTGGATAATAAAAGATCGTATTTCTTTCACTTGAACTGAATACAAAAAAACCCCCCTTTTTGTTGTCATGTTTTTTTTTTGTTTTCTTTGAGCTGTTTTGTGAAGAGCATTTACATAAAGTAAGTCTATTAGTATAGGCTGAGGATTCCGCTTTTACGAAGCGATGAATGCGCCGATGGACAAATAAAGAACGACAAAGCTGGAAGTTTGCGACTTCTCTCGCGTTTTCAAGTACATCACAATTATAATATCCTGGTTTGAGATGTGCATTGCAGGATATGAATTAATTTTCAACTAGTAAGAGTATATGTATCTCTATAACCACTTAGTTGATTAATAATACTAAAATCCATTACGTGTTATTTACAATGTTATTGATATGCAAATTGGTTAAAGTGCCTATGAAATGACATTTTAGACCCCTTTTTTATTCCAGAAAATTGAAATGTATGTTGCACTGATTCACAATTTTCGAATTTAAGCTCTGTTACGGCGCGCGAAATAATTTTTCTATCCCTCCGAAGTTGGCAAAAAATGCAATTTTCGTTTTCCGAGGCCTGGGACTAGTGACGTCATAAGTGTGTAAAGTTCGATCGTTTTACTTCGAGTCAGTGTATTTCCTACAAAGTTAGCCCTCACTGAGCCGTTTTCCAATAACACATCATCTTTGTGTGATGTTGAGTCACTGCAGTTAGCGGTAGAAGGGGAAGGCTCTTTTAATTCGATCGTTCGGCGCTATCGAGTCGGGTCTTGGAAGAAGAAGTGACGGAGGAAGACGAGGACGACGAAGATGGTATACGCTTTACGACCGTAGAATTTTGATTCGAACACAAGGAAACAGTCTTAAATTGGTAAACTATAAATCTGTCATGCCATCCATGTAAGAGAATGGTGAAAGCGCTGTTCGCTTTGACAAACGGGATATTTAACTTGATTTAACCACCTGCGTCAAGGTCGGATTGCAAATAGCCTCCTACGCAGACGTTCTTAGGCTTGTCACGCGTTCCTCCCCACGAACGTCTGCTCAACCGACAGACCACTTCCGTTCACTGGCGGTTAGCCTTTGTTTCAAAAGAACCAATCCGCTGTTCTGTTAATGTTGACATCTCTGTTGTTTGCCAGGCTGTTTGCCCTGTGCTTATGCATTGTTTAGGCTCATTTATATTGCACGATATTTGCTTTCGAAGACTTCGAGGGGAAAAACGTGGAAAATAAGAATTTTTCCGTGAAATGTTGCTTACTTGCATTTAATATTGTGGCGCTGGGCCCGGTTGTTTCATTAGAACAAGGTATTTGTAAGCAGAGCGTATGTTGCTTCTTATCACACATATCATGTTTACTGACGTCCCGTTTTTTTCTTCGGAGACGCCGTAGCTTTACTTCGAGAAAGCTTCACGTTTCTGTAGAGAGGTTCTTATGTTTCTTCCATCAATTTGGTTAAGCTTCTGTTTCTCGAGTTCGATGAATTGGTTTATTGCTCCCTTTGTCCCTTCTGACACAATATAATTGAAATGTAGCTGTTTACGTGCAAATCAGTTCATGTGTCAGTTGACTGTTTTGCGTGTTGTATATCCCATCGTTTGACTTAGTTTAGGCAATTAACGTACCGGTCCTCGACCTCAATGTCGGTCTTATCAGTTGCCAGCACTTCTAAAATAATATGTACGTCTGCAGTTGCTGGTGCAATACGTACGTAAGTGAGAATGTTAAACATTTTGCGGCACGAGTGTTGAAGCGTTGGGTCCAACTCGGTCAAAGTCCAGCTTTCCACGGAAAGGCAGAGAAGCTATGATTGGCTAACCGCCAACGAACGGATGTGACCGGTCCGTTGAGCAGACGTTCGTGGGGAGGAACGCGTGACAAGCCTAAGAACGTCTGCGTGGGAGGCTAGGTTGCAAATCTCACACATATCATCTGCAAACATCAAGTTTCAACCAAAGGCATGTTTTAGCTGCTTCAAACAGTATTTCCCTTTTCTGCACGGAGGGAAGAATATACATAATTACTTATTTAAGCCATTGCCAGTTCCCACTATTTTATTAAACCCATTACCAGTTCTCGTTGCGTGCAAGATACTCCGGGAGATACTCTCACTCACACGCTCGTTCATGATAAATACTCGCCTGCTCGTTGGGTGTCTCGAAAACTCAGACCGAAAAGTAAAACAATTCCGTGTTATATACCGCAGATTGCTTCAAGTTGTCTTGTTTACTGTTCGTCGATACAATGTCCTATATGTGAATGTGTCTGGTTCTGCAACGTGACTCCCGATTTGTATCGCGAAACTGTCACGCAACAGACATCGCGCTAACCGAACAGCTTGGCTTGAATGGCTTTTAAATCATCTTCAGTGACAAATTGGGTTTAAAGTTATAAGGCAAACCAAACTCGATTCGAATGCAGTGTATTATTTTCCTGATTCTATCAACGTGGGCTATTTTTTTCGCTTCTCTCTCCCTCCCTCCGTTGATCCTACCTATATCAACATTGTCTCGACCAACGGTAAACAAGACGTCTTAGACTAGGTTTACACTAGAGGAAATTGTTCCGGATTCGCGATGAATCCGGAACGTTTTAGTACCGGATTGGTTTTGCCGTTTACACACAGGAGGACGAATCCGAAATAAAAACATCCCGGTTTGGTCACGTCTCCGGAGATTTTGAATCCGGAATCTAAAGTGGGAACTTTGAATCCGAAAACTTTTAAATCCGGAAAGTTTTGCTGTGTAAACGCTTTTCTCTCGAATCCGGATATCTTTCCGCCAGCGATATTATGAGTTTGCGGTATAACTAAAATGGCGGATGCAGCAATCCAAAGTAATCCAAAGTCGTAGTCGTATTGATGGCCATTGATAGCGGTCGCTGTTAGCCTCCTTGATTTGTCACTGTTCCAGGCAGTCTTTTAATTTGTAATGGCTAGTGCTATATTCCTCAGAAACCAAAAAGGCGACGCAAACAATGTTGACGTCCTCCACACTTTATCGGAAATGACGATGGCACGATCGCTGGATGATTCTGCATAAGACCAGGATAAATGCCTGGTGGGACAACATGATGGGCAACAATAGCGTGATCAGCGAGTGGAAAGAAAACTTCAGACTGCGTCAACGTGGAGTTGTCGTCCTGTGTAAACGGTCAGGAATCCGAATATCCTTTTAGTGTAAACGCCTACTAATCCGAATACTCTAAAATTGATGAATCCGGAAACATTTACGAATCCGGAAAAATCTGCTCTAGTGTAAACCTAGTCTTAAAGCAACCCGAGGCAAACACGGATTTGTTATATTTTTCGGCTCTGAGTTATTATAAACGCTCTGTTGAAACAAATTTCCCAATATTTGCTATCGCATTCTCGCATTAGGATTATCGTTCTAACATGTGCTGATAACATTAATGTTATATTTCAAGTCTGCAAAAAATCATCAGCCGAAATCATGCCTGCAAAATCACACAAATCACAATGATGCGAGGCCAAAATCTTCGCTTCCTTTCAGTTGTTCCTGTTCGTATGAAGACTCGAGAGTACCACCACTAAATCTTTATTGAGACATCTCCATTGCAGAAGATCTCTACTGTTCAAAAGCCGTCGATAGAAACTTTGTTGAAAATGGATCGAGGGAACATAACACGGACGCATTCGTCGCTTTGCAGTTGGGCCGGTGTATGCGAACAAATCATCAACAATGTGCTCTTCTGACGTCGTCTTTCGAAAATACAAGCAAGACAGTGCCTTCCGTGTAAGTAGTGTTTTGCAGCTCGCTAAAACAGGTCCGCCTTCGGTAACGAAAAACTTCCCTCTCTTTCGCTTATTCCCCTCAGATGCTTTGATGGCTTGAAGGTTTTACACACCTTATGACGTCAACCGTACTGATTTGCATATTTTGACCGCGCGCGGAATGTCGCACGTTTTGACCCGAATTGGCCAACTTTGAAGCTCGAGAAAAAATTCGTACGTGGTTGTCCGAAGCTCAAACTCGAAAATTACGAATCAGAGGATCATAGAATAAAAAAGTAGGCGAAAATTTCAAATTTCAATTAAAAAAAGTAGGCGAAAATTTCAAATTTCAATAAAAAAAGTAGGCGAAAATTTCATTTCATAGGCACTTTAATGAATTGCCCTGATTACTATTGAGTACTTTGAAATACATGTAAGCACTAAACTTTTTTCCTTGTCTAACCATAGTAAATGGCCAAACACACTGAATGAAGCAAGAAGTGATCCCGCTATGGGCCTCTTCATATGAGCCCGGTCAACCGGCCTGGCTCGATTTCCGAGATATCGCCCCGCCACTCTTTTCTTTGTAAAAATTTCAATGTGTTCATATGAAAGGCGGGGCTGGCCCGGTTACCGAGATCTCGGTTTTTGCGACCGAGATCTCAGTAACCGGGATGAAAATTTTCCCATATGAATACTCCAGCCCGGTGACCGGGACGAAATTTTTTAGACAAAATAGCTTCGCTTTCGCAACATAGCGGCCAAAAAGGCGTAATTTGGGTCTTGTATGTATTTCGACTTTGGGAGTATGCGAATTAGCTTCATTAGTAAAGTTACAAGAGTTCACACAGCTATGACAGTCGCAACTAATACAAGTTTATATTCCACCATTTTGGTTGTGTTACCTAAATTCATCCCGGTTGACCGGGCTGAAATTTCCCATATGAACACACCACAGAATTCGTCCCGATAACCAAGCCAGCCCGGTTACCGGGCTCATATGAAGAGGATAATTTGGTTTTATCAACTGAGTTGATAATGTGAATTAGCCACCGTAAAGAGATTCAGAAGCTGACGTCTCGAGCGCTAGCCCTTCGTCGGAGCGAATCGACGAAGGGCTAGCGCTCGAAAACGTCAGCTTCTGAATCTCTTTACGGTGGCTAATTCACATTAGTATCACCCAACTAGTGGACTAATGCAAATCCTGCATTTTGATTGGCTACGCTACTAGGGGACTAATAGCAATAGTCATCGAGTAGCGAAATTCGCCGGTTTTTCTTTCGTTTTTTCCCCCAAATAAATATTTGTTCAACTTGCATTTGCTAACTTTATTATTGCCTTTTCTGTCCGACTAGTTGGGTGATACTAAAACAATTAGACCCTTCGCCCTCAAGGGCCACGGGTCAATAGCCCATTCGGCTTCGCCTCATGGGCTATTAACCCGTAGCCCTTTCGGGCTACGGGTCTAATTGTTAATTATCAACTCAGTTGATAAAACCAAATTATCTTGTAATACTCCCACCGACGCAGCACCACAGTTTCTTTAGAAACTTACCCCCTTTACTCATATGAAGAGGCCCTAAGAAAGAAGAGCTGGCCAGACATTGTTCTTCAAATACTGATGATGCCTTACTATTACATAAAGAGGTAAATACATGTATGTACAATGTCACTGGGAAAATTAAGTGATATTATTTCGTTTAATATTCTTTAGCTTTGCCCAGTTTGTGCAATTTACATTGTGCACTGAACCATCATTATTGCAGGAAAACAATTTATATCAATATGTAGGTTGTGGATCAATTTGCTTTTTAAGTCAGAATGATTCCAAGTAGATTAATTTGTTTCAAACACGGTTAAGTTTTTCGTATCAGTTTAATTTTTTTCACCTTTTTGGGTGAGGGTTATCAAAAAAATAACATGTACACCCCCACCCCCTAAGTTTCTAACCCTACCCTACCCTGTCAGGATCTCATACATGTACCAACCCCACTAACCCTAACTCTACCCTTACCCGCCGCCCCCCCCCCCCCGTGCCCCGTGCCCCGTCCCCCGTCCCCCGTCCCCTTGGTGAGTGGAATAAAGCCCTAAGTGACTTTTGGAAAATTTTGAGGCAGCCAGGATTGAAATACCTATACCACAAATTTTCATAGTTTACACTGGGTTTAGATATTTTTTCCAAAGCAAGTCTAGTAGTTATTACTTGATCTTTTTAGACAATAATGAAGACAAGAGTAAACTGTAACAAAGTACTTGTGGCTGCCTCAACATTTTCCAGAAGCCACTTAGGGCTTTATTCCACGCACCCCTTCAATTATGATTTGCAATCTGCTTATGAGATTTCATTTCAAACATTAAGCTGTTATATTTTCATGCACCAGTTTGGAGGTACTCTCTTTTCATCTTCAGCTGTTTGTGTACATTAATAATTTTGTGAACATTAAATTTATTAAGTTTCTCTATTTTCTGTTTGATCTGAACTGTGCACGCCATCTTTTTAACTCAAGATATAACTTTTTTCCATCTACCTGTTGCCATCCACTGTAAACAAGTCCCATGTCAAGATGTATCGACAGTACTTCTCGACCGGTTCTCTGACCAATACAATTTAAAGGCAGCAAATTAAATTAATAATTAGTTTGTTTGGTCATGTTACTCGGCTGAGCTTTGTTGGGTATGGAAGGGGTGTCGAGACCTGATGTACCTATATTGTTCAGTACTTCATACTACAGAGGAAGAGAGAGCCCAGGAAGAGGACATAAACAATGCTTCCAAGAAAGCCATTTAATGTTTAAGAAAATAAATATCTTTTATGAGATTCAATTTGTTGTTTAACGACTACCGCTCAGAAAATTCGAGCACTCGAAGTTTATTTTCCCCGCGACGTTCTCCGTGATAGAAATGCGATTAAGCTTCTCCAATTTCTTATGAATAAAGACTTGCTCTTATTCTCTTACCCAGGGAAAATTTATTCTTCTTTTTCTATTCCTATTTGAAACCTTACTTGGGTAAGTGTTTAACCGTCAAAAAAGCGGTATCAAATGTTGAATTTTTAGCCGCGCTGAGACGTTTTCGGACACAAGTAGCCGCCATATTGAAATGGAGATGATTGCTATGATAACGTGACACGTGAACTTAAACTTGGTGTTTGATTGGCTAATAGTTTGTTTTGGTCCAGGTTATCAAATTTGATAACTGTGCCGGACTGTTAGAGGTAGCAATTCAAAAATCAGAACTCTGAAACTTGAAATCAGAATTTAGACATCAGAAATCTGAAACCAGAAATCGGAAATCAGAAGTAGAAAATCGCAATTCCTGAAAATCTGAAATCCTCAACTAAGAAATCAGAGATCAAAAGCTTCATTTCCGAAATGCCACTTTTGATATGAAGTTCTGACAATCACGGTTTTGTCCCAGTTTGGGATGTCAATATTTGGAATATCGAATCAGTAAAATCGTCCACAATTCCCCTCTGGGGGTGGGTAGAGAGATTTTAATGTTACTTCCGGTATAGTTTTTCTAAGCGGGGGAGGGGACGGGGTGAGTATCTTTTTTTTGATTTCAAGTTTCAGAGTTCTGAGTTTTGAATTGCTATATCTAATATCGGGTTAATCATGGTCTGAAAATCAAATATTTCATATCTATAATAATCAACTTAGAAGTTAATTACATCTAATTTACGATTTTCTTGATTTTAGAATCAGGAGAACAGGTTGGCTGCAAAGCATCCTGATTAAACGAACTGCGGAACTATATCTTATATACTGTATTCAGGATACTGTTTAGGTAAGTATATGATGTTAATCGTTTTTCAGCTGAGGTAGGCGAGTTTCCTTAGTCACCAAGCTTGCATTTACTTGAAGGAATGATAATCAGAATGTCAAAGAATGCTAACAATAGAATAAATATTACATCCCAGTTACGGGGATAACAATTCAAAACGGATGGCTTTCAGCAAACAGTGAATTTCAATTATAACAGTCCGCGCAATTCTGCGCGCCAACTTGGAGACCAGTCAGAATTTTAATAGTACAGAGATTTGGTCACTCCTTGAAGCTGAGCTTCTGGACGGGGTAGTCAAAGCTTGATTAAGCTATCCCAGGATAAGCGAGAATTTGGATTTGAGTTTTCTTTTTTTTTTAACTTGGCGGTAAGGTTTTCTGCTTATATTGGTTAGCCGTCTGAGCTCCCAGACAACACAAAACATACACGTGAAAAAAAAAAATTATACTGGAAAAATTTATACTTCGGTTAACTTTTAATCCTGCGTTAGCATTAGCCGGCTTAGGTCCGAGTGATTGCAGGGCTGGTACTACGACAAAAGGGCAAAATTTATTGGCTAATATTTCTCTTCTTCACGGCCAGTACTTGATACAAGAAAAATAATGGCTCTAAAATTCAAATTTTGATGATATACGATGACAGTTAATGTATAACTAATAAAGTAACATGAACAGTGATATATAAGGTTACAAATGTAGATAAATGAATACAACACTGAAAACAAGTTAAACAGTCAACGTGGATAAATGTTGAGAAAACAAACCATGCTGTCCGCTGGATAGTTATTTATCCAGCCTTAGAACAACTTGGGCCAGATTCATAACTCACTACACGAGGAAAACGCACGTGCGTTGTGTTTTCGTTAAAACAGGGACCGCGCAGAGGGAGGGGCTGGGGGGCCTTAGCGCCCCCCCCCCCCCTTCCCCCAACTTTTTTGCAATGATAAAAATAAACTTAGTCTAGTCTCGAGCAGCATTTTTTTGGTTTAATCTAATGATCTATTTACTAGCGAAATATTCCCGCAAGTTGCGGAGTTAAAGCCCTGTCTTTTGATACGTTATTCTGCAGGAAAAAGTTCTAATTCACTAACACAAAAATCCAACTGAAAGATATCACTGGGAAGAAGGCTAGATGCAGTAATAAAGTATTATGGTATTTTTAAATTGATCTACAGCGCAGTGATCAGGCTTAAAATATACCGAGTCTTGCTCTTAAAATGGCCAATACAAGTAGCAGAAAGATTAATTTATATATTTTATTTTTCCACGGTACCGTTGAGACTCTTTTAGGCGACCACGCCGCGGCCACAAAAAAGAGATTATAATAGGGAGCTTAAGCACGCGCGTTTTTGAGACGCGGACGGCAACCGGAAGAGAACATTTCGCGTGCTAGGAAAGTATTGCCTCCTAGATTTTTATACTACTCATTTCTAATGGAGAAAAAATCTTAGCAATGTGAATGTGGTTGTGTGAGGACAAGTTAAAAGTGAAAATAGCTCACTTCCGGTTGCCGTTCGCGTCTCAAAAACGCGCGTGCTTAAGCTCGTTACGTCAAACAGCAAACAATGAAACCTTTGCCGTCTGACGTCAGCTAGTTGTACTTGTGGTGAATAGTAGAAGACAGTTTTCTATATTTGTGTGATTTAACTAAGGATTCTTTACAAGAAAAGAATGGATAATCAGGGGTAATTTTTGGCGTTTGCCGGCTGCCGTCTGCCGTAAACGTCACTGATCAGATTTGACGTTTACGCCACGGAAAACGGCAAAAATTAGCCTCTGATCTTTTTAGATTTTGTGTTCTTTTCTTTAAAGATATCTCATACACAAAAAACACTCCTAATATTCACCTCCAGTCCAATACAAATACCTTCAATTTAGAACACAAACAGCCAAGACAGACGACAAAAGTTTCACCTTTGCCGTTCGCCCCGTAAACGCCATGCTTTAACTCATTGATAATGTAAATAGTAAGTTTCAGAAGATCGGGCGCGATTCATTCCACTTACTTGAACACAGATGTTTTGTCTCCTAAACTTGGCAGTATACCTCTGCATAGGACCCATCGTAACAATTTAACAACAATGTTTTCGAACTCCGTGTTATTTCCAAAAAATTGGCATTTTAGAATATCCCGTTTGTTTTTAGAACGTGTTATAACTCCTCGCTTCAGGCCGATAACATATACATAATAATGTCTTCACCCCTGTTTTTCAACTGTTTACTAGCGTTCAGTTTAAACCGATCAAGTGATTGTTGTGGGCGTATAGTAGGAATATTCTACGGTTAAAACCGAGTAACGTGATCAAGTCTTGACCTGGTTCTCATATGCCGCCGATATACCGGGGACACAGTTACGGCATATGTAAACATTTATCGTCGAATCATAATCTGTTCCAGACATTGACCGCCGGCTTGCTTGCGAAGCTGAACTAAGCTCAACTTCGCAGGCAAGCCGTAGGTTGTCGGCAACTGTCGGCGATTTATGTGAAAATCATCTGCGGACGCAACAACGCCAGTAAGACGTTTCGATCCATATTTACAGACGGAATGTTTGAAACTGCTCCAATTCGATTTCTAATTGCCCAAACGAGTACGTTGGCGATTCCTAGCAGATGCCTCTCAAGCCACAAAAATAACTTTTCCGATACTCTGATATGCAGGCTAATGCCTACGTCAATCGCCTCAAAAACGCTCAGAAAAGTACAAAAGAAGTTTCTCTATTTACAGTAAAAGTTTCCTTTTGAAAATAAAACTCAGAACGGAAATATGAGTAAAAACGTGTCTTTTGCCACTTTGTCTCTTTGTAATCTTGCCCTGATTACCGAAAATGCCCCTTGACACGTGAAGCGGTCGATTGTGACAAAAAGAGAGGTAAGTTTTTTTTTTAATTCTACCTCCTCATTTGCATATTCGAGATCCCGTGAGATAGCGCATGCGTAGTGAAGATCATTACAGCGTTGCGTTTGGTGAAGAAGGTCCAAAGTTTATTTGGTTACTTCAACTTACGTAAATCCGTTGCATCGGCAACTAAAATAACTTTGTGATTGCCGGCGAAAGTCGGCACTGAGACCAGGTTGTTCGGGACGACGAGATTTCGACTGTTGAAAGACGATTTTTTTTTCAATATTCAACCGACCATGGGAGACAAGAACGACAACTCCCTCGCATCTCTAACTGCCATATTAGACGAAAGTCTTCTTGATGCTTCTACAAGCGAAGCAACTGATCATGAGGTACAGTCCCGAAAGGGTACTAAAAGTGCTGTTAAGCCTACCCGAAAGGGAAGAACTTCTGCTGAAAAGCGTACAGATAAACAGGCTGGAGAGAAACTCTCAAACACACAAAGCCCGCCAAAAGATGGCGAGGCGGGAAAAGTGTCTCGACGAACAACCGACAGCCATACATCTAAGGTAGCTGAGGACATGGCTGATATTAAACAACAGCTTAAAGATCTAACTGGCTCTCTTGCCCTTATAACGCCAGTGGTAACTGAAATTAAATCGGCGTATGACGATTATAATCAAAGTTTAACTCACGACAGCGATGAGGGCAATGCAAGTGAATCCGAACTCGAGCAGACGGACGACGCTTTGGACACCCTGGGCGAGCCTGCAAAGAAAAAACCGAAGGAGGAATCTAGCGTGCTAGCCGGCATGGCAAAAGTGGTAAACAAACCACAACAAGATGGGGAAGATTTAGCCCCGGAATTGTCAGAGCTTGTGAAACAACTGCTCAGTAAAGGTATGAGTAAAGAAGCTCGTGATGAATTGATGGATAAATTCCCCACGCCGGGAAATTGCAATCGCTTGGAGGTTGTGCGAGTAAATCCAGAGATATTTAATAGTGTTAGAAAGGAGGTGAAAACTGAGGATGTAATGCTCCAGAAAGCTCAAAAGCCTCTCTTAAACGGTATCATTGCAGTCACCAGAATTCTGGATGATTTTATGAAGGCAGAAAAAGGTGAAAAACCGTTGCCATCTTCAGAGTCAGTAATGAAAATACTTTCTGACAGTATTTCACTGTTAAGTGATGCTTCACATGAAATAGATCTCAGAAGAAGAACTTTGTTTAAAGGAGACATGAAAACAGAATACAGACTGCTTTGTAGTGACCAATGGCCTGTTGTTTGGTACGGAACTTGGCAAGTCAGTAAAGGATTTGACTGAAGCCAGTAAAGTCACTTCTAAAGTAGCAATGAAACAGAAAAGGCCTCATGCCAGTTCTCATAGTTTTCATGGAGGGTCAGAAACTAAAAGACCATTCCCTTTTTTAGGCCGGGGCAGAGGCTCGGTTGGCAAGCAAAGGGGCGGATACAGAAATCCACCACACAGAAGCCAACCACAATATCAGCCTCGACGATAAGCAGAAAGCCAAAGGAAAAACCTGTAAATAGTGTTCAGGTGAGAATCATTCCTAATGACCTGCAGCAATCAGTTGGTCAGTCTAGTTCGCAATGTAGAAACACACAGGTTAATAAACAGTTTGTGCAGGCTGGTAGACTAAAATTCCATCTAAAAGAATGGGAAGAAATTACATCTAACAAATTTATTTTGGACATTGTGCAGGGGTTGTGATTGAATTTACTTCAGTACCCTCACAGAGCTCTCAACCCAAACAACCAAAGCTTGAGAAATATGAGGAAATAGCATTGAATGCACTACTGGAAGAACTTTTACAGAAAAGAGTTATTGAAAAATGTGCTCATGAGGCTGGAGAGTTCATATCACCAGTATTTTTGCGTTCAAAGAAAAATGGGAAGTATCGCATGATATTGAATCTAAAAAATCTAAACAAGTTCATCTCTCATATCCACTTCAAGATGGATACACTTCAATCATGTATCAACTTAATGACAAGGGATTGCTTTATGGCCTCGCTGGACTTAACAGATGCATACTATTCTGTTTCAATAAGCCCAGACTCGCAGAAGTATTTGAAATTTGAAGTAGGCAGTCAATTATACAAATTTATTACATTGCCAAATGGGTTGAGCTCTGCACCCCGTATCTTTACCAAACTCATGAAACCAGTGTATTCCACTTTGCGAACTCGAGGCCTTGTTTCTAGGGGTTACCTAGATGACAGTTTCTTACTTGGTGATTCGTTTGTTCAATGCCAGACAAATGTGAACAGTACTTATACGCTCTTTGATGAACTGGGTTTTAATGTGTCGAAAGAAAAATCAGTCACCCAGCCCACCCAAGTTCTAGAACACTTAGGGTTTGTTTTGAACTCTATTAATATGACAGTGAGTCTCACAAGAGAAAAAAATTGATTCGATCACTCGGTTGGCACAAGACCTTTTGCGCAGGCCAACGTGCTCCATTCGAGAGGAAGCACAGCTAATTGGCACTTTAGTGTCTTCTTCTCCAGGTGTGGAATACGGACCACTGTTTTACAAACAGCTAGAAATTGAAAAAATTGATGCACTTAAAAAGCATAAGGGTTCTTTTGAAGTGCAAATGCAGTTCTCGGAACTAGCAAGATCGGATATTCATTGGTGGGCAGAAAAGAGCTGGTTTTATGTAAAAATTATTTCCCATGGCAATCCTCTTTTTAAACTGACAACTGATGCCTCGTTGGAAGGGTGGGGCGCACACCGTGATGGTATGGAGCCTACAGGAGGCAGATGGCTAGCAAGAGAAATTGCTGAGAATAAACACATTAATTGTCTTGAACTTGAAGCTGCCAAACTAGGACTGCAGGCACTCTGTGCTAAAGAGAAAGATGTACATATTCATTTGCAACTAGATAATGTTACTGCAGTAACTTTTCTGAACAATATGGGAGGCACTCATTCTAAACCTTGTAATAAGGTGGCACGAGACATTTGGCTGTGGTGTATGATAAGGAACATTTGGCT
>CM042749.1:2593721-2613435 GCA_022496165.2 Catalaphyllia jardinei
CTAAATTCTAATGGTGGATCAATAATATTGTTTTCATATTCTTGTACCATCTGTTTTACATTTTTCCTTGGTAAAGGTTTTGGTCTGTCTTTTGTTTTAACCTGTTGTTTTATTTTCGCATTCTGTTTCAATATTAAATTGATTAGTTGAGATTTGGTTAGTTTTGAGAGATTTTGTTTGTTCATACTATATGTTGAGATAATTTTTTCTTCCATTTTTTTTTATAATTATATAATGCGCCAAGTCTTTAAGTCACTTTAGAAATATACAAAAAAGTAAAGCAGTCGGTAAAAACAAATATTTAAAAAATATAGTATAAAAAATAATATACAAAAAGTGAAGCAGTCGGCAGAAACAAATATTTAAAAAATATAGTATAAAAAATAATATACAAAAAGTGAAGCAGTCGGTAAAAACAAATATTTAAAAAAATATAGTATAAAAAATAATATACAAAAAGTGAAGCAGTCGGCAGAAACAAATATTTAAAAAATATAGTATAAAAAGTAATATACAAAAAGTGAAGCAGTCGGTAGAAACAAATATTGAAAATGTGCTTATACCCCCAATTACTATACTACTAGCAGTACAATTAATCCCAAATTGTACTCCGTAGGAGTACCTATGAAGTTTCCATGGAAACGACGGGTAATTTTGCTGAATGTACTATAAATAAAAAATCACACGACCTTCTCATACAATTCGTGATTAATAGGTACTCGTGATTTTGAAAATTCTCAAATTGCACTCGCCTAAAGGCTTGTGCAATCTTGAGAACTTTCAAAATCACTCGTACCTCTTAATCACGAATTGTACTCGAAGTCGTGCGATTTCCTATACTAATTTTATTACTTAAATGTAATAATACGTGGCTTGTCTGGTACTCTGTTTTAAGCCTACCTCAGATTGAGCGGTTGATTAAATTAAGTGCAAAGTGGAAGCATCAGTGAAATGAATAAAGCTTGGCAAGTGCCTCTTTTGGTCGGTCCACCAAATGTTCATCCATGTTTTATTTGTGCCAAGTCCCAACTAATTTCTGGGAAAAAGTATCTTGAAGGCAAGATAAAAATTGTGACCCTTGTCAATACATGGTGTCAGATCTACACAGTGAAAGTTGTACTGTGTGTGTGAATCCCACCTGAAATCTGAACCAGGCAGGCTATCCGCAAAATGCAGGAAAGCAAAGCACATCAATTATTTATTCAAGATGCAGTCACAACAAGAATACAAAAATACATATAACTTAAGTTGGATAAAAAAAGACATCTTGAACCAAGTCCATCTAGGTTTGAGTCATCATCAATGAAATGATCTGTGGTTCATTACCTTGACTTCAAAACAAACCTTGAAGCAATAGTTCCTCAAGGAAGAGATGATATTTAAACTGGAAAAAATCAAGGTAGGATGACTTTGAAAGGGAAAGGCTGCAATTGATAACCCTGAAAAACGTAGCCTAAACCCGATACCCTATTTATGACCAAAGCAGTTGAAAAACCATACCCTTTGGAGTCGTGCATACCTATTTTTACGATAACTGCAGGAATTCACGCGCGCTCATTGGCTAATTTTTATTGTCCATATGCGGACAGACACATGAATTTAAAATTCATGCGAGGCGTCAGTGAGCGAGAGCCAGCAATTCGACAATTTGATATCGTAAAAAACAAATTGATGTCAGTTTTTGATGCGTCTGTCCTGTTATTGATCATGAATTTCGTCATCACATTGTCAAAGTAGCTGTGGATCCACGAGGCGATAGCCCATATAAGGAAGTACCTCCCCTCCCCCCAGGGAAGAGAGACATTGCATGTGCTCATTTATCAGATGTGGAGGGCTATGCAGACATTTAAGTTAAGGTTTGTAAGGGGCATTGTACTCTTTTCTGGCATTTTTAAAGCCACACATTGGGAGCCTTGCTCCCAATGTGTGGCTTCATAGCTCAGTTGGTAGAGCATCGCACCGGTATCGCGGAGGTCATGGGTTCGAATCCCGTTGAAGCCCTGATTTTTTTTCAGGCTTCTTTCCAGTTGCTTAAATTGGAAAATTTACTGCGAGGATCATACTTCACTTCCATTAGTATACTTTGTATAGCAGAACAAGAATTTCTCACGCGTATGCGTTATTGAAAATTCTGTTTTAAATAATGATTTCATTTCCTCGATTTAGCCAAAACGTGTAACATTCTGGGCATCTAAAATTTATTTCTGCTGGCAAAAAAGAAGGTAGGTACGCATCCTGCCGATTTCGGCCCGATAATCTCCAGATTTTAAGAGTAAAGTCTCAATTCTCATATGGATCAATTCTGTGCTTAGAATAATGGGGAGTAAAGATGTTTACCGATTCTATGGTCTCTTTCCAAGAATGATAACAGCAGCTCGTCAAACTCTTCCCACAGTTCTCAATTTAAATTGCGTTCCGTAGTGCTAGTGCTTCCTTCGGTCCAAGGATAATCGTTATCTCGGCAGAATTGTCTGTGACATGGAACGCGAACGCAAACTTTCCCTTTATTTCATAGTTGCGACCGTCTTTAACTCAATTCGAGATAAGTGTATACCTCCTGAAGACCCGCATTCATAGCATTCGAAAGCATTCGCGACTTTATTTGTCCCCCCTCTTGAATCCCTTGGTTTGTTGTGAAACCTAACACTCTAACCAAACGGGCGTTCTCATTGGTTGAAACTTGAGCTTCGTGACGTCACGGATGTCCTAATATATTGGGATATTCTGGACTCTTTATTACTGAAATCGTTATCCTGCATAAATATGTTTTTATTATTATTACTATTATTGTTATTGTTATTATTATCATTATTATTATTATTATTGTTATTATTGTATCAGAAGTTTCCAAATGTTCAGAATAATAAAATTGTCAATTTTCGCTTGGTTAATAGTTGTCTTCCTCATCCATTGTGTAAGCTTTGTAAAATAGCAATCTTGTAAGCAGTTTCTTTGCGAAGAGTTAGAGTATTAACCGGTTTCCTTTTTGTATTTTTAGTTGCAAATTTTGGAATTTGTCAGCTTTTGAAAAGAAAAGAATACACAACTTATGACCGGTCCGAATGGCAAAATCCCGAAAACGGCTAAACAATCATACCGTTTGGGCCGCACATACCCATATAGCCCATATAAGGGAGTGCCCCCTCCCCGGTATTTTGGCTTGCTAAAGGACCGTACGCAATAAACTGTGGAACTGGCAATTTTTCCGGTCATCGTGGCGGATGAAATGGCGATTAAATTATGATTGACCTCAAATGGCTGAAGAAGGTTGAGGCTTTTCCATGTCTCCCGATTTATGGCAGTGTAGTTGATTGGCTCTCAATAGCGACTTCCGGTGGAATTAGGTCTTGTCGCTTTTGATATTCGCAAGGCGTAAACACTCAAAACAGTCGATTTATTTCTCGAGGAATGACTTTTTGATACTCCTTACATTAGCTTGATGTCAAATAAATCCATCTTTCATCTCTAAAATTCGAGTTTGATCATGAAGAACTCTGTTGTGCTGACGTAGGCCAGGTTACTTAGCTTGTCGAAAGATGCGCTCGTAAACTGAAAGCGGGTTTAAGTCTATTCTTAAAACACTCATTCATAATTCATGAAGAAAATACAACTGTTTATCTGATACAACACGGCTACACGTTCAGGTAATAAAATAGTTCCACACAAAGAGTGCTTTAAGCCGTATACAACATTCGCGTCAGTGTTTTATCACTATTTACAAACTCTCGGCTGCGCTTCGCATTTGTAAATAATTAGCCGGTAGCCTGCTCTTAGTAAATTACAAGAGACGGCGGCGGCGAGATTAGGCGAATGAATCAATTTGGGAAATTAGGAAAAGAATCGAAAGTCCTAGAAAAAAAAGGAAAGAGACTACTGACAGTCTAGCTTCAACCTATTTCTCTGATCTCTGATGAATTGAAACAGGGAGCTTAAGGCCCTGGTCAAACGCCGCACATCACATGAACCGAACCCAGTTCAACCAATTAGGCTAATGTGAAGTTCGGCCAATTAGGCTAATGTGAAGTTCGACCCAATTTATTCGACTGATTTTATTTGGAGCGACTGAAGCGTTCTTCACGCCTGGCCAGCCGTGAAGGACGCCTGAAGACCGACTTTGGGTCAAACGCCGATTTTCACATGAGCCGAACCACCCGCGCGTGCTTATTATGTATGTAGAAATCATCACTGTTGACGTATTTGCATATTCCAATTAACAGTCTTTCACAATGAGCGCCCTTGTAACGGTCCCCGTGAATTGTACAGCGTGGGAAACATTGATTTTACCTTGAAAAGCCGCTACCCAACAAGACCGTATTTTTTATTTCTTTGGCCAGTAAGGTTCGACTGAATTAAGATCGACGTTTGACTCAAATTAGGCGTTCTTAATTATTCGAGTCGACCCAAATTGTCATTAGGTACGGCTCATGTGAAGTACAGCGTTTGACCCAGGCCTAAGAAACCACGACGGCGACGCCGAGGACAACGTCGATGACAAAAAATGAAATTATATTTTATCCACGAATCTCGCGATACTCTAAAGTCATTTACTTCGTTTATCACTGTCAAAGCTAGCACGAATCTGAATCTAGGACGCGTCCATAAATCCGAAATATGAATTTAAAAAATTAGCCGTCAGAGTTCACGTTCTCCAGACAATTCAGAGCTTGATCATTTCAAGTTCTTCTTTTGCAGAAGACGGCAAACAAATGTACCAAGAATTATAGCGCACGTGCACAGCTATTGTTCCGGGTCGGGCTGTTCAAAGCCCGATTAAGCTAACCCAGGGTTAGCGAGAATTGTGATTTCAGTTTTGTAACTTTTTTGTGAGGTGTTCTGTTTATGTTGTTTGCCCTGTAGTTTTAAGTTGTAGTAATCTCAAACTACACCAAACGTTAGAAGTGAAAAACATTTTTAAACAAGAAAAATAATGCTGCAGTTAAGGCAGGGGTAAACATGAATAGGAGTGAAATTTGAAGTAGAATCGCATAACTGAATAAAATCTTGCATTCTGATTGGTTTACGAAGCCAGGTATTTAGCGTGGAATTGCGAGTTGAAAACGAGGCTAAGTGTTTCGCATCTACGTAACAACTGTCGTCAAATTGTAACACAACAACTGCAAAAAAGTTTTTCTACAATGTCATTTTCAAATGTTTTCAAAACCATTGTCACCTTTGCAAGAGCCGAAAACAAACAAATGCGTTTTCCAAAGTGAGCCGGAGGTTCTTCCTTGCTTTGAGCTGAACTAAAAGTTCTTGGAGAGGCATAAAAAACCTCAACACCAATGGATAACGGCAGTGATGGTCTAAGAGCGAGGGCTCTGACTGAGCTGTTTACAACCTCGTTCCCAAAGTCTCTCTTCTCTGCCTCCCTTGGTCGTTGGAAGAATGACCCTGGTTGCGGCTGGTCATGTGACAACTTGTGACACAAACTTTTCCACTGGGGTAGAGTCAACCAATAACTTTTTTCGATCTCAACTAAAGCGAAATTAAACTACTGTTGTGAGCTTCACACTGGTCAGACAAAAATAAAACGATGTTTTATTAACCACGTTACAAAATATAATTCTTGATAGTGCCAAGGAACCTTGAATCAACATCTGTCTAAACAAAAACTTGTATAAACCTGATACAGATGAAACATAAGTGTGTTTCAACAAAACAAAATTATAAATCATTTCGCATTGCTGTAAATCAAATGCAGGTCAGAATACTCGGCTAACCTACCGTATGACAGAAATACTTTTCACATTCAAAAACCGCACAAAGAAGAAAATAAATTACCTCCGAATTCAAAGATTCAAATAGACTGATCCACTGGTTTCACTTCGATCCGGTACGTGACCTTTTACATTTGCTAACCGTCAAAACGTTTCTGCTCCATTCGGCTGCCGAATTTCTTTGTGAACGAAAGTCTTCTAGATAGATAGACTGATAGATAGATAGACTGGTTTATTAAAAATCACCTCGCAGTAAAATACTGAAATTGCGTAATTATTTACAAGCTACTAATATACAAATTTAGAAAACAGTCCTAAGAAAGCACGCGCGCTGATTGGTTAAAAATCCTGTTTGTATAACTCGATGTAGACACAGAACTAGCGCGCGCTGTTGACGTAGTGATGGCGCGAGCAAAGAGAATTTACATTTTGATAATCAAAGTTAACAAGTTGTTTTCCTTTTCCTCGTCGTGGTGTTTTCTAAAAGAAATAGAAAACATGTACTCCGTGTTTGTATCGAGTTATACAAACACTCGTGAAAGTTTGGGAGAACTCGAAAAAGCTGTGGAAACACTCGCCTGCGGCTCGTGTTCCCACAGCATTTCTCGTTCTCCCAAACTTCCACTCGAGTTTGTATAACTCGATACAAACACGGTACATGTTTTCTATTTCTTAAATAAATATAAGACTTAAGTACTATTAAAAGTTCTCATTCATCTCAAACTTGAGTTGGTTGCAGCCGCACACTTCACGAAAAACGAATTAGCAAAACGCTTTGCCTTGACTGCTGGTACATTGTATACGTTCTTTGGCGCCTTAAAATATAATGAGGACTATAGACTTCAGTAATTAGGTGATGTAGTTTACTGTTCTGATCCTCACTGATTGATCTAAATAACGACTTTGTAATGACTTCATGGTGTGATCGTTCCATGTTAGTGTGTTGTTGATGGTAAGGCCGAGAAGCTTGCTAGAAGTAGTTGCTTGAATCTGCGTCCCATCAACTGTGACTGGGTCGAAATGTTCCGGGGAACGACAGAAACTGATAGTGAGCTCTTTAGTCTTCTCAAGGTTAAGCTGGAATAAATTTTCCGCTGACCAGTTAGAAACGTGGTCCACTGCTTCTTGCACCCTACTTTGTTGCCCCTTCGGTACGTTTTCTGACATGGTGGTATCGTCCACATACTTCCACATCCCGAAGAGCGCACTGGGGGTTAAGAGGTCGTTGATCATAAGCAACAGAAAGCCAGGGCCCCAATTTGGTCCCTTGGGGGACACCCGCTGGTACCGCACCCCATTCTGACAAACAGTCGCGGCTGAGTTTAACCCTCTGGAACCGATCTGACAGGAAGTCCAGGATCCAGTTAACGATACCGTTGGGGACCTTAGCTTCCCTAAGTTTGGCCGAAGAGTTCCGTGATCGATGAACTCGAAAGCCTTGCGGTAATCGAAGAGGAAAACACGCACAGATGCGCTGTTTCCGTCTGTTGCTTGGAGCCACTCGTGAATCATACTTAACAGAGCGAGGACAGTGGATGAGCCTGATACAGTGCCAAACTGGTTTGAATCGGCTATCCTCTCTAAGGCTGGGCTTATGTAGTCTGCTACTACAAAGCCCTCTGCGACCTTGGAAAGCGATGCGGTAAGCGAGATCGGTCTAAGTTCTTTTTTGGGATCTGTGACTTGGTTTACTTTCGGGAGTGGAGTGACATCCGCATGCTTCCAAACAGATGGTAATTTTTGCTCTTTGTATGATGAGTTAAAAATGTCGGCTATTGGTAGGTATAGCAGTTCCGTGTACTCCTTTAAGCACCAGTTAGACAGGCCGTCGGGGCCTGGGGCCTTGTGTTTATTCAGGTGCGACAAAACTTTATAGACTCGCTCTGGGGTGACTTCTAGAAACTCCGGGTTGTCTTCTAACGGTGACCGGTAAACACCCGACTCTCGGTCTAATGGTTGGAAATGACGCAACGGTTCTAATAAGGCCTCGTTGATACCGTTAGCGATTTCAGGCGGGGACAAATTCTCAAAATCCGGAACGTTCAGGGCGTTTAATAAGTTCACATTCTGACTCTTTGCGTCACTAAGCTTGTTAACTTCCTTCCACCACGAACGAGGGTTTAAACCTTTAAGATCTTGGACTTTGGAAGCGTAGTATTTCTCTTTGCATAGTTTCCTTTCTTTGTTACCAGCATTTCTGTAGAACTTGTATGCCAGGCCATGTCTGTTGGAATAAAAGGCTTGTTGGCGCTTGCGTATAAGCTCTTTCAGCCTCACTGATGATATCCAGGGACAATCCTTTGAGTAAACGCGAATTGACCTTTCGGGCATGATATTATTTATGCCAATGTCCACAAGGCTACTGAAAACTCTGAGCTTTTCCTCACAGGACAGATGATTCGTCACGCATGACCAGTCGATGTTACTAAAATTGGCCATTCCGAAGTTGAGCAGGGGACTGGGGCGAGTTTCAAATTTTAACTAATCGATAAACGGACACCACCACATGGAAGATCATGTTGAGATTGGTCATTTGACCAAGTATGATGCTTTTAGGGTGAGCAGAGACCAAGTTATGGACTTTGAAATATGGTTTAAAATCCATACAAATGTCTCATACGAGAAGAGAGACCCTGGGAACAAGGTTGGGCTGTTTGCCAATGTATCTTTCAACAACTCTCCAGTGAATATTTCCATCAACTTGCAGTCGAATGTTCATCTCAGCGATTCAGTCAATGGAAGTTGCCCGCAGTGAATTTCTACAAATGAAAGCATCAGAGTTTTTGGACTTTTAATGAGACACATTTTGCTTTCTGAAAATTAAAGATTAAAAATAATACTGATCAATACACGTATTTACATTTCAAGGTATATTGAATCGCGATGTTAAACTTTCAGTGCTTCGCTTGAACACTTCATTTCTTTCGGGTTTGCCACCGAGGACGTAAAAGATGTAAATTATTTCCTTCTCGAGCAAATGATTTGGAAATTTTAAAAAAGATTTTATAGATAAATGGCTTGTAAATTCAGTGAAAGACCACTATTTATCCTTAAGATTACTGCGAAGCTTGTTTAAAAAATTTGAAATTAAAACAAAAGTAAAAACAAGCACGAGGTACAAATAAAGTTGTCGAAGGTTCAAACGTGTACGATTGACCTTGTTTGTTATTTGCTAACGCAATGACAGTTTTGACAGTTGACTTTGAAATGGCTTTCTGGAGCTCGCGCTCAGGATAAAACTAAACAATATTATTACGGTTTTTTTTTCTTATTTTATTCAATTATACGATTCAAGGAAAAGTCATCACCTGACAAGGGAATTCCGCGTTAAATTGTACTTGAAAACCGATATTGCACTCATCGCGAGAAAAGGGAATTGTTAGGATTAAAATGGATTGGAAACACTACCAGACAGTTGACCCCCCCCCCCCCCCACCACCCCTCCTCGCCCAAAAGAGAGCCCTGGTTGGTAGGGGACTGTTTGGTATCCGTCTCGTAATTCTTCACGTCACATTTCAATTTTCAAAATCCAACAAAATGGATTGGAAACACTACCAGACAGTTGACCCCCCCCCCCTCCCCTCCTCACCCAAAAGAGAGCCCCTGGCTGGTAGGGGACTGTTTGGTATCCGTCTAGTAATTCTTCACGTCACATTTCAATTTTCAAAATCCAAAAAATCTTCAACATTTAAAATTTTCCTCAATTTAACCTATCCTTGGGGAATAAATATCTCCTAAAAAGCCCAGAAATCACTCAAAAATTTACAGGAAACCGCTAAACAGTGGTTAATGAAATAAGAAGAGAGATTTAGTGTCGCTCGAAACGCGACTAAGATATAAATATTGTCAGAAAGGCCGTGTTAAGCAACGTCGAAACAGCCTTCATGTGTACCCCCACCTTAAGCAACGTCAAAACAGCCTTCATGTGTACTCCCACCTTAACGTTTAACCCTAAGTTAAGGTTAACCGGCTTTCGAACAACCCGGCCCTGCTCATTAAACCTTTTGTTTGGCGACGTTGCCGCTGCTTTTGCCGCTGTGGTCTTCTTAAGCTGTCTAGTTTTACAAGATAGACGCTGGTTGGATCATCATCAGCTGTAGGGTGTGATGGATTATGCTCGTAAAATCGACTACAGTTGAGTCCTGCTATTTCGCCCTCTCGCGGGAAACGAAAATTTGGCCACGTCGCCGCTGCTCTTGCCGCTGTTGTTTTCTTGAGCTCCCTACTTTTACAAGATGAGCGCTGGTTGGATCATCATCGGCTGTAGGGTCTGATGGATTATGCTCGTAAAATCGACTACATGTACAGCTGAGTCCCGCTATTTCGCCTTCTCAAGGGAAACGAAAATTTAGCTCAAAAATGCGGGAATTCAAAGCTGTCGATAGTAAAAGACTGAAGGGCCGATCCAACGGAAATGGTTTTGATCATGAGCTCGAAATAGAATGTGCAATTCAAAATAGTCGAGTTTGAATTAGCGGGATCCAACTGTTTAATCTTTTCTGCGTCACCCAAGAAACCAAGAAATCACGCTCAAAAATTTTCTCAGTTGGAGGTAATGTTTATCTCTTGAAGCATTGTGGTATTCTCCGAAAATGGGGATGCTGTTTTAAAGGTCAAATGCAACGAAATTTGGACAATTTTTCTTTTGTTGAAAATCCTTTTTAAAAACGTCAGTCATACCAACAGGAAACAGAATCAACTCTAAAATTTAGGTTTTGCACAAACCGTGGTGCACAAGATAAGAAAATCCGACGGTTTCTGAGAGTTTTACGAAAACGAAGCAGAAATGGCCGCGCCTAGATTGGAAACGAATATAAGGTATTTGTGACGTCATATTTGGTGACCTTGTTTTCATGACCAGAAAAGATTCGGGAGGCTTTTGAGACATCATCGAGTCTGTTTCAATGATTTTCTTAAGTTAATTGACTAACCGATGTGTAAAAGAGATGAAGACATTGATTTGAGGTCTGGAAATGTCCAGATAGAGCCATAAAAGTTCGAACCATTGGAATCAGGCAAAGATTCGGTCAAAATAAACTTCAGTGGATCAGACGCTTTAATAAAATGGTGTACGATATCAACAACGAAAGAATCGATCACGATTGGTGAGCCTTTCTGAACTTGTTGAAAACTACTCTTCAAATATTAGTAATAAATTAAATGAATACAGGTTATCTTCGAGTGTTTTCCTTGTTTTATTTTGTAAACTGAGATGATGTGTACAATTTCCTTACTGTCAGTATGAAAACCCGATCTTAAAGATCAGTACTGTTGTTTTGTGGGATTTTTAGTGATAAGTTTCAACGAGAAAAGTGAAGAGACTACGATTAATTTCGTCAATAGAACAAAAAGGAATTATTCTGTGACGATTTTACATTTACAATGGTTCTTGTGTATTACTGGGATGAGAAGATACGTAATAAATGAAACTTGATCTTCTCGATCTCGTCAATGTTGTCAGGGTTTTCGCTTTATCACAGTAATAGCCAGCACGAATTGTAATAGAAAAAAAAAGAAAATTTCTTGTTTAAGATAACTTAAGTGAGGTATATGAAGTCTTGGGAGTTCTATGATTGTATTAAGTACAAGGACTTGGCGATTGAATGATAAAGACTGACGTGTATGTTGTCGGTTTGTGATTTTTAGCCCGGTTTGGAGGGGATTGTTACACAATATACATTGGGTTGTTTCAGTGTATTGGTGGCTAGTTATGAATGAGATGAGTTTTGCGTTTTGTAGTTCATGAGTCAGTAGTAAACAAATGGGAAGAGATATTTTATTTCAGCTTACAAAGGGTAACTTCGTCGCTTCTAGTTCAAAGGACATATTTTAGAGGAGACGAGACTATTAAGATTTGAAACAGTTTTAACGTTTACAAAATAAGTGGAAGTGACAATTGCTTTGTTCTTGTATGCAAATGTAACGAGATATTTATATTTTTAGTTACAAAGAGTAATTTGACACCCTTGCTTTTCACAAGGGAGTAAATTCAATTAGAGGTGATGATGAATCGTGAGCACTTGTTTTCCCGAGATGTTTGCTATTTTTAGTTAGAATGGTAACTTGACACTTCTGTTTTTCACAAGGGAGCAAATTCAATTAGGTCTGACGAATCGTCACCACCTATGACTTTTAGTTACAAAGGGTAACTTGATACTTTTGTTTTTCACAAAGAGTAACTTCAATTAGGTCACGAATCGTCGCATCTAGTTCGTAGGACGTGTTTTAGAGGAGACGAGACTATTCAAGTCGAGACAGTTCCAACGTCTACAATACTAAGTGCAGGTAGGTAACGATTGTTTTGTTCTTGTTGCATGCAAATATAGCGAAATATTTTTATTTTTTATTAGGGCCTGTTCACATGGAGGTGGGGGACCCCAGGTAGGTGAGGTACTCCACCTACCTGTGGTAAAAGAAAGCTAGCTTTCATATGCAATATTTACAACCCCGGGGCGCTGGGGTGAGGTTTCCAAATGCTTTTACTCGGAGATAACTTTTCTTCAATAAGAGCTCGTTCTTTGTCAAGCCGGTCATTTAAAGTCACTGTTCATTTCATTCAAGGGCTTTTCGGGCTCAGTGAGCCTTTCAAGGCCGAATTCCGTTCGAAGAAATCAATCGCTAAACTAAATACCGACTTATCTTTGTGTACATCACCAACACGTCCTGCTTAAAATCCTTTCCATTTAGTGTAGCCCCTGAGGAAGGTTAGTCCTGTCTAACCGAAATATTGAGCATTAAATTTAACATTTTTAGCCGCCCGGACAGCCTTTCAATTGGTTTTATAATGGTTAAATGCCCATCTAAACATCACCCCACCCCACCTTCAGCATTCACATGGAGAAAACTCACCCCACCTAAGCGGGTTACCCGGCACGGCTGACCGGGCAACCCGCCTACGTGAGGTACCCCACCTCACATGTGAAAGCAGACAAGAAAAAAAGAGAGATTGTATGGAGAGATTGGTAACCTCACCAAGGCGGGGGACCTCACCTACCTGGGGCCCCCCACCTCCATGTGAACAGGCCCTTAGTTACAAACGGTAATTTGACACTTTTGTTTTTCACAAGGGAGTAAATTCAATTAGAGCTAACAAATCGTCAGCACCTGTTCCCACGGTATGCTTTCTATTTTTAGTTACAAATAGTAACTTGGCACTTATGTTTTTCATGTTGGAGAAAATCATTAGCATGAGATGTTTGCTATTTTTAGTTATAAATGGTAACTTGACACTTTTGTTTTTGATGCGGAAATAAATTCAACTGGAGCTTACAAGTTGCCGGTGATTGTTTCTAGGATATTAAACAAAAAAGAAGCTCTCATTTCTAAGCTGTTTTTACGTCTATGCAGTAGCAGTTTATGGTTTTATTTGATGACATTCATTTCAGTTCGATATTTTTAAAGGTAAAAGTATAATAACTGTTCAAATGTTCTTTAAAGACTGTGTGGCGTCAAGTTCAAGGGCAATTTAATTAACTCAGACTTTCAACGTATCAGAAAGTTTTTCTCTTTCTTTCTATTTTCGGTAAAGTAGTGGTGGTTTGTAAAAAGGGTAAACTTAAGACTCGAATAAAATGCGAAATAAAGTTCTGTTAACTTGAGTAACTTAGAGCAAAATTTCCTCTTTAAAATTAACTTGCTTCAGTCTTAGCATTATGTGTGACACAGGCAGCTGAAGCTCTCGTGTGTTACTGCACCATCGTTTTGTGAAATCTACGATTACGTAATGGTCTTAAATCTGGAACCTCGCTTGGAACATGCCCATGAATGATACAAAAGGAAACGAGTATTACGCTATTAATAACACTATTGAGAAACAGCTTTCTTTGTTAAGAGTCAAAATACAATTTTTTTGTGCTATGAGTAAAGGACAAGCAAAGTAATCAAGGTAGTTGCACAATCGGAAGTTTACGCTATCCACGGGTAATTTTAGAACGCTTAGGGTATGCGCCCTGCAAGTTCTGGCAAGTTCTTGTTTATCTCAGCAAATACTTAAATCTCCTTCAAATCTCTTCACTCACTTCGATGAGCCCAAGAATTCACTTGAATTGCCTAATCCCGCAAGAAATATTAGCAAATGTTCAAATAAATTAATGACGAATACTTCTGGTGAAATAAACTTGCAAAGTAAGCAGAGTATTTTTTGTCAGGTAGCGAAAGTAAAACTTGCAACGTCAGCGCATTATGTGGCTGACACAACACCTTTTTTAGCGTATGTAATATTCCCTTTGAATCCAACGCTTTGATAAAGCCAGAAAAATGTATTTCACGCACAGTAAAGAAAAAATAATCACCCGAACATTTGCCTTTACGTTTCTTGTCTGCAGGCAGTCCTTGTTGATTCACTGATGACTCTAGAGACGCAATCAACTAGTCAATCTGTAGCACAACAACTGACAACTGACCATAAGGGTTAGTTGTTGTGAAATCTTTGATGACGTAATGGTCGTAATCTGGAAAATTTTCTTGGATATGTCTGGGCATGAACGATACGAACAATTCGATTACCAACGCTATAAACAACAGCTTTCTCTCTTCAAAACCACGATTACAGTCAATCGGTTTTCTTTATGAGTAAGGAGCTAGCAAAGTAGTCACGCGAGTCACACAATTCAAGGGTTACGCTGTTCACGGCTATTTTTACTATGGTGGTTATTTCCCTATCAATGACGTAATCCTTGCACGTCTGACACGTTCTTTCGCATCGAATTAAGAAAAGATATTTCAGACACAATAAAGAAAACAATATGTGTAACATTTTCGTGTATTAATGTTTTAAAAGCTTTTGGCGAATAAACATTGCCGTTTGCGTTATTCAAAGTCTCGACCAAGATTTGGCCGAGCGGAGGTCTTGCTCTGGTCACAGACAAAACTAAAAAAAACAAGAAGTTTAAAAAACTTAAAACCGCACTCTTTTAACTCTTTTGGCGCTCACAAAAACATTACGCAATATTTAGCAACAACGCAATATTTAGCAACAACGACCTCTGCGATGCCAGTGCAGTGCTCTCCTGACTGAGCTATCAAAGCCACATGAGAGCGGCCGTATACGGGTTAGCCCTTTAAATGTGGACGTTACGCTTGGCCCAAATATAATAAAGAATGAAGGTAATTTTGCCCCAAAAAAAGGCCTCACAATTGATCTTTCAAATTCATCTCCACAGCGCACGCTACAAAGCTCTGGATTTTTAGTATATTGGCAAGTCAACAGATTATAAGTTGCGTGATCGATTCCACATTGCGATCGCTCTTATTTGTCACATAGTGAAAGTGAACAGTGCAAGTTGCGTGATTCAATGATTACATTCTTTGCATAGCCTGATTTGTAAATCCGAGAGTTTTGTGACATAGTTACCGCCGGCAAAATGTTTTTTTTGGATCACTTTCTTGGGGAGATTAGGAACCATGTTTAAAAGATAGCCGAGCCTTCTCATGACAGTAACATTTGTGGAGCATTTTATACATGCCACTGCAGATTGACTGCGAGAGGGTTGTAAGCAAAGCCAAACCGACATAAAGGTTTCAGACCAGAAAAGGTAAGTGTTATTTTTGTAGCCTCCCCTCAATTATTACAAACTGTTTTTATTTCAAGCCTAGACTATCTCTTGAGTTCTGACTTGTTTTGTTGTGCAATCTTGGATTAGTCACGCAATGGAGTGTTCTAGTCAAGTGTTTTCTACGATCTTGCGCTTACATTGACAGATGTACCAACGTGCATAAACTACTTTAACTCCTTTCCTTTTGTTACCACCTTGTGCAAGGCACCAAGAAGAACGACCGATCTAAGAAAACTCGAGCAGCTCGAATCAGGAAAGAGCATTGATTTTACACCGATTAAGAATAGGCAACTGTCAGCTAAGGAACATGCTGATAAGATCGAACGAATCCAGAAAAAAATGTCAAAACTGAATGAAAATATGATTGAATTAGAGAGAGAACAAAATAACGAAGTTGAATCTTACATGAGTGTTGCCTCTGACTGCAAATTCCCATAAAGAAAGCTGGAAAATAATGCAGCACGATATAGCCAAGAAAACAATGGAATCAAAGAAAGCACACATAAAGAACCTCTATGATTACGATCTCACACGCGACGAAATCAATCTTCTATCAAGGGGGCTCAATTATATTCCTACGGCCGTGACAAATGAAAGTCACATAAGAAAAGCGCTCTTAAAGGATTTTGCAGCTTTTGCAAGGCAAATGCGCCTACGGTTTATCTTCCACGGTAGGGATAAAAAGCCGCATCCTTTTCCTTCAGAGGAAACTTTTGAAGAGCGAGGGTTTATCCAGATAACATTTCGGAGACATTTATTTAGAAGTTAAATTTAGCAAAAGATCGTCGGCGCTACAAAATAAACAAAAGATGCACCAAAGAATTTCACCGTTTGTAACAGAATATCGCCCTTCTGTGCCTAATCTTAAGAATATCCTAATGGCAAAGTGGCACGTTATAAAGAATCAATTTGTGCCTAGAAAAACATTTAAAGACCCTCCCATCCTTTCGTACAGCAAAGGGAGGTCGTTAAAAGATATACTCGTCAGAGCCAAACTTTGAGGGTCAACGTTAACACCAATGGACTAATGGGAGTTGTGTTTGGTCTGTCTATTTATTCACCATCAAACAACGTAATCTTCTTTTGAGGTACAGCTGAACATTCACCGTTGTCATAACAACCGACTTTCATTACGCGAAACGTAGCCTGCGAAAATAGCCGTCCTTCTTCGCTCCCGGTCCGAGTGGCGTTTCGCGTGAAGGACGTCTGCGATTCACCTTTCAGTATATGGAAGTGTTTTGTTACAAAGGGTTTGTATTGAGAAAAATGTCAATAGACATTTTAGCCTAAATTTTAGTAAACTTTGCAATAGAAATAACTGACCTCAATGCCTTGTTGTCTTTTCTATAGTCATCTTGCCTTTCAACGCGATCCGAAACCTTTTAAGCGACTTATCGCTTTTTGAGTTTCCTTTGAGTTTACCTCCCCAGAACACGGCGGTTGAAAACTAGGCCGCATAATTATATTCTTGTGAGTTTTTCAAAAAGCTCACTCCTGCAAATTAATTCCAAATTGAACGAGAAAAACCGTATGATTACTTATTAATAATACAAACATGAACAAATTCACCTATACTAAGTGTATTTTCTTTAAGTTTTGACTTGTTCGGTGAGTTGTATATGTTCATTGTGACTGCCCCGATTGGTAACTTTGTTATTTGGTTTAAACAACACCCAACTGAGATAAAGGCGTTCTATATAATATTGTTCATGAAAGAAACAATTAGGTAAACTCAAAAAGAAATATTCACCCAATTACGTGGTAAAAGAAGTCTCTCTGCTCAATTAAATACCATATCTGCCATCATGGTTTTGTTTTTTAGAACCTCGGCTAAAGGACCTGGAAAGCTGTATCCAAATAATTTGAAATCCAATTCAAACAGACGTCCAAGTTGAAATATTTCGTCTTTTGTCAGCTGGGAGTAGTAATCTAACACGTGTGATTTCGTCTTGGATGGGTGATATTCGGGGAAAGTTACATAATCATCCACACCAATTATCTTTAACAGCTGAGGCGCTTCCTCAGCAAGATTTTCAAAGTGACCAATGAAGTCGTAGACTACTTCACATGGACAAATCCGTTCGTAAGGGCGCCAGTGTTGATCTTCAATATATCCACGCTCCGGAAACGTTGTTGCGTTGGATTCAAGAACGCTCTTTATAAAGGTTGAAAATGGAACCGCGGCCGCCTTCTTTAATTCTTCCGTGGTTTTGTTGGGGATAACAAATCGTTTGAACCACACATCGTTCACTTTGTCTCGGTACGCCGATGCCAATCTCTCAAAAGGCTCCCTAACAAACAAGCCTTTGTAGTAATTCTTCAAGATTTCTTTCCTCTTGGTAACATTGTAATCCTTAAGCCACGAGAACAGACTCTTTCTATGAGGGCTGGAAGGTACTTGTTCCCCCTGGTTCTCTGCACTGTAAAGGACGCGCTTCCAAGTTGTGCAGGAAACTTTAGGTATGAAACAGAACACAAACTTTAACTTTTCAATGACGATAAAACGAGAGAAGTCAGCTTCTTCGATGAAGGAAGGATTGGGTGGTTTTGTCAGGCACTGCTCCTTTAACATTTTTCGTCTTTCGGCCATACTTGAGCCAGACTGTGTCATGACTATGCGGAAGGAAACACGCAATTAAAAAATTAAGGAGAAAGTTTTTTTTGGAATGGAATGCTACTCGTACACTAATTCAAATGCTGCTTTCTTATTGGCTGAGGTATCGTACACTTTCAGCCATTATAGTTCACCATTGAATTTTCTCCGATTTTTATTGGTTTAAATCGGTCACATGACGCAATAGTGTTCATCCGCGGAGAGACATTATCAGCCCATATTGCCCGTCGGCGAAAATGCCCGGATGATAATACTCGCCCGTGAAAATTTTTCTGTAAACAAAGGGGTTTGTAGAAAATGAAGAATTGAAATTGTATTAAGGGGATTTTGCTTGTTTTCTTTTTGAAATTTCACATTTGGCTTTCACGGCTTTCATCTCAAAAAGTTGAAACTAATTGAATTGAGCGCGCGGAAGAAAATTTAGTGGTGAATAATAAAGACAACAGAGTGTTTATGATAGTTGCGGTCTGATAGTTGCCCCTTGAAAATTTCTCTCAGTCTTTGATTCTCTATAAAGTCGATTTCTCTTAGTTGTTAATTCAGTATGAATGTGTCCTCTGGATTAATCAACTTCGGGGGTGAATGCAAAGCGTTACAATGGGAAGTACGTGCGTATTTCCTTTTGTGCAGTTTTCCTTTAATGCGCTAGTGACGTTTTTCTTTCCAAGATGTTTATCTGCAATAGGCCATTTTACAGTTGTATGCTTAGTTGCCTGGCCATGAATGCAGGCGAGGCTGGAGGTGACCTTGCAACGATACAGACCTCTCTGCTTTTGTCATTTAAATGGCTACTAGTTAGCATAAGAAAAACTTGATTTACACAACAAAAGCAGTGAGGTCTTTATCAAAACAAGGTCACCTCCAGCCTCGCTGCCATTCAAAAGCCAGGTCACTCAGCAGACAACTGTAAAATGGTCTATTCTAACTGGGTGATCTCATTCTGAGAGGGTGTTTTGAACTTTCTCATGTTTACCTCAAAGGTAAATAGAGCGGAATATATTATTGGAAGCCTAGAAACCTTTTCGTAACGCTTGATTAGTGACACAAATAGAAATCGGTGTTTTGAATAGTCTCCCTAGGTTTGCAAGGTGTTTACACGTCAAGAATAGTCTCTCTGCGGAATCTGCTACGGTACCCGGTCATGTCCACAAATGTAGCTTCTGTCTCTAAGATTTCAGCCTTGAGTTTAAATTGCACGTGCGTTATAAATCTTTTTGTATTTCTTTGCCGTCCTCGGCAAAACAACAACGTAAAATAACCAAGTTCTGGGTTGTCTGCGAGAAACGAGGACGACGGAGGATAACTTATCGTATTTCTATTCGGAATTAATTGATGGTTGTCACTGCATATGTAGCCTGAGTCCGTGTTAAGAGCCAATGAGAACTGAACAGATCTAGACAGCTGCTGATTTTCAGCTGGTAACAAATTTTTGACTATGTGTCGTCCTTGGCGTCGTCGTCATCGTTGCTGCAGGTGGCTTAAAACAGTTTACAGCAATTAGATTTTGATGGGTCATTATAACCACTCTCTATCACTTGATGCTGCAATCATGGTAGCAAATAACGGCCAAGTCATTGGTGAACACGTTGTTATCACTGCGTTGTTAATACTGCGTTCAGTCTGTACGACTTCGATCAAAATTCCATACAGAACTCCTGTTCGGTCAATAAGAGCTAAATATGGCTGTGGATATATATTTTTTTCAAATTTTATTTCAAATTTATCGTTATGTTCCGATTTTAGTTTTGCGATAGTTTTGACAGTGATAAATAATGGTAATTGAATTGAGTGCGCGAGTGCAATTTGATCTGAAATCACAAGTATGATAT
>CM042749.1:2628873-2638975 GCA_022496165.2 Catalaphyllia jardinei
CCAATGAAATTACATCATTTTGTACCGATAATAGATACCGTCAAATGGGTTTTTTTTTTCGTGTTCGCCAAAGTGGGCAAAGGCCGGCTTTCGCGTTTGTTTGATTATTTTGAAATAAAAAAGCTTTATCTCTAGTAGTTTGTTTTGTTATATAAAACAAATAGATTCCATGTTGCCGTGCATCTGTTCAGTAATAGATTACAGAAGACGTCAAAATGTGCTGAGAATATCAGTGACACTCGGCTATCGCCTCGTGTGCCACTTGACTCCTTTATCAAGAAGAGGCTTAGCTGTAATTTCGAGATCAAATGCAAATAAAGGGTATAGAGTACATTAGAATAATAAGTGTTTCGTTGTCATCAGAGCGTTTGACAGTGCGTGTGGTACATGTTTAAATAGACACTTTTGCAGGTATTGAGGCTGACTGCGTGTTTAACTTCGGTTTTTTTGATCACCAATAACTAGACTTTCTTGAATAAGGTAGTCCAGTTTTCCTCGGCATTTCATAACGAACGAAAAACATTTTTGCTAGGTCACTGAACGCTTCACTGTGGACTTCGTTCATATGACCGAGGCTTTAAGCTCGTTGTAATTGTCCATCTGTTTTCCATAAAAAGGTAGATCTTTCTGACTACAGTCACTTAGCTGTTAAATGTGTACAAGGAGGTGTAGCTGACTGCATATTATACCAGCCTTAATACTAAAAAATATATGCCATACTATGACAGGTAATTGATACCATAACATATAATTCAGTAATTGAAATTCTATTGCAGTTGATATTGAATTACCCAGCCAAATTCCAAAATGTACATACAAGTATGACTTGTATTAATTTTTAGAAAACAGTCCTAAGGAAGCACGCGCGCTGATTGGTTAAAAAGCCTGTTTGTATAACTCGATGGAGACACAGAACTAGCGCGCGCTGTTGACGTAGTGATGGCACGAGCAAAGAGAATTTACATTTTGATAATCAAAGTTTACAAGTTGTTTTCCTTTTTCTCGTCGTGGTGTTTTCTAAAAGGAATAGAAAACATGTACTCCGTGTTTGCATCGAGTTATACAAACACTCGTGAAAGTTTGGGAGAACTCGAAAAAGCTGTGGAAACACTCGCCTGCGGCTCGTGTTCCCACAGCATTTCTCGTTCTCCCAAACTTCCACTCGTGTTTGTATAACTCGATACAAACACGGTACATGTTTTCTATTTCTTAAATAATGATTGATAGTGATAAAAGTAATAAAAACAACAACAACAACAACAACAATAATAATAAGTAATAATAATTAAAATAATAATGATAATAACATTAGTTTTGTAGATAATGATAACTGCAAACTGTATATTAATTAAAAGAACTGATTATCATGAATTATATATTCACCCCTGTTTTTCAACTACTTACTAGCGTTCTTAAACTGATCAAGTGATTGTTGTGGGCGTAGGAATATTTTACGGTTAAAACCGAGTAACTTGATCAAGTCCTGATCTGGCTCTCATGTCCCGCCGATATACCTGGGACACCGTTACGCCATATATGCACATTTATCATCGAATCATAATCTGTTCCAGACATTGACCGCCGGCTTGCTTGCGAAGCTGAACTAAGTTCAACTTCTTAGGCAAGCCGGCGGCTGTCGTCGATTGTCGGTGATCATGAAAATATTTTATGTGAACATCATCCGCGGACGCAAGAACTCCAGCAAAACGTTTCGATCCATATTTATATGTGGAATGGTTGAAACTGCTCCAATTCGATTTGTATTTGCGCAAATTCGAGTACGTTGGCGATTCATAGCAGATGCGCCGGGGCACCCCCGGGAACAGACCGCACTACGTCGCAGGTGGGTCGGCGGGATATGAGAGCAGGCTTTAGCCTCTCAAAAGCCTCAAAAATAACTTATCCGATACTCTGATATGCAGGCTAATGCCTCTCTCAATCGCCTCAAAAACGCTAGCAAACGTAGACTTGAAAGGGGTTTCACTATTTACAGTAAAAGGTCCTTTTGAAAATAAAACTCAGAACGGAAATATGAATAAAAACGTAACTTTTGCCACTTTGTTTCTTTGCAATCTTGCCCTGATTACCGATAATGCCCCTTGAAACGTAAAGCGGTCGACTGTGACAAAAAGAAAGGTGAGTTTTTTAAATTAAAAGGCAAGTCTTTATCCTATGCTTAGTTGTTTAGTAGATAAATGTGTCTAGACCCCCGTTGTTTGTAATCATAAAGAAAGACTTTGTTTAAAGAGCTTTATAATTACGATCTCGTCAGTGTCGTTAGCTAGTGCTGTTATCGTTCATTAGGTTCATGTACGTTCCTGATGACCTCGGCTCTCGCCGAAACTTTTAGCAGCTTCTGGAATAATTACATCAGACAAAAATTTTGGAGAACAAAGAAAACCGTCCGAAAATTATGGGCATGATAAAAGTGAGCACATCAATTACGAAAATTCTATGGAATCTTTACGAGTTTTTTTTAAAAAAATGAAAAGTCCAGAGCATTGCTGGGGAAACAATTTCTAAAGTTTTAGACAGCCTTCCATCTGAAAAGATATTTTATCGAAATATTCCGCTAGGTTCCCTTGTTGTCATCTCTGGTATTTTGCTGCTTCACAGTCGCGGACACTATTGCTGTACATTGAAAGGAAAATTATGTATGGATTGATAGTTTTTAATTATCTGCCGCTCTCACCTAGCTGCAGTTTGAGCAGCCGACGCCGGACGAGCTGGACAGCGTGGTCTCAAATTAAGCTTAATTCGTCTTTTTCTTTGTCGTTCGTTTCTTCGTAGAACGTTACGAAATTTCTAGTTTCTCAAAGAAACATACTGCGGAAAAGTCGGAAAACGATTGGTTAACCATAATTGAATACAAAATAGCTAAGAATTCGTTTGATTGCCTGTAAACGCTTGATGAGCACAAGAAACACGTGCGACGTTGTAATGCCAGTGACTCGTACAAGTCGAGCGGTTGCGAGCAGAGGTTCTATCTGGTCTCTTACCGAACAGAACTTACTCGCAGGGTAACGTAACGCCATTACGCGCTTCACGGATAGGTATTTACAAATATATGACTACGTACAGTGAACTGTACCTTGCGAGAAATTTTGTTCCAAGGCTTTGTTGGCGATCCACAAACTCAGACAGCCGAAAATCATGACGAAAAGCAAACATCCTTTGGTCTGTAAGAGTGATTTTCGAAACATCATGACTCTTCTGGTGGTGAAGGTGCAGCAGCTTTGAAAGTATTGTGATAGCGCCCTGCACGACCGAAAAGTTTTTGAGAGAAGTGTTGGTTACCAAGGAAGTGAAACACAACGAAAACAATTAATAATTGCCCTGTTGGCCACCCAAGGCCAGGCTTTAGCATCTGGTGGGAGATCATACGATGCGATGTATATTAAAAAATATTCAGAATCTCTTACTAGCCGAGCCCAAGGGCCGCACTGGAGAATAAGGGCCCGGGATTGTGGCAGTACGGACCGAGCGCAGGGAGGTCCGTACAAAAACGAGCTAGCTAGCTACGTTTAGTAATAAGTAGTTTAGGTTAGTAACTTCAATTCAAAGGCCTTCCACCATAACGTGTTTATGATGATGCGAGCAACTCAAAAAGAACAAGCTACCACGAGTTTGAAAACAAATTTATTGAAAGTAAATCAAGTTGAATAAACGGAGCTGCAGGTTGTTGAAATTCGGCAAAGGGTTTCTTTCTCCATTTTACATAAAGTTGTAGATAAAAAAATTGGACTGAATGTAATCAAACTCGGATGCAGGCAGGATTTCAATTCTTTCATTTGTCATACCATTTGCTTCCAAGTAGCGGAGAAGATTGCATCGGTATATCAGTAGCCGTCTTCTTATTTATATTTGGTTTACACTTTTCTGTTTGTTTATATAATCGTCTATGGCCTCCTGACGTTCGCTGAATCCTGTTTCGTATTTTTAGTTGCAAATTTTGGAATTTCCAGGCTTTGAGTCAAAATATACCAAAATCTCACATTTAGTGTAATAAAATAGATCCACATAAAAAGTGTTTTAAGCCGTATACAACATTCGCGTCAGTGTTGTATCACTATTCAAGAACTCTCGGTTGCGCCTCGAATTTGTGAATAATTAGCCGGTAGCCGGCTCTTTAATAGTAACTTACAAGTCGATGGATTTTCTTCCTGTCATCCTCAGCGCGACTGCAGGGGCGAGATTAGGCGAATGAACCAATTTGAGAAATTAGGGAAAGAATCGAAAATGCTAGGAAAAAAAAGGAAAAAGCTAAGACTGCTGACAGTCTAGCTCTAAGCTAATTCCCAAAAGAAACCACGACGGCGACGCCGAGGGCAACATCGATTAAAAATGAATTTACATTTTACCAACGAATCTCGCGGTACTCTAAAGTCATTTACTTTGTTTATCTCTGTCAAAGCGAGCACGAAACTGAATCTTGGAAGCATCGATAAATCCGAAATATGAATTTGAAAAATTAGCCGTCAGGGTTCACGTACTCCTGACAACACAATGTTTGATCATTTCATGTTCTTGTTTTGCAGAGGACGGCAAAGAAATGTACAAAGAATTACAACGCACGTGCACAGCATTGTTCTGCTCATTAAACCTTTGTTTAGCGACGTTGCCGCTGCTGTTGCCGTTGGGGTTTTCTTAAGCGCCCTAGCTAGTTTTACATGATGGACGCTGGCTGGATCATCATCAGCTGTAGGGTCTAAGGATTATGCTCGTAAAACCGACTACAGTTGAGTCTCGTTATTTCGCACTCTCACGGGAAACGAAAATTTAGCTCAAAAAAGCTTATAAGCCTGGTGGTTTCCGAGGTCTCCTCGCCTTACAACCTACGCGCTGTATTTTTTTGAATTTTTGTAATACTTAAAAGGTAAAAAAAAAAGAATACTAAACTACTGATAGTGAAAGACTGAAGGGCAGATCGAACGGAAATGGTTTTGAGTTCGAATGGGCAATTAAAAATAGCCGAGTTTGAATTAGCGGGATCCAATTGTTTAATCTTTTCTGCGTCACCAAAGAAACCAAGACACCACGCTCAAAACGTTTCTCCGTTGGAGGTAATGTTAATCTCTTCGACATTGCGGTATTCTCCAAAAATGGGGGTGCGGTTTTTAACATTTTGAACGGTATATCCTCCAAGTCCTTCAACGCTTTGCGAGTCTTTCCAGTTTCACGTCGGAAAAGGTAAGTTATTCTCTGTCAATTATTAGCCAAAACGCCAATGAACATTATAATTGCTTTTGTTTATTTTGCCTAAATGGAAAATTGAAAATGACTAATTTAGGCTTATTTGCTTTAAACTTGACATCTAGTTTCGACTCGGCCAATTGAAGTCTTGCGGTATTCAGCGCTTATTTATTTATTCCATTTATTTTTTATATATATTTTTGCGATATTGCGGTATTTGCTTATTTTTTTTCTCAGAGTTTAGGGGGAGAGGGGTATTGTGGTGATCACAGCCCCCCCCCCCCCCACTGTCCCCGTCTTTTAAGGTTCCTATTCAGTTCTTAAAATGGGCGCGCTTTAGTGAACTTTGTTTTGGATTCCTAGCAGGAGTTGGCTGGAAAACTAAGAAAAGAGTTTTCAAAACAGCAATACAACACCTGATTATGCCAAACATATTATGCTTTAAGTACTACTATGGTCAAAAAATCATTTCCTTTTTTTTCTTCCGATTTTGAAAGCGTGTTCGCTTAACACCTAACTGGCAAAATTTAGAGCTTTGAGTTTGATCCGAAGGCTGTTTATTTTGAGTGTAAGTTTTGGATTTGACGGTCCGCCATTACTCACGTTCAAAACTGACCGATAGGACATCAGAGGGTTGGATCTAGAGAAAATGACGTCACTTACCCACTAGCTTAACATTTCAGCGTGTAAACGCAATTTATTATATATGCAAAATACGGGTTTAAAGGTCTCAAAGCCCAAAACTCCCGTGCTGCATATTAATTAAGCCGCGTACACACGCATTGCATTCTTAAACTGGTGAGTCTTTGACGTCATTTTCTTCTCAACCCAGCAACTGAAAGACTGAAGGTACACAGATAGGCCAGCCCGCTGGCTTGAAAGCTGATGAAGCAGGAAGACGAGATAAGAGTCAGACAAAATTAATATTGAAAGTAATAAAAGTGAGTAAGGTAATATAAGTAAGTAATATAAGTAATAAAAGATTATTTCCTTACTGCCCAGTTACAGCATCGAATCCGAAAGGTATATGAACATTATAAATCTCACTCGATGGAATGCGAATCGATGTTATTCCTTACAAACCACATACCTTATCTTTAAGGTATTAATTTGAAATTCGTTTTCCTATAGCATCATTGGTTTTAACAGCTGCGAAGTTATTTTATCAAGTGATAAAGGAAGAAACATACAGCTCCCACCGCTTCGTATCCCTATTGGCGGCTGCGTTTACTTCGTGTAAGCGGCCCGCCATTAAGCGGCCACACCTATTAAACAGCCACCTCGTTCCCAGGGTCTCTCATCTTACCGCCGCCAGGGGCAAGCGAGGAAAGACCCTGGTTGGGTCTGAGCATGTGCTACTTTGACAATTAAGAACATCAGGGAGAGGTCCTCTGTAATCAGGCAGTTTGTGGCGTTGAGCTTTGTTGCGCTGCGACTGAACCGCAATGTTTAACAGTAACCTTCGGGCTGAAATTTCGACTAGTACCTATTCCGGCGTTCATCTAAAGGTTAGGCAAGTCTGTCTCGAGACAATTTACTGTGGTCGTGATATTCTTGCCGTTGTACCCATTGGGTTTATGGAAAGTTGTTCTAGATTTGCAGAAATAATACCCGGCCCACTTTTTGGAATTCTTAAATGCTGCTACCGAAGACCCGCAGTCGACATAATTTACATAATAAACTGTATATAAAAACCACGAATATACCTCGCTTTTTCATCCACTGTGGGACTGCGGACCGCGGTAGCTCTTTAGTTAAACACTTAGAGTAATGCTTATTCGTTGACTACGAGACTGCGGACCCCGGTAGCACTTCAGTTTATCACTTAGATTAATGCTATTCATCGATTTAACACTTAGTTTAATACTTATTCATCGACTGCGGGACTGCGGACCGCAGTAGCACTTCAGTTTAACACTTAGCACATAAATATAACCTTGCTAACCAACTGCTGACCGCGGACCACGGTTGCAGTAGAGTCGAAGACGACTGGTTGGGCCGGGTATTCTGCAGCACAATTTTATTCCGAAGTGATAGTTATTAACTGTCGTTTCTCCTTTGAATGCACCCGATCAAATTGATCCCTAGACAAACGTACAGCTTTCTCGAAGTATACACCCTTTTAATAAGTCGCCATTTTGAATATTAAATTTATGACGTCATTCGCGGAAAGTCATCTTTCATCTTTCGCTGGGACGTATACAAAACATGGAACGGGGTCCATGGACCACCCCATGGACCTGGTCCATGGACCACCTGATGGACCCGGTCCATGGACCACCCCTAATTTTCAACAGGAAATCGCCCCTGTTAATATGAAAATTTACCGGAGGTCAGGGTATGAAAAAATACAGACTCGTATTTATTGCTTACGTCCTTGACGTTTTGTCTCGTAACAGCGGGTTAGCGGCTTTACGCGGAGTAGTACAACAAAGTCTTGCGACTGTACAGAGCTTGCAATACAGGCGTACTTTGTGGGTACGAGCAATAAATACTCACCTGACCTTTGGATCGTTTCAAGACAGCTGCCATCTTGGATGAAGGAGCGCAAAGGGGCTGGAGCGAGTTATGTTATCCGGCAACCCCTACCAAGGTATTGACCTAGGTCTCGCTTCGTTCAATACGAAAACTAAATACACCTCTGTGCTCTCCCATTAAAATTACAAGCTGGAATGAAAATATTGGGGGAAGAAATGCACTAGATCACTGCAGTAAAAGAAATCATATTGCAATAAAAGGGGTTATAAAACGAGCTAATACGAAACCGTTTTTGCACTCGTAGCTTATTAAAAACATGCCGACTTGTTTGAGTCGTTTCTTGCACCGCGCAAAATATGCCGATCTACAAAATTGTAAGATAAGACTCTCGGTAGTTTGAATTTAATATCTTACCTCTAAGTTAGTCGGCTTCGTGTCGGGTGCAGAAAAAAAAACACCGTGATTTTGAAGTAAAATTGAACGGGAAAATTACGATTGTGCGGGTAATTGTGCGAGGTTATTGACGACCCAATGTTCTTGCCAAGTTCTAAGCGGGAAATTCTGCATTGACAAAAGTACTGCCAAATTTATTTCACTAGTAGTTCAAATATACGTAGCAGGCTTAGCAATCGCCAATTCTTTTGAAAAAAACTGCGCCTGACTACTAAAGAATATCATGTTGCGTGACACGAACTAGGCAAGTGAAGCCAAAATAATGTACCAGTCAATTCCAAAACCGCCCATCCCCCCCGGGCAATCCCCGGGCATTTGACTCGCGTTAAGCTCCGTATAGTGGGGAATTTGACCCAAAATGAAGCCCGCCCGGTGGGGCATTTGACTTTCGTGTCAAAACATCTGTCAGCGGTAGGAAGCAAAAGGATTTGATTCAGCACGTGAGCCGCGTTCACGGGTCATTGCTCTTGTCGATTCCACGCGGGTGTTTTGTTGTTGTCATTTTATATAGTTATATCGTGGAATATGCCTTTGTTTAAAGTGTGATGCGAAGAAAAGCTGAACAAGAAATTCGTATTGGCTGAAAATTTTGCAGAACTTGTTTCCACAGTTGCTTTAACATGCCTGGAGGGTGGGGGATTTGACGCTCTTGAAGCTCTAATGGGTGGGGCATTTGACTGTCTAAACTGGAAACATAGCGGGGAATTTGACCAAAATTTTTAAAAAAAGTCAAATGCCCGGGCGCTTGCCCGGGGGGGGGGGGGCGCATGGGCGGTTTTGGAATTGACCGGTACATGCCGCATCTTCGTTCATAAATAAGCTCCTTTTTAAGAATACTCCTGCCTTGATTCAATAAAAATATTTAGCCTGATTATTTCTTCGCAAACTGCGTTAGGAGTCCCAAATTCTCGGAAGTTATTTTCAAAAAACACAGCTTGTAAATTTGTGCAATGTAATTTGACTCGTTGTTATTAGTCCAGTTTATCATGATTCGTCTTGGTTATCTCGAAAGAGATTATTCGCTCTTCAGAGGAGTTACAACTCTTGAAAAGGGTTCAAGATCGCAGCATGGCAGATATGGCTGCACAATTCACTTGGATCGCCACGACCAGTAAACGAACTCCGAACAATCCTGACAATTTCTGCTAGCATAGGCACAGCCGAAAAGTGTTTTTGAAATACTACATACATGCATACCCGGCAGTCTGATGTTATTCTAGAATTTCCACGGAAAACTCCTCCAATCCTCCTAAAAACTGTAGATCTTTGCTTAGAAATGTCAAGCGATTTCAATTTGAATTTTTGCTATGTCCAATTACCAGTCTAGCAAAACCGAGAGAGCACCTACTTTGTAAATTCTAGTATTCATTCATTCATTCCGAACACTGGATCGATTTCTATCGATTATTCGTCACGAGGACCGAATAGTTCCAAACTTGGACACTCTACTTACTTACGCACACGATAGCATTCTAGCTACAGCTGCCAAGCAGAAGAAACCACAAAAAGTCAGTATCTTTCTTAGCACCTTATAAATATTACCTGAGATAAAACTGAAAAGAAAAGTTTTCATTAGGCTCAAATGGTCGCAATTGTGGCGTTCCTTCGTGTAATTCGTATGGGGATTTATTCGACAACAGCTGCAAGAGGGATGTGACTTATCACAAGATACCAAGTGCACCAGAACTGAAGACATGGATCCAACGTAATCAAAAATCAGCCCAAGATGACAAGTTACTTTCCGCGAATGACGTCATAAATTTAATATTCAAAATGGCGCCGCGACTTATTAAAAGGGTGTATAGCTACGGCAGTCTAAAGTTCTGGAAAAGCTGGACAAAGATCTCCAAGATCGTCCCAGGTGGTAAGATGAGAGACCCTGGGAACAAGGTTGACTAAGTCCTAAAACTATTGTCAGTATGATACTGTAGATAAAATACCTTTTAAGAGGCGACTCCTATTAAGCGGTCATTTACTA
>CM042749.1:2651681-2674181 GCA_022496165.2 Catalaphyllia jardinei
TGAAGTGACCGTAACACAGACATCAATAAACCAGGTAATATTAAGTTTTTTGTATTTTATTTTACGCTCATTTTGAATGATCAGGTTCTGATCTAAGTTTATACATTCATGCATACAGAGACGTTGAAATGTATGAAATTCTTGCCAGGAGTTGTCGTGGTTTATCACATCAAACTACATCTAGTCTACAGTTTTCGCTTGGTATGGGTATTATTTTCTGCTCCCCCTAAAAATAAAGCAGGGACACGAAATGTTAGATAAAAACAGAACTATCCGGTACTAAAAGTTGCGAAATCGCTCGTGCTCATGAAATTGCATGCAGTATGTGAACGAATATGTCCAGTAATTAGTAAAACGTTATATATGTGCAGGCATAGTTGTCGGGATATTTCATCTTATCTGATAAGTTGGACAGTCCACTCAGTGGCGGATCTAGGGGAGGGGCCCGGGCCCCCCTTATCTTGGGTGAAGAAAGAAGAAATGACTGAAGGAAAAAAAGCCGGCTGGGCAAGTAAAATAACACCGAGCCCCCTCCTTAGCTCAAAGTCTGGATCCTCCACTGCCACTATTTGTAAATCTGCTCTTTAAGTTATGTCGTTTATTTGTATCCCGTTGGGTTGAATTCTGGTTTGGTTCCCAAATTAGATTTTGAATTTTCGGGCGGAAGTAACGACCAATAAATGGCATTAATCTTACGCTGATTCTTTTCGACTTTACTTAATCGTGTGGATTGTTTTATGTCATTTGCTAAACTTCATTCAAGCGGAGAGAGCATGGAATTTGTGCTAAAATGCTCTTGAATTATGATTTCTTTAAAGTGATACGTTGAAATTATAGTCTTAAAAGACCCGCAAACCTTATGAGGTCAAGTAGTTCTTGGAGTCCGTTTGGTTTGAGCGTCGGTTTCGGCTTACGGACATCCTTTCTCATGTTCACAGTCAGACCAATCAGTAAAACTTTTCTGAGACCGTCCAAGCCCGCGTCACCCACCAGTTTGGCCGCCTCATCATTACGACCCTGACTGACAAGGCTTTTGATCTTCTTAGTTAGGGCTGCAAAACAGCCACATAAGCTCAAATTTAGAAAAACACGCAAGAACGTAGTAGGCATGAAAACTAATCTTTGGCCATCGCAGCTCTATAAAAAAGAATACTGATAAACGGAAGTGATAAACATGACAATGAAACGTATGTTGGAAAAGCAAAGGGAAAGAACGAAAGAAGGGATAACCGTGTTTGACATCTGCAGCATTGTAGCCAGGCTCTTTCTTTGTTTCGCAACGGCATTAAAGGCGAAGGAGAGAGAGACTGTGATTGAGACATCATAAACTCAGCCCGCTTGTGCTGTGTGATAGGTATGTAAAAGCTGGATGAGTCACAGAAAAGTAATCAAATGTGATTTCAAGTGGTCTGCAGTCAGTCAGTGCTTTAATTTATTGCAGTAGAATGTATACTTGTGGGGAGTACGGGACACCTGGTGTACGGATTCCATGACTACAATTCAGAAACTATAATCAATTCAGAAATTTACAAGAGACAAAAACAGGACACTTTTTATTAGTTGAGAAAGAATGCCTTTGAAAGAAAGTGAAATCACCCAGGCCTGAGCTGCCTGGCAAGAAAATTCATTCAGAATTGAAAAACTATATCTGATACGGTTGAAACTGTTGGAAAATTAGGAAATTCTGCTGTCTGAAGTGAAGCTGCTGACCAGAGAGAGTTAGTGTGTGCCTAGTTACACGTAGAAAGTAAATACAAACCGAGTTGTTGCGCTGCCTCCACAGTCTTTAAGAGACGTATTTTTTTTCGAAGTTCTATTGCCTGTAAAATTAATGAAATTACTGTTACTTTTACAAATATGCTGTTTTGTTTCACATGATATGTAGCTTTGTATCCAGTGACTTCCATGGAATGAAGTAAAAATTTGTAATAGAATAACACCTGTATTAAAATAATATGGTAATTTTAATATTTGGTTGCATACCTTCATAGTGATATCCAGGTAACATGTGGCAACAGGTACTATAAATAAAAACAGTACACAATTAATGACCGGGGAACAAGTCACCAGTTATCGAGTGATTTGTTTTATTGCATGGAAAACACATTGTCGCAAAATAAAACAAACTCTGTTAATACGTTTGCCGCTGACTAAGATTTCATCGACAGAAAAAAGTGCCACTATGATCAAACGTTTACCTCTTGAAAATGGAAAGCCAAAGGTAGCCAGAAATGTCTTTAATATTGGGGAGGTCTGGAACCATTATTATTGCTATGGTAACAAAACTGCCAATGTCAAATTGTGGAACACATTTAGTAGAATCTTACTGCAAATAATCAAACATTTCTGATGCAAATTAACTGAGATATCCTTTTCATCATATTTGATCAAAATTTGGTAGAGTATATGACGTCATCACGGCTCAAAAACTTGAATATTTCTGAAACAAAAAAAAGATATTTGAAAATAGTAAACAATATTTTTCTTCTCATGCAGGCTACTTGTTTGTGTTTGAAAATGGTTTCGATAAAGAAGTTGCGATTTTCGTCATAGTGGCACAAAGGGTTTTGTTCTAGGTAAGGAGCACACGGAAGAAATAGATCTCTGGGAGGGCTATTGGAATCCGCAAAGAAAAATTGGGGTAGGTACGCAGTTTTTCGAGATGAAACGTCTCTAATCTCGATAAAAATGGTGACATCAGTATTTTTCTGTAAAAAGAAGGAAAAGATATTTCTTCACAGATTTCCTTAGAATTCGCCTTTACCTTCAGAAAAGCAAACACACTTGTAAAGATGTACCATGAACTATTTTCGATATGATTTTTTTATAAGAAAATCGTACGTTGCAACAGCGCTTTTGGCGTTTCTCCTGACAGCCTTCCTCTGGTTCAGCTAAAATACAGGATATATACCTTTTGCTCACCACCACAAACTAGTAACTTTGAATTAGCTTGCCACTTCCATGTTATTACATTTCATTTGCGTATCTGGTAATGTTTTGCGCGAGCACTATGGATTTGCAGGTAAATATTTACAACTGGATTTCAGTATAATTTTCGAAAGATAACACCTAGTTTTTCAGCTGCAAGACGTTAACAGTTAGTGATACATGATTTTGTCAGTGGGAAAATTTTACTTTCATTTTGGTCGTGTACATAGAAGCGTCAGTATTTGATTGCGTTAGTGTAAACGCAGCTTAAATTATGCCTTTGGTGTTGCACTGAACGTGTGCACACAAACAAAAAGTAGTCACTGAAACAACAAAACAAACCACTGAAACATATGGTTTGATAGGAGTTCAGACAGACAGAAAGATGGACGGACGATGAGCGAGCAATTTAAGCAGCCAACCACTCAATTAACGGATACTTGAAAAAACTAGAAGAGAGTATTCTTGACGAACTCTTGGGGTTTTTAGAAATATCCTAAGACATCCCAACTGAAATGAAGGAGAAAACGTCGAAATAAATGAATAAAAATCTATGCTGTTCAAAAAATAGTTCCAGTCTTTGCTGCGCACTCTCGAGAGTTTGTTTGCGTTTTATGTTTTGTTTCATGTAAGACATGACAAAATGTAAACCATTTGCAACCACTTACATGAAGTAAATTTAAAAACCGCCATTGAAGCGAAGCGGTCGAAGCTTCATGCTTTGTTCCGTTCTAGTCATATCATGAGATGAAACAACTTGGCAGCTGTAAATATCAATGAAGCTGTTGGAAAAAGTCTTTGCAAGGCCTTAAAAACTTTGAATGTGGTTCGCATCGATTAACATCGATTTTTTTAAACCTTGGGTGAATTATTAATAAGTTTGAGAAAAAATTAAATCAAACAGTCTACTCTGAGTATTTTTCCGGAAAAATTTTCTTTCCTAGATATAGACAGCTGAAGACAATATAGAAAATTTTCAGCCAGACGGCTTTTACTTAGAAGCTTCAGAACAGAAAACTCAGAAAAAATTGTGGTCTGCTTGGGTACATGAATTGTGTCAGTCCTGTTTCCCATAGGGAGTTCTAAAAAAATGCCCGATGATGGTGTTTATGACATGTCACTTCAGTTAAGTAGATGATAATGTTACTTTGATGATGCGTGTTACTTCATCATGATATAATGTCGCGTTGTAGTTTGAAAAAAGAATGAGCTGGCACAAGAGAAGTAGAATGTTTTCTTGATCCTCCCCTCCAACCCTTCCCCAAGCCTGAATTTCACTACAGATACCTACCATCTTTGCAAAGGATTTTCTTTGGTACTTCAAGAAGGAGCCTGAGCATTTTCTCTTGAGGAGAAGCTGGAGTCTGGCCATTTTTGTCCACCAGAGCTGCCCAGTAAGAAACAACAGCAAACGTTAGAAATCTGAGGTCAAGATCGCTGGAAATTGGCCATGACGTTGTTTTGCATGTTTCAATAGACTGCATCGCAGTAGAAACACAGAAAACACACTGAAAGATATAATGGCCAATATTTATCCGTGTTGAGCTCATAGTCAATAAAGTATTTGTTACATGTAATATAGCGCCGCAATTTCTTGAGATACCTCGGGCAATCCCGATCAAATCAAAAGGCAGGATCTGGTTCGTCTTGCCCGCTGAGGGAACTCATGAATGTTATCATTGAAATATGCCATATTGTATGTTATCGTATGCTATTCCTTAGAGTACAGTCGCAAGAGTTATTCTCTTCTAGACAAATTGCCATTCACCAAAATAAATTTCATATTTATCATCGCCCGAGATATTTGCCGTGTAAACTTTAAATTACAATTTAATATTTAGAGAGGAAGGCCCATTAGCCTTCGGTGGTTTTCACGGGGGTTTTCTATCTTCCGGTCGAATTGGAGTTTGGAGCTTTGGGTTTTTAGGAGGGAGGAAAACTGGAGTTCCCTGGGAAAAACCCTTGTGGGAAGACAAAAATCAACAAACTGAACCTACATATGGCACCAGGCTGGAATTGAACCAAGGCCACATTGGTGAGACGCGAGTCTTATAAAGAAAAACGGTTGTTGGAAATTCTTTTAATTGATGGAAAAAACTCAGTAAACAGTTAATTTGCATGTGCTAGGAATAACATTACCTGAAAAGAGAACGTTTTCATCAAGTTTCGTAGCTGGTGTTATTTTAATAACAATAAAGGTTCTCTTTATTTGGGCTTATTGCAATGACCAGGTGAATTACTGAGAGGAGTTTGTATCTTACCATATTTCCTGGTGATGGTCTGTTTTATTTTTATATGCAAAAGTTCTATTTTCTTGAATGTAAAAACACAGCAAAGCTTACTTTTTTAGCGAAGGTTACAGCTGGACTTATATCTCCTAGTAACACGGTAATTAAAACCAAAACTGCGTACAAGGCGGTTCAAAAGATGTTTGTACAGACGACACCTATGTGTGTGGGTTCCTGTAACTGAAACTACCGGTTACTTATAAATATTAATTAAAATATGGAAAAGGCGGAACCAGTAGGGCCGCCTTTCTTCTTCAATAAGTAAGCCTGAGTTGTTATCGTTTGACAATGATTGTACAACAATCTAATATTGTTTTTTTTTGTGCATTCCCGTAATTTTCATTCAATAGACCTCTTTAGCTTGGACGGTTTTTTGCCCCATTTCAGACCATGTGATGATACCATGTGATGGTAATGATTCTCGTACGCAAGAGTAGTGCCGTTATGCGAGGGCTGTGCAAGTTCTTATGCAAGCCTGGGTGTCAGTTTGATACTTGATTGGCAAGTGTCGTCCAGGTCGGCATAAAAGGAGTGTAATAGCTGTTTAAGTTAGCAGTACACGAGGAGCAATAAAGGAGACGCGCGTTCGTCCATTTGTAAAAGAGGTGTTCTCCTCCCGACACTGATCTTGGTTTTACATGAGTGCTCTTACCATTGCGCCATGGCTTGGAACGAGGTTGCTGTTTATTAACTTTTGGGAGATGATGCACGCGCAAAAGGTTGTTTTTAAAGACAGGAGAAAACCCTGACCTACCCTGTCGATTTTTGCATGCTTTTGGAGGTTTGGCATCATCCAGGCCAAGCAATGAAATGATTCTGTCTTGTAGATCAGGAAAGGGATCACTCGAGTCCTCTTTGCTTATTCTTTTTTCAACTAGGTCGACCAATTCTGTAAAGATAATAAACGTTTAGCCTGAGTAAATACGAGGTAATCATCAGTAAGAAGTCTAATGAAATTAACAGTCTAGGGCTACTACAATGAAAACATTATTTCATACCGTCAGCTGGATTTCCACAACTGGCTTCCAAAAGCAGTTTATTGATGATTATGAAGGCTTTTAAAGCTTGATTAACGCTTTTGGTTTCTGATCCCATTTTCTTCAATGTCCCTGTTAAAATAAAATATGAAAATCTCTTTTTTTCTTCAAATTGAAGTTGTTAAATATTCCACAGCTTCGCCTCAGTTTTAGCAAAAAAGACAGTCAGTCAGTTATAGTTGCAATTTTACAGTGATTTACGTCCTTAAGATCCCTAATGTAATACGTTTTTCTTCTTCTTTTCTTTTTTTGTCACATTCAATTCATCAGAGAATACAGTGTGTCACTGCATTTCCGAGCACGGAGAAATTTCGAGGGGTATGAAAAGTTGGTTAAATACTGTCTCGAGTGATTGATAGTCTTCTTAGTCGAAAATAAAAGTCCGAAAAAACGTAGGAGAATGGTCACTAAGGTAATTCAGATCGGATACGTAAAAACCGTGAAGGTGACGATTACCTTGAATTTTTTTCAGTTTTAAGTTGATGAATCGGCTCATTAATGAGTTTGAGAAAACAAGATTAAACGTCTGGATCAAGTGTGACGGGATTTTATGCCACAACATTCTTACAAAACCAGTTTAAAAGCGTACAGTCTTTCAGAGAGATAATTTTTTTTCCATGTGGTTTTCAATATTTTTTAACCCAATCAAGAATCGCGTAGATGTGAAATGGATTATGTCAACTGGCATCTGCAGTGCGGACTACATTGATATACCGGCGACCTTCCTTGTCATTTCATAATAAGTAATCCCAGAAGGTAAGAGTGGTGGTTTTCAATTTTCAGTTTAGTGAAACCAACATCAGAGTAATCAATAAAAACTGCAGCCCCCTGTGTCTAATCACAACATGGATAACTGAATCAGTGTTGAGGTCACCAGTCTCTGTCTGTTACATGCAAATTACCAAAGTCATCGTTTTCTCCATCACTTCCGAGCAATTCTTTTAAAGTCTTCACTTCATTCTCTTCTTTATCTGATCCCCGTTTCAGTTTCAAATGTTTCAGCAAGCCTAAGGAAGGAGAACGCAATATGCCGCATTTGGTTAGATTTCGATGGCCTCGATAGTAGAGAAACTCTGATGGGATGAAAACTCGAACATGAAGATCGTTGTCATTTTATTTCTTTGGAAAACTCAGCCAATTGATCGACTTAAAGGAAATTATTAAAGAGCTGCTGTTCGATCACTACAAGCTTTCGCACATTGATACGATGTTGATATGTTTGTCCGGTTCTATAAAATTATGAACTAACTCCTCGGTGGGAAAATATAAAAATAAATTGAAAATAAATGATGCTTGCATGCCATGTTTAATACAATTTAGAAGTATTATCAACAACAATTTTTAGTTAATTTCGTTCTGTCGCAATGAAGCGTTGAAAATTCAAGTAGTTGGAGAGAAAAACTAAAATTATGTAACTATAGATAACACAAGTTCTTAAGGGATAAATGAAATTCTTACAAGATATTTTAGAAGAAGGAGTAGCAACCGGTAAACAGGGTTACCCACCTGATTCATTCGCCACTTTCATAAAGTCTGCTTGAATCTTATCGCACTTTGCATTCATTTCTAGCACAGTTTTGCCAAGTGCTTGCTTCAATTCCTGTTTGTCGGCCTCGCCTTTCAACATTTCCACCAATTCTTCAGCATATTCTGAAAACGTATAGAATGATAGTTATCTTGATGAGCTAAACATTCTTTTCTCTTTAAAAAAGTCAAACTGAAAGCTTAACCGGCACTCAGTAATGCTGACAAATCATGAGGGAAAAGTCTAATAAGCTGAAATTATTACTTACAACCTTCCACAGTGTCCACTACCCTATGCCAAACTCTGTTCATTTGCTAGCGCTACAACAAACTTGATAGAAGCATACCGGATTGGTCTTGCTTGTCCTATGGCCAATTGTGAAGTCAGGAACTACTTACATACCTTTAGTCTCTTCATCTTTTTGTTTTGAGGCTTTAACGACTGCAGGCACGATGTACTTACGAAGCTGAAAGTGAATGCATTTTTTTGTTTTAAAACGGGCGTAGCCAAATTATATCAGGGCATGGAGACGAATTTCAAGTTTGTTCATTACTTCAGTATGGATTGCACTTTGACGCCCAAGGTAAAAGGTTTTTTTTTTTCAATCTCGGCTGATATAATCTGGACCATCACCATAAGTAATCAAGCTTCCAATCTCAGAACTATTCCAAGTAGTGAGTCAGTCTTACCGCGTCAACAATCTCACGGATAGCTTTCAACTCCTGCGTCTCTTCCGGGCTAGAGTTAGGTTTCCCTCCAGATCCTTTTTCTTCTCCAGAGCCTCCTCCATCAAAGAGTTCTGCAAGTTTTGCTGCAAGTTTTGAGTTGGACTCTTCGACTATGAAAGAAAACAGGTTGTTAAGAAAATTATGTAGCGACTCAGTTTATAGCCTGAATATCAGCTGCGTCCTGCTCTCGCTAACTCGACGTCTTTCTCCACGACTTAGCGAGAGGAGGAGTCGGCTGAAATTCAGGCTACTCAACGGTTTACTCCGTGACGGTTTAGCGCACACGGAGGGTGGGAGTGCGCGGCCCGCTTCACGAAGCCCTTACCCAAAATCTGTGAATTTCCCTGCCCTATTTATGACCTGAACGAAAATTTCCATAGCCTATTTGAAACCCTCCATCAATACAATGTTTTAGACCTGCCTTTTAATTAGCTCCCTAGTTCAGAGGGATGTTAAAGGCACTGCGAAGTGCTTTTGTTGATGGTCTTATCAATACACCTTGTTCCAAAATGGCCGCAATTTTAGTATTCTTTTGTTGACTTGCGAATTAGCCCTTGTTGCCTCGTTTAGGGGAAATATTCTTTTGAAATTTCGAGTTTAAGAACGAGACAACAAGGGCTAATTTGCAAGAAAACAAAATACTGAAATTGCGGCCATTTTGAAATAAGGTGTAAAATGATGAAAAAGTAGTCTCTTCTTAAAACTGACATACCCAGTTGAAGACTACAAAGTACAAAAACGATACAATTAATTCCAAACTGAACTTGAAACCGTATGATTATCTACACAAAATGGCTGAGAACCATACCCTTTGGGGTGGGAGAGGAACGGCAATGGTAACAAGTCACGAAGATCATGGTTTCAACATCTTGATCACCGAGCATAAAAAGAGCTCGGAGTGGAAGGCTTTGTCTAAACTATGAGATGTAGCTTTTTTGGATGATTACGCGCGGATTCCCGATCAAAAAGTTGCTACTTTATCCAGCATTTATTTCTGTATTGCAAATTTGGATTTTTCACACCTAACTGAACCTATTAGCAAGTTGCGTGGCAAAGATTTCATGGGATCTCGCACGTGGAGCGTGCATGTGTACGAGGGACAACAACTGTATGCGTTCTTACTATGTCGCTTGAATATAATTTTTCAACTTGGATAATTTGACAAAGAATCGAAGATGAAGTAGAGCTGGGATCAAGGTCGCCGCCTGGTTAGGTCAGTTGGTAGAGCGCCGGACTGCTGTGTGGGAGGTCGAGGGTTCGAGCCCCAGACCGGACCAACACTCAGGGTCTTAAAATAACTGAGGAGAACGTGCTGCCTTTGTAATTATATCTGCAAATGGTTAGACGTTCAGGTCTTCTCGGATAAGGACTATAAACCGTGGGCCCCGTCTCCTGCATCTTCAATGTTACATGGTTAGCAGGGGACGTTAAAGAACCCACACACTCATCGAAAAGACCACACGTACGCACGCACGTAGTTCCCGTTGTTGTGGTCTGACCTTGTCTCATGGGTTGGTGCTTCAAATAGGGATAACCTCACTGCACCTTTCCCCCTTGGACAGAATTGTCCAAGAAAAATTACTATGAACTATGAACAATGAACTATGAACTAAGGTGCTACTACCATAGATAAAAATATGAAAAACTTCAAGAACTTAAGACTGGAAGGGAGTCTGTCTCAAAATTTTGTTTCATTTGTTTGGGCAGGAACCGGTCTGTTACAATAGATACATTAGTTATGGTTGGCTTTTCGGAGATTTGGTTTACAGCAATACATTTGGACATACATTTACAATTTCTGGACGAAGGCTGAACTATAACAAGTAACGTTTAATATTGATGCTGAAATTACGATAAACGCCCGGGTGAACGATGTCCTCATTAAACTCTGTACATTTGAACATATCAACAGCAATTGTTTTCACCTTCACTGGCCTGCCAGATATCTAATACTTCTCCATGATTAATAAGTTTTCTTAAAACCAATTTTAACCTGCAAAACTCGCGAACGGGAACATCTTCTTACATTCCATCGGAGCTTTATCCTATAAACCATTCGAGAAAAGTTCAGCAGCTCGAACACAAATCGACCATTTCTTAATTTTGATAAACACTTACCTTCTCTCCATTCCCGTTTTAACTCGGTAAGTTTTGCAGCCGTCACGTCCTCAAAGCGTGAAAGTGAATTAATTTTCACCAAGACTTGGCAGAAAAGCAAAGCGAGCAGAAGAGTCTTCATTGCGGTGTATGAAGTGAATCGTGGCTGGAAAGCACCTTTGGGATGGCCTTTAAGAGGATGCATAATCAAACGCCCATTTTTCACTGCTGGCATTTAATTACATAATACCTAACACTTAACTGAATGGCGATTGTTAGCTGAAACCAAGTAATCAGCCTGAACAAAACTGCCACCTACAACTGAATTAATAAGCTAAAGTACAATAGCAACGAAAAAATGTTTGATATAGCTAGAGTCATCTCCATCTGACTGTCTTTGCAACTTATCCATGGCATTGTTTTGATGAGTTTTAAATCCAATGCACAGTGCTTTCAATGAATTTTAATGAAAAAAATTCCGATGCGGTTCCACCAGAACAAAAGTGTCCCAATAGATCAATTTCGATCAGTATCAAAATTCAGCTTAAGACAATATACGTCAGCAGGAGGCTCTGGGGAATAAACACCACTATTTTCTTAGCCCGAATTTTTTGTCTTTTTTTTTCGGCGGATGAAAGGCTAATAATCTAACATGAATTTGCGCAATCTTGCACTTTTCTGAAACCAGTAAATGACTTTTAATTAAGACTACTTTGCTGACTATATTGTTTATATTCATGACATATCTATCAAATTCTGAGGCTACTTCGTCTTCGCGACCACAGATTAGGACTGATTCTCAAATTTAGCGCTGTGTAATGATACCGGAGGTTAGATGAAACTTAACGTAAAAAACTTTCTAGATCAGTTTTTCCATTTCACGGAGACATGCAATACCCTATGGAAGTCGTTTCTGATAGTGCTAGAAATAGTCCAAATTTTTTGGCCCAAAAATATTAAAGGTGAGCGAAAAGCAATGTTTTCTTTGTTTTGTATTGTTTTGTTCTCTATCGTACAATTGAAATCCCATGTACAGGTTTGGCAGCAGTAGACTGTAAATCACTACATTTTTCCATGGCCCACGGGAAATTTACGTTGACTTTTCGTATTCGATGGAACGCCCATTTACTATAAAAAACATTGTTTTGTCTTTAAAATGATTTGTATCGGGAAAAAGTCATTTTTACACATCGGTGAGAGTGTCAGTATTGAAACGATTGTCAAAGGTTATGTAATTAATTAAACGGCCCATAAAAGAACGCTGTGGGCTTGCCACTGGGTTGTTGAACCCGGCCAACTGACAGAGATTCTTTGAAAGGTTGCCTCTCTTCTCAGACGTAGCTAAAAGAAATGAAGATTGTGTTTGTGCTTTTGCTGTTCGTCTCTGCGCCCACCGCAGCGATTAATGAGTGGCTCGGTGTTGCAGAAGGGAAGCTTCAGCAGCTAGATCAATTGCTGGATGGTTTGTATCTTATTTTATTTGTTTTATGCGTATTTTGAATCGATTAGTGAACATGGCATTTCTCGGATACGACTGAGTCGCTTGCGGAATGTTCACGGCTTCCTTCGGTGCACAGTTATTTTAGCATTTAATGTGTAAATTCGACCCTTTGAAGCCTCTCGGTAGACGATTCGAGAGGAAACATTAATTCAACTACAAAGATTTCTTTCGACTCATCGTTCGCTTCGTATACAAATATTTTGGGATACGGCATACGTATACGAGTGGGATACGCTCTTTGCTTGCAACATTGCTGACGACTTTGGCACCGACTTGATTTTGAAATACATTTTAAGGGGTGCATGTATTCCAAGTGTTTGCGCTATAAAACATTTTATGGCAAAATTAGTTTGAGCAAATTCATTTTTTCAGAACTTAATGGGGACAAAGTTTCCCAATTTGATTTCTGCAAGCCACCGGTTGTTTTGGGGATGTTCACTCTGATCACCACTGGAGAACATTCTGGTTCGTTAGTAAAACTAAGGACATTTGGAAAAATCAAAATGAACCGGCATTAGGTTTTCTATTCCCCAAAAAATGATTGTAACAGTTGTGGCACGCTCATGACATTTGAACAAACGAAAACTAGACTCGCACTTTACAAGTCTTCAATACTAAGGTTCAAACTTCTCAAGCAATTTCTCAGAATTATAACCCTACAAAACGATTTACAAACGCAAATTAAAACATTTTAAACCAAATTACGAAATAACTCTCCCAATTTCATTCAGGAATCGTAACATGGAGGATTCTAACAAATCTAGACCTTATTTTCTTAGATGAAATGACAAAAGTCATCGTACATCTCACAGTCGAGGTGAAAGTAATAGCCGAGTCGAGGAACAAAATTCAATCGCTTAGATAAATTGTTTAATCTTAAAAATAAGATCTCAAACAGTTCAACACTAGATCTGCATAATCAAGAAAAATAAAACCATGCTGAAATAGTTCCCGAGAACACATTGAATCATTTTCCCACTTTTTCGAGTAGCTGTTTCTAACTTTCGTCAACCTGAAATCGCCTCTTCGCTTGTCAACGCTTTGTCACATTCAGAAACTTGAAGGAACATTCTTCAGAAGTGCCAGACTTCATGTTGTGCTCTCTTGAAATTAATTGATCAGTACTCTTGGCGTTTAAAAATACGAACACTTTCATGAATCATTTTGTTTAAACTTGAAGTTCGCAATGGGCAAGGAACACGGGTAAAATACAAGAAACCACTTGAAAGTTATAACTGCAGCACTGCGCTTTCAGTGTTTCCGATCACAAACACTTAATGCGCAGTGCTGTAGTTGTAACTTTCAAGCGGTTTCTTGTATTTAACATCGCAAACATCTTCCCAGTTATTGTTCAGAAAACAAAGCACCTCCCTTAGGAAGCGTGAAATATTTCCCAAGAAAGAATAGAACCTCCCTCGCGAGGCGTGCAGTTGCAAATCGCACACGTGCGTCCACATAGCACTTTTAACTGTTTTCCTCAAAACCTAACAAATATTACATGTTGTTTAGCAGATGAGCCGTTCCTTTCCAGGGGGATTGGCAGCTCATCCAAAGCTGACCCTGCTAGCTTATTGGAAAGCGCCAATTTTGATCACGGTAAACAAGAGAACGAAGGATCTGGACCCGAACCCGACAAAGGGGCCGCGGAGGAGATGGTTGATGCAGTAAGGAAAAGAGACACTTGTTTCATTTCTTAATGACAGTTTGCTCACAATTCCTATGGCTGCTATCAAACTCTCGCTTCCTTCTGTGTTGTCCGTTAATTACACAGAGTAATCTTGTAATATTGCAAAGACAATGATCATGATGAGAGAATCTACTGCAGAAACTAAGTAGAGCATCTCTCAAGTAAATGCACAGCTTTCAATAGTAGAAGTGTTCAGTGTAGTCAGAGTGTAAAGCTCTTCTTCAATTTTATTTGCCCTCCAAAAGTGCTTGTCCCATTTCAGGTTAACCATTTCCCATTTCAGGTTAACCTATATTGCTGATCTAAATAACCGACATTTATTAAATTGCAGTTACTCGCCATCTTACCAGCGATAAAACAACTAAAAAAGTTTAGGGACAAACGGAATGAAGGTAATTACAAGCCAAGTACATATCTGATCCTAAATAGCACCAGTACCAAATCCTGTTACAATACAACCCCACATAAACGAATTAAATAAATAAAAAGAGAAAAGCTATAATTTGAATATACTCTAAATCTCATTTTTCTCCTCCTTTTAGCCTGGAAATATTCTTGTGAATATGCTTGTAGCGCGTGATGTATTTGATATCTAGATGATGTTTAAGAAATTTTGCATCCAGCTGCAGAAGCGAAGCCGGATATGATGCATTTTTTTGCATTCATTTCATTTTTTTGCATTCATTTTTCTCCGTATAAAATTTTTGTCATTACATTATATCATTGGCTTACAATGTCCTTCCGCCAATCATAATCCAGAATTACAAGATGTAATTTGCACTGCAGTTAGCCTTTTTTGCACTGATGTTACCTTTAATTTGAAGTGCATTTCTCTCAGCCAAAAAAATCGAGTAATTTTTTTAATGTGCATTATTTAAACCATAACTGCATTGTGTTTACAAATTTTCAAAACACAAAATCAAATTTCTTTTAATCTCAGATGTATTCTTAAAACATTCTTAAAACTTCGTAAATTTCAGTCTCGACATTCTTATAAAACATTTTCTTTGAAAAAGGAAAGAGCAAAAACTGCATACATTGATTTTAAAACATAGATGTGACAGTCTGTGAATAATGACATGTACATATGAACGGAAATAAGACGTGATATTTAACTGGTTGTTGTATTTTTAGAATATTCAATGCAGTTTATACAAGCCCTGAAACACGCTGCCAGCGACGATGAGGTAAAGACAGTCTTGGGAGAACACATGATGGTGCTTCACCGACGCTGTACTACCATCAAAGCTGAATTTGCCCGTCTTGCGCACGCGACAGGTAAATATCATCACTGTTATTATTTTGACGATGTTAGCCATTTAGCTTACTTCTAACTGCATTCTCATCAGTGGAAAGTGAAATATTAATGCTTACAGTCTTAGTGAGAGAAAATCGGACGTGACATGCGCAGTTAGGCATTAGCATAAAATGGTCACCGACAGTGCCTTCTCCATTTCCAAAAGAACAATTTCAACCAATTCATGCCGAGCAAAACAATGTTTCCAAACCAGAACTTAAGCCCTTTTTTTCGCATGAAAGGAAAATACTTACCCAATGCAAAAGGCAGTAATTAGCGAGTGCAAACACTTTTCCGTTGGGGGATACATTTAAAGTACTTCTCTAATACAAAGACCACGTTCTTGTACCTGGTGTCTGCAAAATCTTCATTCAACAGTCAAATAACAACAAGGATCTCGAACCAAGGAGTTCTGGTAGACAAAAGAGTTTAGCACGGACTATTTTTTTTGAACAGTAGCGTTGGGTATTTTTCTGGAGCCTTAATTTTTTTCCTTCAGGTTGGGCATGATTTTTAATTTTACGGTGAGGAATAGCTTGTACAAAAATGGTTTCTTACTAGAAAGCACGGCCTCAATTTTTTTTACCCCATAGCTCCCCTTGCTTGATGCTCTATAGACAGTTTTTTCTGTATTGGGTTTTAGAAATTCCCCAACCCCCGTCAAAAATAATTGACCAAATCACTTGTTCTATTTATTTGTGCAGTCATTATTCTTTAAGTAAGTTAGATATGGGAAGCTTTAAGGAACGTGCTGCTTACAGATTTGTATAAGATACGATTAAAAGGTCATTTTAAACTTTTTTTTCAGGCTTGTTTAACTTGATGAAGAATGATGTCTTGGACTTCCATGCAGCCATGGGCTTCCTTATTGCAGCGGCAGATCGACAATACTTTGGTAAGAAACCATAAGACCCAGAAGCCCTTGAACAGTCGGATCAATTTTTCACTTCATCGATCTCCATCTTTTCTTCTCGACAGATGTCCTTGTGGCGTTTTCTCAATTAGCTCACCATTACGAACTTCATAACAACCCTGCAGTCAAGGCAGTCACCACCATTGGACAGATGGTCGCTGATGCAGCCTGTGAGGACAAGATGGATGGTATGTTATTTACCGTCTCTTTTTGAAATCAAGAACAATAACCTGTGAAATTAAAAGAAACCTATATCGCGCGACCTGTCCTACGTTAATTTCCTTTCTCACGAAAACACGGTTTTTACTACGATAAGACACTTAATCTATCAACACTCTTATTTCCATTGAGATTCTGGCAACCTCGTTCCCAGGGCCTTTCCCCGCCTTCGGCGCGAAACGAGGTTGGAGATTCTGCATCTCCATCAAGACAGCCCTTATTCCACCTCCAACTACCTCAAGGTTTAATTAGGAACTACTATTTTTCTATCAAGAAAGGAACCAAAAAAACGAACACAATAGTTACTGTACACAAAACACACAATCACTTTTATTCCAAGAAAAGTTTCTTTGAAAAGTCTGAAATGGAGAAAGTGAAGTTTGTTACACGTGTGTACTTTAAGTATATTTTGATCAGGTCTCTGATGTATATATGAAATAATCCATATTTGAACTGCGGTTATACATGCAAGTGAAGTATGATCCTCGCAGTAAATGTTCCAATTTAAGCAACTGGAAAGAAGCCTGAAAAAAATCAGGGGCTTCAACGGGATTCGAACCCATGACCTCCGCGATACCGGTGCGATGCTCTACCAACTGCGCTAAGAAGCCACACATTGAGAGCAAGGTCAAATTATTGAGTTCATATTTTCCCGTGCAGTGAAGTTATGTGATGTATGTATGTATGAAATAATTCATATTTGAACTGCGGTTATAGATGCAAGTGAAGTATGATCCTCGCAATGAATTTTCCAGTTTAAGCAACTGGAGGTCAGTGGGCTCGAATCCCGTTGAAGCCCTGATTTTTTTTTTTTCAGGCTTCTTCTTTCCAGTTGCTTAAATTGGAAAATTTACTGCGAGGATCATACTTCACTTGCATCTATAACCGCAGTTCAAATATGAATTATTTCATACATACATCCCATAAGTTCACTGCAAGGCAAAATATGAACTCAATAATTTGACCTTGCTCCCAATGTGTGGCTTCATAGCTCAGTTGGTAGACCATCGCACCGGTATCGCGGAGGTCATGGGTTCGAATCCCGTTGACGCCCTCATTTTTTTTTTTTTTCAGGCTTCTTCTTTCCAGTTGCTTAAATTGGAAAATTTACTGCGAGGATCATACTTCACTTGATCAGGTCTATTTGACAAGATTAAGGAGATCATTGAAAAAGAAGATAAAGATGGCTTTGACTTTAAGAACAAAGTAACTCCATTCATTTATCGGCAGAAAAGCAAAATATGTCCAGGAGGTAAGTCACAGCCCACGTTTTTATTGTTATATTTTCAAATACCTTTTACTTCATGCTATGATACGTCGTAATAACTGGGCCCATCCTTGGGCCCAGAGTTAACAGCGTTTAAGTCTATTTGATGAATAGTACCTTTCTTAAGGTGTAAAACTTTCGAAGGACTGATCTTCTACAGTGCTTCAATTTGTAACGAAAAGCGGATAGACCAAAAGAGTCCACAAACCAAACTGGTTTAATGCACTGAGCAAACACAAACATTACAAGATGGCTGACTGCACACACATACTGGTCACGTGACCCGCAACGCGGGAAATTACACTGGTTCTTCATGTAAGCGCACTCGTTACAGAATTCTGATACCACCAGAAATCTATTGGATGTATTTGTCCATTCCTTTTCTTTATTATCAGTCCCAAGTTCTCTGTCATCACTGGTATTGTTGTGCCTTTCATTTCCAACCTTCGTTCAATCTCCATTTCTAGGTCTTTGTAGTATTTACTACTGTTATAAAGCAGTAAAAACATCTTTATGCCATACAATAAAAGCAACACGAGGCGCCGCAGCGTACCCATGAGCTAATGAGTGAATAAAATAGAAACTAAATCCAACGTTATACTATAACCTTACTATTATTATTATTATTGTTGTTGTTGTTGTTCTTATTATTAATATTCTTATTATTAAAACTCAGTGACGCTCAGAGAACACAAACAAAGGATAGTAAAACAAAAGAAAAACAAATGATACAATCAAAACAAAGGAACCAAAGCATCAAAAACAGACAAAGATATTTCATTTCTTTTATCTGTGTCCTCAATGCCTCGCTATCAAGCTGAATTTTAATAGAAACTGGGCTATTCTGACATAACATCTTTCGAATTCCTCATTCTATTTCATTTCTTTTCACTTGTTAGATTTCATTGAACTATTGAAAAACAATCGACAACAAAGCGCCAAGGAAAGGTTGCTGAATATTGTGTTCGAAAATTGCAAGGAAGGTATACTCAGACATCCTAATAGAATGATCTTAATTTATCACCAATATTATGAATAGTTTCATCCCCGGATGAATGGACACCAATGCAGAGAGTTGGGTACGTTCTAAATCCCTTGCATGTTTACTGAATTTTACAAAAGATGGCACGCCAACATTTCATCTAATAATAATTCCCTTCTTGGAAAGTCATTTAACTCCCTCTAATATCTACCCTCCCTCCTGTGTTTTTAAATTCACATTTATCACATTGTCCCCTTACAAACAGAATTTTCCACACGGATTTATCAAAATATTCTTCATCTGTTCCCTTAACTGGTTTTGAGTGAGTCAAAAAATAACTGTTACTGTCCTTTTTTAGTGAGATACATCAGATTTGCTGCTGGCACAGAAGTAGATGTAAGTGTTATTTTTGGACTTACTATTCTGTGAAGTAAGAACAAATACATAAAATAACAAATATATCAATATTAACCGCTCCTACCACACACATGGCATATTAACCCATCACAAACCTAGAGTAAAGCCAGTGTGTTTTCAAACTACGGGTATAATTTCCACCTGTACAAAAAGGCATTAAATTTCAGGTTGATCAGAGAGAAAAACAGATTAAAACTCTTAAAAGCAGCAAGTGATTCCTCAGGGTTAACATTGCGCATCCCTAGTACGCACCATTTTCACATCATTAGCGCAAGCAAATGAGCGCTTGCACGTGCACAACCATAAAAGATTACCATCAAGCTAACGTCGACAGTGAAATAAATGCTCGTTTCTTTTAAAACTAACATGGTTAATATTTTAAGTCAATAATTTTGGTGTGCAAGTTATCTCTTTAAAAAAATTGTCTGAAAAAAAGGATAGCTTAAAGAGTACAAGGATGCGAATTATAACCTCGAAAACAACGTTTGAGTCATTCTCATTCGGAATTGTGCATTTTCCCATAAATTAAGTGTTCCATGCGTCCAACAGTTTCAACGAACCTATCGAAAATTTTTCTCAAAGTGTCTGAACTGAAATTCTTGCTTCCAGCCACTACACGTAATTACACATAGAAAAAGTAAGAATACCCATCATATATCTTCATATCTCTTTACTTCGAAATAACGTGCATGTACATCTATTAAGAAAAAGAAATCCCAGATGGTAACCATATATCAACCATCTCCTAAACAAAAAATGTAAAAATTGATTGAGGTCACTTTAAAAACTTCTTAACAAAGATATGTAAAATCAAAATCATGTGATTCTTCAATCCTAATATAAACTTGAACTATCCCGGCAGTTAATAACACTACTTGGAAGATCGTTACCATTTTAACAAAGAGAAATGTTTATTGCAGTTCAGTTTTGCGACTTTGCTTTTTTAGTTGCATTTTCTCAAAGTATAACCGTTTCTCTTTTATTCAGCACAATCTTTTCATTAAGCCCCTCAACATACAAGTTTCCAAACTATTACTACTGTTATAATATAGTCTTCAGTTGTTCAGCCTCTAGCTAACCTGCAGAGGAAAGAAAGCTAAACAAAGTAGCTTCACACATGACTAGATAGAAAGACTTTGACTTCCAGACATCTGGAATTGAAGAACTGTTATTTACTTTTGCAGGGAATCAAACTATCAAGAAAGGATGTCAATATCAAGAAACTGGAAATGAAGCGTCTAAATAGTATGTTCATTACATACAAGTCACAAATAGAAATGCACCTTTCGCAATGAATGTTTCCACTTTCACCGAGCAGATTTCTGTCTTCCTCTTCTCAAGACGAGAACGGAGAAATTTTACCCTTTTAGATTATCACAACAGGAGATCCAAATCATCACCGATCGAGACCGCATTAAAGGGATCGAATTAGATGATTATTTAACTCTGTATGCAATTAATGAAAATGCTTAATGAGTATCCATTCAATTGGATTACCTATTAAAAATAGACGTGCAAAAATAAACATATGAATTAAGTCAACTTTTTTTTGGTTTGTAGACATGATCAAAGACGTCTCGGACCTTATGGCAGGCAACAAAACTGACAAAGCTCACATAGCTTTGGCTGACTATATCCTCACTAATATGAGAAGAACTATTATCGTCAGTAACGCTCTTGAGAGACAATTAAACTCATCTCACTCCAAACCTACTGGTTCTCCTGAACCCAGAAGTGGTTTTACTAAACCTACTGATGATTCTCCTCGTGGTGATTCCACTAAACCAAGTCCTGCGCCGAAAACGGCTCCAGTTAAAAGGATTACTGACATTATTGAAGATGAATCCATTGATCTATTAGAACCGATCCTTGCAACTCGCGATTGACAAATTTACCACAACTACAAAAACAGATGCATGACTAGCAGCTGCCATCCTGCATGCCAAGTGGATAACATTCTCAGTAATTACTTCAGACCGATTTATTCTCTCAAACAACAAATAACATTTGCGAAGACAAAAGTTTATAAAAAGCTATACTTTGTTGTAAATTATATCCAGTTTGAATTCCAAATAAATTGAATTAAAACAACTGGTTTACTTTATTTTCCTGTAATGACAAACTCTTTAGATATTTCTTATTTTGTCTCTGTGTATTTGTATTCTGTATCAAATTTATTTTCAGAAAAACAAGCGACAAAGAATCTTCAGAAGTCAATTACGATTAGTTATCTAACCAGAAGCTTAGACAACACTGATATCTACGAATACATTCCCAATCTTTACATTTATTCTCATTTTTTTTAGACTTGCCACACACACAAATAGAATCTTTAAAACCTATGGTGTCTAAAACGAGTGATTTTGACTGTTCTGCCCCTTATATAACTTTTTCTTTCTCAACCAAGCTTAATCATCGCAAAATTAAAAAAAAAAACGGCACAAAACTTGAATAGACCAATTTCGATATATTAGAATTCAGGCTAAAACAATAGACCTCAGTACGAGGCTCTGGGGAATAAATACAGTGGGGTTTATTCCCCAGAGCCTCGTACTGAGGTCCATTGTGTTAGGCTGAATTTTAATATACTGAAATTGGTCTATTGCACGTCCCCTGTTTTCGAAAAGTTTGGAATGCAAAATATGTGCTGTGGAAATGAACTGGGGAAATTTAATGGCCAATATCTCGAGATAGTAGAAGTTAGTCCCATCGCGATTCTACTAGCATTCTACCAGTTGGGACATTAGCCATTAAATGCTCCCAAATCTAAGCTGGGAGGCACTAGCGTTGAGCATCTCGAATTGTCCTGTAGTATGCATGTCCTGATCTGGGCAAGTAGGAAATAGGAACAGCATAGCCTTTGCCGAGTTTTGCCCCTTACTGTGACGTCATCCTCTGCAATCTTCCTTTTCAATTACGCACACGCCTCCCCCTCTGGGTAGGCGATAGTTGAAAATGTACGTTCTAGCTTTAATTTTCAATAAAGCATTCCGTGTTTTCCTTCGTGTATACTGATGCCACTTCTCCACTGAGCCCTTTCAATGATAAATGTGGAGATCAGCAATAGACGCACTGAACTGAAACACTGTACAGTGCCAAAACTACATACCTGACTGTATAGCAGCATAAGCCAAGATTTTTCCCAGCCACACTACATTTTAACCTGACTCAGAAAGCAGACACTTATTCACATTTTTTTTCTATCTACAATCATGAATTAAGAGCTCCTTGAACTTTGCTTTACATTAATGTTCATGGTCAGTTTAATTCTGTTTTTTTGTCAAGGGTCAGTTCCGGTCTTGCCGACATGAGTCTACTCACTATAGACGCTTGTTTGATGAGGAGACAAAGGCATGCAGACAAATGTACATCTAGTCATGGAACACTCAGAAGCAAGTGCTTGTAGATAATTTAGCCTTTTTATTTTCAAGAGTACATGTAGAGCGTGGAGCAAGTTACGATTAAAGTGTGGTGATTGGCTATTTAATATCAATAAAGAGGAAATGATTCTTTCTAAACTCAACCATCACCTAATTATTACACAAACTTTATTATTCACAGGATGTGTATGGTTTTTGTGTACATTTTAAACCCATGTGGGTATACAATTAAAC
>CM042749.1:2692673-2705401 GCA_022496165.2 Catalaphyllia jardinei
CTCAAGACAAACATCTGGTTAGAATAGTTGGTGATAACATTGACACATCTACAAAGAAGAGAGACCAAAGGAAAGACAGTCCTAACACGGACTTTCATTGGTGAATATCTTTTTTTTTTCGAAAATTCGCATTAACTATTAGTAGTTAATAACTCAGAAATAATTTGAAATAATTATCATTATAACATTGTCTTCGTGCTTATCATTACTGTTATGACCTTAATTACAGGTTTCTTAGCATGTGATTTAAAGGACGAATCTCCTTTGCCCACCTGCCAAGTGAAAGACCTGTACATGACATCCAAAGATTGCCACTGACAGAGTTCTAGCTTTCACCAGCAGAGGTTGTTGAGCTTAAACAACACTAAAGCATTCTATTGCTAAGAATTTTGTGCGACAACATTTCATTCCTTAAACCTTTTAAGAAGTTTGTGCCCAATCACATACTGTACTACATGAATATTCTGTTGAAATGCACAGGAAGTCTGAAGAGCGCTCTCTTGGCCTGGTGTTTGAAAATGAGAATACTACACATGGAATGGCTAAGATTCTAGAACACTTTCATGAGTATGTACCAAATGATGTGAACAAAGTTGTGTTTGGTGGTGATCAGCTAACTTGTGAGCGAGCTACCGGTGTACAAAGACTGAGACAAACAGGAAGAACACAACTTGAGAGGCTGGATGGGTTTCTACCAACAGCAGAAAGCTGGCATGCTAAGATGTGCTTTGCGATTACAAAATTGCTGCAAAATCAATTGCGACAAGGTTGAAAAAGGTTCTGCCACAGAACCTGCCACTGACAGAGTGGGAAGGGAAGAAGAATCATCCTATCGGTCTGGTACGTCAGAAAACACGAGAGAAGTACTGTACAAATTTCTGGAGGAACAGCTTAAAATTGATCGCCCTCGCGCTAAGATCGAGTTTCAGAGAGTTCACCGTCTGGGGAAGCCAAACCCGTTAAAAGCACGCCCAATTATAGCGAGATTTCTCAGATACTCCGACAGAGAGCTCGTAATGGAGCAGGCACGTACGATTCGCGGAAAGAACCTCTTTAAAGTTGGGCTCTCATCAAGTGAGCAGTGCTCCTTTTGTGAAAACACAGCGGAATCCCTTTTACATCTCTTTTGGGAATGTCCAAAAACCAAACTATTTTGGAACGAAGTTATAAAATGGTTAGGTAATTTTTCCTGTCTCTTGACAAAAGGTTTCTCCCCTCAGTTGTGTTTGGGTTTTGTGGATGACACTACAGCCCTCCTCCTTCACCATGCCCTCCTAATTGCCAGATATCACATTTTTTGGGCTAAATCAATGCACTACCTCCCCTCGCTAAAACTTTTCATTAGGAATTTTTTGACCTGCTTGGAAGTAGAAAGGCGCTTTTCACTTAAAAACGGGTTCTAAGCAAAATTCAATAAAAAAATGGGGAGCTTTCCTTGCTGAACAAGAAAACTAGCTTTTCTTTTTGTTTCGAACATATTTGTTTACTTTTTTTGTGTCTCCATACGCATGGTGATGTGAAGAGAACAGCAAACGTTGAACCCTACGCTATATTAGCCGAGACGTAAATGTCTCACCGTACCATCTCCAAACAAAATGAAACAGAAAAACTTACACAAATAAACATATGCTAAAGTTGACATTTGTCACAACCAAATTGTTAAGAAAAATGTAGATAAAATAATAAAATCAAAAAAGAATAGATCTACAAGTACGAAAAAGTTTATTTTAATGGTTTAAAAGTAAGTAGGACAACAAGTACGAGATTTTTGTAACTTTTATTTTATTGTAAAATGTACATGTACCTAAAGTACAAATGTAGTAAAGAGTTCTTTGAGGATGGTATGTACACTAAAAAACTCAAAATTTACTGGCTACAGGAGAAATCACCTAAAAGTAAAAATTTATAGACCTTGATGGACTTTTACTCTGATCACTACAGTTTATGCATACTAAGTTTATGCAAGATCATTATAGTGTAAATTAAACCTTGGGAGTGTATGTTTTTACAGGTGATGTTTGAACTTCTCTGGAAAGACAAGAGCTACATGCAAGGATATTGGCATCCTGTATCAGTTAGGATGTGCTACATCCCGAACAAATGTGACAGGAGATGAAAACCATGAAATGAACTGGGTAATAAAATGTTGATTTTTCACTTTTTAATTTAAGCCTTTGTCGAAAGAGCCACAGCAAAGAAGTTGCGTTGTATAAATTACTCTACTAATGAAAACTTATTAACTTGACTCAACAAAAATTGAAATTTAACTGGTAAACCCAATGTAAATAATGTCCAAGTATGAGCTTTCCTCATCATCGTTAAATTCAACATTTGGAGGTTGTTGGGAGGTTTTTTGTTAAGGGAGAATAAAAAAATCATAACATGACTGGTGTATTTTTTCCCCTGCACATTAAATTACTATAGTCCAGAGACTTAATTGTATAGCTGCAGCCATTAAGTACTTTGAACTTTAAAGTCCAGATGGTGTCCCAAAGCAGAATTTACCACCACCCCAGAATGCAAATGCCAAAGTGAAAAAGGAGTGGGTGTACCAGAATGCTATGGCCATCTTGGACAGCTACGTAATGGCAGACACTGGTAAAGTTCACAGCAGTGTGGAAGGTAAAATTTTAAAGAAGAAGATTTGTATACAAAATATGCATAAATCATCCAGGATTATGTAAAACATAATGACCTGGGATGAGCTATTGTCATTACCAATAATGACAAATAAAATATTTGCTCGCAAATAGAATTTTTATGTCTATTCTCTTTGACCAAAGTTATTGGATAGTAAAGGGGACTGGGTCTGGGGGAGAAAGCAATGGCCATTATGTCCATCCCCCTCTTAGCTTTTTTGCAGGTCACGTGAAATGGCAAGCCATGTGCTTGCCATTCGTTTCTATAACTCGGCGTGAGAATCTGCCTTTGATTCCCACCTCCTTCCCCTGATCGCCCCCTTTTCTGTAAGGATATTTAGTGTTGTTGCGTTTTTCTTGGCCCGCACCTTTACTGGGCAAACATATGATAACAGAATTCATTCATGATTTGTTTTGATTTGTTTGTTTCAATAAAAGCGGCTATGGACCTGTTGCCCATAGCCATATTGCTCCAATCATCAGGTGTACTTATTTTTTATTGCCCAGTAAACAAAGCTCAGGCAAGAGCAGCATTTATGGGTTTGGTTTTGGTGGAGAGGAAAGACATAAAATAGCTTTTACTTTTTTACTTTTTTAATATTTTCGTAATGATGTGATTTAATCGAGACAAGAAAGTTTAAATAACATTCCATGCACAAAATTATCCTGTTCATTATGTCATAAATTTCATGAACATGTCTTAAAATGCATTAAAAACCAAAATGTCCATGCAAAATTGTACAATGTAAGTCCATTTGTTTTTTCAGCAAGTTACAATGATCAAAACCCTAGAAGAAGACAGTCAAAACAACAAACCACAGATGATGATTCTGGTGACAATGCTTCTTCTGGTAAGCAAACAGGTATCAGTCTGTACACAAGCCATAAATGAATGAATTGATCATTTTACTTTTAATCTATTCAGTATAATCAAATGACCAAAAGGGTGCAGCCTTTGACAAAATCTCGAAATGTAGCATTGAAAATAATTTTTTATTGAACAAATCACTGCGACTAACTAAACTCAGTTTAAATTGCCTGTAGGGGTTCAGCCAAACAGTACCTTTCTGCCTTGGCTGTCGTCAGCGGGCCAGACAGACGAGGCAGGACCTGCAACAACCTCAGAGGATGACACCTCAGAAGAAATGGAGGATTATGTGCCGAATTATGCATGCTCACTAATGTTTTTCGGCATGCTTATCAAATATTACGAAGATGCCATAAAGGAAGGTGATGCCAATGGTGAAGAAAAGTTTTGGAAAATAGGCATGATCATTTGAGAGAATTTTTTCTGTTACCTCATTCTGTTGTGCTCGAATCTTATGTTAAAGCTTTCCAGTATAAAGTGCTTCATAATATACTGTATACAAATAAAAAATTATTCAAAATCGGCTTCAGAAAAGACGATGTTTGTACTTTTTGTGAGGCCGAACCAGAAACTACGTACCATATCCTTTACCAATGCCCTTACTCAAGGCGATTTTGAATCTTATTGGTGCCTTTTATCAAATCAACAAGTTCGTCTTTCTTTGCAGAATGTTATATTTGGTATCATATGTAAGCAATACCCTTCAACAAAATTACTAAATTACTTTATTGCTGTTGGAAAGCTGTTTCTGTGGGACTGGAGAAGAAACCAAATAAAACCTAAAATTAAAGGTTATCTCTCTTTCTCTCAAAACAAAATAGCAAAAAAATATGAAACTGAACGTAAAATAAAAAAGAAGGATTATTTTGAAAAAAATGGATATTTAGTCCTGGCCAGAAATCAAATAAATATATCAGTAAATTTATATCAGGTAATTTAGGTTGTTCGCTCTTTGTATTAATTAAGTTATTAATGTTCAATCATTTATTATTTCTTTTTTTTGTATGTGGTCTTTGATCTTTTCCTTTTTTTTTCTCTTGTGTAGATTTTTTTTGTTACTTCTAATAATTTTTAGCCTTTTTTAAAATTGATGTAATCTTGAATGAAAATAAAAATGTGGAAGTAAAAAAACAAAAATAAATAAAAAAAATAGAATGACCTGAGATGCTTGATTGTCTCTACCTGTCCTACTACTCTCTTGTACATAACTTGATAAGGATGCTGGTGCCCTAAAATGAATCACTTTACGAACATCAGGACAATTGATACCCATGCCAAAAGCAACCGAGGCTATGATTATTCGCAGACACCAAGTTATGTCTGTGAATGACTTCAGAGTTGCCTTTTTACAAGACTCACTTGTTACTTTTACATAAATGTCAACGAGTCTCTCCTTTGTATCTTGATGGAACATCTGTTTACCTAACTCTCTTTCGAAGTATTCATACACCTAGCAGCAATCTCGGTGACTAAAGCAGAAAACTATATCTCGCTCTGCAGAAATGCCATTTTCTTTCGGGTCCCGAATTATTAGCTGGAAACAATTTGTGAATGCCATCTCCATCTTTTCATAGTCATTGTCTTGGTATTTTTCAAGTTTTGAAACAGAATAAAAAATATTCATTCTGTTGTTTGAGCCTTTTACCAAGGTAAAATCATCCGTTTAAAGTTTTTTTTTAACTATATATGTCAGGCTTGTTTCAGTTATAGTAGCTGTCAGTGCCATGAGAGTTAACTTTGGTAACAACAAAGCTCTTACTTCACCCAAGTTGTCATAAGCACTTTTGAAATATTTGCCCCTGACAGATAATTGAGCAGAAAAAAGGACATTTCTTAGTTTTATACAATTTTATAAATGTAGAATGCTTTTTTAACCATGAAAATAAACACAAAGTAACTTAATAAAACTAAATAAGGGGACAACAACAACAAAATACACAGTCCCACAATAATGTAATTTATTATATGTAAATACTAACCACTCTTCGATGCAATGTGCTTCGTCTATGGCAACACAATGAATGCTCTCCTTAGCGCTTTGCTGTGTTCTCTTCACAACAACACACTCGAACGACTCTGGAGAAAGGATAATAACTTGGATATCACCACTTTGAATCCGGCTGATATCTGCTTCGGACACGATTGGAGTAAGTTTCAAACTTGACAAACCAAGTTGAGCAAGAGAAAGTCTTTGGTCGTCCATGAGTGCGGTTAACGGAGATATCAGAAGTAACATACTCCACTCGTAGATTATCTCAAACAAGCGGGCACAGTGATAAGACTTTACCCATAGCCAGTCGGTAAATTTACAACAACGTCTTTTCCTTTTACGTATTCACTTACAGCTTGCATCTGCTCTTTTTTTAGGAATAAAGAAAAGATTTCCGTATAACCCCATACATTTATTATGCATGCACAATGATTAATTATGTATGCTCTCTATTGTTTTTGAAGACAATAGCAAATCCCTAACGTATTGAATATATACATTGATAATTACTACTTACTGTATGAATAAAAGTGGTTTTTATTGCGCGCTGTCTTTTTGCCCCCTCTCTCCTTCCCCTTGCCCCATTCTTCTAGTTTTTCTACTCCCTATTCCCCTGGCTCTGTACTTCTCTTCTTTTTCCTGTTTTTCCCCCCTGTACCCGGCACGTCTCGAACCACTTACCTTTCGCACAACTCTCGCTCACCAGTGTCTCTTCTACACCACTACACTACGAGGTTAAGTTGAAAACTACCCCTCGACAAATCATTTTTATTTTACTTGACTGGTTTAAATGCATAAAAATTTACATTACAATTTACTTATTCTTCTGTTAAATTCACATTTCACGCTGCAAGAAAACATGCATCGCTTGTTTTTATCCTTGGTTCCCTGGTGAATAAAAGTGGGGATGATTTAATGCTTTCCCCCAATGGGGTCTACTTGCTTTCGAGTCCAAGTTTTGCAAAACGAAGTACAACTGCGATCGCTACACCGAAGTACAGTGGGTCTTCGGCGGCATCTGCCGCGGGACCAAAGCCTGTTTCCTTGTTCCTGTAGGGCAAAGGGATAAAGACACAGTTCTACCCGTCATACGCGCCCACATATTACCGGGAATACAAGCTTGTTGAACGAATGTGGAAAGCTTACGACTGCCTAAAAGACGATGGCTGTAGTCGTCTCAAAGTTAAACCACAGCCAAAACTTTGTCGACCCAGACACAGGTGTGCACACCCAGTGCATTGAAAATATATAGTGAGGAGTCGAACAAAGTATGCCTCGTACAGGAACGTGTAAAGATCTCTTCGAACGTGACCTACAGGAGTGGTTGTGGCGTAAGCACTATGGAGGTGATCCTTTTGGAAACATCAACATTATATGCAGTACGCAAAGATGCGCAAATAGTTCTTCGTACGAATGTATGCACTGTCCGTGTTACGATCGCTCCTTGATAGAGGAAAGAAACAAGACACACAGATTCATTGTTTGGGAGTGAATTTGAGGACAGACATCAAGGGGATAAAATGCGGAGTGAGATGAGAGGTAAGCAAGAATTTATTCAACTTTGTTTTGATTTACAAAATAAGTATAACACTCGCTGACCCGATTAACATTTTAAAGCTAACCGCGAGCAGCCTTTTCTGCTTTTCTGAGGCCTAAATCACTATTTTTGAGCATTTTAAAACGAGCGCATAGACTGACATCGCCACAGTCAGCTTTGTTGCTGCGCTGACCTGGACACTAGTTTTTCTCACTTTGAAAAAAGTTCACCTCAACCTGAAATCAAAGTTCATCTAGAAATCCGCTTCATTTTACACAGTGATTTGCTTGATTTTCAATCGTTTAATGAAAAACCTGTTTTTGAGTGTCCTTTGCTCATCCTATAATATTATTTTTATCATATCTGGTTGAAAAAGGTTTTTATCGCGTCTTTGTTATATGCAAATTAGACATGGAATGGTATGTAATGCGCATGTGCGCCAGCTGACTGTGTCCCTTTAGAAAAAAAACGGCAAATTTCAAGTTATTCAAAGTGGATAAGTCTCACAGGAGTTCCATTGTTTCAGCTATTGTTTAGTTAAACAAAGAACTGTATGCATAATAAATGTATGAGGTTATACGGAAATCTTGCCCAAATCACTTATATCTTACCGAAAATTTGCAGTTTAGCCTTTCCCTGGCGTTGACGAACGGTTCGTCTTTGCTTGTACGACCAAACGCTGGACGTGACATGTGCTTCGGAAAATTACGTTGGCTATTCAAGTGAAAATTCACACGACCCATGCCACGAACCTTGGCAGGGCCTTTGCTCCGCTGTTTCCTCACATACCATTCATTCCAGTTTTGAAGAACGAAGGAATGCTAAGTATGTGCCCAAATTTTGCTTCAAGTCGGCTCTAGCCAACGTCAAGATTAGTCTGCGGGCTCGCTTTTGCTCGCCCGCAAAAACTCTCCCCAGATTCCAGCTTCTTTCGGAATTTTTTTAAATAGATATCTTGAATTTCGAAATAAATAAAGAAACAGAGCGAAAAAAAAATTTTCAGCGACCTCGTATCGAGCCGGTGTCACGGCAAAACAAATTCGAATCTGGCCCGTCTAGCCAGCGCTTTATCTACTTGCAGCAACGAAGCATCAGCAAGAGATTAAGGTACTATAGTAACTTCATCCTTCAGTGAAACAAAAAGTTTCTTTTGTTTTTCGTTTAACAATAGATCTCCAAAATAGACCGCTTGGAAAACTGAGGGTTGTTTGCATACGTTATTTCTCAGAAAAGCAAAAGCAAACCAACGAAAAAAATACTGGTTGTTGTTTTTCTGTTCAATTGAAACCCGTATGCAAAATTTCAGGCGCTTTTGCAGTAAAAAAGAAAAACACTTAAAGTGCCTATGAAGTAAAAAATAATTGCTGCTTATTTGAAAGGCCTTTGAAAGTATAGAAGAATGGCGTTTTTCGTTTTAGAATACCTTTTTTTGTTTTAGAGATATTTACGTTTTTGTGAGTAAAGTGATGACGTCATAGGTGGTTTATCTAAAACAGTACAACACTCAATCAAGAATATCTCCAGAGATATTAAAGCGGTATTCTTCAAACTTGCATCAGGACTGTACATCACAAAAGAAGCAATATGACACCTGTCATGCCGTTGCCATGACAACAGTTATGCCGCTGGTCTTGTTTTAATTAAGACTAAAATTCTCAGATTTTATCATAAACAAGGATCATCCACTCACAATAATCTAATCGGGATAGTTAAGACAATATGGGAACCATTTGTGTGCCGAGCTAGACCCTCTGTCCCACTTTAAAAGATTGCAAATGGGGATATTTGGTTTTTCACAGAAAGAGACTGGAGCCGACAGTGTTACCATGGCAACAACGTAGTAGGTGCCATTCTGTTTCTTTTGTGATATACATTTCTGGTGCTAAGTTTTAAGAAAACTACTCCAATATTTCTGGAGATATTCTGTATTGACTGTTGTACTGTTTTAGTGGAACCACCTATGACGTCATCACTTTCCTAATTTGCATAATGCAAAAAGGTTAATATCTCTAAAAAGATAAAAGATATTCCCAAAAAGAAAACGTCATTCTTCTTTACTTTGAAAAGCCTTTCAAATGAGCAGGAACTATTTTTTACTTCATAGGCATTTTAAGATCGTCACTTAGCATGGTTTTGCACTCAGCCCTTCAATTTCAAATTGAACGAGAAGAACCGTATGAAAACTTGCTAATAATACTAACATGGAAAAATTCGCACGGAAAAAAATGCCGAATGTTTCTTCAAGCCATTTTTTTCGCATTCGAGAAAACGTTTTTCAGAGTTTCCGTACAAAATTTTTGTCATTGCTTTACACGACATCATTGGCCTACAAAATTTCTCATTGTTTTTCTGCCAATCATAATCCAGAATTACGATGTGTAATTTGCACTGGTGTTATACTTGAACTACACTGCTCTCAGCCAATCAGAATCCAGTAATTTTTTCATGTATATTATTAGAAGGATAGTGGGAGGCGCGGTGGCCTCATGGTTAGTGCGCTCGACGCCGGAGCGAGCGGTCCGGGTTCGAGCCCTGGCCGGGAACACTGTGTTGTGTTCTTGGGCAAGACACTTTACTCTCACAGTGCCTCTCTCCACTGCATAAATGGGTACATAAATGGGTGCATAAATGGGTACCTGCCAATTGTTGGGGAAACCTAACAAAATTGCGGGGGAGTGACCTGCGATGGACTAGCATCCCATTCAGGGGAAGTAGAAATACTTCTAGCCACTTAATACCACAGAAACCGGGATAAGCTCCGGCAGCTATGAGGCAACCTTGGCTCCAAGGCTTCACACACACTTCACTATTAGAAGTATAATAAACACAATAGGCTCCATTTGATATATGCTCTGATATATGCTATGCTCTCAGAAACCCGTGAGATTTGAGGAACAGATAATGTCTGCGGACAAATAATCTGAACATATTTTTGTGTCAAATGGAGGCTATTGTTTATTTATTATATTTAACAATTAGATTATCAGCATGCGCGCGCAGCGTTTCTTTTTTTCAATAATTACAATACCTCTTTTGAAGTCAAAAACCGTAAATGTTCTTTGTTTAGTCTTTGCAAGATTTTTTATCCATTTTCATCAAAATTCTCCTAAAAAAAACTTTGGCAAACGATGAAAGGTCGTCATTACATGTAGACGAGCTCCAGCCACTGCACACTAATGGCTGATAGTTTCTTAGTCAAATATAATCTTTGTTTGAACTACAAACGTCTTCTTTCTTTTTATGATGTACCCTATATTGTCGGAATCCTATAGTTCATAAGGCCCCGGCTTCTATATGTAGGCTTCCTTAACATTACCACTAAAATTGTTGTCAATCGTCTGTCGTCTTTCATAAACTTCTAGTGTATTGTGTTATTATTTTTTTTCTTTTCTTTTGCGTGGTTAATGGAAAACAAATAAATAAATAAGTAGAGTAATGGCTTAGCCAAACAGATTACAGCATTTGCATTAGTATACTAGTAGATTTCTACTAAAAATGAAGCGTGTTCTGTAACAAAAATGTTAAAATTCAGAACTGATGAAGCTACATGTACTTTGTGACTGACCAGTTTCTGAACCTGAGTGTAGCTTTTTGAGGGGGAGTTTACTACTCCCAAACTAGGAAATATAATGTAAGAATTAATGGCCAGAGTATCGTCAAGCTATTCATTTAAGGACGTTCCCGCCCAAGCCACGTCATGTATTTCAAGCGTGCGCACTGAGTCGAAACTCAACAAAATATAGAGCTGATGACCTTTGCGGTAACTTGGTGTGCGAATATTTTTGTTAGATGCTCGGTGACCCCCACTATTTTTTTCGGCAGATCACTTTTCTGATTTTTTTTAGCTGAGAAACCTTTACCCATGACACGAACCTGTACCGTTGTAAATTTCCACAATTTGCACTCACTTTTAGGTTAATTCGGTAGTTTGTTTTTTTAACAGACGGAATCAAGTGACTAGTGTTGGTTTGTTATAAAAAAACAGCTTTTTCAGAGAGATGCAAAGGGAAAATTTTAAGATTTCTCGTAGAAGAAAGGGCCAGTGATTCGTGAAACATAAACATAAAACATGACACGCATATTTTACTCCACGTGGGTAAAACCAGTTTGCTGTGCTTCTAAAATAAGCTCTGACTGCGGATGTCAATCAAAGAAAATTGGCGTCGGCATGGAAGTGAGGTTATTATCCGTTGGTACCTGAGGTGTTTTTCTCGCCGCTTCGCGACTCGCCTTCGCGGCTTCGCCGCTTAATTCTGTGGCCCCAAACGAGAAAAAAAACTCTGGCACCCAGGGTACACAAAACCCATATATTCTGAACGAGCACACCGAGCTTTACAAAATCCTCAAGTTTCGTGTTAATTGGGTCAATACTGAACAAGATACAGCCATTCAAAAACTTAAAAATTTACTAACAAATGTATGGATTGCCGGACACGACCGGAAACCCATACATTTCTTTGCAAATTTTGGAGTTTTTGAATGGCTTCATCTTCGGACTCATACCGAGGCCCCCACCGTATGAAATCCGGCAATGCATCGAGCGAGTGCGCTAAGTGCTAAAATGAACAAGGATAGGGCAGATCGCCATTGTTATAGCTTTGCTTGGATTTAACGATCTTGGACGTTCGGTGATCCCTACCTTTCTTTTCAGAAACAGATTTTATTTACAATTATCTCCACATTGTCCAAAAATGAAGAAAAAACCGATGTGGGAAGTTAAAAAAAATTCAAGATTTCTGTCCACGGGACCATGATGGAATCCTGCCATCCTGCGGCTGCAAGGCGCGTGAAACTATGGTAGATAAATGCGAACTTGTTCTTTGGGGAACATTAATAGTTGACTAAATTCGTTTAATAGGTCCATTGAAACCATATTTGGCAGATAACATTTCCATTCAAAGCTCTAATTACAATATTTTGGCACTTGCAGCCACGGTGGCCTTCTTCGATAACGAAGCCCGAATTACTGAGATTTAGGTGCTCTTCCGGGCATCAGGGCCGTACCTAGGATTTTTCGTCTGTGGGGGCAAACTCCACAAACCTTCACAGGGATCTCCCGTATACAGCCCAACAAAATCAAACACTTGTTAGAAAAAAACACTTGTTAGAAAAAAAATTAGTTTCCCTGGCGGGGGCGACTGCCCCTCCCCCCCCCCTCTGCCCCCCCCCCCCCGGTATGTACAGCCCTGGGGCATGTTCTCTCCAAAACGAATTCGGTGACCCCCCATTTTTTTACATTTCTGACATCACTAACTCGTCATCTTTCAATGGTAAAATTTTCAGAAAAAAAATAAGTTAGAAAATTTTCGCGCGAACGTCCTTAAGTGTAGCAGTGACATTACACTTCATTATAGAAACTTGTCTTTCAAAGTGTTTGAAAATAATGAAAACTCTGTGAATTTGGTTTTTATGGGAAATAATGTAGGATGTTACTAAGGAATTGAGTGCCAATTTCAAAATCTGGGACAGTAGTATAGTAGTTGGGGTTACGAGCACAGTTTTAATATTTTTTCTATTTTTGATTTTGTGCTCGTTTCCCCAACCACTTATTTTTGATTTTTCTATACCACTAAATCTTTAATTTTTTATTGTTCATTTTTTTCGATTGGATTTTAAAGACTGAAATTTTTCTATATTATTTTTCCAGCAATTGAACACTGAAATTTTTCTAAACACTGGAAAAACAAAATAATA
>CM042749.1:2718922-2739221 GCA_022496165.2 Catalaphyllia jardinei
GGAGGTAGAATTCCAATCAAACTTCACCTTACAGGTAAGGCTTGCTTGATTTTTTAATTAAAAGGCAAGTCTTTATCCTATGCTTAGTTGTTTAGTAGATAAATGTGTCTAGACACTCGCTGTTTGTAACCACAAAGGAAGACATTGTTTAAAGAGCTTTATAATTACGATCTCGTCAGTGCCATTAGCTGGTGCTGTCATCGTTCATTAGGTTCACGTACGTGCCTGATGACCTCGGCACCCACCGAAACTTTTAGCAGCTTCTGGAATAATTACATCAGACGAAAATTTTAGAGAACAAAGTAAACTGTCCGAAAGTTATGGCCATGATAAAAGTGAGCACATCAGTTGCAAAAATTCTTTACGGTTTTCCGAAAAAAAAAATTGAAAAGCCTAGAGCATTGCTGGGAAAACAATTTCGAACGTTTTAGGTAACTTCCATCCGAACAGATATTTCGCGGAAATATTCCGTTAGGTTCCCCTGTTTTCATCTCTGGTTTTTGCTGCTTCGCAGTCGCGGACACTATTGCGGTACATTAATTCATAGGAACATGATGTGAGGGTTGCTAGTTTTTATCATCTGCCGCTGCCACCTAGCTCCACTTTGAGCAGCAGACGCCGGACGAGCTGGACAGCGTGGTCTCAAATGAAGCTTAATTCGTCTTTTTCTTTGTCGTTCGTTTCTTCGTAGAACGTTACGAAATTTCTGTAGTTTCTCAAAGAAATATACTTCGGAAAACTCGGAAAACAATTGGTTAACCATAACTTATAACTGAGCAGAAATAGCTAAGAATTCGCTTGATTGCCTGTAAACGCTTGATGAGCACAAGGAACACGTGCGACATTGTAATCCCGGTGACTCGAGCGGTTGCGATCAGAGGGCCTATTTGGTCTCTCACTGAGCAAAACTCACGGGGTAACGTAACGCCACTACCCGCTTCACGGATAAGTATTTACAAATATATGACTACGTACAGTGAACTGTACCTTTCGAGAAATTTTGTTCCAAGGCTTTGTTGGCGATCCACAAACTCAAACAGCCGAAAATCATGATGAAAAGCAAACATCGTTTGTTCCGTAAGAGAGATTTTCGGCGCATCACGACTCTTCTGGTGGTAAAGGTACAGCAGCTTTGAAAGCCCTTTGAATTCAAGTTACTAACGTGCATCTAATTGTTTATGATGATGCGAGCAACTCAAAAGGACAAGCTGCCTCGAAGTTCAAACAAATTTTTTGAACGTAAATCAAGTTGAATAAAAGCAAGACTTTAAGAACTGACAGATTTGAATTTTAGATTTATTTGAAATTTGAATTTAAATTTGAAATTTGAAATTTGTATTTGAAATTTGTATTTGAAATGTGAAATTTGAATTTATAGGCTGCCGCTGTTGAAATTTGGCAAAGGGTTCTGCCGATTTACATAAATTTGTACATAAAAAAAATTGGACTGAGGTTGGTCAAACTCGGTTGGTTGGTCAAACTCTAGAATGCTTCCCTTAAGTACTCCGTTTTCCACTGCCAGAGGACTTGGCAAATTGGTTCCTAATGATACATCAGAAGTGCCTCAAGGGAATAATCCCAAGTTATTTCTCCAAATATTTTCAATTTAAAAGTCATAATATTCATAATTATGACATTAGGAATATGGACAAACTAGTTACAGGAGCCCACTACTAGGAGCCTGTAACTCCCATAATAAGCCAATACCACGGCATTTTTAGAGATATTTCTCCCGCGAAATAGGCTACTTCCAGTCTATATGAGCACCCTTCGCTAAGCATTAAAAAATGCCGCATCACGTGAACTTGTCGACATCATGTCGACATTAGTCCGTGCTTATGATTGCAATGGTTACTTAGGTTTCTGTGGGGATCTTAAAAGGCGATAAATTCAAACTAAAATAGATCGGTCTGTAAAAACGCCGCGACAGGAATATATGGGGTAGCTGCAGGCTCCTTATGATGGGCTCCCGCTAGTTATCAATACATCAGATAGTGCCTCAAGGGAATGGCCCCAAGTTATTTCTCCAAATATTTTCAATTTAAAAGTCATAATATTCATAATTATGACATTAGGAATATGGACAAACTAGTTACAGGAGCCCACTACTAAGAGCTTGTAACTCCCATAATAAGCCAATGCCACGGCATTTTTAGAGACCAATAGGGTTAAATTAGAATCGACTAAAAGAGCGGGTTTTTTTATAAAGGGGCAGAAATTTTTAATAATTGTATATGAATCTAGTTCTAGTCTTTTTATCTCTTTTTATGCATATTCTTAGATTTCTTATATAGCTTCTTTGACTTTTACATACTTTATCGTTTATTTTGTTATTTATTCATTTCTTTGTTTTAAGCAGGACCCATGTTGAAAGCAGTTTTTATCAGTCCGGGATATCCCAATTTATTAAATTCTAAACCTCGAATAACGCAATTCTAGCTTTCTGATTGGTTCACTCTATCTCGGTTACCAGCGATTATACCTACGTTTGACCTTATATGGAAATTATTGCGGCAAATGTGGCTTGGCATAAAATTTTATGTGGGAAGCCAAGTTCCGTCGGCAAAAATTTGGATGAAATAAAACAAATTCGGTGAGCTGTCTACAGAAGGAATACAAGAAATTAAAGGACAACCCCATCCAAGTAACAACAAAAAAGCCATAAAGTTAGGAATGAGAATACTCATTGGTACGTACTCGTTAAGTTTCCCTTAAAAGCTGTAAAATTTCAAACATAAACATCGAGATTTTAAGCATTCATGAAGATTACGTAACGACAACAAGTTTTACCTTAATGTTACTGAATGGCTTGCTGGTCCTGAGGGCACCAAATTTTCGAAACCGATAGAAGAAATGTCAAACGAGGAACTGAATGTTTTTCGGAAAAGTTTTTGCACGTCTGAGAGGAATAAAGATGGCACAATGTCAGTTTACAAAAGTTCATCAATGAAATCCATTTGAGAGCTGCCATTGATCGTTTCCTTCGCTCGCACCCGGTCATCAAACCGTTTTCCACTATCTCTGACCCCGCTTTTACTAAGGCAAACAAAGCATTAGAGCATTTGCAAATGACCTCAGAAAAACAGGCAACATTGCCGGCCTAATAGAGCCCATAAGAAACGGTCAGAAACTAATTTCCAATGAACAGATGAAGAAACTGTTCGACAGCCGTGAGCTCGGACGGACAGAGAGCAAAAATACCGCAAAACTACAGAGGGCGACCTAGTTTTACCTCAGTCTCCTTTTTGGCTGACCACGAAGAGATTCAAAGCCAACTAACGCCACCAATTCTGTGCTTGCGAAAAATCCATCAAGGAGTTGAGTATTTTGATGAGCTGAACCGAAGCGTCGGCTCGAATCTTTACCAGCCACAAAAAGACATCAGGATCTCGGAGATTCTGAAGATGAATCCGATGCTAAAATAGTTTCTGACCCTGACTCTAAAACTGGCCAGCAACAATCTCCACACATACAGCTCGAACTGATGCAAGGACAGCCACAGTAAGGGAACGCTGATGGAGTTCTTGTCGAGAATAATTTTGACACAACGTCTGTCCTATAGCAATCAAAGTTTTCCGCAGTACTTTTACAACTGTTATGTGCAAGTGCACAATTAAAACTCTTCTCGATGACTCAAACTTGAACGCTTTTCAAACTTCCTGATCAAGGTTGAATATCCTTCGTTTGCCAGACGTTCCTTAAATTATAGATGATGGTAATTTTCGTTTAGCAGACTCGCCGGCTTCGCTTTCAAATTTTCATTCAACGAAAGTTTACAAACGGCGGGCATGCCATGTGACTTCCCACTTGCTGTTGTTTTTGCCACATCAACTTCCGGTCGTTTTGTAAAATTAAAAACTAGTAAAATTTAGCTCTAATTCCCAAGCATACAACCAAACAGAATTTAACAAAGCAATTATTCCATTCGCGCTTGTTGGATATGAGATGGTTATTGACCATCTCATATCCAACGCGCGCTCATGGAATAATTGTTAAATATTAGGACATCCGTGATGTCACGGAAACATTGTTCTCCAGGAAAATGGCGACCGTTTTTCAAAAGCCCCGGGCAAAGTAGAATTCCGCTGTCCTGCGTTTCGTGTGAGTGCTCATCCGGGACTTTTAGCTAGAAGAACCTCGAGTGCCAGCTTTCAGCTGCCATTTTGGATGCTAGTTAAGGAGATTCCAAGAGGTTTTATGTGGTTTAGCGCCGTAAAAACGCAGCGATTTAAGACGATTTTCCGACACGTTTTCAAGGTAGGTGAAGAATCTTTGTCTTTTTCTTGTATTCACGTATTCTTCATAAAGCTCGCAGTATTTTTCCTGAGTTCTTTAGTCGATAAACGTTCATCGTGCCAAGTCTCAACATGGTAGACAAGCTAGATTTTTGGTAGACATTTCTAGAAGTCAGACCACTATCGCTCTTCCATTACATCCGAGAGTAACACGATCGACTTGTGCTATTCTTGACCGATTTTCACTTTGTTACTGACAAAAAATAAATGAACCCCTTTAGGTTAAGTTTGGAAAGAAATATGAATTGCACCTTGATATACTTAATTAGGCTCTTTCTCGAATTTGTGGAGAGACACTCGAGTATCACATGCACAAGAATCAAATACCCTGTCAATCTTCCGAACGAATTTGGTTGCCTTCTATTATGATAAATGATGTAATAGAGAATTAACTCTGAAGTGTAAATTTTAGTGCTAATTTAACCCGTGAATAACCCACTGAGCGTTAGCCCTAGTAAAGGGAATCAGGGAACCACACGAGGTAAAGAAAAAATCTTTTGACCTCGGTGGGAATCGAACCCACGACCTCCGGAATAGATCTACCGTCACTCTGCCGACTGAGCTACGAGGCCGGACAGAGAAAGTCGGGGTCGACTAAAATTTACACTTCAGAGTTAATTCTCTGTTACATCATTTGTGTTCATAGTGCTGCGCGCGGCACAACATTCTATTATGATAACTATTAATGTAGATTTTTTTTTCAACTTTACATTTTATTTTACCCATGGCCAATCATTGGTCCATACATGATAATTTTTAAGATTATAGTGCACTCAACAAAAGTTCTCAAATTTGATTGGTCGAGAGCAGTAGTAGTATAGTAATTGGGGGTATAAGCACATTTTCAATATTTGTATATTTCTAAAGTGACTTAAAGATTTGGCACGTATATATAATTGTCATATGACTAAAAAAATTGGAAACAAAAATTGGAAACAAAAGTTGGAAACAAAAGTTAGTTAAATTAAAGTTGGAAACAAAAGGTAGTTAAATTAAAGTTGGTTAAATTAAAGTTAAATTAAAGTTGGTTAAATTAAAGTTAAATTAAAGTTGGTTAAATTAAAGTTGGAAACAAAAGTTAGTTAAATTAAAGTTGGTTAAATTAAAGTTGGTTAAATTAAAGTTGGAAACAAAAGTTGGTTGAATTAAAGTTGGATAAATTAAAGTTGGAAACAAAAAATTTCTAAAGTGACTTAAAGATTTGGCACGTATATATAATTGTCATATGACTAAAAAAATTGGAAACAAAAATTGGAAACAAAAGTTGGAAACAAAAATTGGAAACAAAAGTTGGAAACAAAAATTGGAAACAAAAGTTGGAAACAAAAGTTACTTAAATTGGAAACAAAAGTTGGAAACAAAAGTTAGTTAAATTAAAGTTAAATTAAAGTTGGTTGAATTAAAGTTGGTTAAATTAAAGTTAAATTAAAGTTGGTTAAATTAAAGTTGGAAACAAAAGTTGGTTGAATTAAAGTTGGTTAAATTAAAGTTAAATAAAAGTTGGTTAAATTAAAGTTGGTTAAATTAAAGTTAAATTAAAGTTGGAAACAAAAGTTGGAAAAATTAAAGTTGGTTAAATTAAAGTTGGTTAAATTAAAGTTGGTTAAATTAAAGTTGGAAACCGCGGGTGGTTAAAACTCGCAAATGGTATAGGTGGACCCCAGAAAGTTGTAATTCCTGCCATAATTGGATGATTATTCTAATTATTGGAATAACATGCAATCATCGGAACCAAAATTGGATCCCATATTTAAAATTAAAGTTGGTTAAATTAAAGTTGGTTAAATTAAAGTTGGAAACCGCGGGTGATTAAAACTCGCAAATGGTATAGGTGGACCCCAGAAAGTTGTAATTCCTGCCATAATTGGATGATTATTCTAATTATTAGAATAACATGCAATCATTGGAACCAAAATTGGATCCCATATTTAAAATTAAATATGTGATTTAATGTTTTATGTACTAATAATATAAGATGGATTGTAATTCTGAAATTCATTGTCAACTTAAATCTTTGAAAGAAGACTATTGTTGTAAACAATCAACAATATTTAGTAAAGAAGTTGAAAAATGTTGTGATAAAAAGGATTTAGAAATTATAAATGGTATGAATACTTGTTTAAATTGTGGTTTAGTTAATGGTTATGTTTTTTTTTAATGAGGACATTAACTTTTATAACAAAATGTATTTGATACGACAAAAATCAGTATATCATCGAGAACATTATATTAAGAATGTGTTAGATAATATCTATATTAAGAATAATATCCAAGTGAATCTTAAACAAAGGGATCAGATCCATAAAATATTTATTGAGATTGACAACGTTTTAAATAAAGTTAATGATAAGCGTAAACGAATGATTAGTTTTAAATTTATTATAAAGCAATTATTCAAAATGCTCGGGCTTCCTTACAAAGATATCCAAGTAACGAAGTCGAAGAGGACAATTAGATATTATAAACAATTTTGGAAAAATGTTCTATCATTGGTTGGTGATAGAATCCAGTTGATAATTAACAAGTGAATTTTTCATCATATTTACAAAGATACTTATCAATAATAGGACTGTTGTCTGTCACATAATCATCAATGTTCTTCATTGTATTATGAATTTGACATGAATTGTAATTTCCACTTCTCATCATATCCTTTATCTCATTCAGAAGATGTTGATAGCTTTGGTAAGCGTAAGTACAATTTTGGATCTTAAGATCAAGGTTTTTATGCTTCATCCAACCCTGAATCAAAAGTGCTGCTGTACTGATTGCAATCAAACTGATACCACCAGTTGCAATACTACTTGCTAAACCTCCAGATGCAAATATGATGGACAATGAGTTGCCTAATAATTTCCATTCCTTGAAACGTTTCAATGCCAGCTTGTAAGCAAAACACTTTTTATGATATGCGCGGTAGTAAGATTTTAATTCATTTACATGTTCTTCCGTTAGTTCATCTGAAATGTGATTCCAGTTGAATATGTTTTTTTCCTGAATCAGTCATATATTATTAGTTTATATTAAGGATGGAGATATTTAATATAAAATGAACTATAGCCAGCTCCTAATAGAGAAATAGTTTTTCCACTATTTGGTTCAACATATAAATAAGCATAAGACACATTTAAACGGGGTATGAATTTTATTATTGCATTAATTGTGAATCGTGTCCAATTGGATGTTTTATATAGCTTTAATTCAAACTCTTTTACTCCAGAATCTGTAATGATAAACTTACCTTCTCCTTTATAATAGTCTATGTATATGATTTTGAAATAACCTCTAGAATTAATACCTAAATATGGATCGGTGTAATATACATCCGGAGTATAATAAATACCACTTCTTAAATTATAAACCCACTTGACATTAACAGTATTATTGTGGACTACATTTGTTGTGAAATAGTAGTTTTTATTATAATTATTAAGGTTTGTCTCTAATCTATTCAATACTGATTGAAAATTATTTAATCTATTAGTGATATAATTTGTAATAGTATCTTCAAGATGGTGGGAGATTGGGTCGAGCTTTCAACATGTGAGGACGTGTTTCTTCTCGCTCCCGAAATTTTGACTTTATTGCAAGATTTTCTGTACATGGGAGACCTCTTTAACTGGCCGAAAAGGAAGACAAGAACCAGTAACTCAGACAGCGAAACGAATTCACCTGAAGGAAAGAGAATCTGTAACGAACAAAATTTGGTTGACGCCTTTCAAGGCGACGCCATCGCTGACGAGAACCAAGAAGCCCAAGTGCTCGTAGAGTCGAGAAACATGGAAGATGTTACAAAGCAACTGAAGCTCATTCTATGTAAGCTAGAAAGTTTAGAGTCTAAACTTGAAACAGTGATAGAGACTGTAAACAACCTGAAGACTACGGTTAATAAGCTTGAGAATGTGGTCGATAAAGTACAAGGGGACGCCAAGAAGCTTAGAGATGACATTTATGCGATGGATAAAGGAGTATCCTATCTTAACAGCGAAGTGCAGGAGTTAAGAAGCAAAGAAAGAGTTCACTTGGAGAGAATTAAGGGCTTGGAAGACCAAATTATGTACCAAGAGTTATATAACCGGCGTGAGAATCTTCGCTTTCTTGGAGTTCCAGAATCGATGGCAGACGAGGAAGATACGAAAGAAGTGATTTATCAACTCCTGGAGAAGAAGCTTAACATTGAGGAGGTGAGGAAAATTGAGTTCCAAAGAATTCATAGGGTAGGTAAGAAGTCAAACCAGACAAGACCTATCATAGCCCGTTTTCTACGTTTCCAAGATAGAGAATATATCTTTAAAAGAGCGAAAGAAATGAGCCGCTCGCTAGATTTCAAGGTGCTCGTGGATTTACCAAAGGAAATTAGGGACAGAAGAAAGGCGCAGTGGCCCAAGCTGAAGAAGGCCAGGGAAGAAGGCAAGACTGGATATTTTAGCTGGCGCGAGCCGGATAAACTTTATATTGATGGAGTGTTCGTTCCGTTGTAAATCATTGACGGTCAATATATATATTTGTTTAGGATTTGACGTATAATACTTTAACATTACCCTGAGACTCACACTGAGTTCTGATGAAAGACAGATTTTTGTTCATATTTAAAGGAAAACTTATTTATTTTGATGTGTAACGTATCCTAGTATCGGTCTGCATTTTCTTTGAGGTAAATTTTGCAATCCGTTAAGGCTATGGTTATTTTTCGGGAGCAAAGAAGAATTTATTCAAATTCCGTTTCCTTACTTAGTCCCAAGTCTCAAAGGTCGTAATTTACATATTTTGTTCTACGGCCTCTTAAAGAAGTATGTGTTTGTTTAGTTTAATGTTTATAGTTGGTGTTTTTCTTTTCGTTTCTTATTCTTATTCTTTGTATACGCATGCTGCTATCGGTAAATTCTACTTGCCGTTCGCGCTTTCAAGGAGTGATAACATTTGCTTTTCTCACTTGACTTGGATGGCTTTATCTCTTGGGATATGGGGCGAAAAAACATAAATTTTAACCTTTTGTCTTTAAATGCTCGTGGTCTTCGCACTTTTGATAGAAGGAAGGCTTTTTTCAATTGGTTGGCGAGATCTTCAGCGGATATCTGTTTCCTTCAAGAAACATATAGTACCTCAGAAGTGGAAAATATTTGGAAAAAACAATGGAAAGGTGATATGTTTTTTTCGCACGGAACTGGTCATAGCAAGGGCGTTCTTATTCTTGTAAAAGAACAGTTGGACTTCCAATTGCAATCGATCAAGGTTGATTCACAAGGCCGCTATATTCTTCTTGAGGCTATGATCCAGGATTCTCCTTTTTTACTTTTAAACATCTATGCACCAAATAAATGTTCTGAGCAGTGCGATTTTTTCAAAACAATTTCGGAGGAGCTTAATAGTTCGTTTACTCTCTCGGACTTTTCTGTGATCATTGGTGGAGATTTCAATGTGATTTTTGATCAAGAATTAGACGGGAGTGGTGGTCTTAAGAAAGTGAAAGATTCTGTCAAAGTCTTAGAAGATATTTGTTTGGAGCACGATTTGTTAGATATATGGCGTGTCAGGCATCCCAAAGAGAAGCGTTTTACTTGGCGTCAAAAAACTCCAGTTATCCAGAGACGTTTAGACTTTTGGTTGATAAGCGATGGTTTACAGGATGATGTCGTCTCTGTGGATATAAAACCATCTATTAAATCGGATCACTCTGCGATAACATTACTAATTAATGGCGTGGGGGATGGTGAACGCGGTCCAAGTTTTTGGAAATTTAATTCTACCTTAGTGAATGACAGTGATTATCGTTTTCTTCTCGATGAAAATATTAAAAAATGGCTTGAAGAATTTAAAGAGGTTGTTGATAAGCGCGTTCTTTGGGATTTGTTTAAATATAAAATTCGACAGTTCACTATCAAGTATAGCAAAGAAAAAGCTCACAGTAGGAAAGCCAAGGTCAAAGATTTGGAAGAAAAATTACAGAACTGTACCAGAAATTGTGAAGATGACCCGTCGAAAGAAAACGTTCAAGAACTAGAATGTTTACAAGCAGAATACGATGATCTCTATGATTATATAACTCAGGGTGCTATTATCCGTTCCCGTGCAAATTGGTATGAAAAAGGTGAAAAAAATAACAAGTATTTCTTCAATTTAGAAAAATCAAATAAGAAAAAAAGCTGTGTACGGAACATTGTTACAGGTGACGGAACAACTACAACTAATCCCAAAACAATTATGAATGAGCTAGAATTGTTTTACTCCAATCTCTATAGTGAGGAAAATAGCGGTCATTCGTCATCCTTTTTAGACGACCTAAAAGAATTTCCAACTTTGACTGAAGAATTACGTAACGTATGTGAAGGGAAGATAGAGTATAATGAATGTTTTAAAGTTCTCCAATCCTTTCAAAAGAATAAAACTCCTGGTAACGACGGACTAACAATTGAATTTTACGTGGCTTTTTGGCCTTTGATCGGAAAACATCTTGTAGATTGTGTTAACTATTCTTTCGAGTTTGGAGAACTCTCCAATTCCCAAAAACAGGCTATAATTACACTAATTGAAAAAAAAGGAAAAGATAAGAGATTAATTAAAAATTGGCGACCTATATCGCTAATAAATGTCGATACCAAAATAATTTCCAAAGTTTTGGCAAATCGCCTAGAAAAAGTTTTGCCTAATTTAATTCATTCAAATCAAAATGCATTTGTCAAAGGTAGGTCCATTTTTGATGCAGTTAGATCAGTCGACGATATTGTTGATTATTCTAAACGAAATGGATGGTCGGGAATTTTGGTCGCAATTGACTTTGAAAAAGCGTTCGATACAGTGAATTTCAATTTCTTAATTAGGACTCTGCATAAATTTAATTTTGGTCCATCTTTTATTCAGTGGATACGTGTTCTTTACAAGCATTCATCCAGCTGTGTAATGAATAATGGTTTTACGACTGGTCCTTTTCCATTAGCGAGAGGAGTCAGACAAGGAGACCCACTCTCTCCTTACCTTTTTATATTAACGCTTGAGACTTTAGCTATTAGAATAAGAGAGGATAGCAGTATACAGGGACTTAAAATAGGAGACGAAGTTATCAAACTATCCCTGTTTGCAGATGACATGACCTGCATCTTAAAAGACAAAACATCCTATTTAAATTTGTTCTGCGTTCTTGAATCTTTTGGTGAGTGTTCTGGATTAAAAGTGAACGATGAAAAAACTGAAATCTTAGCTTTAGGGAATAATTCCTTGCAAGAATCAGACTTTCCAAAACACAATTTTTGCGTAGTTATCAAAATTTTGGGAATATATTTTGGTTATGACGTAAGACAAAGGGACAACCTTAATTTTAGGGAAACTTTGAAAAGTATAAAAAAATCAGTCAGTCTATGGAAATGGAGAGGCCTCTCCCTTTTAGGAAGAATACAAATAGTCAAATCTTTTGCTATCCCGAAGTTCATGTTTAGAGCATCTGTTATACCGACATCTAAGGAATTAATTAAGGAGGTGAACTCAATTCTTTACAGTTTTATTTGGAACGGAAAAGATAAAGTGAAGCGCCATGCACTAATTTCTGACATTGGAATGGGTGGACTCAAGATGCTGGACATTGACTCGATGATTGGTGCAAAACGAATAATGTGTTTAAAGAAATTTTTGGAAGATTATCAAAGCACTTGGAAAACAATTCTAGATAAGCTTCTTTCACCAGTTGGAGGACGTTTTGTTTTACATTGTAATTTTCACACTTCTAAATTGAAAATCAGCCTGCCGGATTATTACAAGGAATGCTTTGATGCGTGGTCAGATTTAAACGGGATAACACCAAGTAGTTACCGAGAAATAATTAATGAGCTCATCTGGAATAACCAATTTCTCTGTTATGACAAAAAATCAATGTACAGAAGGGACATAGTAAATTTAGGCTTTGTAAAGATAGGAGATTTGATAACGGAAAACCATTCCTTCTCGTATGGTACCAACCCACTTGTAAATCCAGAACAAAGATTTTTTCTCATGAGTATTATCAACTCAATTCCTGCAGAATGGTGTTCTGTTGTGAAAGCCTCTGTGGATGCGTCAGTGAGTGACCCTCTTCCAAATATCCCAACTATAAGGATGGAAAGTGACAATTTAGTACCAATTTCTGACGCCTCTTCTAAACAGATCTATCAATTTTTTCTGCGGAAAAAACAGATTCCACCCACTGCTAAACAAAAATTAACCAACAAGTACCCAAATACTGTAATCAGTTGGCAGAAAGTTTATTCCTTAGCCTTTCAAACCACTTTAGAATCTAAGATCAGGGAATTTCAATACAAGATCCTAAATTGCATTGTCTTTACGAATGAAAAACTTAGTCGCATTGGTCTGGTTGAATCACCAAGCTGTACTTTCTGTCAGGAGGCTGCGGAATCCGTCGAGCATTTATTGTTCTCCTGTAAGATATCCTCAGATTTTTGGAAACACGTCTTGTCCTGGCTAAGAGATAACAACGTCCTTGTTGGAACAATGGATGAGTCAGATTTGATCTTTGGAAAGTTCAACATTGTAAATGACTTCATTTTAATCAATCACATTCTGTTATTAGGGAAGTATTATATCTACAGTAGGAGATGTCTGAATAGCGTACCTACACTTAGAGGCTTTATAGCGAGAACAAGGCGTGTTTACAATATCGAGCTCCATATCGCTAGGGAGAAAAACAAGCTCCTTGTGCATTTTAAAAAGTGGGAGAAGTTAATCAATGCAATAATACAATGATAATTAGATAGTCTCGACCAGCAAAGCCTTATATTCATTTAATTTTATACAGTAGCATCGCATTTGTTTTGTTTTTATTTCCTTTCTTTGTTGTTGTTTTTCACTCATATCTCATTATTTATCATTTATTTATTTAGTTATTTAGTTTTCTTCTGAGTACTCGTTGCTGTTATTGTCTGTGAAGTTGTAACAATTGTAATTTGTAATTTAGATATCTAATATCGAAAATCAATAAAAACTATTAAATAAAAAAAAAAATCTTCAAGATGGTTTAATTGCAGAACATTAACAGCGTCACTATTTTCATTCCCACCTTCAAGATTTTTTATTTGTCTGTTTTTCATGTCTAATTTATAATTTATTGATAACTCTCTGACATTTTTAATTTCTTTATTACCCATATCAATAGGTACTTCATACTTTAAAACATTATCATCATAATAGTAAAATCTATCCCAAATATTTGTTGAAACATTATTCTGAGTACCTTTTATACCATAAACAACAACGTAAATCGCAGTTTCGGGATCACTTTTACTTTTCAATCTTATATCAATATCTAAATCATCAAAACTAGGAAATATAGTATATTTAGAAAAATGGATAATACTACGTGTCTTAGTTCCATCTATTCTTGAATTGATCTTTCCCACAGAGAGAGTTCCACTTGATGCATTTATCTCATCAATTGTGATACCATCTTCCACATACATTTCATAAACCATTGTGTAAGAGCCTTTTGGTAAATATACCAAATCAATTGACAATCTGGTGCTGTAATAACCAATATCTGAATCAAAATCAATCTTAAATTCATAAGTCTTTTTATTCACTGAATGAAAATCTTTATTCTGAACTCCAATTTTGTGAATGTCATCATCATCTTCTTTGAACTCATCATTGTCCATCACCCTTTTGAAGACATTTTCTTTATTGATTGAATCTATGGATTGTGTTTCAGACGCTTTTATTTTCTTATCAATTATACCATTTATAACTGTATTATTATCAACAATTGCATTAGCGACAAATTTTACATTAGCAGCATATGTGGATTGGTGATCTTCTGGTTCTTTCAAATTGATTATATTTTGATTTCCCATATCTAAATTTCCAGTCATAGCCTCACTTCCATTTGTTAATAAGTAATCTATCTCAGAAATGAAACGGACTAAGTAGTCTCGTGTACTTTTTAAAAGTTCAAAATTAACAGCTTTATGTTTTATTTGTTCATAATTTGGATTTCTCCATCGTCTTCAACAATTGTTTTAACATTATCAATGAAATGTCCACCAGCATTAAAATCTGCATTCATTGCTACTGTGCCATCAACATGAATAAATTTGTCTTTATTCGCAGCATGTGGTATTTTAGCAATTTGAGAATCAACAAATGCTTTACTGACTAAACTATTATCATCAAAAAGTCCATCATAGTAAGGTTCACAGTTTTTCATTATATTCTGTTTGAGATCATAATATTCTTTACCGTCTTTGTCCACCATTTTGAGAAAATTTTCATTTAGATATCCTTTGTTAACAACACTTCTCAAATCTCTAGCTCTAACTTCCAAAGCATCATCAACCTTATGATCATCTAAATTTTCCACCGATAGAATGTGATTTCTATCCATGTTTAAATCACCATCCATTGGCTTACTTCCATCTCTGGGAAGTAATGGTGTAGTATATATATGGACTTTTGCTATTTCAGTGTCAACGTACTTTTTATTAGCAGCATTATCGTATGCTACAGGATCACCTAAACCATCAATAAGATTGCCATTGAGATTTAAATTCTCAAAATAGAGAATTATATGATTATCAACAACATCACGGACATTAAAAATAGTATGGTCGAAAGTTGTTGAGTATTTACCCTTTACCACTCTTGAATAAAACAGAAATTTAATGTTTTTATTGTATTGAGAACCATAATATCTGATTTGAAATCTTATCCCATCATCTACTCCAGCTCTTCCATCAGTTGTGAATTGAATGATTGATTTAGTGTATTTACCATCAATTTTATCACTGTCAAATGTTTTCATGCCGAAATGACTGTCACCATGGACATTAAAAATTATTGTATCATCAACACGAAAACCACCAGAACTACCAATAACAAATATTTCAAAAACAGAGGTATAAGTACCATTCTCTAATTGATTACCTTTCATTTTTATACTAGACCATGCTTCTCCACCAAAACCAGTATCATCACCTTCTTTCTCAATTATATATACATCATTATGCGCTTTATGATTTTGAAAAAAATGGTCTGGTGATGTATTTGGTGGTGAACCTACAGTTAATTGACTCTTGTCACCAAAGTCTTTATAAAATCGAAAACTTGGTTGTAAATGATAACTATTTTGACTGACTTTAGTATGTTCTTTCAACACTTTTAAACTAACTGCATCATTATCACCAGTAGACTCACCAATATTAGTTAATCGCTTCCCTTCAATATCATAATCACCATCATCTGTTAAATTGAATCCAACACCTGGTAACCCAGGTAGTCCACGTTTACCAATAGCTGATGATGATGAAGGTAAAAGTCCGTTTGAATAACTCATTTATATTAATAGATTATATTTTTTCATTGAAAATTTTAGTGGTGAATTTTCGTGGCTTATCGATATAAACAAAGGAATATGGTTCCTTAGTTGCTTTTTCATATGATTCTTTTAAAATACTGTTTTCACGACAAATTAAACTCTTCTCATTAGCACTTGGAAACTCATAAATGGAAAAGTGAGAACAATTCAATCTGATGTCTTTTGGAGTCTTATAATAACTTTGACTTAGATAAATCACACTACAATTTTTATGCCGTCCTCGTTTAAAATAGTCGATTAATGGTTTTTGGTTTTTATCACATACATAATCATCAAAAATGACTATTTTTTTGTGAGTCAGAGTCAAGATTTTGAACTGGAATAATTTCATCATTTCTTGCTTCAATAGCATCATAACCAACCTCATCACTTATCGGCTGAAAGGCCTTCATGAGATTCTGATACTTGGATTGTTCTAAATTTTTAGCATATAGATAAACTTTATCAAAATAAAGTAGATTATAGATCATATGCATTAATGTGTTTGTTTTTCCTGAACCACTTGGACCGCAAATCAACATCCGAAAACATTGATTTGGCATGAAATCATATCGTTGTTTGAAGTTTGTGACCACATCGTCTTTAACATCAAAATTAGGTATTTTCATTATATTATATTGGTATATTATTTTAACATGGTGTTCAACATGGTGTTCAACACGGTGTTTAACATGGTGTTTAACGTTGTTTTTTTATATTTGATTTGTCATTTTTATATAACATAATAATATAACAACAAATGAGTTTGCTTAGATGGAAAGAACTTGCAAAAAGTAAAACAAAATTAGGGAATAAAATTAATTATGTCCATGATCTAATCACACAACATAAAATCGGTCAGGAGACAAGCCAATCATCATTCGAAAAGGTATTCAAACCAGTGACAAGTAAATTAGATGATGTAATTGACAGTAATTTGAATTTAAGGATGCCTCAAAGGAGAAAAAGACCACTGAAGAAAGGGGAAGTTCCAGATTATGGTATTGATATTGAGGATGAAGTTGAGAACATGAATTTGGGTGATCTTTTCGATGAACAACCTGTACCACCACAGCAGGAGAAACAAATAGTGCAAAAACCGCCAACATATGAAGAATCTTTACAAGATATTATGGAAGGGAATAAGGAGATTTATGTTGATCCCCAATACTATAAACCTGGACATGATATACCTGAATTCTATAATCCTAAATCTGATAAGCCTGGATACTATATGTATGATGGTGATGGTGATGATGATTTGATTTTGAATGATGTTGGTAATCCTAATTATGTTGATGTGGAATCAGTCATAAATCAACCAGAAATGACGAATGAGAAAAGCAAGAAGTATCTTAGAAAGATTGTGAAAGATGCGAATAAAAAAAGTAAGCAATTAGTTGGTCTAAAGTCGAAAGCTACTAAAGATTATAATAAGGGCCAAATTTCAGAAGACAAAAAGAATGAGCTGCATCATAGAATAGATAAAGCAAGATCAGTTTTGAAAGATTTCTCAGATTTTTATGATTATGAAGCTGATAAATTAGGTTCAGGGATTAAAGGCAGAGGAAGAAGACAGAGAGGTGGGAATGTTATGTTTTTCAACAATCCCAAACAGCTTCTCAAGAAATTAGAATTGATCATTGGTGAAACCGTTGCAGGCAACACATCAATTAAGATGAGAAATACAGGGGTTAGTATATTGGACACATTATTAAAAATGTCAACAATCAATAGACAACAATTTAATAAATTGTATAATCAGTATTTCAAAGTATAATTATGTAAAGTTATTATATAAATGGATCGTGAGATTGTTTTATCATCATACAGCGTCAAATATCAAGGAAACAACACTCCTCAGAATTTTATAACTGAATTCAAAAGGCCCATAATATTGGATAGCAATTCTCAATATGTAGTTGGTTTGAACCGAATCATTAACATGTCATTCACATGGTTCAATGTAAATTCATCATACAACAATCAGCTAATAAAGTACAGCTCTGATAATGGCTCAAACTTTACCAACATCACTTTCCCAGAAGGAGTCTGGAACTATACTGACTTTAATACATACATTAAGGAAATAACAAAGATTGTCAAAGATGGTGCTAACAATAATGAGTATCCCATCACTCTCGAATTCGATAATACAACATTCAGGGTTACAGTCACATTAGCCAAGAATTATCAACTTGATTTAACTGCAAGCAATTTCAATGACTTGATTGGGTTTGATAAAGAAATATTGAAGAGTGAACAGAATATAGGACCAAAAGTGCCTAATCTCAGCCAGGACACAGACATTCTTAATATCCACTGCGACCTCATCAATGATTCACTTGTAGACGGTCAAGATTCAGACATCATTTATTCCTTCTCAGCCAGTGTGCTTCAACCTAGTTACTCTTTTACAATTGAACCAAGAAGAGTTACATTTAATCCCATCAACAAGAATACTATAAACAGTATCAGGATACACATTACAGATGGAAAAAGGAGATTAATTAACCTGAATGGAGCTGATACATCTTTTTCATTAATTTTAAAAAGGATAGAATAATATAACATAATATTATAATGAAACCATTTGAATTCACTAGGGTTTATCATCCAAAACTTGGTATTTTTGTGGATAAACATGTAGGATCAGGAATTATCGTTGATAATATTTTCAAACCAATGAAGAGTGCCGCGTCATCTTTTGTAAAAAAGTTCGCCAAGAAATCAGGTGAGAAAGCATTAAAATCAGTAGGTGAAAGGGTGGGTAAAAAGACATCTGAGAAGTCAGGAGACTTGATAATGAAAAAGCTTAGGAATATGAGAATTGATGATGTAGGACAAATAGTTCCATCACATCGAGAAGAAAGTACAGATATGTTTATTGATAGACTAATATCAGGATCAGGAAGAAGGAGGAAAAATTATATAATATATTAATATAATGGCTTTCAGAACAAGTGAATATTTACAAAGATATGAGTTGGTTCGATTTCAGTTGAATGATGTTATTAATACCCCAATTGGTGGTCAACACCAACAAAAAAATGAGTATAAATTCACAATCAATGATAGGTCTGCGTTCTATGATTGGTATAATGCTTATTTTGAGGTGCAGTTTCAGTTACAGGTATTGGCTGATGGTACAGGTCTTCCAAATGCAACCCGGGCAACAGTTATTAATGGAGCTCATTCATTAATTAACCATTTAACAATAAAAAGTGCTGGTAAGATTGTATACGAAACTGATAATCTTCATAAAGTAACTTTTATCAAGAACCTCTTAGAATATAGTGATGATTTCAGCAGATCGGTGGCTAAAGATAGTTTTTGGTATCTGGATATTGCAAATTTGGCTGATATGACTGCTGCTGGAAATTCAGGATTTGAGGCTAGACGAAATTTAACGAAAAGAATTGGTGAAGGTGGTGGAGCTGAGGCTGCTGCCAAAGATGTCAATGTAATTATACCTCTTAATCGATACAGTTTCTTTGAAGAGTTACATGATAAAATGTTGGTCCCAATGCAACTTCAGTTCGATATACAGTTACAGAATGACGAAGAATTAATATATAAGGCAGCCGCAGCAGCTGCTAGTCGAGTGGTTGTTAATAGATTCTTACTTTGGGTTCCGAGACTAGTACCAAAGGACACTTTATACGATAACTTTATTACATCCTTTTTGTCAAAAGGTTCTTGGATGTATAAAAGAGAATTGTATTCAGCTTCCAATCCAACACAGAGCAGTGGATTCTTCCAGATATCACCAAGTATTGACAATGTTGTTTCCGTCTTTGTTTACCTCCAACGAAATAAAACAAACAATGAAGATACAAATCCTTACCACTTTGATACTTTCAAACTGAATGCGGATAATAATAATAGCAGTCTCTTGTCATGTAGATTGGAATATGGAAATGGAGTATTCTATCCAGAAACTGAATATGATACAGAATCAAAAGTAAGGATCTTCAACGATGTGATGTCATATGGAATGAGAAAGAATAATTACAATAGTGGTACCCAACTCAATTTGTCTAATTACAACTCTCTCTATTCTATCATATATTTTGATTTGTCTTATCAAACAGAAAAATTAACTAGAGACCCGAAGCAATTGATATTCAGGTATAAACTGAGCGCAAATAGTGCTGCAAATTTCCGTGTCCACGCCATCGTCTTATATGATGAGACTATCATCATCAACAAGGTGGGAAATGAATTGGTTATAGTATAAAAGCAAAAATGAGACATTCTTAATTCAGATATGTTTTGATAGATATGTTTTGATAGATATGTTTTGATAGATATTTGATAGATATGTTTGTTATATAATAGAAAATTATATAACATATATTATATATGTGTAATAAAGTGGCCGATACCATTAAACAGTGCTCAATACACTTTTAAAGTGTAGAGCTTTGAATAAGAAGATATAACGAAGAGACAAAAATTCCCTGTTACTCCGAGTTTCGTGCTCACGCACTCATCAGACAGTTTTTAATGGAGAATAAACCTATCAAGTTATATATACACACACGCGTCTATTGTTTATAAAAAGCAGGGCAGTGCGGTTCTAATCACAATTAGGTGTGAGAAAAAGCTAATAGGGTGTTGTTGAGTCAATTGTTCCGAAGGTAAAACTTGTTTTCGTGACGGCACTTAGAAA
>CM042749.1:2744321-2752224 GCA_022496165.2 Catalaphyllia jardinei
TGAAACGCACTGCAAAACAACTGGTCGCCATCGTCTTTGATTTCCAAGCAACAATTACGGATACAGCAAAGACGCAAGTGAAGGTGACGAATGTACGAATGTCTCCTTTTATCTCGAAATGCGTTTTAATGTACTTTTCGCTTGCAGCGCCCCAAAAACGCGATTTTTTTTTCTCGCTACAGTCCAGTCGGTGTGCATTACGTGTCACAAAGGGTGCTGGGTAAAAACTATGGAAATCACTCATTTTGTCTCTGGTCGCGATCGAGTGAACAGCTCCAGTACGTAAAGATTTTCGGCGCTCTGAAATGGGCACTCGAAGTTTGCTTCTTTTCCGAAAAGCTATGACTGAAAACAGCAATTTGGCAAATTTTCCCGTTCTATTACCAGCTGTGGATGCTTTCTGTTGGGTACTACAAGGCAACAAGGTGATTCCCAGATCGGATTTAAGTAAGGTAGTTGTTTTGTTAAATCTAGCAGTAACAACAACAACAGTATTTTATTATTTTACAATTGTCCATAATCCCCTGGCTCCGCAGGTAGCACTGCTAATCGAGGCGGGCCAGGATAATCAGTAAAAGAAAAATTACTAAAAACTTCAGTTAAATATATAAGAAGAAGAAGAAGAAAAAACTAAGTAAATACGAAAACAGATTAAGTCTACAGTAGTATCATATGCTGTCACAATTGCTTATCGAAGCTTAATTCATTTAGACTGTGAAAAGTTTATTCCTTCTCCAAATTTTTAGCGCGGTGTGGAGCTAGAGAACGATGTAAACGAAGTATATTTAAGCTAACGCCTTATGTGGTGCCTTAGGTGGTTGGAAACAGTTTCCAGTACTTTCCAAGACTTAGAGTTTATTGGGTCATTATAACCACACTATACCGGTTGATGCCAAAATCATGGTACCAATGGAACAAACTGCTCAGTCATTGGTGAACAAGTTGCTGTTAATTTTGTGGCACAATAGGTTACCATAGCAACAATATGACCTGCTAAAAACACCCTTAATTTTAGCTTAAAGCACTTATAACTCAAAAACGAACTTGATGACCCCCATTTTTTATTATCAAATTGTAATCAGCGTGATAAGATACTACTTTTTGCAAAGTTTAAAAAAATTCTGAGAAGGGAGTTCATAGCCAATTTTCGAAAATTTAAGGTGGCTGCGAACTCACCGCGCAAAAGTTCTTTAAACTTTGCAAAAAGTTGCATCTTATCATGCTGATTACAATTCGATAATAAAAAATGGGGGTCACCGAGTTGGTTTTTTAGTTATAAGGCCTTAAAGGGGCAGTGCCAACAGGAGGCAGCGTGATTGAGTGGTTTAGGGTGCTGGATTTGAAATCTGGAGGTCCCTGGTTCAAATCCTCCACCCTACGTACTGCTATCTGGATTTGTTCTCAGTAGTCCTGAGTTCAACTCCTCGACCGCGTTGTGTAAATAGCCAACTGGTTAGCCTCCCACCAGTTGGGATTCTTAATAGTTTACGTTCAATTTGCAGTGTCTTAGTTACTTAGTTACAGTGTCCCCAATTAGCACTACAGTGCTAAATACACTCGACACTTAAATAAAGTTATTATTATTGTTATTATTATTATTTTGCAGGTTTGGGTCAATTCTGCACTAAAATCATTACTTTGAGGCTTTCTTCATAAACAAAATGCTTCTGTAAAGCTACGACAATGATATCAAATGAATTTTATCAGCGAGGGCTAACCATAATGAATTTCTTGAGGATTTATTGAAGACATAGCATCAAATCTTGAAGCAATTGGTCAATTTTTTCAAGTTTCAACCCATTTCCATCCTTGCCATCCATAGCAACAGGCATCAGGAAACAGTTTCAGTACCTTCAAATGGTCTTTAATAACAAAACTATAGACCATTATTTTTGGAATTCAATTGATGTGAAGACACCTAGCATTTTATAAAGTTGCCAAATAGGGTGACACTGCACCTTTAAAGCTAAAATTAAGGGTGTTTTAGCAGGTCATTTTGTTGTTATGGTAACCTATTGTGCCACATAATTAACAGCAACTTGTTTACTGATGATTGGGCAGTTTGTTGATATCACGATTTTGGCATCAACTGGTATAGAGTGGTTAATGACCCATCAAACTTTAGGTCTTGGAAAGTACTTGAAGCTGTTTTCAGCCACCTTAAGAGGTCTAGAAAAAGAACCTTTAGTTTACACAAGGCAGTCTTCACATGCCCCTATTTTCCAAACCCAAATTTTCACATTTTCAGATGGCAAACACACTTTCTTGAAACGATAAATAGCAAGAAGAACTACTAAGGAATATTTTGCAGTTTCAACAGCAAAATCCAACAATTTAATGGTGACAGAAACATGCTTTGACCGACTTCAATTCGTTGGAAATTTTCGAGCACTTCTTGGGATACTCAACATAAATAATAACGGGTTTGATCATGGATTTTTATTGAACTGCTTCTCTGCTCGATTTTTTAGTATTCCAAACAGTTTTTGGGGTAGGACTAAAACATGAACTGCAGATCGCGGAACCTGCGGAACAGTGAAATGACAGTTTTTATTGCAACCTGGTACAGGTGCAAGGATTGGCTGGGACATGACCGGTAAAATCTGCTAAATTTTGGGTTGGCTGGGTTCCTTCTGTACCTACTTTTATATGTAATCCCCGTGTGACCCTGGTGTGTTATTGAAAATGTTCTGGACAACTCACCTGAGGTTCCAACATGTGTGTCTTATTAGATGTTTTGGTGTGTGTAGTATTCCTGTATATTTTTATGAGTTGTGCTGTTTTTTGACAAGCCCGTAGGGCGAGTCAAATTCTAATAATGAGTAAAAATATACAGCGATACTACACTGACACCAAAATAATCTAATAAGAGATTTATCATCCAACTGCTGTAGTCAATAAATTTATCAGTGAAAGAGGGAGAGTGTAACAGTTTTGTATGTGCATGCTGACCTGTACAGCAAACAGGTTTTCTATGGTACAAATGTTGTATATTTCTACTGTTATTTGGACAGTATTTGCTGCCAGCTTTGGGCACTAACAGTATTTATTACTGTATATGGCTAGCTCCATGAGTGGGCAAGATGAGTCAAATCCTGCACTGTGATTGACTTCTTAAGCGGGGGATATAGAGCTTTCTTGCCTGCTCGGGACTACCTGCCATGTCCCGCAGGAAAAATTTCTCCCAAAGACATAATAAATCCTTTATTGAAAATGTTCTGAACGACTCACCTGAGGTTCCAACATGTGTGTCTTATTAGATGTTTTGGTGTGTGTAGTATTCCTGTATATTTTTACGAGTTGTGCTGTGTTTTGACAAGCCCGTAGGGCGAGTCAAATTCTAATAATGAGTAAAAATATACAGCGATACTACACTGACACCAAAATAATCTAATAAGTGATTTATCATCCAACTGCTGTAGTCAATAAATTTATCAGTGAAAGAGGGAGAGTGTAACAGTTTTGTATGTGCATGCTGACCTGTACAGCAAACAGGTTTTCTATGGTACAAATGTTGTATATTTCTACTGTTATTTGGACAGTATTTGCTACCAGCTTTGGGCACTAACAGTATTTATTACTGTATATGGCTAGCTCCCTGAGTGGGCAAGATGAATCAAATCCTGCGCTCTGATTGACTTCTTAAGCGGGGGATATAGAGCTATCTTGCCTGCTCGGGACTACCTGCTATGTCCCGCAGGAAAAATTTCTCCAAAAGACATTATAATAAATCCTTTATTGACCAAGCTTGTTCGGTCAAGATGGCTGGATATTGGCCTCCTTCTTCTTGTTTGCGAGTTTATGGACCTCAACTCCATCTCAGTGACAGTGGATAAACACACAAAAAAAGAACTTGGCCAATATCCAGCCATCTTGACCAAACAAGCTTGGTCAATAACCCATATTAATTGATGACTTTTTTGTTTGTTGGGTGCATTTAGCCAAATTGTTGAGTTGAGTGCTGAATGTTTTGTTTAGGCCAGGGGGATTTATTGTGTTGCAATCTGTTAACTTCAGTGGATTGTGTAAACTGGTCTTACACCAATGATTTCTGCTTTGTGGAAGCTACATATTTTGAGCTGTGATTTTGGCTGACATTGTATTTCTGCTGTTTTTTTAGTAGAGCCTGCATGGTTTCTTGCATTTCAATTAGTGGCAGGCATGATAATTTGCTAAATAAATATTAATTCCTGGAAATGGCCGATTATCTATCAATGAAACATTCTTTGGCTGGTGGATTGCATGACAACATGATTATAATTTCAATTGAATACATGTATGGCAAAACCAGTCGCTCTTGCAGTCTAACTCGACACCAGTTTACTACTGGACCCAGCCAACTCAGTAATGGCAACAATCCACCTAATTTCCTGTTTTTCTAAGCTTTCATTAGTTTTTCCAATTCCAGTGGACTTCATGGCTGTCTGAGTCACCATACATGCTGCTATTGCCACCAAAATGGCTTACTGGTGATCGACTATCCTCTGTTTGTCATTCTTATCAGGAGGGAAATATTGTAATTATAGTTTTACATATCGATCATGTAATCCACTAGTCAAAGAATGTTTAATAGATAATCGGCCATTTTCGTGAATCAACATTAGCCCATGCGATTAATGGCATTGAGAAATGTAAGAAAACAAACTCTACTGAAAAATAGTGGGAATAGAGAAATCACAGCTGGTTTAAATAGCTTCTGTGAAGCAGATATCATCAGTTATTATTCAACAAATTGTAACACTATCCAAATATGGTCATGATACTCTCGATATCTGTCATCCGTAGGTAACAGATATCCGGTGATATACGTAGCTCCGTACGTGGGAAGAAAAAGTGAAGTGAGAAAATGTTGACAGAGAGATTTAAAAATGTTATGCTGTTTTGTTATCATTTGTTGAATAATAAAACAATTATCCTGCTCAATCTCGTGGAATATTGTCTGACTTAAGCTAAGTATCAGACGATATTCCACGCGATTTTGCAGGATAATTGTTAAATATCAACATTTAGGCTGATATTAGCAGGTCAAGTTCCAATCAGAAAAAAAAATTAACAATTATTCAAAACTTATGTAAATTTCATAGTCACAAAAATAAAACAGTCATTTCTCTAGGTTCCACAGTCAGCAGCTCCGTAGATTAGTCCCACCCCAGTTTCTGTAAAATGTATGAAAAACACGATCCACACAGCCCAATAAATCGATTTACAAAACTGACTTGCAATTCTTTCAAATTGCTTGCTTGGCAATCGCCTCGCAGCAAAAATATAATTTATTGGTTGGCTTCTTAGGCCCGGTTAATACAAAGGCTTGTGTGAATAAATTTTTGATTTAGGAAAGCTCTTTGATTGTTTTTCTTTTATTTTAAATTAATAAAACATAACATCTGGATTATAGTGTTTAAACAAAGGCATCTCATGATATGATCAAATTTGCTCATGTGACGGAAGGATCAAGTTTTATTGAAATTTTTGCTTTCAAGTCTATTTTGCTCAAAATAAAAAAATATTATCAATTGGCAGCTAATTTATTCTTTTCGATTCAATTAGAAATTTTAGCAATGTAAGACCAAAGAGGTGTTGCTGTTTTTGCTCTGCAATAAGGCCCAGGTTCATACGACGCATTTCTGCAGAAATTTGACTGTTAATCCATACATCACACTCATGCTGCACTAGAAGCATCTGGCCACACGTAATCCAGAGTAAGTATTATCTCGGGTCAGAAGTAAATGTGATAAAAGGTACCCAAGTACCCAATATGCTAGACAAAGTTTTCACTTTTTAAATAGATTCAATGGGTAGAAATGCAACGCTTGGATTGGTGCTGCATTTCAACCTGATAATGCGACAAGACCTGAGTCAAATTTCTGGCATAAATTTAGCAGCTGATTCAGATGTCGAATTTCTGTCAAATTTAATTAGTGAAATTGAATTTGGCACTGTGGAAACTCCTCCACAGAAGCGTGACTTTCATGCTGCTTTCATTGCAGGCTGGTAGTTCACTCTTGCCCTCCCACTCGCAATATTATTGCACAATATGGGTATTGTTTTTGCACAATATGGGTATTCTTATTTATCTTTTACCCCGTGCGTGCCTGATTTCCCTTCTCCCTTCCTCTTTCTAGTGCCTACCATGCAGGCTAGGTTGTTGATTACTTCCTTCTAAATTCTGGTGAATGTCTGGAACAGCTAAGAAAAACCAGGTGATCAGTTGTCCTTAAGTGTGTAGGAAGCACCAATGAAAATACCTAGGGACAGAACCAACTAAAATTACAGGCGGGGACTAGTCAAAAAGTACGGGGGGGGGGGGAGTGGGCCAGAGCATTTCAAAATGTGGTGGTCAGGAAACACATGACCCACCCCTTCATTTGGCACAAAACGGAGTGACCCACCCTTAAATGAAGGTTGAAAATCACATGACCCACCCCCCTATAAGACATGACATTTTTGGTTGCATCATCCGACAATTTTTGTGGATGAAATTGTGGTGTTATTTACGTTTAAGATTTATTTCTTAACAATAATACAAAATCAATGAAAAATAATTATATTGTTTTCCATTACCCTTGCAACTTTAAGTCATGATTGTAAACTCTAAGAAAACTTGACCTTTTACTTTTCACACTAGGCCTCAAGGCACGTAGAGCAGTGATCCATCTAGAAAAGGGCTGTAGTGAATCCTGGGAGTAATATAGCCAGACAACTCCCAGATCTTTGTGCATATGTTCCGTACCCTTGGGGACAAGTAGTATATAGACACAATATCATAGCAACTCTTCGACCTTCGTAGCTTAATTAAAAATATACCTTGTATCATCACTGTTTGCATTATGTTTTTAATTATGTAGACACAAGTTGGCTATTTGGTGTTCTTGAATACCAGTATGTCAACCGAGTGCAGTATTTTAAATCTTTCTGCCCTGCGACTCCCTGCTCAATCCATTAGCTTTTTTACAGATTTTACAATACATAAATTGTCATCTCTATTGTACACCAGCCAAGTGTCCTTTTTGAAATACGGCTCGGAAAGTTTCCTATTTCTGCCTGTTGGCTATGCCATACTGATGAGGCCTAACAAGGCAGAAACAGCTGTCCATGGCTGCCACTGCCTGGGTGATATGGCTGTGCGCATGCCAGACCGTGGATTGGTGTTTGAGAATGTCACTTGCTTTAATTGTTTGAAAGGAGTTACCGTTGTTGTTGATCAGTGTCGAATGTGTGCCCATTACCCCCGGCACCCCTCAAAAAACAGGATGACCCACCCCTAAGGGGGAGCTGAAAATTGAACGACCCACCCCTTACCAAGAGTTCAAAAACTGATGACCCAACCCCTCTCTGCTCCGGCCTACCCCTCCCCCCCCCCCAAAAAAAAAAAAACTTTTTGACCAGCCCCTAATAACTGTCTGGGAAGCAAAAGAACTAGAAATCCTTTCAACTCTTGGACTGTTTTCTTTTCAAGATGAGTGCCATTTTAATGTAGTTAATGTAAAAACTCAAGCAGAAATTCATTCATTCAGTACAAACATTTAAGAAAGCCCTTAAGACTCAATTATTTTGGAAAGCTTATAATCTACAGAACATCCGATCAAGTATGAATTTATAGTTCATATTATGCAATTTTATAGTTGGAATATTAATTAGCTTTAGATTTTTCCATTTTTCATGTAACTGATTTGATTGTAAATAGTAGAATTCTAGTTTTTGTCATTGTAAAGCGCACGAGAGCATCTTCTCATGTATCGTGCGCTATAGAAGCAATAAAATTATTATTATTATTATTATTATTATTATTATTATTATTATTATTATTATTATCTAAAAACAACACTTAAAACAAGTAATATGAAAGTTAAATGATGTAACAGAGAATTAACTCTGAAGTGTAAATTTTAGTGCTAATTAAACC
>CM042749.1:2752815-2790315 GCA_022496165.2 Catalaphyllia jardinei
TTATTATTATTATTATTATTATTACTATGATAAATAGGTGAGCAGGTTCCATACATATAAAGCATATGTCAAAAGAAAATGACAACAAAACGAAAAGTTAACGCCAGGCAACAGTTCAAGTTTATTAACTCTATCAGTGATTCAGCTGAAGGTGCAGTACACTCTGTTATCTTGATTTTGTTGAAAAGAAGAGAAAGATCTCCAAAAATCTGGGATGATTGAGTACTTTTAACTTTGATGTACATGTTAGTACTTTTTACATGTATTTTTACATGTACCTGTATATACATGCACCTGGGCATAGAAAGACTATAATATTATTATACTCTGCAGAGTTAAATTACTTGTCTAAAGGTTGGAATAGCAATTAATAAATTTCAATTATAGTTATGTCTTCACAATGTCTTGAAACCTAAAATAATATTAAATAGTTGGCTACATAAGGCCCAATTCATGGATCTTCCAATCAAATTTCTCATCTGCTATCCACTGTATCCAGTCATTGAAAATTGTCATTTTATTTTGTAAATTATTCTTGTAGGTGGCCCAGACTCGAACTGAGCCACGGGTGAAATCTTAGAGGACTTTGATAGAAAGGTTGTCGTTGCAACACGCACCACTATACTACCGAGGAAAATGACCCAGTCTTTTCCACTACCGATTTGGATTTATTTCCTTGATGACATAATAATGTCATTACAAAACTAAAATCACTAACAGAATAGCGAGAAATCGGTTTTTCGCGCGAGTCACAAATAACACGACTGGGCGTTCATATTGTCACAGTTCCCCTAGGCGCTTTACTGGCCGCGGAGGCCTGGCACCAGTCGTTATCATGCGGTCAACATGGCCGCCATGTATTTGTCGATTCCTGTCGAATTAAATCGTTGAATTCACACGCCTGTACTATTTCATGGAGAAGTGGGATATTCTTCGAGTGACAGTTCAAGATTCAAATTCCAAGCTTCTTCACATTTAAACGACACTTCAAGCAACACTCGTGGATAAATTTACGATTCCTTCGATCGAGTGACAGTTCAAGATTCAAATTTCAAGCTTCACATTCAAATAACATTTCAAGCAACACTCATGGATAAATTTTCGATTCCTTCGATGGACTGGTCGACACCAGGTGATGTCCACAAGCGATTCAAGATCTTCAAACAAAAATGCAATCTCATTTTCGATGGTCCTCTCCAAAACAAATCGGAAGGTCAAAAGGCAAGACTTCTGTTGCTGTGGGCCGGCGATAAAGGTCTAGAGATACACAGCACGGCAACATGGGAAAACGACGCAGATCAATTCAAGATTAAACCAATACTTGAGAAGCTGGAAGCATACACAAAGCCCCAGAGCAACCAAATTCTCTCCAGGTACCAGTTAAGATGCCTTAAACAAGATGATATGCCCTTGGAAGAATTCTTAACCAAGGCCCGTACACTAGTCGACGACAGTGGGTACGACCCCGCATTCAAAGATGAAACCCTCCGAGACACATTGGTTTTTGGCCTGAGGTCGGACAAAGTCAGAAAAGATGCCATCTCCAAGGGAAACTCACTTACCTTTCAACAGGTCTATGACCTAGCCAAAACAGAAGAGAGCACAAGGGCGCAGATGCAAGTCATTAGACAGGGGGAGCAAAACACCGAACTTTACTCTGTAAGAAGTAAACAGAGGACCGTTCCATTTGAAGGCTCAAGGAAAGCAAACAATTCCAAGCACACCTACCCAGGTAACGACTCTAAGCACCGCAGTCCGTCCAGCAACAAACCAAAGTTTAAATTTAAAGTCAGTGGTTGTTTCAGATGCGGAAACAAACATGACAGTGATGCTACATGCCCAGCTACACATGCCAAGTGCGCGTACTGCAAGAAAACTGGGCACTTTCAGAAGGTATGCATGAAGAAGCGCCTTAAACAAGTACACGAAATCGTACAGAGCCCCCAATACCAGGGCCAAGAAATCCACTTACAAGGCGATGACGGAGAAACCAGTGATTCCTCAAGCATAAGTAGCTGTGATGAAGACGAGCCAAGTGATTCTGAACCAATAGCAGTATTCTTGAATACCATTACCTCCGACAACTCTGTTGACAGTATGAGCAGTTTCCCCAACAAGATCTACACTACTGTCAAGGTCAACAACCAACGTAACATCAAAATGAAGGTGGATACAGGAGCAGACACCTGCATCCTCACTACTGAAGATTTACAAAGGTTAGGACTCTCGGTTGAAATCAAGCCATGCAGCAGCATGCTGAAGGGTTATGGAGGGCATTGCATAGCAAACCTGGGTACTACAACCCTTCAGATTGCATTCAAGGATGCCTGAGTCTCCTCAGAATTCGCCATCGTCGAGGCCCCAGGCCATCCCTCGATGATCGGCTGCCGACAAGCTCAAGAGCTTGGTATCATAACTATCCATGTCGAAGAAGTCTCCAGTGATTCAGCATCACCTGCAGCGCAGCAAGCCGCTCATCATGTCATCAAAGCTACTGTGATAGATGAATACAAAGATTGCTTTGACAAAATTGGCCGATTCCCCGGGGACCAGTACCACATTCAGCTCATTGACAACCCAACACCAGTCATACATCCCCCACGTACAGTACCTGTTCACATCTTACCACTGTACAAGGCTGAGCTAGAAAAAATGATTGCAGACGACATCATCACCGACGTAACAGAGCCTACTGACTGGGTCAATTCAATCGTCTGCAATGTTAAGGAGACACACGATGGGAAGAAGAAGGTTCGGCTATGCCTGGACCCCAAAGATTTGAATAAGAACATTCGCCGTGAACATTACTACAGTAGAACCATCGATGAGATTCTCCCATTACTCCATGGCAAAAAGTACTTCTCAGTAGTGGACACAACAAAAGGTTACTGGCATGTTGAACTCGACTATGACTCTAGTCTCTTATGCACCTTCAACACGCCCTTAGGACGATACAGATTTAAGCGTCTACCATTTGGCATTGTTGTTTCTCAGGATATTTTTCAGCGAAAGTTAGACGACGTCTATAAGAACATCCCCAATGTTACTGGGATAGCTGATGACATCATTGTCTTTGGTTCAACAGAGAAAGAGCACGACCAAGCATTCGTCAACATGCTTGAAGCCACTAGGGCGAACAATGTTAGTCTGAACTCTGGGAAAGTGCAGTTTAAGCAACAAAGTGCCAATTTCTTTGGCCACACACTAACACAGGATGGTATTTGTCCGGCAGCTGACAAATTGGAAGCTCTCAAGTCTATCTCTGCGCCAACCAATGCCAAGGAACTTCTGTCCCTACTGGGACTGATCACCTACCTCAACCGCTTCTCAGCCAAAACTGCAGAGCTTACCGCACCCCTTAGGGAATTAACCAGAAAGAACGTCCACTTTAGGTGGGAACAGGAGCACGAAGCGGCTCTAGACAGAATCAAGAAGGAACTTTGCTCAGCACAGGTGTTGTCTTACTATGACCCAGATCCAGCAACAGCCACCATCCTACAGTGTGATGCCAGCCAAAAGGGGGTAGGAGCCTGGATAAGACAAATTGATTCGAACGGCAAAGAAAGAATTGTCGCTATGGCATCAAGATCGCTCACAGACACTGAGGCCAGGTACTCCAACATTGAGAGAGAATGCTTAGCCGTGATGTTTGGCCTGGAAAAGTTTGAGTATTATCTACTTGGCAGACACACTCTAGTTGAAACTGACCACTCGCTGCTAGAACAGATCTTCAAAAAGAACATTGCAGAAGCGCCGGCCAGGTTGCAAAGACTGCTACTCAGATGTATGAAATTTGACATTGAGGTCAAGTACAGACGAGGGGAAACAATCCCAGTTGCCGATGCCTTGTCCCGTGTGTGTACAAAAATGGAGGTAATCGAATCCGAAAACCAGAGTGAAAGCTGCGCCCCTGAATACAGCATACACTTTGTTACAGATACCTCATGCCCTATCGACATTGGCTTGGTGAAGTCAGCTTCAGCAATGGACCCGACAACACAGCTGTTAAAGAACACCATCTACAAAGGATGGCCAGAGTATAGGAAACACTGCCCAAAGGAACTATGGGACTACTGGAACATTAGGTGCGATTTAGTTTTAGAAGACGGTCTGATACTTAAAGGAGACCGAGTCGTTGTGCCAGAATCCCTCCGTGCTCGAGTGTTGGAGGTGACACACACTGGCCACCAAGGCGAAACCAAGTGCTTACTCTTAGCCCGGCAGTCAGTCTTCTGGCCTGGCATCTCAAACGACATCTGCCAGATGGTGAAGGACTGTGAAATATGCAACAGGCACCAACAAGCGCAACCAAAGCTGCCAGCAATGCAACCTGACCTCCCCACAAGGCCGTGGGAAAAGCTTGGATCCGACATCTTCCAGTTCAATGGTGCAAACTACCTGGTCAGTGTCGACTATTATTCAAGGTTCCCCGTCATCAGGGCCCTGAGTAATATCTCAGCATCCACCATCTCCAGCCACTTTACAAGTGTGTTTGCTGAGTATGGCCTACCTTCACACCTAACTGCCGATTTCGGGAGCCAGTATGTCAGCGAGTTGTTTAAGAGGAAGTGTGAAGAGAGCGGTGTCACCCTAACTTTCAGCTCACCGTACCATCACCAAACAAATGGTGTTGCAGAAAGGTGTGTTGGAACTACAAAGTCTCTTTGGAAAAAAGCAGTTGAAAACAACCAGTGCCCAGAAACAGCTCTGTGGATGTACAGGATAACCCCTTTGGACGACCACCTTCCATCGCCTTACGAGCTCCTGTACGGGCGGAAACCCAGATCCCCACTGCCGACTAGTAACCTCGCCCTCCAATCCAAGCACCCTAGTAATGGCGCTCACCAAGAAGCCAACTTTCAGAAGCAAACTAAGCAGGCAGAGTTCTACAACAAGAGAGCCAGTTGTGACAAGTGTGTTCTCAACCAGTCTGAACCAGTGTACGTATGGAACTTGAGAAAGCATGTCTGGGACCAGGGCAAGATTTTCAACCGCCGTAACCCTGACAGAGAACCAAGAACATATATCGTAGAGATGAACGGCAAGCTGTACCAGAGGGCAAGAGAGCACCTGCGTCCAAGAGGTATCGATAAAGAGCCACCCCCTCTTCCTCAAGTCGCCCCTGAAGCGACGTCCAGCCAAGAATTGCCCTTCAAACAACTAGCCACAACACCTACTGAAGTGAATGGCAACCTTGTAACTCCTGTAGCTCCCAATGAAGGCTCCAGTTCAGCCACCCCTACTGTAGCAGAGAAGACTCAAGAGAGTCCAGCTAAACTTAGACCTGAGGATGAGATCGTTGTTGTTCGAGGGGGAAACATGACCTACCAACCGAAGAGCCAAGTGACAAGATCCGGGCGCAAGACACGAGTCCCAGCCAGGTTAAAAGACTGAGAACATTCAGCTTTAAGTGACACTTGGCTTCGTTCTGTTCCTTTAAGTGACATTTAGTGACTTTGATTTGATTACTAGTTCTTTATGACTGTGAGCCCTGCATATGTTGTTACCTCAACGATAGGCCGTGTTATGCCGCATTATAGTTTTCGACAAGTGTTATGTAAACCTAGCTTTCGTTCTTGTTATTTTCAAAAAGAGGGGGATGTCACAGTTCCCCTAGGCGCTTTACTGGCCGCGGAGGCCTGGCACCAGTCGTTACCATGCGGTCAACATGGCGCCACGTATTTGTCGATTCCTGTCGAATTAAATCGTTGAATTCACACGCCTGTACTATTTCACATATAACAACGAGAAATCTAACAAACAATCGAACAATCTAACATACGGACTAATCAAACAAACTTACCAACGTTTCCGGGTAAAAGCCCTATTTCATATATTCCTTATGCTTCTTATAGGTCCTTGATTCTTGATTCTATTGAATTTAAGCTTTTATCCACTCCACGCCCGCTACTGATCTGATCTTATAGATATATTTCGTCTCTTCATAACGAAGATAATTCAATCACGTGGTACGCGATCACGGAACGAAACTTGACGATAGATTCTTACCAGCTGCGACTGGGTTGCAGCGGTTACAATTCTTTTCTAACTAGTTATTTGTTAATTTATTGGCTTTGTTAACTCTAGTTGAGGGTGAAATGTTTTCTAGTTGGAGAAACACCAGCCAATCCCGAGGAAAACAATTTCAAGACTTTATCCTGGGAGCTAACAAGTACCTAACCTTGTCAATATTTGATAAAAAAATAGCTGTGAAACTGGTGATAAAAAAAAATCTGCTTGTAACAAGACAGAAAGAAGGACCTATATATATTGAACTACCTACATGTACAGGTACTTTTAATTAATTAATATGACTTACTGTGCTAAATAATGACATCAATAATGACTATTGGATTTAGGAATTAAAAACTATATAATATTATTATATAGTGATGTTGTTTTGACTTTTCCCAGGACCTCCCAAATATATTTTTCAGAGAAGCCAGTAAACTGCATGAAGTTTTAAGTGATTCTTGATGTACCCGGGGATGTGAATGACTGCATCGAGGACTTTGATGATAATGAATAAGGAATATATCAAAAACGAGTGCGAGTGTTTCATCAGGGGTCCCAAACACCGAGAAAGTAATTAAAGCACGAGGCCGCAGAAATCAGAAATGACTGGAAAAAAATTGGGTTGCCAGAGCTCGCTTTATAGTGAGCTACATTTAAAGCCATTTTTCAACTGACAGAACTCGATATTAAAGCAAATCCGCCATGTTATCAATGCACGAGTGCATGCTTGTAATGACATTAAACTTACATGCAGTAAGGATGCGCAATGCGAATGCGAGGAATCACCTGCAGTAAACACCCGCATATAAGAACAAATGGATAAAGAACACCAAGCTGAAATTTGGCCAATAAAGCCCCATTTTTTTAAGAACAAGACCAGCCTAAAAAATTCAGCATGTTCTTGATAATATAAAATAGAAAAGGTGTCATAATTACATAAAAAAAACAAGTGATTTTATGTCGGCAGTCATGACTCTATCAGCTGTCAAGTGGTCATATTTTAGTATTGAGTACTGTACTGATGTTTCTACTGTAATGATTTTTCTACTGTAAATACATACAAAAATTGAGTACAGAGGGCATTTATCCAAGGGGCATTTTTGGTATTACCCGTATTACTAATATAGAAATGTAAGAGCATTTTAAGAACACTTTGAGGCTGATTTGTTACTAAGCACCCGTTAAATAAGAACCCGATCAGCTGACCTCCGAAATCATGTGTTCTTATATGCGGGTGTTTACTGTACTATAAGTAAAATACTTGGAAGAAAATATTGATTTCATTAAAAGTAATCTGCCAGGTCATGGTGTGGCTGTCCATTGTCAGATAAACGCATACTGTTGGGTGTACAGTAGTCAACTGCGCTATAAAAGGTTCAAAAATACTGTTTAAAAAAAGCAAGTTGCAAAAAGTAAAGCTTGAAAGAGAAAGAGGCATTAAAAGGAGTGCAGTGGCTTCAAAGTAGTCAGTTCATGCTTTTCAGCAGAGTCCATCCTAAAATTATTAACATACTAGAAACAGCACTGCTGTGATAGAAACAATGCAAAATTCTAATACCCTTTATACATTAGGAAGCATTAATTTGTAAATAATATACATTTATGAGGGCCAATATCTACTTTTAAAAGATGTCTGTTTATTAATTATAGTTCAATTTCTTGATTTCATCATGGTTCACCTGTTGGTTATGTACACTGAAAATGGCTGCTTTTCACTATAGCCTTGTCTTGAGACAGTTCACAGGTGAACCTGACAGTAATAATGTAAGCCCTATATATAGTTCCTTCCGAGGTTAACATATTAAATGTCCAGTCGCTCTCAAACCCTCACTTTAGGTTATTTATGAAGGATGAATAACTGGACTGAACACTGACCCCCAGTCCAGTGACTACTCCTAAATGGACAACCAATACGAACTTGATTAGGGTTAGGCTTTCCTGTCTACTTCCAATAATATTTTAACATAGCAAGCTGAGCCGTGCAGTCCAATTTTGTTATTCTATTCCATTTTCAGAGCAAAGATGATTACGGTCACATTAGAGTTTTAAAGTTCCGGTTTCTGGTTATGACCTTCACCCTAGAGAGGTGCGGGGTGACAGCCTCTTTGACGCTGTGTGACCAACTGCTAATAACACTTGTGCAATCTGGTAAATAAAGCTGCTACTTGGTATTCTTTTTGATATTATACCCCCAATAAATGCTAAAACGGTAATATCATAAGCTATAGCTATAATTTAAGAATAATACAAGAATATTTTCAGCCGAAAATCGGCAGGAAAATAAGAATATTCAGCCTTGGAGGAAAAAACAACATTATTCTTATAAAAAAAAACGAGTTTATTCAGAAATTGTAAAGTTCAACCTATAAATGTAGCTACAAAGGAATTCTAACGAGTGGGACTGTTCTTAATTCAAGTTCTTTGTTTTGCATATCATCAAAGGAGGAAGTCCAGTTTAAAACAAATAAAAATCGACTATTAAAATCGCAACGTTGTATTTGCACTGTGTGTTGCTGCATGTATAGCAAGTATGGCACATCAACTGCATTGTGAACTTAACAAAACTCCTGCTAGAAGTGCTTGCAAATTTTATTATAGTGGACGGCCATTTCATCGTCCTAGCATAAATTTTAAATTGTTACTGCTCGGCTCGCAAGGCTAACTTATATAAAAACCCTTGCGAAAACGGCAGTGCTGACATGCTTAAGAAGACCTTTCAAAAGCCCTTAACATTACACACAAAGATACTTCCCTGAATTCGCACATACATCACTTAGTTTGCCCTAGGATTTTGATTAGCTGTGGAAGCTAATATCTCCGAGCATTTGCTAAGATTCAGCCAACTATTAGTTCTTACGCCATATATTTAACTACCTAGCATCTGTACTACAGAGCGAAAAGACTGAAATGGAATATTTAGAAACGGGAAGGAAACAAATTGTGTATATACTTACAAAGTTTTTAGGTATGAAATAACTTAGCCTGTGTTTTCACGAGAGATTTTTACCTTGGTTTTGTTTTAACTTAACTGAAGTGAAATTTTTAATCGTGTAAACGCAGTACTGTAGCAAACCTCGGTAAATGGCGGCAAAACCAAAAGTTTTAGCCAACCTGGGTTTTACGACAGTTGAGCACCTCATCAGGCATGGTTTTAAACTCAGTAACCGACGGTAACCGAGGAAAAGCAGACGCGGTCGCGATATTTTTGCAGCACGCGTGCAGCACATGAAGAAAAGAAAACTAGACAAAAATTCCTCCAGTTTATAGCCAACAAAAGAAGCAGGGCTGTATACAAGACCATGCAAGATAGTAAAGAAAAATTGTGAGGCTAAAGGAAGGTACTTTGATCGATCGAAGAAAAGCCGCACTGAAGCGCAATAAGAGCAGCTGGATGATGAACCTACACCCCTCTTAGACGGAAGATAGGTAAAGGCTGCGGAAAATTTGCAATAAAAGATGACTGCGCGCAACGCCCCTGTACATTGCGTCGTTTAAAGAAAGAGGCAAATATAGTAACATTTTCATCCAACGACACAAAGTGTGAGGAATTGATCATTCTATCTTCGCTGAAAGTTGCTTACCACACCTTTCTTCGAACCCTGCCACCTGTCGATTTGCATAAACTAGGTTTGTAGAAACGGAGTTAATATATTAATAATTTGTAACTGACTTTCGCCAAGGCGAACCGAATCTAATTGACTAAGGCTCTAGAAGGTGACATGGTTCATTTACGAGCAACGAAATATGTATGCAGAAGGGAACTTTGGCACATGCATACCTAAAAAAGGATGAAATAAAAAGTGAAAAATAACAGAAAAAAAAGGTAGTTGATTTAAAAGAGCGCAGTTTGCCTCGATCTACGCAACTGCGCTTGTTTCCTTTAATGCATATTTTTTAAGTGAGAGACTTTTTTTCTTCCTCACCTGAGTGTCGGCTCCGCCCATCGCGTAAAGTCGGAAATAATGAACTTTGTATTTCGGGAAATAAACCCCCAAAAGCCGAGCAACAGAAATTACTTCACTTTATCTTTGGTTTGGCAAACTTTATTTTCAGAAAAGCTCTTAGAGATCAGATCAATTGATATACATGATGCCACTTGGCAGAAAGAGGCAAGGCAGAGCTCTTAAGTCTCGCGCATTGAGCGTGAGACAGGCAAAAAAAAATTCAATCTTTAGGCTTTTGTACATTATGGGTGCTTACCATTTGGCCAGAAAATCCGGAAATTTCGGTTTGAAGTCAAATGGTAAGGTAATTTTCCGGAAATTCCGTTCGGAAATTGTGGAGTACCTTCAGAGGTGCTCCTCTTTTTCCGTTTGGAACGGAACCGCGGAAATTTCCTTCCATGTGCTAAGCTTTCCAGTTTCCTGGCTCTCATCAGCCGAAAACAATTACGGGAAATCGAGTTGCAAATGGTAAGCGCCATTTCGTTCGGTTGGGTTGCTGATTTTGAAAAAACCCTTACCATTATTCGACGCTCATCCCAACCGGTTTATTCTGACAAATGGTAAGCACCCTATGCTTTTATTTTCCCACTAAAATGCTGCGCCTGGAGCGCGCGTCAACGTGGGTTGGGACTGGGTCTGAAGTAGGTGTGGGCCTACGGGTCCGTTCTGTCCTGTGGCTAGGGTCCCGTCCTTCCAGCCGGTTTCCATATTTTTCCACCAAAATGCTCGGTTCCCCCAAAAAAGTCACTAAAATGCTCAGTTAATGCTCATACATAGGAGTTTTTAAATTTTCAGAACTGCATAATTTTAATGTTTCAGCACAATTAACAGTTCAGAGTGCTTAACAAAAATGTACACCTAGTATAACAAGTTAACAACAACGCATGTAAAGGTTTTAATACACCAGAAGATAATTCTCAAAACGATCTGTTGTTCTGTTAATCCTTTGTCTCCTTTCAGTGATACTTAAGTGAAGAGGTTAAGTCTTCATCTTCTCGTAAAAATAGGTTTATTTCTATATTCTGTTGAAATAATATTAATTTTCCTGGAAAATGCCACTAAGATGCTCGAATAATGCTCAATGCTTTTACCCCACTAAAATGCTCGAAAAAATGCTAGCATAATGTACAAAAGCCTATCAATCTTACGCTGAAGCTATTATTTCTCAGACATTTAAGATTCCTTGCTGCTTTAGTAAAGTCCTTCATAATTAACTATCTTTTTTTCTCAGAACATGAAGGAAAACACGTCTTAGTCACTCCCATTTTCAAAATTTCTTAAGGGAGCCAAGCGGGGTGACGCTACCCTCTGTGGCAGGCGTCCGAAGGGGAAGGAAAAGGGAAAGACGAGCACAGGAAGCTCGAGAGGATCGTATCTGGGAGGATGGGGAGGGGGAAGACCATGAGGGGGAGGGGGAAGACCATGGAGCGCGCGAAGCCCAGGGTCGAGGAGGGCGGTTCCTTCTCACGGCTCCCCCTTCCGCCCTCACTTTGATTTCCCTCCCATGCCACGCAGGCTAGGGTTGACGCCTGTGGCCTCACAAACACGGGCTATGCTGTCAAAAATCTGAGCCTTTGTAAACAAATCCACTTGAGAACTCAGCAAGGGATATAACGTATCAAGTTATTCAAGCGAAGGAAGAGGCCAAAAACGATAAAACGGGCGGGCTCAAACTAATCTCTTATTCTCGCGAAATCTTGTCATCAATAAATACATCGCGAAACACGAATCATGTTATTGTTTTAGCTTTCTTGTCTGAATCAAACAGCACTTTGTGTAGCAACAAAAAAACCGAACATTGAAGGGGTCCTGAAGCCGCAGCGCGATTTTATCGACACAACTTTCCCTGTAATGGCTAATGGCATCAATGTTACAGACACTTCACCCGAGAAGACTGGCCTAGTAATCAGACCGTGGCAAAACAGCGTCCTTTTGAACCCTCCACGAGGTGGATTTAGCCTTTTCTCGTGAAAAAGTATTTCACGCCAATGGCAAATCGTGTAATATAACAAGCGAGTTCATTGATGTTTTGTGAGAAAAGCCGCAAGCTGAGCGGGGTCCACTGTTTTCAGATGTGCTTGAAGTTCTTTTGGCACAAATGTGAGTGTGTTTCCGGAGTCTGTCGCACCATTCAACGCCGCCTCTTGTTTTTACCCCGATATTTTTGGGTTTCTTTTGGCTTTGTTTAATCAGACCGTTCCTTCCACAACCCATGATTGTTATACAAAGGCGGCGCATTTGTTCAATAGAAAATAATCCTGTTACAGCATTACAGCTCGCATCGCACGAAATCACACACGGGATTTGCTAACATACACTCATAGCGAGGCGTACCCTCCCGGTGGCCGACATTTTAAAAGGCTGTAACAGAACCCCCGTTGTGTGTGTACACACCCACTTATCGCAAAGAGTGGGGCAAGTAGTTCCCGATGTCGTGGTCTGGCCTCACGTGGTCTGGTCTCACGGGTTGCAGCCTCACATGGGGTAACCTCATTGCACCTTTCTCCTTGGACAGAATTGTCCAAGAAAAATGTCTTTATCTATGTCTATGTCAATTCCCGCCGCTCTCTGTTTCCTGAACAGCGGCTGGAAATCGAGCTTATAATATGTGCGCCAGCATATCATGGTCACCTGTTACCCAAGTTATTTTGGTTGCTCCGGTTCATTAATAATATACCCTTGAAACAAAATTTATGATTTTATTTTTCTATCTATTTTTCCTCCATTTTCCTAGTTAGTTTGGCGCAGGGATAATTGGAAGAGTAAGACTGGTGCTTAGCATGGCGTGAACACTTGGGGTGCTCCATTATACCACAACGACCGGTGGGAAACCAGAGAGACTACCCGAAAAAAAAGGAAAGACATTTAATGATCAAACCAGTCCAACCAAGAGGAACGGCTCTTACCCATTTTTCATTACTTTCCGGAATTCCCTATATAACTGAATAAGTCCAATCTACTGAAACTAAGTAGAGCAATGAATCGGTTTAATTTGTCAATATGGAACAGCAAATTTCGGTGGTCCCAAATACCGAACCGAAACGGACATTTCCATTTGACTTCTGACCGACATTTCTGGAATTTTGAGCATGATGGAAAGCAATCTTGGTTAGTCTTGCTCCTCTCGTCCCTTTCAACGATTCGACTACGTTCATTGTTGTACTACTGAATGGCTGTAACAGTTCTCGAGAGTCATTAACTTTCTATTATTGGACTTCCTTCTCAGTCGAGTCTGCAGCGTGAGGAGACCAGCTCCTGAGTTTCTTTCAGCTTTCACAGGTGTTTAGATCCCGCTTTGCCATCGGATTAACCCAAAAGGTACTGAGACATTTGGCCTCCTAAAAAACAACGAAGATACACCATACAGTTAGAGACAGGCTTTATCGCTTCACAACAAGTTTAAAGAAGAACGTATAGACACATCCTTTGTCAGTCTGTCAGCTTTACATTGGAGCGCTGTTGTCAACGAAACTTAAAACGTAACTCGTTTAGAGAGGGTGGGTGAAGGGTAATTTCGTGATTCGTGAATGGGCTAATTTATTTCCCGTGAAATGCGAAATGACTTGTTTTTTTGTTGTTGTTTTTTTCACGTGAGTAGCAACTTCATTAGAAACAGTGAACCGCGATCTTCCAAAACAATTCTTCGTGAAACAAGAAGTATTTAATTTGTCGCGAATCGTGATTTTGATTACGCCTTCTATCAATATTGGGTGACCGTGACAGGACAATACCTCTTCGATCTTGTTCTTGCTCAGTTTCCTTTTAAGTTTTTCCGCGCTCAGCACAAGAAGTGGACGGATGATAAAAACATCTAACAAGGCTGTGCTTTTGGCGTAACTTTTCAAATATCACAAGCTAGGAAACTTCCTGTCAAAAAGTGCCATTTTTTCGTGAAAATGCCCGTGAATTGGGAGAGGCCCAATTTATTTTCCGTGAAACGTAATCCTCGTCCCCCTCCCCTGTTAACTGTAAATGGGATTAAAAGAGACTTTGGTAAGACATACCTTGACGATACAATTAGAAGAAAGCTGGCTCAGAGTGAGGGGTGGAAGTTCCACTTCCAAGCTGCGAAGACAGAGGAAAATAAAACCGTGTTAAACATAAAAGTTCGATTCGTTACAACACGTAGAAAACTGTATTTGCCCAAACTACCTTACCAAACAAAAGCCAACCTCCATCCCAGGCTCTCTCTTTTTTGTTTCCCTTATCGTAATTCAGGGAGGCAAAGAAGAGAGCGCTTGGGATCGAAGTTCAACTAAATTCTCTTTAGCTTCGGTTTCACGGCAATTTATTAAACTGTCACGCAACACAAATGACCCAAGTCACGCAGCTCCCCAGGAGGAACTGCTGCGTGACGATTCAAACGACGGCTGATACGAAGTCTGGGCCCTATATTCTTATTTACACTGTCAAAGAGATAGTTATAGATATGGCGCTCTGTATAGAGAATGGACATTCTGATATGGAAGCAAACAAACTCTTACTCTTCTTTAGAAGAGAGAGACATATTGGAGCCGCTTCTGTCTGAACTATCAGTTTCTGGGCTCATTGGTTTCCTACTGGCACTCTTGTGACTTCCGGATCGTGACTTCTCACCTATAAAGAAATGAACTAAATATAAAAGCACAAGAGATATCACAACATCCGTTGATTAATGGTAGAAAAAAGGGATTATAGTGTAAGGTCGTGTTTTACCTTGATGGCCATCTGTTAAAAAAAAACAAACAAAACAACACAAAAACAAAACAGAACAAGCGAACGGCAGCACTGGTTAAACTGGGAAACATTGTTGTCGAAACATTGTTTCGAAGCTGGATGTTTCCCAGTTCACTTATGTCCAGGACTGAACGCAAGTATTGTTTAATTAGTACTTCATATTTTCCAGGGTTATTTGACATTTTCATATTACTTCATATTTGACAGAATTGTGTGCGTTTTGGTGACTTTTTACCAACTAGGACACTTTGTGATGCTTATCATAAGGAATTTGAATCTCATTAGCGTTCAGTCCTGGGAACATACGTAGTGGAAACAACTAATTTCGCTGCTCGGGATCGGAAATAAGGAAATGCTCGGGATCGGGAATAAGAAAATGTTTTTTTCCTCGGGTCAAAAACATTTTTGCTTCCCGGACACAAAATTGGCTGCCAAAACATGTTTTCCAGTTTGGCCACCATGAAAACAAAGTTGACTAGGTTCCAGTGCTGCTCGTTAAGAATATTTACTACCAACGACGAGCGTACAACAATGGCTGACCGCGAAATCGATGTAGAAGAGCAACAAGAAGTTGAAAGAAAAGGGAAGAGACAGAAGGAAAGGAACTGGAAGGGTGAAGAGATAGAGTTACTCATTGCTTTGTACTGATGACTGTTTATGGGATAGAGCTTATAAAGGAACAAAAAGGAAGTGGCTGACTGTCGAGTTGATGTTATGATGGGACTATTACAAAAGCAAATAGAGAATTTGAGATCATTATTTATGAGATAACAAGCCCTGAAACGGAAAAAAGGTTTCCCCAGAGTTCTTAGGAAGTCAGTTTATTATAAAGCACCCGCTCGAGCCTGTTCCGAAACAATGTTTCCTCGTTTACCCATCGGGGCACCAAACATTTTTTTTTGGTTTCCTGCTATTGTGAATTTTTTATTTGCATTTGTAGTAGTCCCTTTTGTTATCATATTTTTCTGACAGCTGTGCATCAATAGACCAATTTTGATATATTAAAATTCAGTCTCAAACAACAGACCTCAGAACGAGGCTCTGGGGAATAAACCCCACAAACTCTGTATTTATTCCCCGGAGCCTCGTACTGAGGTCTATTGTTTTGGGCTGAATTTTAATATATCGAAATTGGTCTATTTGACAGTAAGCTACTTCTTTTTTTTTCCCCCTATTTATGCAGTCTTCACAAGCTACATCCTAGCCTACGAGCAGTGTCACGTTTGGGGTAGCCCGGGCGCGAGAAACACCAGACTCCTCTCTGACATACCGCTGCGCTTTTGTATTCGCTCTTTGCCGCTCGGGCATGTGCCCCCAAATGTGAGCCTGCTCGCAGGCAAGCTACATCCCACAAACAGGCTCTGTCCTCATACAAGGTAATGTGTAACTACCTTCCCTCGTTCTTCTAATTCCTTTTCTTTTTTCCCTTTAATTATCTACGACCTGTCAGCCATTATTGTACGCTCGCCGTTGCTGGAAACATTTTTACCGAGCAGCACGAGAACGTACGGAAACATATGCCGGTTTTGGAAGCAAAATTTGTGTCTGAGAAGCAAAAATATTTTTGACTTGAGGCAAGTTCCCTTCCCCCAAGTGCAGTTCTCCTGTTGAACTTTAACCCAATGTGGTGTATAAAATTCCTTGCGACGATTGTCCTTGGAGCTACATTGGTGAAACTGGAAGGTGTTTTTCAACAAGGAAAAAGGAACACATTCAAAATGTAAAAGTATTTTATTTAAAACTGGCTCAAATATTGCAGCTCACGCTTGGCGTAATAATCACTCTATTGACTTCAATAATGCCAGAGTAATTGACAAGGGAATCTTCCGAATTCGAAAAACCTTGGAATCTTGGCACACTGTTAACACTAATGAACTAACTAACTAATCCTCATCGGGCCCATGAGGACTCTTCATTAAGGCCGGCCAGAAGATTTCGCCATCCATCCCGGTCTGCTGCCGACGCGCCCGCAGCCCTCCACATTTCAGCTCCATACAGTAGCACGAACAGCATGTTGAGTTCAGGATGCGTAGCTTGGTCTTCTGGCTGAATCTGCCTGACCTCCAGATGTTCTGAAGTCTAGTGAATGCAATTCTAGCCAGTGCTAGTCGCCTCTTGATGTCAGCTTCTGTGCCACCAAGTTTGTCAAGTACTGAACCTGGGTACACAAAGGATTCCACATCTTCCACCTCCTCTCTTTCTATCTTTATGCAGTCTGTGCATCTGTGGTTCATCCCAAGCGTCTTCGTTTTGCTCGGGATGATCTTGAGCCCAACAACGCCGGCGGTGAAGAAGACAATAACTCCAAGCCGTTGCCAAAAACAACACTCTATTCTTTCAGATTAGTGAATTTTTCCCCTGTTAGCGTTTTTATGATTTGTTCACACTTCCATTTTGTATATATTTCCATCTCGTGCATTTACATCTTAGTTTTTAAAGGCGCCTGGCTAACCTAGGAAACATTGTTGCGGAGGCAAATGTTTCCCAGTTTAGCCGCGCGGGAAACAAATGTTGCGGAAACAATTTTTTCTGTTCGGAAACAAATGTTGCTTTCGAGACATGTTTCCTAGTTTAGCCACATTGAAAAAAAAATTTGACAAGGTTCCAGTACTGCTTATTAAAAGTGTTCCCAGCAACGGCAAACAAACAACAATGGCTGACGGAGAAGTTGAAATAGAAGAGAATGGAAAGAAGGAAAGGAATTGGAAGGACGAGGAAAGAGAGGGGGGTGTATTATTTATACCCTGTGAAAGTCATAAATTAAGCCTTCAATGAATGAAGCCTTTTTCGCAGCTTCATAAACCACTGAATTTTGCAAGCTTACCTTTACTTTTGCTGCTTAATGTTCTAGATTGTTGTTTTTTGTTAGCGCTTCCACTTGGTTTCAGCTGTACACTAGCTAAGTCATGAAACTAAAACGAAAATATCTGACATTACCAAGTGAGATTAGAACTTGATTCTGATAAAATACGAATCCAAAAGTTCACCGAAACGAAACGTTCTCCAAATCGTAAAGTACCTCTTCCAAGTTTGAAGCTCCAGAAAGGATTTCAAAATTATAGTCTTCATTCTTGTCCATCAGCCTGATGAAAATTAAAATCAGAAATTCAACAGTTATCCACACACTGAAGAAAATCAGAGATACACTCTTTTTTATAAAAATATATTTTATATTACCAAGACTTCGTAGCAGCACGAAGTAAGATATCGCTTTGATGATCCATACGATGTTTTTGAAATTCATCTTTAATCGAGACATGTTTCGGATGAAACATCATCCACCGTCAGTTTTACAATGAGAAATAAACTGAAGTTGAGCAATAGAAAACGAGAGCGAGTAGTCTAATTGTTTTAGTATAAATTAACCGTAATCTCATTGCATAAAAAGAAAAAAATGTCAAGTAACGTGTAGAAAAGAACTGTTTTATTACGTTACATCAGGTTCAAACGTGATGCGCGATGTGTGCTGATGCGTAACTGATGACTATCAGCAGATAGTCATCAGTAATTTAGCCAATCAAATTCACGGATTCACAATAGACTACGGTAAATTTATATTAATTTAAAATACAAACAATTGTCCTTCCTAGCAACACTCTGAGAGGAATCGGAGGTAATTGTTGAGAAATTTTCTAACAACATTCTCGATAACGCTAGAAGGAAACAAGTTCTTCCTTAACGTTTTGGTAAGGTTGCTTATGTCCAAGTGAAAACCAGTCCAAGTATTATTAATTTTAAATACTCGGTCAACCAGAGTGCGTACTAGTCCTAATTTGTAACTAAAAGGTACAAAGCTGTAATAATTAGTGAGAAGACCGGTGGAGGTCTTCTTGTGGAAAACCGAGGTAATAATTCCCAGACTACTATGGTTATCTAAAAGCACATCTAAGAAGGGGAGCTTGAGGTTTTCTTCCTTCTCCATAGTAAACTTGATGTTAGGGTGCTGGCTGTTGATATAACTAAAGAAAGATAAAGCATCCTGCTCGGTATTAAACAAAGCAAAGGTGTCGTCGACATATCTACGGTAAAACTCGAGACCTGAATTGTAATTCTCTAACCAGCGTTTCTCATGGTGACTCATAAAGAGATTAGCTAATACAGGAGCAAGCGGGGAGCCCATGGCTAACCCATCAATTTGGTCGTAAAAATTACCCAAAAATGAAAAATGGGTTTGGGCAGTGGCAAAGAAAAATAACTTAGTAAGATTTTCCCGTCCTAATTTAATATCTGGGCAATCCAGAAGAGAAGAGAAGCGAATGTTCCTATCCGTTTCAGGGCACAGAAGCGAGCTAAGTATAGCTAACCACAGCTGGTCAATAGTATCGCAGCTAAAATGTTTCTCTGACCACAGAAGACAAAAATCTCCACCGTCATTTACGCTCCTTTCATTCAAAACTCGAATCAAATGGCCTCTAGGTTGACCGCAACCACAAGTTTTCCGAGGATATTTTTTCAACTCCTGTAATTTTCAAGGCAACGTCCAAGCTTTTCGGCTCACAGGGCTGCTCCGATGACAAAAACTGACCTGATTTTTCCAGCATTTTCTTCAAGATTGTAGATTTCGCAGTTCAATTCTGCTTTCGCTGTACGAGGTCGGACAGAGAAAGTCGGGGTCGATTTAGATGGTGAATCGCGGCGAAGAGAAAGTAAGGGTACATATGAATGTTGTGCCGCGTAGCACTATGAACACAAATGATGTAACAGAGAATTAACTCTGAAGTGTAAATTTTAGTGCTAATTTAACCCATGAATAACCCACTGGGCGTTGGCCCTAGTAAAGGGAATCAGGAAACCACACGAGGTAAAGAAAAAATCTTTTGACCTTGGTGGGAATCAAACCCACGACCTCCGGATTAGATCTACCGTTACTCTGCCGACTGAGCTACGAGGTCGGACAGAGAAAGTCGGGGTCGATTTAGATGGTGAATCGCGGCGAAGAGATTCATGGGTTAAACTAGTACTAAAATTTACACTTCAGAGTTAATTCTCTGTTACATCATTTTAAACTTGTGTTTGAAAAAACTCGGGCAGGGAAATCACGTGATTATCGTGACGTCATCGTTTTCAAAACGTTTTCTTTCCACACGAAAACTGACGAAACGACGGCGTTTTCAAATTTCCCCGGTTTGAAGAGCATTTTTAAATACCTTTGCGTGGAGTGGATATAATTTTTGTGCGTTGAAAATTTGCAATGCAATGCAACAGAATATACGTTTTTAACTATACCGTGAAAAATCCTTCCTTTCTCTAAACAGCAAAAGTCGCCAAAAACCAACAAAAACAGCACCAGCTGTATGGTCCATGCTATAATAACATTTCTGCAAGAAGTTCTGTGTGTCAAATCACTCAGGCTTTAAAGTGCCCATATCGTCAAAATTTTTCTTTTCTTATCTTCTTACCCGAATCGAAAATTTTTTTTCGCCGAAGTTCATTGCATGAAGTATAGGATCAGATGGGAAAATAAAAATTTTGACGATATGGGCACTTTAACGTCTGCAGGCTGTCTCCAAAGTTACTAATTAACCTTCCAGTCCAAGGTATGTGTTCGAAATATTTTAATGAAAGGCCCTTTTAACATGATACCTATATGACCGATTTCCCTACCCTTTCATATACTTCGACTCATGAAACCCTTACCCTTTCATATGCTTGAAGCCTGAAAATGATACCCCTTTCGGGCGGCCTCTCCGTACAGGCCATTTTAGGGAGTACCCGGGAGTACCCCCCCCCCCCCCCCCCGCCTCCACCTCCCTCATGCGGCGGAATATCATTAAAAAGACATTAACGTCCATCCATTTCCATTTGAAAAGACTCCCTGCATTTAAGCCTCGGTTGCAAGCTACATCCAGTCCATTACCGAGAATATGAAAATGACCTATTGATCGGCCATCATAGAAAAAAATAAAGATTGAATCAGGGTTACCTCTGTGTAGCGGCCCTATTTGCCAAGGCATGAGAAAACATCGTGTTTATTGTTCTTTTCAGACCATTTCTTCCCTGCAGCCTCTTATAAGCTTCTTCTTGCTTCCTTACCTGAGAAATGATCGACAAAATATAACCACCACAGTAATTAAACGGTGCGATAACTTGGAAAACCTACAAGTTTATTAGGACAGAAATTCTCAGTTCTCAGTTTGTTTGTTTGTTGTGTGAATAGCACTTTAGTTTTAGTTCTCGTGTGTGTGCACAACTCAAAACCCAATATGAAACTGATTTATGGGAACGCAAACAGGAAGTGAGTCTTTCTCCAGACATTTTAGTGCATGTTATCGCTGTACCTTTTTTTCTTGTCGCTTGTATTTTGCATTGCGCTACAGGCTTGCCAAAATACTATAGAAGTCACAAAAAGTTCAGTGTACGAGAACACTATGCCATGTTGTTTCGAGTGGGTGAATTTAATGTTTAAACCTCCTTACCTCCTCGGGGTCAGGTTCTGGCTCGCCAAACTCCAGTCTATACGCAGCCAATGGAGGAAACTCGACCTAAAAAGATTCACGAAAATTTCAAACTGAGAGCTCAACAACGATAGAAAGATGTAAATATCTTACACCCGGCTTTCGGCCCACGTCTGAAATGAAAGAAAAATTCGCGTTCCGAGCAGGAGTCGAACCCGCGTCTCCCCGCATACTAGCTAGTCAGACGTGATATCACCTACACCACCAAGGCAACCTTGCTGGATGCGTGGCAACCTATTGATGTGAATAGATAGAACGCCGCCAATCCAAGGGACATTTTCCCTCCAAAACATTCATGTCTTCCGTGGCTCCTCCCCGACAATTCGGGTTGTGTAACAGGTATACGTTTGTCGAAAACCGCCTGCAAGTTAACTACTAACATTTTTTTATCAATGTTTCTGAGGCTTTCCTGGCTCAAACAGTTTCTATTCTACTTAATAGCACAATATTTTTAGATCAAAAATATCTTTTATCCAGATTTTACATTGCAGATTTTACCATTTTAGACCACCATCCCTGTTGATAGCCCACAAAACAGTTGAAAACGTGAGGCTCTGCCCATGCTACTGACATGAAGCTTGGGAAAGAGCTTCTTTGTTGGAAAATGGAAATAACGAATTTAACACACCGCGAGCAAAGGCGCAAACAAGCTATTTGAGAGGGTAAAGTTGTATTTTTTTTTTCATTGCTTGAGCCTGCGAGCAGTCTCTCTTTTGCTTGAAGATCCGCGAGAAAAAAACCGTCGCAAACGAATCATGGGGTAGAGGTGAGCGACAAAACCGCCCACACTACTCACGACTCCCGGCCTCTGCCCGTTCGAGCAGAAGGGAAAATGTTAACAGTCTATTCTGTTTCCTCCTTCCCCTGTATTCTCTCATTATTTTGCCAGCCTTCCTTTTCCTTCGTCCTGACTATTTCTTTTTTTCGTCTTGTCTCCGAGAAGTTTTGCTCCAAGAACTATTCGTTACTCACCTTGGGGAATCGTTGTTCTATGGGTATGGCTGATGGCGGTGGAGTCTTCCATCTTCTCTGTTTACCGCTGAAGCCATAGGAACTTGACCTGCGACGACCGCTTGTGATATCTGAACTAGGAGTGGTAGGCTTGGAGGGAAAAGAAATGTGTTAGAAGAATGCAACGCAAGCCTATTATGGACTACAACACAACTGCCTTTTAGATTCTTTACTTGACTAGAACACTTGTACTTTCCCATAATGATTCGATTCAGTGCCTTCCAATAAGCACTTTTCGGCGTGGTATCGTGTCTTTCTAAAAAGCGCCGGTACTCCAATAAGTTCCTCCTTCCACAATAAGCCCTCCCAAGGTGAAAGCAGCGTTCAAAACTTGGCATAAAATATACTTGTCGAGCGTATATTGAATGCCATGACTCCCTTTCGTTACCAAGTTCTTAAATTTGGTTTAAGTATCTGTTGTTTTTCATAAATCAAAGTACTGAATCACATACTCAAACCGAAATAGGCCTCCTGTCCCTTATGAGTATAAGCACCACGAAAGCCAACTCAAAACATTACCTAACGGTATATACATAGCATGCGAAAGCAAACGGTCTTTTCACCTGTTCTTCTGACTGGTGTAATCAAGTGATTTACTGAGCTGTTTCGTTTTAAGTCACATGTACATCTGTTCAGCATTTCTAAAGAATTTATTACAGTTTAAGGGAAAAAGCAAAACGCTTGAGAAAGGTTGTGAGAATTCGAGAATGCTGAGAAAGGTTTACTGTCTAGGCACTTTCAAATTCTCCCAAACTGTCTAAAATGTTCTTATCAGGCTATGATGGTTTTCTATCTCATGTTTCTGTGTTTTTCATGTTATACATAGTACGTTCAGAGAGTCTAAAATGATGTTCATCTAGAACTATTGCAGGGTATGGTTCTCTAAGCATTCCAATACTCACTGTTAATATTGTTCGAGTGCCATGGGTTGTGCTCCTCCATGAAGATATGGCAGTTGCACTTTTTAACTTTTTCTTGTGACTAGGTTTTGGCGGCTGCTCTGTTTCATTCATTTCTCCTTGGCTTGCTAGTGATGTCTTGTTGTGTTCTTTATGGTAGTTCTTAATTCTTTCCCACGAAAGTTGCCCTGTTGTAAGTGAGAACATTTCGTAAAATTAAGTGAAGCATTTTACAGGACCAAACTATAGAAGAACAAGAAATGGACCTTTCTGACGATGTCGCGCTTTTCCAGTTTTAATATGAACAAAATAAGCCTCACTGCTCAATTTACCATGTTGAATTAAGTATACCAATATTATTAATTACTCTATGTAAACTAGTCCTCTGCTGTTTCTTGAAAAGGATACTAAGCTTACAAACCCCATGGTTTTTTATCAGATTTCCTTGCCATTTCGTTTTCTATTCTTTAACATATAAATTGTATTTTTGTATGTTCATTGTAATCATGTGTATTAATTTTTGTTACTTATTAATCATTGTACTGTAATTTCATTTTTGTATGTGTGGCAAATGAAAGAAATGAAAACAAACGAAAACAAAATATACAGTGTGCTTGATTTTTCTCTTAATCTGTTGCAAACTCATGAAAATGTGGTACTCAAAACTTGCCTATTTTCACAAAAAATATGACAGAGGACAAGTACTATACATCTATGAAAGGACAACATATTGTTGATATTATATGGCATTATTATCCAACTGCACTTCGGAGAGTACAAGTAACGCCCAAAACGAGTACAAATATCATGTGGTATTTGTACTCCAGAGGACCAGTTAAACAGGTTTCCTGCCATTGACCAATCAGTTAGCTGGGTTTCCCGCACCAATTTCGTTCCACTTTGCATACTTCTGTCACGCATTCCCCTAAATAAATATCCATAAAATTCCCCCGCTTTGATATGGCAATTTGACGTGTTGCATAATAAATCTCTTAAGATATATTTATCAAAAACGTCCAATGGGTGATTTCAATCACAGTACCATCTTCCAGAACAGTTTCCAAATTTTCTGGTACAGTGATAAAAGCCCAAAACTCTTTGATTTCATGGCTCTTTGTGAGATATCCTTCCTTCTTCAGTTGGTTTTCGAGACTGATTATCTGGAAAAAAATTATTATTTTGACTGGTTAATCAATTGATTATGGCACTTACAGAAATTATAGAGAAGTGTAAAGGTTGAATGTAAGGTTTTGTGGTGTATTTCTTCGAGACTAGTTCTTGAGTTGGTTTTCGAGACTGCTTATCTCAAAGGAAACAAACTCAGTGGTTTAAAATCAATTGCCTATGATACTTACAGAACTAAGGATAATTAGTTGAAAGAAAAGATAAGAAAAGGCATGCATGCAAGACAAGCACAAAACATTTTCATCACAGAATTGGTTTACCAGTCAGGTTGGTGTTCACCTTCATGTATGTAGTTACTAAGTAACTAGTCTTGTTGGTGAGTTACTCACCTTGTAATAGTCTGTCTGTAAACCAGCCCTGAACTGTGTATCATTAACAACAATGGACTTTGGAAGTTTATGGACAACTTTGTGCTCCTGCTCTTGCTGTTTTAAAACAGAATTGCAGTAATTAAAAAAATAAGAAGCTATATGTACAGTGTAAATCTCTTCCTGTAAAGGTAATTGCAATATATCATTACCTAATAAAGCTTCTTAAAAGGTTTAGCCTGATAAATTTGAGAGAGAAATTACTTGCAATTAGAGGAAACATTTCATGCATGATCAACACTTTATTTTACTTATATTTTAGTCATACACACTGTACGTGCATACATGTAGGTGCGATCTTTGATTAGTTAATTAGGATGTTTTTATGATATAACATTACAGCTGTCCATTATAAATTTTGGAGAATTCAAAGGCCCTTAGTATTGGAAAATATTTCTTTAAATATTACATGACTTGTGCAAATACTGTAAACTGCAAAATTCTTCCAAAAGTTGTCTCTTGTTCAAGGATCAGGCAATCTAAATGTATCACGCTGGCCTATAACACAATCTATTAACTCTACTGTACATACTTGGTGTTGTGATAACACCCTTGTTTCTTCATCTAATTTAGTTTGGCGTTGTTGCAGGTTTCTCCTTTGATGATTCACTTTATCTTGCAATGCTTTCTTGTACTCTGCCTTGTAGTAATCACGCAGCTGTAGAAGACCGCGAACTAATTCATCATGTTCCTAAATCAATCGTAAGGAAGCATTCAGGTTAATCATGAGATCAAGTTCTACTCTGCCTTGTAGTAATCATGCAGTTGTAGAAGACTGCTAACTAATTCATCATGTTCCTAAATCAAGTGTAAGGAAGCATTCAGGTTAATCATGAGATCAAGTACTGCAGCATACAGCTTTGGAAAGAGTGGTAGACATGGAACCCTAATGGTTATACAAGTGTGCAATGTTCAAGCTTAACTGGGTCGCTGTGCTGAGACATTCAAAGAGTTCTACTACAGTCAAGTAACTCTGACAGCGACTCTCTCGACTCAGAAGTATAATTATACATTGTCAGCCATGTGTATGCTGGTGATCTGTTTAAATAGGGATCCATACAGTCATCACAAAAATAAAGCTTTAAAACTTTCCAGCAAGTAACTAGTAATTCATGCCACAGGAATACCAATGCAACTACTAGTCACTTCATGCTTTGGAAACTGATATGAGCTCATGCACTGGAACAACTCTTTTATAGCCTTCAGTTCTTTAATACATACCGGGTAGTCAAATTCTCAGGAGATTCGGACAAGTATTTATATTGAATTTCAACCTCAGACAAAAACTGCTGAGATGCATTACAAAAATACCTAGTACTACTTTTTGCACTCACCCTGACAATAATGCTTACTGTTGCAAATTTAAAGACCTTCCCCCCATATTGCAATGTTGTTTGTGGTAACAAACAACATAATAAACAAACAAGTAACAAACAACATAATAAAATTCTCAGGAAATTCAGACAAGTGTTTATATTGAATTTCAACCTCAGACAAAACCTGTTGAGATCCATTACAAAAATACCTAGTAATATTTTTTGCACTCACCCTGACAATAATGCTTACTGTTGCAAATTAAAAGACCTCCCCCCCCCCCCCCCCCATATTGCAATGTTGTTTGTGGTAACAAAAGAAATGCACACTTGGGCTGTTAAGGTAAAAAAACCTTGCACCAGGGGTGGAGAGGGGAGATAATTTGTTCCCTTTCGACATGGTGTTTGCATGGCACAAAATTGAAAATTGTTTGGAAATGTCTTAACAGTTTTGCCTGGGGTTGTAGCTACACAAGCATGAACACGATTTGGCATAAATTATAATTATTTATATGCATTCTCTCTTAATTGTTTTCCTTATTTTTATGTTGTACCTTTTCTTTCATTTTCTTTATATTTTCTTGCTCTTCATCATCAGGTACATCCTCTTCTTCACTCTGAATGGCCGTCACACTCTTAAGAAGTTTATGATCAGATCCCTGAAGAATCTCTCTGTGACGTGACTCTTGTTTTTTGATCTTACTGGTTTTTCCTTTCAACTTCTTCTTTTCTCTGGACTAATCAAAAGATGCAACAACATCACTTGCTTAATATTTACAACTATAATTAAGTAAAACAGTAACTAATGCCTGATGAGTCACTGTGTTCATGCACTGTGTACATGTTCAATGTAAATGCAGACATTGGCACCCTATAAGTCATTTGTACCCTTGGTAACAAAAAAAGTACACATGGGTTCCATCTACATGGCCTAATTAGTCTTAAAGTGTAGTAATTATAAGTAAACATTTAAAATTTTACATTTAAAAGAAATGGTAAACATGTTCTGTGTTTCTTTTGAGCTGTACTAAAGAAACACAAGTGGACATTTGGTGGGAAGAATGAGAAATGCTGTGGGAACACGAGCTGAGTTCTCCCAAAATTTCATGAGCATTTCTGTAACTCGATTGACACACGGGGAGGGACTGTACTTCCTCCTTTTACATGTAGTACATTGTAAGTAACCAGAGAATAAAATTCAGGCTATAAATACAGTCTGTAATATTAGTAAAATGTTCTTACCTCATCAAGTTCTCCCTCAAAGTCAGGTTCCTTATATTTCTCTGTATGTATTGACATCTGCCTTCCAAGATGTTTAGACAACTCCTCACTTGACATGTAGTCCTCCATCATGGGTGGGAAGGTAGATTGCAGATGCTTCCTGATAAAGTACAGGCACAAATAAAATATAATAATTGATTAAAATATGTCTTTGGTGGCACAAGTTCAATCTACATGTACAAGTCAGTTTTTCAAGGTTTCTCAACTTGAATGGTGCCCAAGCAGTCACATGTTGTACATGCAATTAGTAAAATTGAAATCTAATTAATAATACATGATAATAATTAGTATTAATCTTCAGTGTATATTTCAATTATTTTGTACACTTACTTTCTACATTAACTGAATAATACATGTAAGCTTAAGTACTTCTCACCGATTTGTTAGTGTCAGTTAGGCCCGGGTTGCACTAGAGCGAATTTTGTTTAAATAAGTAATAAATATTTCAACTAGTAGTGTAAAATAAGTGTGACCCCAGTTTCAAAAACTTGCCAATTTTTTGCGGACTGCCAAAATCTCACCAATCTTCAAAGAAGCCAAAGTGCTGCCTCGGAGGCTCCCAAATTTTGGCAAACCAAACAATATTTTTTTAACCATTAAACTGTCATATTTTTCAAACATGTCTGGATAAAATTATGCAGAGATAAATAACTTTGGTCGGCTAGTCCAGTTTGGTGCGTGCTATGGCAGGACAATCTTTTTTACCCGGTGTATTTTTTTTTACGCTTTTCACAGTTATTTCAATGAAAACAAGGTATATGAGAGCATTTTATTCAAATTCTTATGACTCGTTTCTTTGATCTGATTACTGGCAACAGTTTCAAGAGATGGCTTCAGCAAGACAGTCATCTTCGATCGCAAGTGGTGGAAGCAACAACACAAACGCAAGCAAGCTGAGCAAAAACTGCTTGTCCAATTAGGAGCCAAAAATCATGCGTTGCTGGAGAACGGAGAGTCAAGAACATGCAGAGTAGAGAAAAAACTGCGAAGAGTTAAAATTCTCAAATGAAATCTATTGCTGTGCACAATTAACGCACGAGACTGGTTTTGTTTTCTGGTAAATCTGGTGACGTATATGTCGATCAGCGACGTTTTGGTTAAAACATGTTGGTCCAATGCGACCACTGCCAAAATTTGCTCGCCAAAAGTTGGAAGTAGACAAAATTGGCTCTAGTGCGACCCAGCCCTTAGTTTGAAAGTTTGTTTGTCTGAACTGTGCATTAAGTTAATAATTTTGCAAAATTATCAAATCACAAGCTAAGCTAAGCTATAGAGCCTTTAATTCATATGCATCATTATGATGAGATTTATTTTCACATTTAATATGTTTCAACATACTAGAAGAATAAAGTATTCAGCCAAAGATAACAGATCTAAGGGAAAACGGATTGAATTACACACAATTCAGTAATATAATACTATTATTACAGTTGTTGGAACCGCTTTCTAGATAGAATTCTTTCAATCTACAATTTTTATCTTACCTGGTAGGATTTCTTGACAGGGTACGAGTCTTATGATCTTCCATGACTTCGCCGTATTCAGCTGTTCGGTTAGCTTCTATTCAAAGCTTTTGTCAACAATTCCAAACATTGGAACGATGTAAGCTAAAGTTCCACAGACTGAACACAAAACAGACGGCATATTCTGTACAACATTGATAAATCAATTATGAAAGCGGCTTTAAAACCATATATCATAACGATTTGATGTAAGCTTAAATTCTTTATCAGTTTGTGGAAGTGAAATGGACAGTCTACTGCTAATAGGCTTCCATGTTGTTTATAGGAACCTGACGAATCTCCAAGCGCTATCAATGAACTAACAATGCTTGTGATTGGTCGATAAACATCATGACACAAAGATGACCAATCAGATGCTGTCTCATAAGTTCCACAAATGAGCCCGCGAACCAAGTTGAAGCTATACGTGTCGATGCAAAATGGCGGCGTTTTGATCAAGGTGAACCCTTTCGTATTTCTTGGCCATTTTGGCAATCCCGTTGCAATGTGCTCCCTGTAGCTACGATGGTTCAAGATCAAACCATCCACGATGGACTGCACACCAAAATGTCGCCTCGCTAAGCACGCTGAACTGATCTTATCCGCCATCACAAAGGAAAATGCTGCGAAGATCCGCGCAATCTTACCCCGAGTTTGCGCGAACTTTGCCCGCGTTTCTGATCAGTTTGGTAGGAGCGCCTTGCACTTGGCAGCGTCTTGTGGTAAAGGCGACATTTTGGAGTGGTTAGTGAAAGATCAAGGAGTTGATGTGGGGACAAAAGATCTGGAGTCGGGCTGGACAGCTTTGCATAGAAGTGTCTTTTACGGATATTTGGACTGTACGGTCAAGCTTCTTCAGGTAAGTTAACTTCACAGGGATAAGCTTAAGCTTACTGTTTTAGAGTCCTGTGATCTGATACTTTTTAATGGTGGTCAGTGCAGCGGAAGTTTCATTAAATTAATTTCATTTATGGAAAAATACATTTTGTACATTAGAATAAGCTTAAATTTGATTCCATTTACATTTTCACTACAATTCAATGGGCAGGCGTACTTTAAAAAATATAATAAAATAAAGTAGAAGAAATAAATAAATTATAAATACATAAATATAAGATAATCTAAAAGAGTAATGAAGCTGCATACAGACGACAGATCACCTAATGTAGTTAAAATATAAGATATTTAACAATCGTTTAAAATATTTACGTACATGTGTATACACATAGGAAATAAGAAATACTACCCTATTTTTAATTGCTGCTGGTGACCACCAAACCACAAGTCTTTAACTCTTATGCATATATGTACAGTACATGGACAATGTATGTATTGGAGTTTCTCACTTTTTATTTATTCTATATGCTATTTAATTGAAAGCTTGGTTCAGATCTTGGCAGTTTGGACAAGGAACGTCTCTCTCCACTGGATATTATTCATGTGGATTCACCATTCCAAATAAAAACAGGAGGTAAATGCAGTTTATTCGTCTACTCTAATACATGAAGCTACATGTGCATGTAGCTAGGGTAAAATAATTATATGTAATGTGCATGCTCAAGGTATGTGCTTGTTAAGGTTAGCAAACTCCCTTGCCAAAGGAGCAAGCCCACTTACATAATACACATGTATGTACACTATATATTGTACAAGCTACTGTGCTAATGGCTATACCTGGATGTGCAGTTTCTTCAAAACCTTAGATGAATAAATTATGCAATAAATTTAATGCATAATGCAATTACTTGACAATGTATTGTTACACGTCTCGTGATCTAAACATGAATCCTTTAATACATGTATGTGTGATTTTATCAACAGTCCAAGCTCAAGTTGTTTCTTCCTATGAAACTTCCTTGGAAGATGAACTTCAGTTAAAAGTTGGTGATGTTGTGAGTGACATTCACGTGACAAGAACCAGATACTGGAGTGGTAATCTAAAGGGGAAAAGAGGACATTTTCCAAAAGACTGTGTGGTGCTTTTATCAGAAGGTGTGTGTCCTACAAGCGTATAGCATGTAGACTGTACATGAATGCTACTCAAGCTACCCGATTTTAACATTTATCAAGTGATAGTTAATGCAATGTACTGCTCTAAGCCAGGGATCCAAATTTAGATAACCTCATTATATATTATATAGAATCGCATAATCGAATAAAATCTTGCATTCTGATTGGTTTACGAAGCAAGATATTTAGCATGGAATTGCGAGTTGAAAACGAGGCTAAGTGATATTGTTTTGCATCTACCTTGTATGTAACAACTGTCGTCAAATTGAAACACAACAACTGCAAAAAAGTTTTTCTACAATGTCATTTTAAAGTGTTTTCTTATTCTATTCAATTATGCGATTCAAGGAAAATTCACTACCTGACTTGTGAATTCCGCATTAAGTTGCACTTGAAAACCGATATGGCACTCATCGCTTCGCGATTCTATCAATATCGGTTTTTGCATGCAATTTAACGCAGAATTCCCTCGTCAGGTAATGAATTTTCCTATAATATTTTTTTTGAAACTTATTAATGAGGTATTTTTCCCACTCTCAGGTTAGTTTGATTTTGCAGAAGATAAGTACATTTTAGGTCCATTGCTGTTGAAACAAACTTTTGTCTCATGTATGTTGTCATTTTCAGTTATTATTTTTTCTGCTATTCAGACATATCAGTAAGTAACTATATAAAGTTTATATAGTTACTGAATGAGTGTCTCTATCCTGTCCTAATTGTCCAGAGGGACTTCAGCAGTTATTAATAGCAACCTGGATTTCACACAAATTAAATGAGGTACACAAATTACTGTAAGTTAGTCAATGAAGTTGAAGTGAGATCAAGTTTAATTAAGAACTCATTTTAGTGTGATCTCAATACAATGTAACCTTCGTATGTGTACAACCATGTGCTCTGTGTGACAATTTGTTTTTCTTTTTGAAAGATCATCCATTAGAGCTGTTTACATGGGGATCCAACACCAACTTTACACTTGGTCACAGAGATGAAAGCACGAGACAAGTGCCTGAACTTCTTGAAAATGTCCGAAGAGAGGGCAAGGTTTGGATTAAAGAGGTACACTTTTACACCTGCGTTTAACAATTTTTGTTAATAAAATATTTTATGGTGAAACTACTATATACGAGCAGAATTGGTTCTGTATGCAGCCAGCCAATTTGCCTGGTACCTGGCCCATAATGAAACCCCTGTGTACACTGTACAACTTGTACATGTAGTTCAGCTTACTGCCCAATTGCCAGCAATTAGTGTAGTTGTTTACTTTTAAGACTGATTGTGAAACCTGTACTTGCACCTTTCTGAGAGTTTTATCATAGTGACTGACCGTGAAAGAAGCTTGGGTTTACCAGTGGTTGGCCATTACTGAATGACCAACTGTTATTATTGTTTTTAGTATTTATGCACAGCTCTGACTTTGTGCAACACAAATGTGTATCTTTTTACCGCTAGGTACGTCAGAATGAAGTGTTATCAAGTGTCTGCAAGAGTGTTAAACATATAATATAATTGTCCCTGATCTCTTCTTTGTTTCTGCTGTTGTCTGTTTTATTTAATAAGGTTGTGATGTGTAAGTTCCACTCTGTCTTCCTGAGTGTGGATGGCAAAGTTTTTACTTGCGGTCATGGCAGAGGAGGGAGACTAGGACATGGCAGTGAGGAGACTCTTTTGGTATGTACATGTAACCTCTGACAAAATCTATTGTAAAATTTTTATTACGTTACAACTACTAGTAGTAGTATTAACCCATTGACGCGTGAGTAAAATTGCCCGCGACCAACCCCTAATTCCCTGGTGTTTTTCGGAATATTTCAGAGCGAGGGAAAGCACAAAATTAAAATAAAAACCATATGTGCAGTAACCACAGACCCAAAATCAGGTTTCAAGATGTCGTTTATTCAAACATGAATGAATGAAGGGCCAACATATTTAAAAATATTAACAAAAAGACCTCAACTTGATGTGTAAAACTGATACGAAAGCAAGAAATCATATTATTTCTTTACAGCGCAACAAAATGTCCAACAGAAGCTGAGAAAATTGAATATGCCAAAATGGGTTATCTATCGACTTCAGAGGACAAAACAAAACCAAATACAACAGAATTTCCTTTCATGTGCTATTTGCCATTTTGGGTTGACATTTGAGAAAACAATAGAAAATAAAAGCAAAGAACTTGTCAAAAAATCAATCGGCGACAAGGGGTAAACAGTTCATGTGTAGTCGTTGTCAGCTGTTGTGCTACAGATTGATCAATTGATTGAGTGTCTATAGTCATCAGTGAATCAACAAGGACTGCTTGCAGACAACAAACATGAAGGTAGATGTTATGGTGATTACTTTTTCTTCATTGTGTGTGAAGTATATTTTTCTCGCTTTATCAAAGCGTTGGATTCAAAGGGAATATTACATACGCTGTAAAAGGTATTACTTCCGCCACATAATGCGCTGACGTTGCAGGTTTCACTTTCGCTAGCTACGTGACATAATATCCTGCTTACTTTGCAAGTTTATTTCACCAGAAGTATTGGTCATTAATTTATCTGAACATTTGCAAATATTTCTTGTGGGATTAGGCAATTCAAATGAATTCTTGGGCTCACCAAAAAGAGTAAAGTGATTTGAAGGAAAATTCTGAGGTAAACAAGAACTTGTCTGAACTTGCAGGGGGAAAACCCTAAGCGCTCTAACATTAGCCGTGGATAGCATAAACTTCGGATTGTGCAACTACCTTGACTACTTGCTTGTGCTTTACTCATAGCACAAAAAATATATTTTGACTTTTAAGGAGGAAAGCTGTTTATCAATAGTGTTATTAATAGCATAATAGTTGTTTCCTTTTCTATCATTCATGGGCATTTCCCAAGTGATAAAGACCATTACATAATTGTAGATTTCACAACTGGCGATGGTGCAATAACACAGTTTGTGTAACAGTAGATGACGGCGGTAACTATGTCACGTTCCACAAGCTGAACATTCGCATAAAGTTAAGATTAAATGTCACGTTTCGCGAGCTGAACGTTCCCATAATAATTCCTCACAACGACAGCTTAGGCTGCCTGTGCCACACATAGTGCTAAGACTGAAACAAGTTAATTTTGAAGCGCGGTTACACAATTTAAAAATTGTCTTGTTCTTTCTATTTTATAACCCAAAACAGTAATGTTAGGAATGAAAACAAGATCTTGGAAGTTTAAGATTTGGCCCGCAACTCTCCATGATTGCCTGCACTTTTCAAGCGCACAATTTTAAGAAGAAAGACTGTCTTTCTAGGACCCCCAAAGTCCAGTAAAAATATGCTCAGAGAATCCATTTTTATTGGTTTATTTGTCCTCAAGAACAATAGAACAATAACACAGCCAAAGAATTTTCAGGGAGGGTAGTAAAAGTTAAGTACCTCCATGTGCATTTTTTCTAGTGGTTATGGGCGGCACAAGGAAATGGAGGGGTGTTTCGCACGGGTGTGTACAGGTGGCACAGGCGTCAATGGTACATGGTACAATAAGCACTTAATGACTGGCCTTAAGGGAAACATTGATGTCAAGGGCAAACAGAACTCACTGTTTCCCACGGGGCCATCTATTAAGTGTTTTGTTATAATACCTTTCAGCTTTAAAGTGCCAGTAGGAAAAAAATGCGAAGAAATCGTTTGCTTTTGTCTGGCTGACTCATACATTTGCCACGGTTTCAAGGAGCAAGACCTGGTCACGTGCAAGTCAAAAGTTCATGTCGTTGTTTCCTGAGGGAGTTAGTGAGTTTTGTTCGCCCTAGGGAGTTAATGAGTTTTCACCCATGGCACATGAGATGTGACACATTTTCCTCCAAATTATCAGAAATCATATTTGAACTGTACTGTTATTGTTAGTATAAGCCTTTAGTCCAATCTTTAGATGATCATTCCTTCCATTTAGTATACAGGCCATGGACATTTTAAACTGTTAGAAAATAGTCATGCATTATTGAATGGCTGAAACAAGGATTTATACCTAAATCCTTGTAAATTTACACCATGTACATGTATAATTTATTGTTAGCCTGTATGCAGCCACCCTGAAGTGTTTTGTTAACTATTTTTTTCACATCCAAGAAATTGAAGATGTACATGTATCAATTGTGATACTAGTGTATTATATGTTGTGGTTTGTTTTTTTTTATAAAACCAGTTTAAATTTTTCTAAATGGGTTGAAATTTTCAAACCAGTTTTATTTTTTTTTTTGTCAACTATCTATGAAAAAAGGAAATAATTTTTTTATATTTTTTCTTGAGTTCCTCCTGATTTATTCTATCCCCTAGCTACTCTACCCCTTCCCCCAAATCCCCATTAAGCCTGGATACTAATTAACAGCAGGTTTCACTTTTTTTTATCTTATACTCACTGGGATTTGAACCGCAACCTCTGCCTCTGCTTCCCACTGTCATTACCACTTGACCATGAAAGCAATGGATGCAAGAGCCCTCATACTTGTTTTAATTATCAGTTCATCACCCCAAGCCTCTCTCATATAAATTTTAATTTAGTAATAAATACATATCAATTTTAATTTATTCATAAAAAAAGTTATTCATACATGAGCTTTGTCTTAATTACTAGGATGCCATGCAGTTCCAAATAAAAGCTTAGAGCTCAACCCAAACTACTAAGTCATATGCAAAGTTCCCAGCCTAACATCAAAGCTAACCATTCTAAATATTAAGTGCATAGGCCTAATCACTAGCTTGTCAGTACTTAACCGAAATTACTAAGACACATGCTCACATTGTCCTCAAAATTGAAAATGAAACTGGTTTAAAAATTTCAACAAAAATTAAACCAAAAATAAAATTGAACCACAACATATACATGTATACACAACATGTGTTCCTAAAACATACATGTACGGTGTATAACATTGTATATTTTTGTTAATTATCTCTTTAAAGGTGTTACAACAGGTAACAGCTCTTCAAGAAATAAATTGTGTGTCAGTCGCTGCAGGTCAGGATCATACAGTGGTTGTCACTGATGAGTAAGTATGGAATTAGTTTTGAAATGGATCTGAGTGACATCTAAAAAGGGAATGTGGAACAATAGTACAGGCTAAAACAAGATCTAAATGAACTGTATTGGAAAGGAGTGGTTTATGCAGCATTAATGTCCCTCTTCCATGGGAGTTCGCTTTTGTGTTATACAGTATAGCCCATTCATACTATAGCACCCATATCAATGAATAAAGAAAGCCACACATCATTTGGCGTAATGTGGGCCGACAGACGACCAACAGTCAGCCGACTGTTGGTCGACAGATGGCCAACAGGTTTTTTGGGGAGTTCTTCTTCACAATTACCCAACCTTGCAGTTGGCATGGGAAGCAACTTTAATTTGCGTGACCTTTTAAAGCCTCACTTATCACCAGCACTACAGCACTGGAAGTGGACAAGAGTATCAGCAGGTCAACTTGATCACAATAACAACAACAAGTATGCTGACCTTTCAAGCCTCACTTATCACCAGCACTACTGCACTGGAAACGGACAAGATTGTCGGCAGGTCAACTTGATCACAATATAACAAGAGCAAGACGCTGACCTTTCAAGCCTCACTTATCACCAGCACTACTCCGCACTGGAAACGGACAAGAGTATTGGCAGGTCAAATGTAATGCGTGACCTTGAAAGCCTCACTTATCTTCCTCTTGCTGGGTAAGCTAGCATCGGATCAGACAAGACTATTGGCAGGTACACAAATGAAAGGGGCAAAACGTTGCCCAAAGCTTGAGGGAAGTCGCTACCCAAAGACTTAACCACCACAGATACATGCAAGGCATTTATCCCCCAAGCACAAAACAGCATATCTAGATAATAGTCCCCCTTCCATACAGTAGGGAAAGTGCCTTATTCCTTTCAAGCTCCGTAATCTGCTTATGTCAGTTCATTGTCTTTTTGGCAACTTGAAGGACGCAATGTCTACTAATGAAGTCCTATTCCAATGCAACTTCTATCATCAATGTGTGACATACAATGTAAGGCAATTAGTGCCAGAGTAGTCTAGACCCGTCCAATAACTGGATTTTGTATTTGACAGAACCACCAATTGCAGCTTAATGATATTACACTGTACTAGATTTTGAATAATTATGGAGGGTCACATATAATCCTAGACTGCCCATGAGCTGCATTAGTGTAGGAGTAACTATGTATAATTATATCCATGATAGATATGTTCTTAGAGGAAATCTACCTGAAGCCATGCGAAGGCTTGAAGAATAAACAGCTAGGGATAATTTGTAGAATAACCCCAATAATATATTGGCAATGATTGGCGTGTGGCTGCCTGATACAAAAACCCTAAAAAAACCCTTTTGGAAAAAATAGGGATCATACTCTGCTTCGAAGGCCTGAATGCACTACCCCTGCAGATGGGGCCAATCATATACAGGATTGGTATAAAACATAAGTGTATGTGTGTCCATTGACCGCAGTCCACCAGGAGGTGGTTGACATTTTATTGTCCATAAGTTCATGAAAGCCAACTGCACTGCTGCTCAGCTCCACCAAGATGTAATACAGGTAATCCAACAACTGGCAGTGATTGGCAAACTTCTCCAAAGAATTAACCAAGCTTAATGAGTAAAGCACGCCACCGAAAGAAAGTGCTTTTACATTGAGTAATGGTGCTTTTATAGCTAGACATTATGGGTGTGAACAATAGAAAACTGCCATGATGCAGATCATATTGTGATAAGACTAGACAATCTTTTGCAACACTTGACACAATGAAGCATTCAAGGATCTCCCTTGATCTCTGTGGCTGCCAATTATAA